>CM065717.1:64690563-64725563 GCA_033310375.1 Conus canariensis
TGCTCTAAAGTCAATAAAATATTGGTTTAAACTCCAAAGTATGTCTATCCATAGATTTCCTAAACAGGCACATCTCATGATCTTGAATAAGATCCCCGAATTTACACATGGTCACTCTAATTGTCATAACTGGTCTATATCTGTTAAAACATGTCTTGATACTTTTGGTTTTTCAGATGTTTGGATCAATGGAGGGGTTGGGAATGAAACTATTTTTCTTAAAGAATTAAAGCAGAGAATGATCGATTGTTACATGCAAGACTGGCATTCAAAACTTTCTCAAAGTGAACGTTTTAGCACATACATGTCTTTCAAATCATTCTTCCAATCAGAAAATTACTTGTCAGCTATCACTATTATTAAATTTCGTTATGCTTTAACTAGATTAAGACTTGGAATGTGTGATGTGAATATAAATAACAGATATAATGAAAAATCAAAGAAATGCCCGTTTTGTAATAGGATAGAAAGTGAACTTCATTTTTTGTTAGAATGTCAAACGTATACATTTCTAAGAGAAAAATATTTGTCAAAGTATTACCAACATACATTCATTAATGGAGAACGCTTAGCTCGAATGTTACAATCTGAAGACGTCATGCTCTTAAGAAATTTAGCAATGTATATATTTTATGCATTTAAGACTAGATATACGCATTTAAATAAGAAGTAAAGCTGCACTCTTGTAATTGAATTGCTGTCTTAAGGTTTTTGTCTGCTTAATTTCACATGCCAATGTAACTCCCTTGACTTTAGTTTGATTTTGATGTGGGATGTTATTCTTATTTTTTGCGTGTTGTCCTTATGTTATTTGTTTGATTCACTCATGTTAACGTGTATCCATTGTATACAGGCCGGTGGCCTTACAATTAAAGTTTCCGAGTTCTCTCTCTCTCTCTCTCTCTCTCTCTCCTCTCTCTCTCTCTCTCTCTCTCTCTCTCTTTTTTTTTTTTTTCTTTTGTCTCTGTGCTCTCTGTCCCCGTCTCTCTCTTTTGGTCTCTTTTTATCTCTCAGTATCTGTCTGTCTGTCTGTCTTTGTCCGTCTCTGTCAGTTTCTGTGTTTCTATCTCTGACTGACTGACTGTCTGTCTGTCTGTCTGTCTGTCTGTCTGTCTCATGTGTGTGTTTCTGTGCTTACGTGAGTGCGCGGGCTAGTGTGTGTGTGTGTGTGTGTGTGTGTGTGTGTGTGTGTGTGTGTGTGAGTGTGTGTGTGTGTGTGTGTGTGTGTGTGTGTGTATGTGTGTGTGTGTGTGTGTGTGTGTGTGTGTGTGTGTGTGTGAGTGTGAGTGTGAGTGTGTGAGTGTGGTGTATGTGTGGTGTGTGTGTGTGTGTGTGTGTGTGTGTGTGTGTGTGTGTGGTGTGTGTGTGTGTGTGCGTGCGTGCGTGCGTGTGTGTGTGTGTGTGTGGTGTGTGTGTGTGTGTGTGTGTGTGTGGTGTGTGTGTGCCGAGACTTGCACGATTCTTTTTCAAATAGAATACAATAAAATGCAAGTAGAAAGAGTGCCGTAAGCTGCATCACAGTGCACAGTGCCGCAGAACGCAATATAACAAATCATGATAACACAGATTACAACAGAATATCCCACACTTCCATTCAACAGTATGCAACAAAACACAAGTCCCACAACACAGCACAATACAGTAAAATACCACAAGACATACAATACAACACAATACAATATGATAGATACAATACCATACAATGCAAACGACGCAATAGAATACTCTGCAAAAACTTACAGCAGAAAATAACAGAACACAAAAAGAAAAAACACAAGACAGCAGAACAGAATGAAAGCAAACCGAAACAACTCTACACAACATGAATGGAACGAATCCAACCAAACTCAATACAAAGAAAACTACGAAATCGTAAAACAGATTGCAACAGCAAACGACTCGAGACAATACAAAGGAACGCCATACCATATAAAATACAGCCGAACCAATTCAGCACAACACAAAAGAACGCCGCGCAATATCATGAATCGATGTGGAGCACAACACAACTCGATGTAGTACCATACAGTAACATGCAACACACTGCGACAGCACACAACTTAAGCATAACACAGGACAGTGGGATACTGCCATTCAATATAGCAGTACAGACCACAAAACAACGCAATAGAATACCACACGATATCATCCAAGACAGTACAGCAGAACATAATTTCATACAGTACTATGCAATGCCGTATAACACTTTGTAACAGAACACAACACATGATACAACTCGGCTTGATACAATATAGCACCATGCAGCAGAACACATTGCAGCAGAATATAACTTAACATAACACAGTATGAAATAATATAGAATACCACGCAATACCAAAGCACACAGTTTTACAGAACACAGTACTATGAATTAGAATTCCATGCAATACCATACAACACAGTTCAACACAGAACACTGCGCAATGAAATAAAATACCGTTCGATAGCATGCAACATAATTCAACAGAATAGGGCATAATGAATTGAAGTTCCGTACGATACCACAACATAAAATTCAACAGAACACGGCCCAATAAAATAGAGTACCATGCGATACCATGCAACACAACTGACAGAACACGGAACGACGGAGCAGAATTCCATGGAGTAACATGCAGCGCAATTAAACAGAGCATGACACAATGAAATAGAAAATGGTAGACTACTGTACTAAAAAATGCATAAAAAAAAACAAACGAAAAATAGTCTCCGAGAAAGGCTCGTAAACTCTGCCCGTATAAGCCGTTCCCTGAACACACACACACACACACACACACACACACACACACGCACGCACGCACGCACGCACGCACGCACGCACGCACGCACGCACGCGCGCGCGCGCGCGCACACACACACACACACACACACACACACACACACACACACACACACACAGGACGGGAAACAATATCCTGTCCTTATCACTGTACCTGCGGGCAGGTACTGTAAAACAGCATTTGAGGACAGGACGTGAAACCTGCGCGCTACTGTCATACCCCACAAACAGGAAGACATGCTCTGGGGTGGAAAGCCATTTTCGGTTTTGCACACAAATACCTCAGAATGTAACGACACTTAAACACTACCCTAACGAACACCATGTTAAACAAATACGTAGTACATGGAAAGCAAATGCAGACGAACATTTCTACTCTTTTTGTGACCTTGATTTATCAAACATTTGTTTTAAAGGATAAGGGATGGTTAGGTCACAAACCACTATACAGCTCTGTGTGGTCACCAAACACTGTACAGTTCTGTGATGTCACCAAACACTATGCAACCCTGTGATGTTACTGAACACTATACTACCCTGTGAGGTCACCAAATACCATACAACCCTTTGAGGTCACCAAAGATTATACAATCCTCTGAGGTCAACAAACACTGTACAATCCTGTGAGGTCGCTAAACACTTTACAGCCCTGTGAGGTCACCAAAACACTGTAAGATCCTGTGAGGTCACCAAACACTATACTACCCTGTGAGGTCACTAAACAACCTTGTGAGGTCACCAAACACAATACAACCCTGTGAGGTCACCAAACAACCATGTGAGGTCACCAAACAACGGCCCTGTGAGGTCACCAAGGAACTCTGTGAGGTCACCAAACAACCCTGTGAGGTCACCAAGGAACCCTGTGAGGTCACCAAACGACCCTTTGAGGTTACAAATACTCTGTGAGGTCAGCAAACAACCCTATGAGGTCGCCAGGCAACCCTGTGAGATCACAAAAAAAAACCCTGTAAATTACCAAAAGACCCTGTGATGTCACTAAAGAACCCTTTGAGGTCACTAAACAACCCTTTGAGGTCGCCAAACAACCCTTTGAGGTTGCCAAACAACCCTTTGAGGTCACCAAACAACCCTTTGAGGTCACCAAAGAACCCTGTGAGGTCGCCAAACAACCCTTTGAGGTCACCAAACAACCCTATGAGGTCGCCAAACAACCCTTTGAGGTCACCAAACAACCCTTTGAGGTCGCTAAACAACCCTTTGAGGTCACCAAACAACCCTATGAGGTCACCAAAGAACCCTGTGAGGTCCCCAAACAACCCTTTGAGGTCACCAAACAACCCTATGAGGTCACCAAACAACCCTTTGAGGTCACCTAACAACCCTGTGAGGTTACCAAACAACCCTTTGAGGTCACCAAACAACCCTGTGAGGTCACCAAACAACCCTGTGAGGTTACCAAACAACCCTTTGAGGTCACCAAACAACCCTTTGAGGTCATTAAACAACCCTGAGAGATGGCCCCCGTGAGGTCACCAAACAGTCCCGTGACTTTAACTCTTTGAAGTCACCAAACAGTCCCGTGACTTTAACTCTTTGAAGTCACAAAACAATCTGTACCAGCTTGTCCACACTGCTTTTGTTAGGCGGAAAGACGTTAACACGGACAGACAGACGGACACACGGACACGAAAAATACCGGGGAAACAAGCCTCCCTCCCTGCTCCAGCACTCGCACGCCGCGCGCAGGATCATCGAACAGCCCTTTTTGCAGAGTTCTGCCTTCGCTCGACCTTGGCGCCCAGCGCACGGGAGGACCGACATGGAGGACTGAGGTATCTGGGTACGAAGTGATTGGCGTGAAGCGCTTGAATTATCGATGAGATGGGACTAGGGTGCGGGAGGAAAGGGGAAAAAAGGCCGGACGGTGAAGATGAGTGAGGGGGAGGGGGGGAGGGAGAGGCTGCAGGGGACGGAGGTGAGAAAGCCTAGAGCCCCCTCATCTGTTGAGCTTGGGGTCTGTTTATTTATGCCCCTATAAGCGTCATGGCCTCCGGTGTAAGGCATGATGGCTAGCCCCCCCCCCCCACCCTTTCCCTCCCCACCAGATTTAGCCATTATAGGGAAAGAACGGCGGTGTGAGTGAGGGGAGGGAGGGTGGAGGGAAGTGGCGGCAGTGGTTGGGAGAGAGACGTTGGATTTACGGTAGAGCTCTGTGTGTGTGTGTGTGTGTGTGTGTGTGTGTGTGTGTGTGTGTTGTGTGTGTGTGTGTGTGTGTGTGTTTAAACTATTACTATTCAGTTCTGTCTATCTGTCTATCTGTTTGTCTGTCTTTTGTTGTTGTTTTTTTCTGTCTCCCCTCTTTCCCCTGTCATTTTTCCTGTATTCCTTCCTTCCCCTTTTTTCTTCCTTTTTTTTTTTTCATTTTTTCATTTCTTTCTTTCTTTCTTAGTTTCATTTATTCCTTCATTTTCTTTCTTTCTTCCCCTCTCTCTTTATTTATTTCTTCCATTCTTCCGTTCTTTCTGGCACTCTTTCCTTTCTTTCTTTCTTTCTTTTGTTCGTCTTCCCCCCCCCCCCCCCCTGCCCGTTATTTTCTTTCCTTCTTCACTACCGTCCCTATGAGTCTTCCATTCTTTTATTCTCTTTTCATCCCTCCTTCCCTTTTGTCTCTCTGTCTTTTTCCTTCTTTCTTTCTTTCTTTCTTTTTCTTTCTTCTTTCTTTTCTTTCGCTCCTTTCTTTCTTTCCACAGTTCCTTTCGTTTTCTTTCTTTCTTTTTTTTTATGCTCTGTCTTTTATGATTGTTCTGTCTGTCTGACTTTCTTCCGCCTTTCTCTCTTTCATTATTCATTCCGTCTATTCTTTCTCCTTTCCCTCCGTATTTTTTCTCCATTTCTTTCTCTCTTTCCGTCTTTCCTTGTTTCTTTCTGTTTTTCGTTCTTTCTTCTTTTGCCGTTTAGTTCTTCTTCTTCCCCCCCCCCCCCCCCCCCCCCCTCTCCTTGCTTCTCATGTTTTCTTTTTTTTTTTTCTTTTTTTTTTTAGCTTCATTTTTCTTCCGCTCTTCCTCTAGTCTGACTCTAAAATTCTGTCTTCGTTCCTTCTGTCTTTTTGTCCTTCTGGTTTTTTTTTCTTTTTTTTTTGTTTTTCTTCTTTTCTTTATGCCTTCCCTCACGTCTTCTTACGTTATTGCTGTCCTTTCCCCCCCCTTATTTACTTTGTTTGTCTTTTTCTTTTTCAGTTGGCTCATCTGTAAATTCTTTTTTCCTTTCTGTCTGTCTGTCTGTCTGTCTTCATTCTATCTACCTATCAATCTGTCTGTCTGTCTATCTATCTATCTATCTATCTATCTATCTATCTATCTATCTATCTATCTATCTATCTATCTATCTATCAAGCTAGCTAACCAGCTATCTCTCCATCTACCTGTCTGTCTATCTGTCTGCGTCTGTCTATTTATCTATCTCTCGATTAATTGATCAGTCGATCTATCCACAATTCATGATCGACAGAAGGAACAGCTGCCTGCCTGCATGACTGAGTCTGTCTTTCCATCTACTTGCCTGTCTTCTCGTCTGTATACCTGATAGTCCTTTTCTTCTTCTTAAAAATCAGCTTTACATATGTATTCCGTCTACCCACCCCCACCCTCTCCCCTCCCCGAGAGGGCTGTATCTGTTCCTTCTGGTTAGAAGTAAAGGTAAGTAAAAAGACAGAGGAAAGGGAGATAATCACAGCCAAAATCCCGCGCGCGGAAAATCCTCTTCCATTAAGTCAACAGAATTCCAGAGAGGCAGGAAAGAAAACGATTAAAACAAACGAACAAACCAACAAACAAACAAAAAAAAAAAACCCACAAACAAACGAGCAAACAACAAAACAAATATGCAAACTTACAAAACGTTCTTACCCAGGAAACATGCAATATTCGGCTCATTCACGAGTCTATGCCAAGCCAGAGCAAAGAAGGAGAATAATAAGGAAACAAATACAATGAAAGGATGACAACTCACTCTGGGGGATATACCCACCAGAGATGATATGGAAGACAAGAGTGGACGGGGTGAGGGGTGGTGGTGGTGGTGGTGGTGGTGGTGGTGGTGGTGGCGAGGTCTGTCTGACACGGGTTCCACCCGAACGGCAACATGGGAAGGGTAGGCAGCAGAAATGGGAATTTCATGATTGATACCTGTGAGAATTAAACCCACAATCTCTGACTGCGACTAGAGCGCTTTCCCATCGATATTCAGGCACTTTGTTTTTGGCCCAGACAGGTAGCCCAGTGTTTAAGATATTTCACCGCGTTGAAACGGAACGTTATGCTTCAGAAATGAACATTAAATTGCGACAGTACGTTACAGTTCAGAACGATGGTTGTATTGTACCAGAATATTCTGCTTGAAAGTGAACATTGCGTTGTAACAGAAAATTGTGCTGTTTGATGAACACTCTATATTGTAACAGTATGTTTTGCTGTAGGAAGAACACTGTATTTTGACAGAGCGTTGCATTGTGGGATGAACGTTACGTTGTAACCGGACGTTGTGCGGTAGAGGGAAAACTTCATTGCGTTGTAACAGAACCTTACTGTTTAGGACGAACATTGCATTGCAACAGAGAATCATAGAGTGAGATAAACACTGCTTTATAACAGATTGTTATGATGTAGGGTGAACATTGCATTGTTGTAACAGAATGTTGTGCTTTAGGATGAACATTGCATTGTTGTAACAGAATGTTGTGCTTTAGGATGAACATTGCATTGTTGGAACAGAATGTTGTGCTTTAGGATGAACATTGCATGGCATTGTGACATATATTGTGCTACAGGATGAACATTGCATTGTTACATAACGTTGTGTTGTAAATCAACATTGCATTGTGAAAGAATATTGTAGGAGGAACATTGCACTAAACTGTAACAAGATGTCACGCGGAAGTATGAACACTGCATTATAACAGAACGTTATATCGTAGTATGAACACTGCATTGTAACAGAACGTTATATCGTAGTATGAACACTGCATTATAACAGAACGTTATATCGTAGTATGAACACTGCATTATAACAGAACGTTATATCGTAGTATGAACACTGCATTGTAACAGAACGTTATATCGTAGTATGAACACTGCATTGTAACAGAACGTTATATCGTAGTATGAACACTGCATTGTAACAGAACGTTATATCGTAGTATGAACACTGCATTGTAACAGAACGTTATATCGTAGTATGAACACTGCATTGTAACAGAACGTTATATCGTAGTATGAACACTGCATTGTAACAGAACGTTATATCGTAGTATGAACACTGCATTGTAACAGAACGTTATATCGTAGTATGAACACTGCATTGTAACAGAACGTTATATCGTAGTATGAACACTGCATTGTAACAGAACGTTATATCGTAGGATGAGCACTGCATCGTAATAGGATGCTTTATTGTAGGATGAACATTACATGGCATTGTGAACAGAACGTTGTAGTGTAGAATGAACATTACATCTTAGGAGAAACATTACTTGGTAGCATAACACCATGTTATAGGAAGAACTACATTGTTTTCATATCATCATCATCATCATCATCATCATCATCATCATCATCATCATCATCATCATCATCATCGTTGTTGTCGTCGTCGTCACGATAAGAGTAGCAGCAGCTGCATTGTTTTCACCATGATTGCCTGCACCAATATCATTACCACCATCATGATCATCAGTATCGTTTCATTATCAATAATAACATCGACAAAGACAACAGCTACAGTAACAATAGAAACAGTGATATACTCATCACTAGTGTGACAACACAACAATCAGTAACAATAGAAACAGTGACATACCCACCACTAGTGTGACCACGCAACAACAATCAACAATAACAAAGCAACAGCAGTTCAGGTGGAAAGGAGGCCACACAGGGAAAGAGATGGAAACTGAGAAGTAGGGGGTGGGGGTGGTGGTGGTGGTGGTGGTGGTGGTGGCGGTGGTGGAGCGGAGGGCACGGGAGTGGTGGGGGTAGGCCGGGGCTGGGACGGGATGGGAGAAGAAGAAGAAATTATTGATGCAGATTATTCCCCCTTGCGCTGGAGTATTTTTCACGTCACGAACATGTCGCCCGACACCGAAATGTTTAAAGAGGGACTTTTTTGTGCTTACACCGGTCTGGCAATTTAATCAGCACGACACTGTGAATGAGCCGGACAGGAAGGAGAGAAGCAGAGGGAGAGGGTGGGGGAGGGAGTCGGGAAGGGGGGGGGAAGAGAGAGAGAGAGAGAGAGAGAGAGAGACAGACAGACAGACAGACAGACAGACAGACAGACAGAGACAGAGAGTTAATCTAATGTACATGAACATTTTTCAGGGAAAAAATGCCAAACACATACTGACGCACACACACATCGTTCACACACACACACACACACACACACACACACACACACACACACACACACACACACACACACGCGCGCGCGCGCGCAGGCACGCACACACACACACACACACACACACACACACACACACACACACACACACACACATCTACCTATCTTCTCTCTCTCTCTCTCTCTCTCTCTCTCTCTCTCTCTCTCTTAATCTCTCTATCTATCTATCTGCCTGCCTGCCTGTCTGTCTGTCTGTGTGTGTGTGTGTGTGTGTGTGTCTCTCTCTCTCTCTCTCTGGTTTACTGGCTGTTCTAGTGTATGTGTAAGTGTGCGTGCGTGTTTGTGTGTGCGCATCCGAGTGTACGTGTGTGTGTGTGTGTGTGTGTGTGTGTGTGTGTGTGTGTGTGTGTGTGTGTGTGTGCGTGCGCGCGCGCGTGTGGTGTGTGTGCGTGCATGCGTGCGTGCGTTTGTGAGTACGCGCGCGCATGTGTGTGTGTCTTTGTCAGACTCTCTCTCTCTCTCTCTCTCTCTCTCTCTCTCTCTCTCTCTCTCTTTGCCTGCGTTCTGCCGTGTTTTTGGAAGCTGTATTTTAAAGGGGTGTGTGATATATTTCTTTAATGGCATGTGAGTTGATTTGTTCGCGGTGACTGCCCTGATATGGCCCTTTGCCGTCGGCTAGGCTACAGGCAACATTACTTACTTATTACTCTATCTCTGCGTGCATGCGTGCGTGCATGCACGGGCGCGCGCGTTTGTGTGTGTATATGTGTGTGCGTGCGTGCGTGCGTGCGTGTTTGCGTGCGTGTTTGCGTGCGTGTGTGTGTGTGTGTGTGTGTGTGTGTGTGTGTGTGTGCGTGCGTGCGTGCGTGCGTGCGTGCGTGTGTGTGTGTGTGTGTGTGTGTGTGTGTGTGTGTGTGTGTGTGTGTGTGTGTGTATGTGTGTGTGTGTTTCTGCGCGTGCGTGTGTGTTCGTACGTAAGTGTGTGATGTTCAGTTGAATCCATTGTGTAATATTTCATATCGGTCTATATTCACGTCAGCTCTGAGCGTCATAGGTATTGTATCTTCCCTACATTCAAAGGGGCCAATAATATCGATTGCTTTCTACGTAAACATCTGCTAAGGCCTTTTTCAGTGTGTGTGTGTGTGTGTGTGTGTGTGTGTGTGTGTGTGTGTGTGTGTGTGTGTGTGTGTGTGTGTGGACGCGCGTGCTCATACATATATGTGAGGGTGTTTCTAAGGGAAAACAGGAGTTTGCGTCATAAATGTCACCATACGTTTCCCTCGTTAATGGCCAGACTTTTTCAAAGGCACGAAACAAGGCGAAAAAAGGGGGAGAAACAAACAAAAAAAACCCAAACCAAAAACGAACGACCGCACAAACAGACTTTCGCACTCGCTCACTCACCCACTCTCTCTCTCTCTCTCTCTCTCTCTCTCTCTCTCTCTCTCTCTCTCTCTCTCTCTCTCTCTCTCTCTCTCTCTCTCAACACAAACAAACAAATAAACAAACAAAAAACTGTAATCGGATTGATTCCTTTCTATGTTTATTAATGTTCTCTCTTCATGCTTTCCTTGCTTGTTCTTCTGTCTTGTTTCTTCTTTCTTTGCTGATGTTAACATGTACATCTCTGTGAAGCTCTGCGCACAAACGTTTTGAGCTCACGGCAATGGCAAAACTGTTGGTACACTTGGCGCCTTTTCTTGTTCCTCGTTTTCTTAATTAAGAGTTAACGAAATGTTAGCTACTTGAAGCTTTCTGTTGAAAGAGCTGAAATGGTGGGTTGACTTTTTGAAAAAAAAAAAAAAAGAAGCATATTTGTGGCGGCATGTGCAACTGTGTACATCTCAAGTAATTGTGTTTGACATACTATGTAAAGAAATTTCGATTTGCCTTCGCACACAGCATTTAGACTATTTTTGGGGGGGGGCCGGAATAGCCCAGTTGGTAGAGCACCGGGACTCGTAATCCAAGGGTTGCGGGTTCGAATCTCCGCAGGCCCGTTTCGGTACAGGGGGATTTTTCCCTCGGAGTTAACATTGGTTCTGACTCCATTTCCCATACAGTCCTTCGAATGAGACTATAAACCGAAGTTTCGTGTGTGAACGCACGCATAACATCTTGCATACATGTAAAATCCCATCACCAACTTTCGGAAGAGAAGGCCAGTTTGGCCGTTGGTATGGATGACACGTTACACATAGCGTGCACCTTCCCCGAAGATGGAGTATGGCTGCCTCAATGGCGGGATTAAAAAAAACGGTCATGCACAAAAAAAAACTCCACTCCTTCGTTAGGCAGATGGGATTAATACTTGCCTCTCTATACAGGGAGTGTCCGCAGGAGTATCAGCCCGCGTACGCAGAAGAGGAAGAAGAAGACTATTTTTCATCGTCTTGTTTTACGTTACTATTTAGTGTCTCTTATAACTGACTGGCATACTTCCTCAGCTAACGCTTGTTGCAGAGCTATTTACACAATCCCTAAGGTACATTTTTCGCTCACAACTAAGGAATAGGATTCCCAAACAAATGTTTGGTATCTTTTCCTTAAGCACCTCCTGTTTGTTGTCACTTCCTGTTTGTTGTCACTTCCTGTTTGTTGTCACTTCCTGTTCCCGTGAGGATGACTGTGAACCTGACTTCTTCATCCCCTTTTCACTAAATGAGCTAATCGTCAACGTCAACATGCGTAACTTAGTTTAACCATTAGCATCAATGACATGTACAATCATTACAGCTCTGCTTGAAATCTTCATCTTTGATTGAACAGTTTTTTTTTCTGAGTTCTTAGTTCTCTCTCTCTACCTCCGTTCCTACCCCCTCTCTGTCTGTCTGTCTGTATGTATGTGTGTGTATGTATGTTATGTGTTTATATATGTGCGTGTGTGCGAATGTACATATGTATGTATGTATGCATGATGTATGTATATATGTATGTATTTATGTCTTGTCTGTCTGTATATGTATGTATTTGTGTTGTTTATGTCATCTGGCCTATACACATAATAAAGCTTAATATTCAGACCTAGGAACTTCAGTTAACTTTTTTTTTTTACCATCTACACTCCGAAACCCAGCTCTGAGCGGTTTCAAACTAGTCTTAACTCGTCCGTCTTTTTACCAGAGAACAATCAAAACGACCGAAGCAACCTTCAGCATACCATTGGACATCCTAAACACTCGGCCTCAACACATTCTAACGACCATGAAAGTTCCTCCCGTACTTAACAGACGTCTGCCGCATCGCTTCGGTTGCCGCCCTGACTTTGAAGCGTTGCGGTAGACGACTGTAAAGTACAGGAGGAACTCTCATGGTCGCCAGAATGCGCTGTGGCCGAGTGGATAGTATGTGCAAATGGTATGCTGAAGGTCCCTGGTTCGATTTCCACGACTGACTTTAAGTACGCTGTTACCAAATTGTTTCAATGGCTAAGCGCGTAGTTATGACTTTGAATCGCATGTCGCGTAGAGGAAAAGTTTCCGTTATACGTCTCATGGCCCTTTAGTCTGCTTCGAATTTATTTGTGCTCCTCCTGTCTCCTAAACTGGCCCTGCTCCTTGGAATGTTTCCAGCCCAGCAAGGCTCACCCTCACCAGCCGTCCGTCAGCACGGGAGATAACTCCAAGTCCTGCCGTATCTCCAGGTGGGCAGCCGTCCAAGAGTTTGTCGGACCTCATGATCTCCATGCTTTTTCTTTCTTTTCTTTCTTTCTTTTTTTTCTCTCCACACACATGTTCTATTTCTTAAGCTCCCTCGCCGTCAACGGCTAGCGTTCTATGTTTGGAATGGCTTTTGCATACTTGTCTACCATTCCTGTTCCTCAAAACGTGTGGCATAAGCCATAGAAAATCCTTGACTTGATATTTTTTTTCATGCGCTCATTATAAATGCTCCTCATTATGGTCGTTTAGAAGACACTTTTTTGTTGTTGTTGCTTGACCCTCAGCTAAAACAAACAAAGGCAAAGGTCGAACCCCTACCGATTAACGTAGTCTGTTCTGATCCTTTTTGTCCGTGTTGATGTCTCGTTTCCCCACATGGATTTGTCGCAGCGCCGGCGCCATCAGCCCACATGGGAGCTCTCAGTATCAGGAAGTCCTGAGGCCACCCAGCGGAGGACACGCAGCGCTGCTGCCGAGTCACTTAAGAGATGTTAAGAACTGCCTGCTGTGATTGACTATGCCATAAGATAGTGGAACCATTATCCTTACAAACACGTCTTCCGTATCCCTGCTGCAACACAAACCGTCAGCATCCCCCAGAGAGGCAACAGGCAATGCTAACGGGGAAGAAGGGGGGGGGGGGGGGGGGGGTGGGGTAAAGGGGGGGTACGGGGAAAAAGGGGTGGGGGGGAAGTGGGGGAAACCCCTTTCCCCCTTCATTTCCCGTCTTAAAGGCCAACAGAAAAAAATTTTTAAAGGGGGGCCAGGTTTTTTTCCTTAAGTCCAAATCATCGCTTTTTTGGGGCGGGTTTTAAAGGGAAAGATGAGGAGTGGGGGAAATTGGGGTTTGTGGGGGGGGTTTGTGTGGGGTGGGGTGGGTGGGGGTGGGGGGGTGTCGCGCCGCGCGCGCGCGAGGGGAAACAGTTTTAGAAAGAGAAAAGGGAGGGGGGGGGGGGGGGCCGAAGGGGAAGGGGGACGCGCGGAGGGGAAGGGGGTGGAGTGGAGAATCAAGCCGTGAAAAAAATTTGTTTTTTTTATGAAAATACAGAAAAACTCGTCCGGGGTGGTGTTGTGTTGTTGTTGTGTGTGGTGTGTGGTTGGGGGGTTGTGTGTTGTAAAAGAGAGAGAAA
Organism: Conus canariensis; assembly: GCA_033310375.1. Classification (NCBI taxonomy): domain Eukaryota; kingdom Metazoa; phylum Mollusca; class Gastropoda; order Neogastropoda; family Conidae; genus Conus; species Conus canariensis. The sequence continues at coordinate 64,704,498 of CM065717.1, forward strand.
GAGAGAAGAGAAAAAAAGGGAAAAGGTTAAACCCCTTTTTTTTGTTTGGGCCTCAGGCTTATCAAACGAAATGATATAATAAATTGGGGAAAAGATAAAATGGGGTTTGAAAACACAGAGAGAAAGGGGGGGAAAAGGGGGGGGGGGTTTTCCCTGACCGCGCAAAACAAAAAACCCCACAAACAACACACACACAAACACACACACAACACACAACCACGCACCCACGCACGCACGCACCACGTGCACGAACCCAAACACCTTTTCACGCACCCCGCACGTGCGCGCCCCGCGCGAAAAAACCCCACACACACACACACCACACACCCACACACAACACACCCCCCACGGATCAGTGGTCTCCAAAAGATCCGGGTCATTTTTGGGAACTTGGGGGGACAACGTGGGAATCTAAAAAAGATAACTCTTCCCCCCAAAGTCCTTTCCCAGGGGTTCCGCCCCGCCCTCTCCACCCCCCCTTTTTCCCCCCTTACCCCCCCCCTTGCCCTTTCCCTCCCTCCCCAAACCACCCCAGGGGGCCCCCCACCCCCACCCCTGTCATCGCCGTCTTCACGCGTCACAAACCCCCTGCCGTAAAATTTGGGTTTTCCCCGTTCAGTAAAGTGGCCCCAGGGGGAGCCCCCTACCTGTAACGGGGCGTTCTCGCATAATGTGTGTGTGTGGTGTGTTGTGTTTTGTGGTGTTTCCGGGGCCGGGCGCCCCGGGCGTGCGGCGTGCGGGGTGCGTGTGGATATATATATATAAAATATAAATTTATAATATGTGTGGTGTTGGTGTGTGCGTGTGCGTGCGGTGTGCGGGGGCGCGAGGGGCGCGAGGTTACTGAAAACCTAAAAAAAAATTTTTAAAAAACCGGGATGAAAAAATGGCCGGGCCCCCGAATCTCATCAAAAAGAATTCTAACCGACACAGACACACACCCCAAAACGGGGAAAAAAAAAACACGTACGCCGGGGAAACATCACCACGCATGCACGCACGCAGCCCACGCACGCACCAAACCAACACACACCCCACCACCCCCACCCCAAAACCCCACCCACCACCCCAACAAAAAAACCCGGGGAAACCCGCTTTTCGGGGGCCGGCACAAAAACACACACCACGCCACCGCACGCGCACACAACACACACCACAACACACACACCACACACGCACGAGCGCGCCCCGCAACCCCCAAAAACCGCGCACCGCGCGCGCACGGGCGCCCCCTGGGCGACGCCGAACAATCGTAACAAACTAATTTTGACAGTTTTTTTTTTCAGTGTCATCGTGCTTGGGCACAGACAAAACCAAAAAAAAAACCCCACCCCAAGCATGACGCATGCACGCATGCCCGGACACCCCACACACGCACGGGGGGAAACCCCACACCACGCCAAAAAACTTTTTTCCCCCCCAAAAACCCCCCCACATTGGTTAGGGTGGTTTTGGGGGCTGTTAAAAATTTTTTTGCCCTTTTTTTTGTACCTGCCCCCTTTTCCCCCCGGGGGTTTTTTTTAAACATGGGGGGGAAAAATTTTGCCACCTTGTTTTTTTTTTCCCCCCTTTTCTTCTTTTATTCCCCTTCTTCCTTTCCGGGGGGTTTTTCTTTCATTTTTTTCATTTATTTACTGATTCTGGTCTATTTTAAAAAAAATTTTCTGTCTTTCATTTATTCGTTTTTTTTTTTCTTTCTTTCTTTGTCTGTTTTCTTTTTTTTTGGGGTTTTTTTTGGGCAAATTTTCCCCTTTTTTTCATTATTATTCTTTTTTCCCTTTTTTTTTTTTGGCTTTTCTTTGTTTGTTTGTTTCCCTTTTCCTTTTTTTTAAAAAATTTTTTTCTCCCCCCCCCTTCCCCCCCCCCCTCCCCCCCTCTTTTCTCCCCCCTTTTTCCTTTTTCTCTCCTCTCTCTCTCTCTTTCCTTTTTTTCTTTCCTTTCATTATTTTCTTTCTTTTTCCTTTTTTTCATTTTAAAATTTTTTTTTTTTTCTTTTTTTATAAAATTTTTTCTTTTTTTTTTTCCTTTCTTTTTTTAAACCCTCCCCCCCCCTATTTTTTTTATGTTCCCCCGCCCCCCCCCCCTTTTTTTTACTTTCTTAAAATTTTTCTTTCTTTTTCCCTTGGTTTTAAAAGGGGGGCTTTATTCTTTCTTTCCTCATTGTTTTTTTTTCTAGCGCTCTTTTTTCCCTTTTTTTTTTTTTTCCCGGGGTTTTTTTTCATTTTTTTGTTTTTGGTTTTTTTTTATTTCTTTTTCCGGGGAATTTTCCCCCGGGGGGGGTATCGGGCACGTGGTGGGGGTTTAGTCATTTCTCTGAAGGGAGCCCCCCCCAAAAAATAGGGGGGTTTTTTAAAATTCCCCTTTTTTTTTGTCCCCCGGGGCTTTGCCTTTCTTTTTATTCTTTTTTTCCCCTTCTTTCCCCCGAACATTCTTCTTCTTTTTTGCCCCATAATGGTTTTTTTTTGTTGGGGGATTTTTCTTTTAACATTCCTTTGAACACGGTTTTGACTTCCTTTTTCTTTTTGTTTTCCCATCTTTCTTTTTTTCCCCTTTTTCCTTTTTCTTTTTTCTTTTTTTTTTTTTTTTTGCTGTCCCAACCCCCGCGCCCCTCAGAGGGGGGGGGTTTTCCCCCAAAACCCCTCATTCCAACAGTGTTCCCAAAAACCACCGCCCGGTCGGCCCCGCCGCCCGCCCCGGCACCGCAAACCAAGGGAGCAGTAAATTTTTTCCCCCCAAAGACAACCCACCGGAAAGACACTCACTCTGGGGGTCACTTTTGGGGGGGTTCAGTGGCCCTGTTTGGGGCTAAAAATTTTTCAGGACACCCCCTACTAAGCCCCCTATTACAACCCCAAAATTTTTTTTAAATCGGGGAGCCACGCGAGGGAGCCCCTCCCTCCGGGGGGGGCCACCCTGTCCGTCCCCAAAAAAAAGCCCCCCGGGGCTCGGAAAACCGGGGGGCCCCCCCGGGGAACCCAAAACCCCAAGGGGGCCCCCGACGTGGGGGGGGACAGGAAAATTTTTGGGTTTCCCCCTTTAGGGGGAGGGCCTTTTGGGAAGGGGCCCCCCCAAATTTTTTTACGTTTTTTTTTTGGGGGTTTTGAAAGGAGATTTTAAAAGGGTGCTAGGACCAAAATTTTGGGGGGAGGGGGCATGAAAAGGGGACTCTTTTTGGGTTTCCTTTTTTTAAAAAATTTCCCGGCGGCAACCAAAAACCCCCAGATAAAGGCACCCGCATGTTTTTCAGGAAAAAATTCGAGAAAAAAACCCTCAGAAAAAAATCCCTTTTGGGGGGGGGCCCGACTGTGTTCCCCACGGACTGAGTCCGGGAAAAAAACCCAAATCTGGGGGAGGAGCCGGTCCGGGGGGGAAAAAATTCACCCCCACGATGGGGGCGAACCCACGACCCCCAGCCGGAGCCCCCACCAAAACCCCTTTCCACGGCCCCGGGGGGGGTTTTTTTTCCCTTTTTCTTTTCTTCTTTTTCTCTTTCCTCTCTCTCTCTCCTTCCCCTCTCTCTCCTCTCTCTCTTTTCCCTCTCCCTTTCTTTACTCTCCCATGTTTTGTGAAGGGGAAAATCAGGGGGGGGAAAAAGGGGAAAAAGGAGACAGTGGGGAAAGGGGGGGGAAGGGAAGGGCGGAGGGGAAAAAAATTTGATAAAAGCAATTAAAAAAAAAAAAAAAAAAAACCTTTTTAAAAATAAGACCCCAAATCCCCCCACCCCCACCTCCCCCCTCCCCCCGGGTCCCTTTTTCCCCACCTCCCTCCTGCCCCCCAAAAAAAAAAAAACGACGACGCAACCCCGGGGGGGCTGCGCACGGCAACTTACGCTGGTTCTGAAATGGGGGTGTTTAAAATTTGGGGGTCCGTGAAAATGCTCAACAGGGGGCCCGGTTTTTCAGTTTGGGGATATTCACTGGGGGGGGGGGCCGGTTGCGGGGGGGAAATTTTTTTGGAAAAACCCCTTTTTTTTTTGGCCTGTTCCTTCTATCTATGTTGTCTGGCGGGATTGCTGGGGGTTTTTTGGGGGGAATTTGGGGGGGGGGGTGGTTTTGGGGGGAAAAGGGGGAAGTGTCGGGGGGGGGGGGGGGGTGAAAGGAGAGGGGGAGAGAAGGGGTGGGGGGGGGGGGGGAGGGGGGGGGGGAAAAATTTTTTTGGGGAAAGAAAAAGAATTTTTTTTTTTTCCCCTCGGTGGGGGGTTTAAAAATTTTTTTAATTTTGGGGCCTTTTTTTTTTTTATATTTACACCTTTTTTTTTATTTTTAAAATTTTTCCCTTTCAGTTTGGGGGAAGCGCGTTACCCAAACCCCACAACAAAAACACCCACACAAAAAACCACAAACACCCACACAACCCCACCACGCAGCGCGGGGGTGGGGGGGGGGGGGGGGGGGGGCCGCGAACAATCAAAAAAAATAATTTTTGACAAAATTTTTTTCAGCTGGCATCGGGGTTTAAACCCCTTTTCCCCATTGCTCGTCTCCGTGTCGTAAAAGGGTTTCCTGCGCGGAGTACCCAAAAAATGCAAAAAAAGGGGAAAATGACATTTCCCAAAAAACCTGTTTTTTAAGGTTAAAAGGGGAGACAAACCCCAAAAAAACAGGGCCCAAAACACACTCACACAAACCCCCCAAAACCCCTTTTACACGCAAAAAAGCCCCCACACACCACCACTTCCCCAAAACCCCACGCCCCCGGGGCCAACTACCACAGGCCAAAGCACGAAAAGCACGCAGGGCCCCGCACACAATCCAAACCTAAAAAGTGTAGGCTTTTTTTTTGGCACGTGAAAGGTTTTTCCCCTTTTTCCCTTTTCCCCCCCCCCGGGAAAAAATTTTTTTTACCCCCTGGCTAAAACAGTTTTCCAAAACCCTTTTTTTTTCCTTTCTTTCTTTTTAATTATTTTTTATTCTTTCCCCCTTTTTTCCCCCTTATTTTTCCTTTTTTTTTTTGGGGTTTTTTTTGATTCTGTCTCTAATAATTTGATTGCTATTTTCTTCTTTTCATTTTTTCGTTTTTTTTTGGGGGTTTCTTTGTCTGGTCTTTTTCCTTCTTTTATTTTTCTTGGGTTTCCCTTTTTTCTTTTTTTTTTTTTCGGGTTTTGGTTTTTTTTTTTTTGGGGGGGGGGGGGGGGGGGGTTTTTTGTTTTTCCTTTAGGGCTCTCTCTCCTCTCTCTCTCTCCTCTCCTCTTTTTCCCCTCTCCTCGCCCTCTCCCCCCTCTCTGCCCTTTTTCCCCTTTCTTTCTTTTTTTTTTCCCTTCCCTTTTTCTCTTTTGTCTTTTTTTTATTCGTTTCTTTTTTTTCCCCTTTCTATTTTTTTAAAAACCCCTTTTTTCCCCCTTTTTGTACCATTTTCCCCCCCACCACCACCATTTTTTTTTTTTCCCCCCCCCCCCCCCCCCCCCCCTTTTTTCTTTTGCCTTTTTTTTTTTTTTCCCTTTTGGGTTTTCTGGGTTTTCTTTCATGGGGTTTTCTTTTTCTCATTCTTTCTTTCACGCCCCTTTTTTCTTTTTTTTCCGGGTTTTTTCCCCAAAATTTTTTTTTTTGTCCTTTTTTTCTTTTCCCCCCCGGGGGGTATCGGGTTTTACAGTGGTGGATTCAGCATGGCTCTGAATGCCCCCCCCCCCCCCCCCCCACAGGACTGGGGAGTGGTTTTTTTTACATCCTTTTTTTTTTTTTTTGGGTTTTTTTTGGGGCTTTTTTCCACATTCTTTTTTCCTTCTTTTTTCCCAAAATTTTTTTTTTTTTTCGGGGATGCCCCTTTGGGGCTTTTTTCCTCATTTTTTTTTTTCCCCTTTTTTTTCCTACATTCTTTTTTCTTTTCCCCCTTTTTTTAAATTTTTTTTTTTCTGCTATCCTTTTCCCCCTTTTTTCCCCATTTTTTCTCTCTTCAAAGGGGATCGTTTTTTTCCCCTTTTTTGGGGCTATTTGGTTTTTCCTCTTTTTTTTTTCCCCTTTTTTCCTTTTTTTCCCCCTTTTTTGTGTGTGGGGGTGGGTGGGGGTGGGGGGTGGGGGTGTGTGTTCCCCTTCTCTCCTCTCCTCCTCTCCCTTTTTTCTCTCTCTCTCCTCCTCAAGGGGGTTTAAAAAAGATTAGACGGATGAGGGAAAAAGGGACGGGGGAAAAGGGGGGGAAGGGTAAAGGAGGAAAAAAATTTGATAACAGCAATTGAAAAAAAAAAAAAAAAAAAAAAAAAAAAAAAAAAAACTTTTTAAAAGTAAGACCCACCCCCCCCTTTCCTTTTCCCCCCCCTTTCCCTTTCACCAACCCCATTTTCCTAAAAGAAAAAAAAAAAAAAAAAACCCCACACGTGACCGGGAGTCTGCGCACCGGCATACTTCCCCTGGTTCTGGAGAAGGGGGATTTTAGTGTCCCCGGGCCGTCCCCCGCTGTTCAACATGTTTTCCGGGGGTTTTCAGTCCGGGGTACTATTCACTGGGGGGAGGATGGTAGGTTTGGGGGGGGGGAAATTTATGGAACCAATGCCCCTTTTCCCCGGGGCCCCCCTTTTCCCGTCACGCTACGCTGTCTTTTGTATAGCGGGTCGTTGTTAATTTGGGGGGGAAAGGGGGGGGGGTTTTGGAAAAAAGGGGGAAGACGGTGGAGGGGGGGGGGGGGGAGAGAGAGGAGGGGGGAGAGAGAGGGAAAGAGGGGGGGGAGAGGGGGGGGGGAAGAACAGGAGGGAGAGAGAGAGGGGAAAGAGGGGAAAGAAGGTTGGGGGGGGAAAGGGGGGAAAAAGAGGGGGGGGGAGAGGAGAGAGAGGGGAAAAAAAGAAGGGGGGGGGGGGTTTTTGGGGGGGGGTTTTTGGGGGAAAAAAAAAGGGGAAATTTTTGGGTTTTCCCAACGGGGGGGGGGAAAAATTTTTTCTTTTTTTGGGGCCCTTTTTGATTTTATGTTTTTTTCTCCTCTGTTTTATATTATTTTTTGGGATCATTCAGTTTTTTTTTGGGGGAAAGCGGGGGCACCCACAACAAACACAAAAACCACACACACAACAACACACCAAACACCAACACAAAATTCACACACTCACACACTCCCCCCACACACATGCGGGCAGCGTGCACAACCCCCCCCACCACCCCCACACCACACACAAAACAACACAAAAAATACCCCCCATACAAAAAACACACACACCCCACCCCTCACCACACCCCAACACACAACACAACACACACACACACCCCAAAAAAACCCCACACACTCAAAAACACACACCACACACCCACCACACCACACACACACCACCCCCCAAAAAACCCCCCCTCAAACAACCCACAAAATTTTACACACTCACACACACAAGCGGGGGGAGCGGGGGAAAACACACCCCACCCCCCCCCCCACACACCCCACACCCACACGCCCCCCCACACGGGGGAAAAATACACAAAACACCACACACACACCACACACCCCACCTCACACAACACTCGTTAATCTTTTTCTCATCCCGCACTTTTCAAAAAAAAAAATTTTTTGTTTTTAAATGTTTGACAGAATTTTTTCTTTATTTTTTTCCCTGGGGTTTTCCCGGTTTTCCAAAAAACCCCCTTTTCCCCCTTTGCCAAAGCTTCTCCCCCCCCCCCCCCCCCCCCCAGGCCCCGTTTCCCGGGGGCCTCCAGCCCCTCCTCCCCCCCCCCACCCATCCATATTTTCTTCCCCCCAAACCCCTCCCCCCCCCTTCCTCCCACCCTCCCTTGAAAAAACCCGGGGGGGATAAAACACACACATTTTGAGAAAAAAAATTATAAGGGCTTAACACAAAACCCAGGACAAGTTCAAGTAGAGTTTTCAATCCTTTCGTGATCAAATCCATTATTCATTTCTTTGCCCACGCAACACGTTTTTTTTTTTTTTCACTTTTTGTAGGAAGAGGAAGAAATTCAGAAGAGCGGATTGGAGGGGGTGGGGGGGGGGTTGGGGGGGGGGGGGGGGGGCCTTGGATTAGGCAAGGATAGTCAATTGAAAGAGAGTTATAGAAATCAAGTGAACGGCAATATTGCCTCCTGCAGTCTCGTAGACGTTTGAAAATTTGGCTAGCCGCTTAACACGACACGTATATGAACATAATTCTATAGAAGCAATAGGATAAAACTTCTAGGAGAACTTGACACAAGGTCTTCAGAGAAGAACCCTTACCCCCACCCCACCCCTTCAGACAAGTATTTCCGCGCTGAACTTCATACCCTTCCAGGGGGCTGGACTGTGTCCAGGTCATGACTCCCACCTGTCCTTCTGCCGTCAGACGGGTTTTTGTTGTTGTTTTGTTTAACTTTCTGGCGGTGCCGGGATTCGAACCAGCAACTTTTGGATGGGTGGGCGTCTCAAAGCGTTGCCGTTTTGCACGGATTGCTATGGGACACTTGTTCTAAGGTAAGAAAGTTGAGCTTAATGACATTTTGTTTTGTTCCTGCTTGATCCGATCCAGTTGGAACTCTTTTCAGCGACCTATGCTATTGCCTTCAGAGTCCTGGTCCTCTTCTTGCCAGAAACCCTGAGCTGTTTCATGAGGTCACAGGCTGATGAGCCTACAAAGCCGCTGGCTCCACCTTCTTTGGCGAGGACTTTGGCTTGGAGGCCAGGTTCTCTCAAGCTGCTGGCTACACTGGCATACTTTCCAGTCTTGCAGACCACAACGAAATTGTCAAAGCTGTTCCACAATACATCCGTAGATATAGATATATGCAAACTAAGAAGACCAAAAAAACAAAACAAAAAACAACCCACCTCAAAATATGAAAGACTCTGTGTCGTTCAGCTTCTGTCTGCTTGCTGTCCACGTTGTCCTCAGTTCAAAGGAGATAAATGTTTTTTTTTTTTTTTTATTGGCTAACGTTTAATTGTGCATCAACATTATTTTCCCTCCGTGTACTATGAAAAGTGATGGCTTCTTACGGTGAACAGACTGGAATTGTCACTCATTTGACATTTTAAAGTTAATCTCGCTCTCCTGGTTTAGGGCAGCATACAACATAACACTTTGACAGAGGCTGACCAACAACAACATGTCTTCCCGCTTAGGACAAGCTACCCACACATGATTAGGACACGTTCGTCTGTGATTCTAAGCAAGTTCTCCCAGTTAAGGACAGATTCGCCATATGAAATTAAGACCGAGAAGCTGACCTTTGTTCTGAACAATGTCTCCCGGCTTAGAACAGGCCATCCGCACAGGACGTGACATACGTTTGTCTGTGGTTCTAAAACGCTCTCCTAGTTTAGGACAAATTCACCATACAAGAGTCTGATGGACGTTGACCTATGTCCTAAACACAATCTACCAGCTTAGGATAGACTACCCATAGAAGATTGTGAAAGACGTTTGCCTGTGAAGAAGACGAAAAAATAGAAGTCACATAACACCCATAAGATAATGGCAATATTTCGGTTTATTTTAACCTTTCTCAAGCCACACTGGCCAACTGACCTTTGTCTGTGGTTCTTAACACGCTTTTCCATTGTTGACAGATCCACTGCATAAGACTATGACAGCCGTTGGCCAATGGGATCCAGACAGTCTGTCTCAGTTTAAGACAAGCTGCTCATGTCAACGTCAAAGACGATGTTGAAGATGAATTCATGCTTGCAGTCCATCCACTCTGAGAAAACGTTGACCGAAAATGGTTTTGCCTCTGTTAGCATTACTCTCCTATTTCTCTCTCTCTTATTAGACACACACACACACACACAACACACACACACACACACACACACACACACACACACACACACACACACACACACACAACAGCCATACATACAAATGCATTAACTACGCAAACGCAAGTACTTACACATACACGCAACAGACACACATATACATTCATTCTCATTCCCGTGACCTAAGTGGTCGTAGGGGGGGGGGACATAAGAGATGACTCCGTCAATCTTCTCCATCGCGGCCTGTCCTCTGCTTCTTGCAGGAGTTGTGGCAGCCTGAGGTTTGTCCATTCCATCAAGTTCTCCGACCAGCTCTTTCTGTGTCTGCCTCTGCGCTTTCCTTCTTCAAGCGCGCCTTGTAGGATGGTCTTTGCCAGCAAGTTGTGTCGTGTCACATGGCCAAACCACATCAGTTTTTCTCCTCTTGGTAGTAGCCATGAGAGGTTCCTGTGGTCCTGCCGGTGTGGTTATCTGCTCTCGTACAGAGTCGTTGGTTCTGTGCTCTATCCAGGAGATGCGGAGCAGTCTTCTGTATGCCTTCATTTTAAACGTCTGGATCCTTCTCCCCAACTCTACCGTCAACGTCCAGCTCTTACACCCATAGAGGAAGACTGAGAGGACAAGGGCTTTGTATACTTTGAGCAATACGAAAAAGACTGAGGTGATGCACCAGCCACCCCCGGGAAAGCCATACGTTGAGCCAGTCATCACCATCACTGGACAGCAACTGAACGCGGTTGATAAGTTCACCTACCTAGGCAGCACTCTGTCCAGAAACGTTGTCATCGACGATGAGGTGAATGCCCGGCTCGTCAAAGCTAGTGCCGCTTTTGGCAGACTCCACAAGAACGTATGGAACACGAGAGACCAAGATCAAGGTGTATTGGGCCATAGTTCTCACCACACTGCTCTATGGCTGTGAAACATGGACGGTTTACCAGCGTCACGCCAGGAAACTGAATCATTTCCACGCCACCTGCCTCAGAAGACTCATGGGCATTAAGTGGCAAGATAACATTCCGGACACTGAAGTCCTCACTTGTGCTGGCCTGCCTAGCATCTTCACCATCCTGATGCAGTCACAGCTTCGCTGGGCAGGTCATGTAGTTCGCATGCCAGACCATCGGCTGCCAAAGAAACTATTGTTTGGCGAACTACAACAAGGAAAACGCTCTCATGGAGGCCAGAAGAAACGTTTCAAAGACAGCCTCAAATCCTCCCTGAAGGCCTTCAACATCAGCCACACAACATGGAAGCAGACTGCCCAGGACAGAGACCGGTATCGATCAGTTGTCCGCAAAGGTGCAGAAATCTGTGAAAGTAACAGAACTGCTGCAGCTGAGCAGCGCAGGATGATCAGGAAGACCAGCGCCAACAGATCTCCAACTGCTGCCACCGTCCCCTGTTCATACTGTGAAAGGTCTTTCCGGGCGCAGATCGGCCTGACCAGCCATCTACGTACTCACCCCCGATCCCAGGATGACTAGATGGTCTTCCTCGTCTCGACGGACAAACATCGATACTTTGAGTATTGTTGGGAAGCTGATCTCATTGCGTCTCCACAGCTTTGTGAACTTTGCCATGGCTGATGTGGCAAGAGCTAATCAGACCTTGATTTCTGTTGTACAACGACCGTCCTTCGTGAGTGTGGAGCCTTGGTATGTGAACGCTTCCACCTCTTCCAGCTTTTGTCTGTTCATTGTGATGTTCGCGGTCTTGTCTTCATTGAGTCTGTTCACCATCACCTTGCTCTTTTCTGCGCTGATTTCCGTCCCATATGCGCTGGCTCGGTCTTCTAGCCTATTGGTTAGGTCTTGAAATTCGTCGTTGCTTCTGTCGTGTTGGTCTATGTCATCAGCGAAATGCAGATTGCATATGAGGCTGCCCCGAAGTGAGATGGTGGTGTTGAAGTTTTCGATGGTCCCGCGCATGATATTCTCCAAGTACGGGTTGAAGAGGGTTGGAGAGAGCAGACAGCCCTGTCAGATGCCAACAGTTGTACGGAAGAAGTCCCCTGTTGGCTCTTCATGAGCACGGCGCTGGTTGCCGAGCTGTACAGTGCCTGTATGATCTGGACCAACCCTTCCTCCATGTTGAAATTTCTGATGACCTGCCACAACCCGTCATGCTGAACTCGATCGAAAGCTTTTTTGAAGTCTGTGAAGTTGTGGAAGAGATCTGTCTGGTGTCGGAGGTGCTTTTTCAATCATCAGGCGACAGTTGAACATTTCCTCAGCTGTGCTCCTTCCTAGTCGAAAGCCCGTCTGTTCTTCTGCAAGCAGTTCCTCCGCCTGTTTCTTGAGATGGTTCAGAATCATTCTTAGCAGAACTTTGCTTGGATGACAAATGACACTGATTGTTCTGTGGTTCTGACACAGTCTGGTGTTGCCTTTCTTAGGGATGGGGATAATCAGAGACTGCGTCTGATCTCAGCGCCGCACCTTGGCCTCCCATACCTTCTGACAGACACACATATACATACCTATAGTGAAATACAAACATAGGTACTCGCTTCTTATACATACACACATACACAAGCTAAGAAAACAACAACGTTTAGTATGAGTTGGGAGTTGAAAGGTGGGCTGTTAGAGATGATTGAAGAGGGAGGTTTGGGGAGGAATGGGTGAGAAGATCAAAGGAAAGCGTTTCGTAACAGCGACAGAACCATTTTCAACCTTTAAAAGTTAAACTCTGCACCACCACCCTTCCCCCTTACACCACCTCCGCCTCCGCCTGTCGTCCTCCAACCCGCCCGACACTGGACGCCAATGGATGTCAAAAGAGTGTGGTCGATGGCATGTTGTAAGAGGAGGTTTCATGCATGGGTACTATCCGCCTGGGTAGGATAACTGAACTGATGGGATTCCGGGCTGTCTCTGTCTCTCTCATCTGTCTTTCTCTCTCTCTCTCTCTCTCTCTCTCTCTCTCTCTCTCTCTCTCTCTCTCTCTCTCTCTCTCTCTCTCTCTCTCAATGCGTATCTATGTGTGTGTTTGTATTTAAGTACGTGTATCTGAGTGCATCTCTCTCTCTCTCTCTCTCTCTCTCTCTCTTCTCTCTCTCTCTGAGTGGTGTGTGTGTGTGTTTGTTCTCTCTCTTCCTCTCTCTCTGTGCGTGCGTGTGTGTTTGTGGGTACGTGCGTGTGTGTGTGTATGTGTGTGTGTGTGTGTGTGTGTGTGTGTGTGTGCGTGCGTGCGCCCTCGCAGGTGCGTGCGCACATGCGTGCGTGTTCGTGCGTACGTGTGTGTGTGTGTGTGTGTGTGTGTGTGTGTGTGTGTGTGTGTGCGCGTGCGTGCGTGCGTGTGTGTGTGTGTGTGTGTGTGTGTGTGTGTGTGTGTGTGTGTGTGTGTGCGCGTGCGTGCGTGCGTGTGTGTGTGTGTGTGTGTGTGTGTGTGTGTGTGCGCACGCGCGAGCATGTTTGCATGTATATGTCTGTGTGCGTGAACGAGCTTTATTTTTCTTTTAATATTCGATTTGGGGTTATCAATGATGTGTAATCTTTACATCATAATGATTCCCATCCCGTTCCTACCCCCGGAAGAATGGCTCAGTCCCACTAAACCCCTGACCCCATGGAGCGTCACCTTCCTATGCAGTAGTCAACATTTACCTCCCACCTCGTCCTCACTACCTGCCCTGCCGTTGAAAATCGACTCGCCGTGTGTCTGTTAACATTGACGAGTTGCTCTAGCCAAAAAAAAAAAAAAAAGAAAGAAAAAAAGCGACATCTCCCACCGGGGGGTCATTACAATTGACAACGCCGCCAGACAATGTAGGCCGGGTTGAGGTGAGGGGGAGGGGAAGAGGAAGAGGAGGGAGACACCCCGGGTATTGCTCGGGGAGCAGCAACTATTGAGTGATGGGTCAACTCCCGTGGTAACAATACAATGTCGATAACCTGGCACCGGTGTATCCAAAACAACAACGACAGAAAAAAAAAGAAATCCCCAAAACATCCATCTCTTCCTTTTCCGACAACTCTGTTACTGCTGCTGCTGCTGCTGCCGTTATTGTTACGACTTTGGGTCTTGCTGACAACGACCCTCTGGGTAAAGGCCGCCTGCCTGCAAAGACCTCTTATTTCTGGAACCCGTTCTCCTAGGTCTGTGCTGGATCGACTGCCAATAAAGACACCTTGAAAGCAGGTTGTGTGTTTTTTTTTTCCTGCATGTTGTCTCTTTTGACTAGGCCGATCGTCTCCTCTATCGGGACTATGGGATTCCTTTGTCTGGAACATTTGTTTCCTTTATCGGGTACTTTGGTCTCGTCTGTCTGGACCATTGGTCTTGTTTATTTGGGTCCTTTGTTTCCTTTATCTGGAACATTTATCTCACTCATCTGGAACATTCGTCTCCTTTATCAGGGCCATTTATCTCCTTTATCAGGACCATTTATCTCCTTTATCTGGACCATTTATCTCCTTTATCAGGACCATTTATCTCCTTTATCTAGACCATTTATATTCATTATCAGGGCCATTTATCTTCTTTATCAGGACCATTTATCTTCTTTATCAGGACCAATCGTCTCCTTTATCAGGGCCATTTATCTCCTTTATCAGGACCATTTATCTCCTTTATCTGGACCATTTACCTCCTTTATCTGGACCGTTTGTCTCCTTTATCTGGACCATTTATCTCCTTTATCTGGACCATTTATCTTCATTATCAGGGCCATTTATCTTCTTTATCAGGACCATTTATCTTCTTTATCAGGACCAATCGTCTCCTTTATCAGGGCCATTTATCTCCTTTATCAGGGCCATTTATCTCCTTTATCTGGACCATTTATCTCCTTTATCTGGACCATTTATCTTCATTATCAGGGCCATTTATCTTCTTTATCAGGACCATTTATCTTCTTTATCAGGACCAATCGTCTCCTTTATCAGGGCCATTTATCTCCTTTATCAGGGCCATTTATCTCCTTTATCTGGACCATTTATCTCCTTTATCTGGACCATTTATCTTCATTATCAGGGCCATTTATCTTCTTTATCAGGACTATTTATCTTCTTTATCAGGACCAGTCGTCTCCTTTATCAGGGCCATTTATCTCCTTTATCAGGGCCATTTATCTCCTTTATCAGGACCATTTATCTCCTTTATCTGGACCGTTTGTCTCCTTTATCAGGGCCATTTATCTCCTTTATCTGGACCATTTGTCTCCTTTATCAGGACCATTTATCTCCTTTATCTGGACCGTTTGCCTCCTTTATCAGGACCATTTATCTCCTTTATCAGGACCATTTATCTCCTTTATCTGGACCGTTTGTCTCCTTTATCAGGGCCATTTATCGCCTTTATCAGGACCATTTATCTCCCTTATCTGGAACATTTATCTCCTTTATCAGGACCATTTATCTCCTTTATCTGGACCATTTATCTCCTTTATCTGGACCATTTATCTCCTTTATCAGGGCCATTTATCTCCTTTATCAGGACCATGTATCTCCTTTATCAGGGCCATTTATCTTCTTTATCAGGACCAATCGTCTCCTTTATCAGGGCCATTTATCTCCTTTATCAGGACCGTTTGTCTCCTTTATCAGGGCCATTTATCTCCTTTATCAGTGCCATTTATCTCCTTTATCTGGACCGTTTGTCTCCTTTATCAGGGCCATTTATCTCCTTTATCAGGGCCATTTATCTCCTTTATCAGGGCCATTTATCTCCTTTATCTGGACCATTTATCTCCTTTATCAGGACCATTTATCTCCCTTATCTGGAACATTTGTCTCCTTTATCAGGACCATTTATCTCCTTTATCTGGACCATTTATCTCCTTTATCTGGGCCATTTATCTCCTTTATCAGGGCCATTTATCTCCTTTATCAGGACCATGTATCTCCTTTATCAGGGCCATTTATCTCCTTTATCAGGACCATTTATCTCCTTTATCTGGACTGTTTGTCTCCTTTATCAGGGCCATTTATCTCCTTTATCAGGGCCATTTATCTCCTTTATCAGGGCCATTTATCTCCTTTATCTGGACCATTTATCTCCTTTATCAGGACCATTTATCTCCCTTATCTGGACCATTTGTCTCCTTTATCAGGACCATTTATCTCCTTTATCTGGACCATTTATCTCCTTTATCAGGGCCATTTATCTCCTTTATCTGGACCATTTATCTCCTTTATCTGGACCATTTATCTTCATTATCAGGGCCATTTATCTTCTTTATCAGGACCATTTATCTTCTTTATCAGGACCATTTATCTCCTTTATCAGGGCCATTTATCTCCTTTATCTGGACCATTTGTCTCCTTTATCAGGGCCATTTATCTCCTTTATCTGGACCAATCGTCTCCTTTATCTGGACCATTTGTCTCCTTTATCAGGGCCACGTATCTCCTTTATCTGGACCATTTGTCTCCTTTAACTGGACCTTTTCCTGATGAATCACGCCATGGCTGTGGGACTAAAACCACTCGCACACGCATCTGAAGCACACGTCTTGTGCTGACGTGAACTGACGTGAAGAACGTTATAACAGACACGTTGGCCGAGGTGCTTCAATAGTGAGTTGTTGGAAAACGACCAACTTCAAACAGTCCACGACATCAAAGACACGTCTGTAATAAGATTATATAAAGACGTTCAGTTTAACAGCTAAACACACACACACACGCACACACACACACACACACACACACACACACACACACACACATACACACGCACACACACACACACACACACACACACACACACACACACACACACACAGAGTGAGCCAGGATATCAACCCATCTCGCCGAAAAAAAACAATTTCAATTACTTGATCACCAGGATATTTCATATCAGGACATGACTATTGCTTTCAACAGAGAATGGACGCTCCCTTGAGGGAGACTTCAGAGTGTGATGATAGGAGTGCTTCAAGGGAACAACTCAACCCATTGCCAGATTGCAGACATTCCTACAGGGAACGGAATCAACCGCTCGGAACGGACTGCGAATGCTAATCTGCATTTTTATGACTTCGGACGATTTCAGAGATGGAAAAATCAATATCATTCGTGTTTGATCGGTCTGTGGCTTGATTATTCGCTGCCAGCTTATTAACTGGAACAGATTTTTAAAATAACGTGTTTACCTCGCTTACCGTTCACGTAAAACTAACTTTAATAACTGAAGTTTAAAAAGTGATTTAAATTATAATTATGAATCGCAGTAACTCGGTGTGTTCGAACTCCTTTACCCACATTGTCCGTGCGTGCGTTTGCGGGTTCAGAATGGAAAACGTTGATGACCAGTTCAAATCTCTTCCATCATCTGTAGTGTTTGTCTTGTTTGTTGACAGGATTTACAGAATGATGGTGAACTTATTGCCCCGCCGGTCGTGTTCGTGGTGAATGGCAGCAATCAGTGTGGATCGGGATGACTCTCAGGACAGTGAATTAGTCATCATGTCATTCCACGAACTCGGGCCGTCCATGATGGAGGCGGATGTGCATTCGTTTCTCGCCGTTCAGACGGGGACATTAGGTTGATGAAGGTGGTTATGAAGGCAGAACTGTTTTGCCCAGGCACAGCGTTCTCTCGCAAGTCTCGGCAACGGTGCATTTGTCGCGATCGCTCGAGATGTTCTTTAGCGGCAGTCGGAGGTTGTTCTCTGAGAGAAACAAGATGGCGACGATTTGTGGTCAGGTTCCGTTTTTCGTAGGTTGCATGTGAATTTGGATTTCATTTAGAGTGTTTGCTCAGCTACAGTTGCATCAGCCCTATCTGATTATTTTAAAATCCGTGTCGATCGTTTGATCGTCTTATGTCATTCAAGACGGAAAAGAATAATTACTGATCAACAGCACGCGAGTCGTCTCTCTTATGAAAGCGCATGGCTTAGAGAAATAATCATTGTTTAGGTAAGTAGAGTGTTCTTGCTAAACTTAAGCGAAGCGTTTTGTCAGGCAATCTGCAGCTTGTCAGTGTTAAACAAAGCAAAGCAAAAAGAAAAGAAAAAAAAAGTTCCGTTCGACAGTAATCGCAGTAGGAGGCGTAACAAACTGTTTTGTTTCCGTGTTCGTTTGCTATTCAGAGCAAGAAGATTGTGTTATTTGTGTTGTGTTACATTCTGTGGTAATGTATGGAAGAGAACAAATGCCGTCCTGCTCTACAGCAGTCACAGCTTATTTCTATAAGATCATAACTGTGTTTTCTGGGCAACAGTATTGTCTTCCATTGTGTTGATTGTGTTTGTGCATTACGTCGAATTGTATTATATGGTAATGTAATACTTTGAATCGTTTGCATCGTATTACGTGGTATTATTAGGTGTGGTATGGTAATGTGCTGTTCCATGGTATTGTATGGTAAAGCATGGTTTGGAGTTACTGCAGCAAACCAGGTTTTTTTTTTAATCACAGTACATTTCGATTTGCCGTTCTGGAGGAGAGAGCACCGCTTCTGACCAGCGCCGCTCCCTTTGTTCTTTATTCTGCGCCTTTATGTATACTGACTGTCTTTCAACTGAAATTGGCCAGGGAGCTTTGGTCTTTGGTAGGCTCTTCTCTATTTTATAACTGCTTTGCATCACACAGGAACTCCAGACCCTCTTCTCCTCCCCCCCCCCCCCCAAACGGTCTATACCCTCGCTGCAGCCGCCTTCCCTCGCCATCTCCATTCTTCCCTCTGAGAACCGTCCACCCTTCAACATCCTCATCTTCCTAAATCGCCCCTCTCTGTGTCCGTATGATATCAGCCTTCTCCTCTTTACTGTGGCCCAGAGCAGTTTCTGTGGGACAACTCGTGGCTCAACACCAGGACGTTCCGCGGTATCTTCACTAGATGCCGAACAGGCGTTTCGGCACGGCAACGCTCGTTTTCTTCTTGAGGGAGCTGCTGGTGGCGCCCTGCGTACGCTGGATCAGAACAGGCCTAGGTGAACACGACGAGACTGACACAGCGGCGGCGCGGTGTCTGTTTTGGCGGGTGACCTCATGACGACTTGTGGTCGGCTGGTGCTGGGACTGCATCAGAAGGAGTCTGGTCGTGCTTTTCTTTGGGCAAGATGGAAGGAGTTGCACGAGAGTGGGACCACTGAGAAGGCACAGAGAGAGAAGAGAGAGAGAGAGAGAGAGAGAGAGAGAGAGAGAGAGAGAGAGAGAGGGGGGGGGGGGGACAAGAAGAAGAAGAAGAAGTCAAAGATGAAGTATTCACAATATTTGAAAATGCGCTTTCAATTTTGCCCGAGCAATACCTATTTTATGTTGTCGTGCATTGTTTTAACTCAGTATGGTCTTTCACCCCGTTACCTCTTGCTCGCAGGTTTAACTTGCCCCAACGTACTTCCACGCTGTCATCATGGTCTGACGTCCTTCACTGAGCGTAGATTGTCAGCAGCCGTTCGTCAGAGCCCTCTGTCTCTGGCAGTCCTCTCCAGGTGTAGCCCATCTGTCTGGTGTCTCCAGATGTCGCTCATCTGTCTGGTGTCTCCAGGTGTCGCTCATCTGTCTGATGTCTCCAGGTGTAGCCCATCTGTCTGGTGTCTCCAGGTGTAGCCCATCTGTCTGGTGTCTCCAGATGTCGCTCATCTGTCTGGTGTCTCCAGATGTCACTCATCTGTCTGGTGTCTTCAGGAGAAGCCCATCTGTCTGGTGTCTCCAGGTGTAGCCCATCTGTCTGGTGTCTCCAGGTGTAGCCCATCTGTCTGGTCTCTCCAGATGTAGCTCATCTGTCTGGTGTCTCCAGGTGTAGCCTGTCTGGTGTCTCCAGGTGTAGCCCATCTGTCTGGTGTCTCCAGGTGTAGCTCATCTGTCTGGTGTCTCCAGGAGAAGTCTGTCTGGTGTCTTCAGGTGTAGCCCATCTGTCTGGTATCTCCAGGAGTAGCCTGTCTGGTGTCTTCAGGTGTAGCCCATCTGTCTGGTGTCTCCAGGTGTAGCCTATCTGTCTGGTGTCTCCAGGAGTAGCCCATCTGTCTGGTGTCTCCAGGTGTAGCTCATCTGTCTGGTGTCTTCAGGAGCAGCCCATCTGTCTGGTGTCTTCAGGAGCAGCCCATCTGTCTGGTGTCTTCAGGAGTAGCGTGTCTGGTGTCTCTAGGAGTAGCCCATCTGTCTGGTGTCTCCAGGTGTAGCTCAAAATGGATGAAAATCAGTTGAGTGGTCCCAGTCTTCCCGGCTGAGTCTATGGCAAACTCAAATCAAGAGACGGTCGGGACTGTAGAATCTCGCAAAGAAGATGGGAATTGAACCCACAACCTCCCAGCCTGGAAGGTCATCATTATTTCTGTTTACGTCATCGATGTCACTATTGAGATCTTTGACGCCATTATTCGGGCTACAGACATCGTTGATGAGGTTATTGGCGTCGCTTCAGGGGCTGTTGAGGTCGTTGCCGACTCAAAGATTGAATGCCAAGAACATTCCTCCGAGTTCTGTTCAAAATACCACCACAACGTGGAGGTCTCACAGGGTTCTGCAAGCGCAGCTTGGCATTTCTCTCCCCTCGCTTTTCTTCACCCCGTCATCGTGATCGTGAGGACTAAACCGTGGTCATTACCGATACCTCCTCTGCAGGAAATCGTTGTCCCTCTCTTCGTTCTGTTGATATTTGATTTGAAACGCTGTGATGTGAAACGAATTCAAATCGATCTTCTTGTAGCGGACGAGGCCCTTTGCTGCGTCCCATGATGCTCAAACGCGTGCGCACACGACAATATTCGATCCTTGCAACGGCAAATACCGATCCGCACAAGAAGGTTCCCTCAGATTACACTTCCCGCCTTGCAATACGAAGCAAAAATGAAGACCACGCTCCACATAACCTTTCCGACCATACAAAAAAAGAGCTGAATGAGTTGGCAGTCGCTGGAAAGATCAAGGCAGCTATCTGTTTAAGTTTTCTGTTAGCGGTGGCTTTTTGTTTAATTATCAGAGCGACAAAGTTCAGCTAGTCAACACAGGATGCAGCACGTAAGTGTGACGAATTGTTCTCCTTTTTGTCATTGGTCAGATCACAGAAAGGAGCCAATCACCTGAGAAAGAAAGTATCTGTGGCGTGGTTGTGTTCTGCGTGTGTCAGCATGGGGTGTGACCTCGCAAAGGCGCTTCAAGTGGGTTGAGCAAAAAGTGGGTTAACTATGGTGGTCCGTTGCTGTCATTAATCGACGTTGTTGTGACTAACAGCTAGGTGCACAGGATCGACAGAGATTCACTAAAATGTCAGTGTGTACGGTTTTTCTACCGCGTCCTCTCTCTCTCTCTCTCTCTCTCTCCTCTCTCTCTCTCTCTCTCTCTCTCTCTCTCTCTCCCCTCTCTCGCTCGCTCGCTCGCTCGCTCTTCCCCCTCCCTCTCTCTTCCTTCCTCTCCCTCTCTCTCTCTCGCTCGCTCGCTCTTCCCCCGCTCTCTCTCTTCCTCCTTCCCTCCCTCTCTCCCCCCCCCCACTCCCACCTTCTCTTTC
>CM065717.1:64730563-64743063 GCA_033310375.1 Conus canariensis
GAGGGTGGTGGTGTCGATAACCTCTGTGGTCTACTGATCTTTGGTGAAGGCAGCACCACTGCCAGGGACTGCTGGGTCTGTATCAGTGTCTGTGTTTGTCAGCACTTCTCCCGGCACCTGTCTAGAGGGAGAGAAAACAAATGTCAAGCACCTGACCTAGTTCGGGACTGATGGGAGTTGATAGAGAGAAGGGGGACAGAGATAGTGTGACAAGAAAGAAGAGAATCGGAGTGAGAGTACGTGAGAAAATACATTGAAAAGCCCGTGTACTCTGCAGCCACTTTCTGTGACATGGCTGCTGTCGATAATAACATCAGCAGGAATCGGTAATTGGAATCTGTCCTGGATGTTATATATGTAATTGTTAAGTCACTCTGGTATGCTTTCGACTGATTCTGATCTCCTGAATGGTACTTGTTACATAATGATTGAACAGAAGAGAATCCTTAAAGCAAGAGTAAAAAAAACGGATAACACTTTGCCCTCAGAATGATGGGACATTCAGATGAAAAAAACATATCACACATAATACTTAAAATGATGAGAAATCCGGTGTAACAGCCAGTTCTTACCCCCCTATGGAACTTACCCCGGGGTAAGTCTGGGCTAGCCTGCTTTTACCCCCGGGGGTCATTCTAGGACTAGCTAGAACTTACCCCCCCTAGTTGCAACCTACCCCCTCGGGGTAAGTTTGGGCTAGCCTGGATTTACCCCCCCCCCCCCTCCCCAAGGGTCAATCTAGGACTATTTGGAATCTTCCTCCACCCCACCCCAGCCTTCAAACAAGAGAGGGCTATCCAGGGTTTTCCTCTGCCTTTTCCCAACACGCACACCCGCCTTTAAAAAAAATTGTGTTAGCCTGCATATTTACACCCCCTCTCCCATTTCCTCTGTACAGTCAGTTGGGTTTAGACAAAGTGTGGTTCTAGACTCTTCTCAATAGATGGACCTCCTACTTCCCCCCCCCCCCCCCCCCACACACACACATGCACACACCCTGGTTCACTAACAGATACGTATTAACATTTCTCGCGCTAGCTTACACGCGTGGATCAATATTCAGGTGTGTGAGTACGCCCGTGCATGCGTGAGAAAGAAAGACGGCTACATGCCAATGTGACCAAGTGCCAATGTGACCAAGTGCCAGTGTGACCAAGTGCCAATGTGACCAAGTGTCAATGTGACCAAGTGTCAATGTGACCAAGCGTAGTTGTGACAAAATGTCGTTGTGACCACGTGTCGTTGTGACCAAGTACCGTTGTTGCTTCATCCCGGTTTGCCTCTTTGAACTATTTTACAGCTATTTAGAGTCTCTTGAGTACCTGTGTACCTTAGTTTGTACAATGCATATGACTAGTGGTCAGTGCCACTGACCACTGGTCATTATGACGTAAATCGGAGATTTTAACTATTTAACAGCTAATTAGTGTTTCCCGAGTGCTTGTGTACCTTGTACAATGTAGATTACTTGTGGTCAGTGCCACCGACTACTGGTCATCATGACGTAAATCGGAGATTTTAACTATTTCACAGCTAATTATAGTCTCCCGAGTACCTGTGTACCGTGTACAATGCAGACGACTAGTGGTCAGTGCCACTGACCACTGGTCACTATGACGTAAATCAGATATTTCGACTACTTTATAGTTAATCAGTGTCTCATGAGTGTTGGTATACCTTGTGCAATGCAGACAACCAGTGGTCAGTGTCACTGACCATTGGTCATTTTAATGTATATTAGAGATTTTAACTATTTTTACAGCTAATTAGTGTCTCCTGAGTGCCTGTGTACGTTGTACAATGTAGATGACTGGGGGGGGGGGGTCAGTTCCAACTAGGGGGGGGGGGGTAAGTTCCAGCTAGTCCTGGAATGACCCCGGGGGTAAAAGCAGGCTAGCCCAGACTTACCCCGGGGTAAGTTCCAGAGGGGGGGGGGGGGGGGGGTAAGAATGGGCTGTTACACCGGCTTGGTTACCATAGCATACATAATCCTGAGCCATGAAAATGATGATAAATTCAAGCAGATATACATCATACGTCACCATCAGACCGATGAGAAATTTAGATAGGTTATCACAGCGCACCAAATACATGACCATCAAAATAATGAATGATTCAGATGGGTTCCAAAATCAAACACATTACCAGCATACGTAATACTTTACGAACATAATGATGAACAAATCAGGTACATTACTATAGCACTGTAATACTGTTCTATCAAAATTAAAGATGATTTTTGTTTTTTGGGGGTGGGGAGTATATTATGCTATAAACAATACTTTACAATGTAGGTGGATTGTTGTTATAACGTACACAATATTTTACTGTCTCTTAGTTGACAAGTTCTGGTAGCTTAAGATGCACGTACAAGATGTTGTCACCCTAAACACCATGTAAGTCAGACTAGCTACATAAGCATGCACAATACTTTCTGTCTCAATAATAGGAAATCCAGGTGAGTCAAAGAATCATAACAAAACTTTGTCAGCTCAATGTTGAGAAACTCAGGCGAGCTACTCAGCATAGAAACAACTTTACCATCTGAATTCTGAGCAATTTAAGTAGATTATCAGGCATACAAGTCACTTTGCCATGCACAGGATGACAGATTTAGCTTAGTTATGAAAAATACCTCACCATTTATTTGATGAAAATTTCAGACGCATTACTGACCAAACACAATACTGAACGAGCAGAATAGTGTACCACCAATGGATGAGAATTTCAGATGTATAACTAACATACACAGCACTTTACTATCTGGATGATGACAACTTAAGGTGGGTTTCGAAGCATGAAAAATACTTTGGTTTCGAAGCATGAAAAATACTTTATTATTTCAAAAAGGAAAATTCGGGTGGATCACGACGCATACCACGTTTTGCCTTCTGAATGATAGGAAATTCAGTTCAAACATCCACGATACTTTATCTTCTTAGGAATGATGAACATGGGTAGGTGTTGATACTTCACCATCCGAATGATGATAGTTTCAGAGGGATTACATAAAAATACTATACATTGCTCTCAGTGCTGGGAAATTCAAGTGGGTTACTAAACAATACATAATATCGAACCATCTCAATGATGAGAAAATTGGGTGGATTGTAAAACGTACGTATTGTCTTACCCTCCCTTTGATATCAGGCATGCACTATATGTTTCTTTCTAGATTATGAGGAATTTAGACGGGTTACAACGTCGCAATACTTGACTAACTCGATGACAAGAAAGGTTCAACAACGCATGATTGGAAGCTGACCACCTCAATGAAGGAACACAAGCCAGGTTAAGTACAAAACATACCTAATACTTTACGATCTCAACGATGATAAATTCAGGTGAGCAAACGATACACACAATACTTTCTATCTGAATGATTGGAAATTTGGGAGAGTCATAGATGCGTACAGTGTACTTCATCATCTAAGTCACCCCAGCTCCATGTGGGTTACAACGCTGTCGTGACAGTCTACCGTGTCAACTGTGGGACATTCAGACTGGTTAGGAATCAAGCTTGATTCTGTACTGTTTCAGTGAAGACAAATTCGGTGGGTCAGAAAAGCTAAATGCTGCTTTACAACTAATCGACGAAAATCAATGTAGGTTACAGAGCAGATTATTCACTTTACAGTCTACAAGATGAGAAATCCAGTTGGAGTTCAGAAGAGTGTTAATCAACCACAGTACTTCCTCAGTAATGCGGTATATCGGTGAGTTACCTAAAACCTTTTCTCTTTGTCACCTCAGCAATGAGAAATTCAAATGGGTTTTAAAAAAAAACACACACACAGTATGTTACTATTCCAGTGACAGGAAACTGGAATGGGTTACAAAACACACACACAGTATGTTACTATTCCAGTAACAGGAAACTGGAATGGGTTACAAAACACACACACAGTATGTTACTATTCCAGTGACAGGAAACTGGAATGGGTTACAAAACACACACACAGTATGTTACTATTCCAGTGACAGGAAACTGGAATGGGTTACAAAACACACACAGTATGTTACTGTTCCAGTGACAGGAAACTGGAATGGGTTACAAAACACACACAGTATGTTACTGTTCCAGTGACAGGAAACTGGAATGGGTTACAAAACACACACAGTATGTTACTGTTCCAGTGATAGGAAACTGGAATGGGTTACAAAACACACACAGTATGTTACTGTTCCAGTGACAGGAAACTGGAATGGGTTACAAAACATACACAGTATGTTACTATTCCAGTGACAGGAAACTGGAATGGGTTACAAAACACTGGCAAAACTTTATCATATCAAACAGCATAAATCTAGATGAGTTACAAAGCGTACACAATTTAGAAAACATTTATGGTTCTTTATCATCTTAAAGATGCTAAATCTAGACGAGTCACAAAGCATACACAATACTTCATCACCTCAATGATAATGAGATCCAGATGGGTTCAAACCATACACAACAATAACATCATCGGGAGCAGGACGCACCCCTGTGGTGTGTTATAGGGCAGTTTCCTCTGCGTATGTTGCATAGGTTCCGACGAATTTTCTTTCTGTATCGTGATCGCTTGGCGCTTCGGGACGATTACATGTAATCAGTTGTATGCACCGAACCTACTAGAAAGCTTGTCAAACTGGGTTTTCTGTTTGGAGTTATCTTCTTGACGGAAGGACACACACACACACACACACACACACACACACACACACACGCGCGCGCGCGCGCGCACACACACACACACACACACACACACACACACACACACACACACACACACCACACACACACACACACACACACGCTGTCTTAAAGTTGGAATTATCTACCTGACGGAAGTGCACACACAGACACACACACACACAGACACACACACACACACACAGCCACACACACACACACACACACACACACACACACACACACACACACACACACACACACACACACACACACCATATTATAATGAGCATCCTTTTTTCTTGAAAATAGGCACAATAATTGCCTCAGCCCATTACTGCGCACATAAAGCTTTGTCAAACAGCTTTGTTAAAAGTTCACAACAATATTGCCAACTCATTTTGAGCATTTCTGCTAAACGATCGTCTGGTTCGCCGGCTTCTCCCTTCTAGGGCTGTGTGCAGGGCAACGACGACCATTTCATGTGCGTATGGCATCGAACACTTCTGGCCAGGGCAACAACGACCATTCCA
This sequence comes from Conus canariensis, assembly GCA_033310375.1. Classification (NCBI taxonomy): domain Eukaryota; kingdom Metazoa; phylum Mollusca; class Gastropoda; order Neogastropoda; family Conidae; genus Conus; species Conus canariensis. Next base: position 64,735,772 of record CM065717.1, read on the forward strand.
TGTGCCTATGGCATCGAACACTTCTGGCCAGGGCAACGACGACCATTTCATGTGCCTATGGCATCGAACACTTCTGGCCAGGGCAACGACGACCATTTCATGTGCGTATGGTGAAATGGTGAAACAACCCTAACTGTATTCTGCCGTTTGGTCTTCGTATGCAGCCTCACGTGCGGAATGCAGGTCTAGACTTAGGAGTTGTGTCCGATTTTTCCAAGTTTCCAGATCAGCCTCCGTGGACCTTTTTCACACCAGAGATTTGTTTTGATCTTGCAGCTTTTCGTAAAGAGTCTACCAGCTCTCTGGCATACAAGGCATTGTATGCTGACCTCTGTTCAAAATTTCCATCTTATCAGAAAATTTTCACTGACGGTTCCAAGTCTGAAGATGGAGTGGCCTGTGCAGCCTATTGCCCTGGGGCTCCTTCTCAGATACTGTTAGAACATATACCTCCAGATGCTTCTGTCTATTCTGCTGAACTTACTGCTCTGGTTCTGGCATTGAAGATAATTTCACAATCTAAGAAGAGGGACTTTCTGGTTCTGTCAGATTCACTGTCAGCGTTGGAGGCCATAGCTGGCCGCAACCTTCAGCACCCAGAACTTTTACACTTTTTTGAACTTTTGACCAAGTTGAAAGCGGATGGTTACAACATTATTTTGGCTTGGATTCCTGGTCATGTTGGCATCGGAGGGAACGAAATGGTTGATCGTTTAGCCAAGAATGCCACAAGAGAGAAATTGTCCAACATATATATCCCCTGTTCAGATCTGAAACCCAAAATTAACGATTATGTGAGAGACCTCTGGCAGGAGGATTGGAATACACAGACGGATAACAAACTTTTTCAGATCCGTTCAAACCTTAAGGAGTTCCTCTCATCTACGTCTGGTGGTCGTAAAGAAGAAACAGTTCTGTGCCGGCTGCACACCGGCCATTCGTATTTTACCCATTCGTACCTTTTAAAGAGTGAAGAAACTCCGTGGTGCATTCCATGTCATGTACCACTCACAATGAAACATATTCTTTTAGAGTGTTGGGACTTGCACGATGTGAGACACAAACATTTTACGGCAGATTCCATGAAAACCTTGTTCAGAGATGTCCCACCTGATGCCATCTTTGAGTTCTTGAAAGAGATGAACATTTTTCATCGGATCTGAGATTTTACAGTGGAAAGATTTTTAACAAACTTTCGGATGGTTTTTTCGATGTATTTTAAAGAATTGTGTGAATGACTGACTTGTGAGTTGATTTTAACGTGGTGACAGCCCTGATGTGGCCCTTTGCGGTCGGCTGGGCTATAAGCAACATTATCTTATCTTATCTTACGTGCGTATGGCATCGAACACTTCTGGCCAGGCAAACGGCATTGTCACACTGCCTTTAATTGCTGGGTTCCCTGTTCTTGATGCATTACTCTGCAGAAATTAGTTGTCACCTCAACTTCAGCAGGCAGCTCTTTTAGAGAGCACCATCATTTTTTTTTCTGTTGTTTCTTGACACACTGCCGTTCTCTTTCTTCCAGACATGTTTTTTCCTGCTTCACAAAATTCGCTGTCGGTAGCTCGGGAGGCAAGACAACTACGTTTGTCACATTCGTAAACTGGTCTGTTGAGTGTTTGCTCATTCCTTATTCTCTTTTTCGGCTGTAACCTGCGGTAGTGGAATTTTTTTTAAACTGCCTTCCTTCCTCCGACGTGCCGTCTGCAGAACTTCATGCATCACTCCCAGCCGTCTGCAGCACTCGATGGCATCACTCCACGCCGTCGCACACTTCACTGCATCACCCCACGCCGTCTGCAGCACTTCAGTGGCATCACTCCCACGCCGTCTGCAGCACTTCAGTGGCGTCACTCCCACGCCGTCTGCAGCACTCATGGCATCACTCCCACGCCGTCTGCAACACTTCAGGCATCACTCCCACGCCGTCGCAACACTTCAGTGGCATCACTCCCACGCCGTCTGCAACACTTCAGTGGCATCACTCCCACGCCGTCGGCAGCACTTAATGCATCACTCCCACGCCGTCTGCAGCACTTCAGTGGCTCACTCCCACGCTGTCGGCAGCACTTTAATGCATCACTCCACCGTCGCAGCACTTCATGGCATCACTCCCACGCCGTCTGCACACTTAATGGCATCACTCCACGCCGTCTGCAGCATTCAGTGGCATCACTCCCACCCGTACATCCGCCTCGCCCCATTTGGTTAGATCTGCAACACTTCAGGGCATGCAGCTCCCACGCCGTCTGCAACACTTCAGTGGCACACCCCACGCCGTCGGGCAGACTTAAAGGATAGCCAGGCCGTCTGCAGCAGTCAGTGGCATCACCCCGACGCTGTCGGCAGACTTTAATGGCACACCCAGCCGTCTGCAGCACTTCAGTGGCATCATCCCAGCCGTCTGAGCACTTAATGGCATCACTCCCACCCGTTGCAGCACTTCAGTGGCATCACTCCCACGCCGTACACCGCCTCGCCCAGAATGGTTAGATGTTCTATCGCGTCAGGAGGGAGAGGGAACGGGTGGGAGGGGGGGGAGGAGGGGGCAGACAGAGAGAGAGGGAAGAGGGAGAGACAGACAGACAGACAGACAGATAGACAGAGACAGACAGACAAGACAGGCAGACAACACACACACAACACACACACACACACACACACACAGCACGCAGAGGAGAGAGAGAGAGAGAGAGAGAGAGAGAGAGAGAGAGAGAGAGAGAGAGAGAGAGAGAGAGAAGACATACAACCAGACAGAAAGAAAGCCAGCCAGCCAGACAGAAACAGAGGCAGAGAAAGAGACACACAGGCAGACAGGTAGAGACAGACAGAGAAAGACAGAGACAGACAAACAAAGCGAGATAAACACAAGACAGACAACCAGAGAGAGAGAGAGGAGAGAGAGAGAGGAGAGAGAGAGAGGAGAGAGAGAGAGAGAGAGAGAGAGAGAGAGAGAGTAGAGATGAGAGAAATTTATTGTCAGTATAAGTTCCAGCTCAGGTAAATTGGAAGGGAAGGTGAAGGAGGCGGGGGGGGGGGGGGGGGGGGGGGGGGAGGGGAGGAGAAGGGAAGGAAAAAGGGAGGGGGGCGTATGGGAGTAATATATGGGACGGAAATGAAAATTGATTCAATGACAGAAAAATGTCTATGTGTGGATACATAAAATTCTTCGAGACACGGGGATCCATATCACGGTTATTCGGCAGACACTGTGAAACATCTTACCTCCCTTAAGACACAATAAGGTAAAATTGCAATCGTGGTAGTAAAAAAATGTCATTTTAAGACGTGTCTTGACAAGGGCTCCCTCCTGCCCCAGCAATGACACACTGTTTTCTCTGCATTCGCGGGGGGGGGGGGGGGGAAGAGAAGAGAGAGGAGAGAGAGAGAGAGAGAGAGAGAGAGGGAGGGAGGGAGGGAGGGAGGTGCCGCGGATCTTCTGTGTTTCTGTCCGTGTAAATCTTTTTCTGTTTGTTCAGTCCTGTCTCTGGCCATGTGTCTGTCTCGCTCTTCTTTCCTGTATCCCCCAGCCACCCCCCCCCCCTTCTCTCTCTCTCTCTCTCTCTCTCTCTCTCTCTCTCTATGTGTTCCACTGTGTGTGTGTGTGTGTGTGTGTGTGTGTGTGTGTGCGTGCGTGTGTGTGTGTGTGTGTGTGTGTGTGTGTGTGTGTGTGTGTGTGTGTGTCTGTGTCTGTGTCTGTGTGTCTGTGTTCTTTTTATCTATACGGAAGTCTGTCTAACGCCCTGTATCTCTCATTCTTTGTTTCTTTGTCCATCTGTATGTCTGCACTCTCTCTGTCTCTCTTTGTCTCTCTCTCCGCCTCTCTCTCTCTGTCTGTGTCTTTTTTGGTTGTCTGTCTTGTGTTCCTCTCGCTTTCTTTGTCTCTCTCTGGCTTTCTCTGTCTGTCTCTGCCTGTCTGCCTGTGTGTCTCTTTCTCTGCTTCTGTCTGGCTGTCTGTCTTTCTTTCTGTCTGGTTGTCGGTTTTTCGGTTTCTGTCTGTCTCTGTCTTTCTTTGTCTGTCTATCTGTGTGACGGTCATGCCTCTTGTCTTGCTCTCTCTATTCACCGTACTCTGTCTCTGTCTCTTCTCTCTCATTTGGATCTCATCTTCTGCACCTCTGTTATAGCCCCACGTTCTCCAACTCTCTCTTACTCTCTCTCTCTCACTCTCTCTCTTCCCCTCTCTCTCTCTCTCATAGCTTCTCTCTTTCATATCCTCTCCTCAATCGAGCCCTCCACCGACACCGTTATCACTACATCAGAGGGGCGTATACAGCATTCATTATGATGCTTACAGACGAGGCAAGAAGCACAGGGAGCTGCAGAACTGGACGCCATTCCTTTCGTCAGAAGGAAGGCCAATCTGCGGCAGTTTATGAGAGGCTCGGTGCCACGTCTACTGCTCCAGGTTTCAGAGCACCGAGTCATCTTTACTTCTTGTCTTAATTGTGCCTGTTGACAGACCATGATTACTTCACAACGCACATGCGCCCACGCGCACACACACACACACACACACACCCACACGCACGCTCGCACACGCAGCTCGCACACACACACACACACACACACACACACACAACACACACACACACACACACACACACACACACACACACACACACACACACCACACACCGAGCAAATCACTGGTGGGAACAAACACACACACACACACACACAACACACACACACACACTCACACTACACACACACACATCAACACACACACATCACACACACACTACACACAACACAACACATACAACATCTATCTACCTATCTATCTATCTGTCTAGATATCTGTTTATCTATTATCATCTATCTATCCATCTATCTGTCTATCTATCTGTCTGTTACCTGTCTGTCTATCTATCTATTATCTTGATTGATATCTACTGGGTTTTTTTTTCTCTCTTTTCTATACTATCGTCAACCTGCCCACTGTTTATTTGTTTAAAAAAAAAGGGGGGGGGGGAGGGGGAGGGGGGAGAACTAAAAAAAAAAGACTTTTGAAAATAAGCTTTTGTTCCAAATAGAAGTGATCCTTGCAGAGAGCAGACGTAACCTGACTCTCCTATCATTTCAACACACCCCCCCCCCCCCCCCCCCTCAATATTGTGGGCTAAGCAGCTGCTGTTCGTTGCAATTCCTATTTATGAGCCACGACAGAAAGTTCCGGCGAGTCTGCAGTCTAGAAGCAGGCGCTCCACACTTTTTCCTGGGAGAGAGATCTGTTATCAATCAGAACGGGGGTTAAACTGGGTGTGCAGTTGCGGTCTATGTCTTATAACTCGCTTGTTTCAGTTTGGTCGCTGCATTCATTGTCTGTGCCAAGTAGGTCGTGATTTCACCCCTATCTGTTGCTTTGCTTGTTTTTCTGTGTACAAAAATATGGGGAAGATTACGCTTTTAAATCTGAACGAAACTGTATGAAATTCTCCCTTGGAATCAAATTGAAGTTTTATGACTCTAGAATGATTTCAACGCTGCTATAAGGCTGTGAAACCTGACAATTAAAGACCACCCAGGAGAAGAAACTCGACGCTTTTGACACTAAGTGCCTACGTAAGATCTTGGGCATCAAATGGTCAGACTTTATACCAAATGAAGAAGTCATGGAGAGGTCCAAACAGCTCCCCGTGTCAACCATCATCGGCAGACGGCACCTCCGCTGGCTGGGTCATGTCTTGAGATTACCCTCATCAAGACCTGCAAACCAGGTCATTAAATTGACCCCAACAGGCCAGAGAAAAAGAGGACAACTCAGGATGCGCTGGTGACAGACAGTGGAGAGAGACCTCAGACTCGTTGACAGAGGATGGAGTACACCAGCAGACTGGCTGAGGACCGTGCACAATGGATCGACTTGACTGCCTCATGCATCGCAAGACGCGGGAGCATCTAAATCTAAGAAAGTAAGAAACTGGATTGAAAAACGTAACATGCCCCAGAGGCGAAACTATTCGATTTTGGGGCGGATTCTGTGTTTTAGGCAATTATTTTGCTTGCCATGATACCTACAGCATTTTTATTGCATGTGTTGTCAAGCACTGTGTTTCCCTTTTCTTTTGTGTTGTAAACAGAAGAAAATCACAGCTTCCAGACAATGACCTGCCCATATTTTCTGGCCCGTGTGGGATCCACCACCTTCACCCGTTTCTCATTTCCTTACCACTCCTTATTCTTTGGTCTGCCACGCATATTTCCATTTGAGTTTAGTTTAATAGTATCTGTAAAAATATATATGTAAGTTATTCCGATATAAAAGTTCACGCCATGAACGTATACAGTTATACTTAAGAAACGAATGAATGCCTCTACATACATTTCTGGCAAGGAACATTATCATGTCTCCAAACACAGCCACGTCCTGTTTTAACTAAAATATTCCTGGATGATTTTATCTCTCACAAGCATGAAAACCATTTATGTGAATCTCAGAGTACACAATAAATTTTTGTAGAATAGTTGCCAGTCTGAAATTTTACCAACGACATCCATAGTCATCCGAAGTGTGATTTGTACAGACACTGGATGACATCTTAGCTTTTCATGAATAATTTCCGTCCTAGTGCAAAAGAATAGCGATCTAAATGAAGCTGAAGAATTCCAGTTGCAACGTTTCTATGATTTGGTTTCCATGCCCCCCATATCTGACTTCTATGAATTCAAAACAAGGCTGATGAGTAGGATTCTTTCATTTCGGTTACTTCAGCGATGAAAGCATTGGACGTTGTATCTGATTTGGCATTTTTTTTTCTTTTTTCTTTTCCTTAATTGTATTAATTTATCCGCAGTTACATTGTTTGGATTACCAAACTTAAACACATGTACCAGATTTTTAAGCCCGTTTTAACACTACCTGTTTAATTAACTGATCATCAAAACGGATTTTTTTAAATACAGTGCAATAGTCATTTAGTGTACAGAAAGCTTTTCTTGTAGTCGTATGAATTGGCAAGCAGAACAGTGTAATCAGGCTACAGAGCCAAAGCTAACAAAGGCAACTGCATACATTTCAATTACGAAAAATATGGATCAATGCTTCACAAATTACAATTAAGGTATATGAAGAATCGTGCATATTCATTAAAAAAAAAAAAAAGACGAGAAAAGAACTGGTGACAGCTTTTCCGACTAGTCTGAAACTACTTAAAAGAGGGGACATTTTTGCGCGATAGGAAAAGCACAAAGTTTGATCTGACTACACATATTTAAGACAACCTGAAAGATCTTTTATTTAAATTCCTTCCTGTGTAAATTCCTTCCTGTGTAACTTTTTGTGT
>CM065717.1:64750563-64753063 GCA_033310375.1 Conus canariensis
GTATAAAGCAAGGGATGTCCAGTCCTCCTTTACGCTGCCAGACCTTTTTTTTTCCCCCAGGAGTCATGGAATGCACCTCAGAACCACTTCCTCTCCGGAGTGCTCGGACATGCGAAGGATGAGGAAGCGTGGGGGTGGGGAGGGGTGGGGTGGGGGTGCGGGTGTTACTCTGGGCTTGCCCCTGAATGACTCTGCAGTGATGAACAAAGTGGGCTTTGAAGATGAAGAATACACAATACATTGCAGGAAAAAGAGAAAGTGGGATGGGGATGGGAGGTGGGGGAGACTTTGTGGAGCTGCCCCAACTTAACTCCCCTACCTGTCCCAGACTTATTCCATAGGAGCCGTTTTGGTGCAAAAAAAAATTGCTCTAAAAGTACTACTGGGAGTTGATCTCGGGCAGTGCTACACCCGTCCCTTCTCCCTCTCTCCCCTCCCCCCCCCCCCTCCACACACACACACACACACACAACGCACGCACGCACACACACACACAAACAACACACACACACACACACACACACACACACACACACACACACCACACACACGCACGCACACACACACACACACACACACACACACACACACACACACACCACACACGCACGCACACACACACACACACACACACACACACACACACACACACACACACACACACAGTGAAACGAAATCCTTGAACGACTCCCGGGAATTGTTTTGGAGCAATTTTGTTTTCGGGCGAAATTTGGGGTGTGGGGTGTGGGGGTAGGGTTGAGTGCCACCCTCCCTCCCTTCCCACTCCAACAGGGAAGAAGGACGGGAGAGGGAGGGGGGAGTTCTCAGGGCCTGCCTGCCCTAGATTACATCCCGGGGAGTAGATTCAGTGCAGTTTGGGAGGAAAGAGGGGGGGGGGGGGAGGGGAAGGGGAGTCAATATGAACCAGGTCTAAGCAGAATGACTCCTGGGAATTAAACTAGGAGAGGGGGCCGTTCTAGCGCTTTACACCCCACAGTCTCCCAGGACGGGCATTTTCGACGCGAGACTGTGTCTCTCGTGATGAGCATTGACAGCAAACCTGACTCTAATAACGACGACAGAGTGACAAACAATTGTTTTCAAGCAGACTGTTTTTAAACCATGAAGCAAAAAAAAACAACAACAACAACATTTTGCATCACGTTGTCAAGTCTCGCGCCACTCTCGTTAGATGACGTCACTGAAAGCGAGCCGGGCCGTTATTCGCGCGGCGTCCCTGTTGCTTAGCAACACGTTGGCAAATCGGATTCCAACGAAGTTTAATCCGTCCGTCCATCTGGCTTAGGGTTCGTCTCCTGTCTATGAGTGTCTGTGTCACTGGCGGCCTCACCACCCCCTCCACCCCCCCCCCCCCCCACACACACACAACTTCCCCTGCCCCTCTCCATTCTCCATCCTCTTCCCTTCCCTTCACCGCCTTCCTCCTGTTCTTTGTTTCTGTCTTTGTCTCGGTCTATCTGTCTGTCTGTCTGTCCCCCTGAATATGAAAGCATGCGTGCGTGCGTTCGTCAGTGCGTGTGTGCAAATGTGTGTGTGTGTGTGTGTGTGTGTGTGTGTGTGTGTGTGTGTGTGTGTAGGGGAGGGGTGCGCGCGCGCGCGCGCGTGTGTGTCTATGTGTGTGTGTGCTTGCTTAAGTGTGTGTGTGTGTGTGTGTGTGTGTGTGTGTGTGGTGTGTGTGTGTGCGCGCGCGCGCGCAAACGACAAATTTCCCTAGTCTGAATTTATGTCTCTTCTCCTGCTTCGGATGATGCGAGAGCCTCTGAGTTCTTCTTCCAACTGTCTGTCTATCTATTTGTCTGTCTGTCGATCTGTCTGTCTGTCTGCCTGACTGCCTGCCTGCCTGCCTGCCTGCCTGTTTGTCTGTCTGTCTATCTATTTGTCTGTCTGTCGATCTGTCGATCTGCCTGCCTGTCTGCCTGCCTGTCTGCCTGCCTCCCTGCCGGTCTGATCGTCTGCCTGCCTGCCTGTCTGTCTGTCTGTCTGTCTCTTCTCTCTCTCTCTCTCTCTCTCTCTCTCTCTCTCTCTCTCTCTCTGATGAAATATTTATTGCACAGAATGTTTTGTACGTATGCTGCAAAATGAAAATTCGGCATGTGCAAGGCATTTCTCATTCTGTTCGCTGAAAACAAGAGACATTCATGCAAGGAATCCAAAAAGCAATTTTTAATTTTGCTAGTGAATAATGTGTGAAAGTGTATGTGATCGTTTATTGATCATTTGAGTCATTTTTCATTCGGTTTTAAAGATCTCTGTATTTTCTCCTTCACGTGCGTGACCTTTGAATATAAGCAGATGATCTAATAAAAAGATCCTGTGAAGGCAAAATACTCTACAACGCACAATGCAAGATGCAAGTTAAAGTTGATTTAATACTCAGTAATACGGGCAGTACGGTCACTGGCACTTGGCCACCATGTGGGGAAATGTCTGGGGAATCCTTTTGTGCGTGCTTTGGGACATCTGATGATCGTGTGTGTCG
>CM065717.1:64758063-64775563 GCA_033310375.1 Conus canariensis
CTTGACTTCAAAAAGACGTTTGATCTTGTTCATCATTCCATTCTTTTAGAGCTGTCTATCTACTATTCATCGACAGCCTCAGTATTCCAGTCATACTTGAATGGTAGGACTTCGTAGGTGGTGCTTTATGGCAAAACCTCCTCTTCAGACTTTATCAGACATGGAGTCCCATAAGGCTTAGTGCTAGGCCTCCTTCTATTCTGCATATGCATCAATGATGTACCATCGTCCATATGAGATGAAAAGATAACAACAGATTTATTTGCTGATGACTTGTCACTCTAAACAAATGGTTGTGATCTATAACAAATAGAAACGTCTCTCTAAGAGTGTCTAAATGGAGTGTCAGACTGGTATAATTCAAACCCAATGGTCACACACCCAGCCAAAAAACCAAGTCACCAAGTCTAGGATTATAGCCACCCGCCAATAGCACCAACTGACTTCTCTTTGCTTAAAACTTCAGTTGAATAGTACTTCTATCAAACAGGTACATGATCATCGTATTTCAGGCATAACGATAGATGAAGAACTGAAATGGCGATCTCATCTCAGTAATGTGTGCAAGATATTCTAAAAAAAAAACAAAAAACCACACACACACACACCTGTTCCTGTTATCTCAATTAAAGCGCTATGTCAACAGTACTGCGCTTAAACTGTCACATATTAGTTACGCTTCAACAGTATGAGACGGGAGTAGTGATGTCAAGAAAAAAAAAAGAAAAACAAAGAGGCTGAATTCTCTCCATAGACGTGCAGCAAAGCTACTCTTCCCAGCCGTACGTCCAACAACAGATGAAAAGCTAACAACACTGAACAAACTTCGTCTGCGTAAGCAGTTGGACTTCAACAAGGCATCATTTATGTTTACAGTATCTACAGATACCATGTCATGTTGCATCAGTGCCCCTTTTACAAGGTTGAACAGCTCTTCTGGCTCGAAGAATTTCCATCTCCCCTACCCACGCATTGATCAATACAAAACAAGCCTAGCCTACTCTGGACCATATGTCTGAATCTAACTTCCACCGAGTTTACAGAATACGAATACGTTAAAACTTTTCAAGAAACATTTACATAAACATGTTTTGTCTCAGTAATTTGATTATTCGCTTAAAGTCGTAAACATCCATCGGCAACGTCTTCTGTAAACAATACATTGAATACACCGTCTAAACATTTACCCACACCATTCAGCCGCTCATCCCACTCCCATTGTGTCTACCATCACTCTTCCCCCCCCCCCCCCCCCCACTCTCTCTCTCTGTTTTTGTTCGTTTGTTTTGGATCCTTCTGTTTGAATACCCATCATGTCATTATTCTGTCTACGAATAGTCTGCTTATCGTTGTGGAATTAAATCACATCACTGCTATGTTGAATTGTCAGTATGAATGATATGTGTTGAAATACTTTATGCATGTCAAGAACAGATTGTAAGACGTAAGTCTTGCCCTAAAATCTTCATCCTTGCGTATTAAAGCAGTAATCAAGCTCGTTTCCTAGGTCATTATATACTTTAACAAAAATTATTTTAAGAATTGTTTCCAAAACAAGGCTGTAAATGAATGTAAACAGATCACAGAGGCCTATATTGCAATGAGAAGGCTCAGAAACCGATAACAAGTGAAACAGGTGAACAGAATTCACTGTATTATTCTGAAGACTTCAGAAGTATAGACTGTCAGAAGAAATTACACAGCGCCACGATTTGAAGGTGAGAGGGGAAAAGCGGGATTTCTGCACTGTTCACACTCTGTTTCATACTGTGGGGTTATTAGAGTATGCACTGGTGTGGAAATAAACACTTAAAGTAATAGATTTTTGAAATACACGCACTCTGCCCAACAGAACAATTTTTTGTGCTTGTCACAGCTTGAAAAGAAATCACAATAACCAAAATAATATAGTGTGTCAATAAGGTATCGAAAAGAAAATTATGATTAATGACTTTTCTCCATCATTGCAGCGAAAGTCACAGAATAGTTCTTTGATATTAGCAGTACGCATTAGGTCACTCATGTAGGAGAAAAAGAAACACCCGAAGGTGCTGGGGAGGACCCAGCGAAGCACTGTCTTCACCTGCCTTTAGAGCAGTCCTGTACCACCCTTGGAGGCCTGCGCTGTGTTGACGATGGGTACAGGCACGCGCAGGACACTCCGTTAAGATATCAAGGGACATAACTGCTCCTGAACAGAGGTAAGTCAGACTACAGGATGCAGCTCATAGCAGCCTTAAAGTAGCTTCCCCATGGGTGTACCAGCCCGTATTTCATGACTGCAGATCCCACCGGCGAAAAACACCACCCTCCAGCTGCCGAGCACACCCCACAGACCCAACCACCCCTGCCCACGGACAGATGAAGACAGTGCCACTCCAGACACAGCCAAGCTTTCGCCATACGGTCTTATGTGCCCTCAAGAGAGAATCCAAAGTTGTAGTCTTTCCCACTGTCAACAGGACTTTCCCTGTGGTCAGTGGGTCTTTCCTCACCGTCACTGGACCTTTCTCCAGGGTCAGCTTGCCTTAGCAAAGAAGAAAAAGAAACACCCGAAGGTGCTGGGGAGGACCCAGCGAAGCACTGTCTTTACCTGCCTTTAGAGCAGTCCTTTGATATTAGCAGTACACATTAGGTCACTCATGTACAGTTTATGAAATGGCAGTTATAATGTCAGTTTATGAAATGGCAGTTATAATGTTCACATTCTATGAAACAACAGAAAAGGATGATTGTTGCCACCCTGGACGAAAAAAAAATCCCTCAAATTCTCACATACTGTGAACCAACAAAAAAGAATGATTGTTTCCACAGATGGACGAGAGAAAAAAAAGAAAAGAAAAAGAAATTCATCATATTCTGTGAAACAACAGATAAGGATGATTGTTACGACACTGGACGGAAAAAAGTCCCTCAAATGTCACAGACTTTGACCGAACAGATAAGGTTAATTGTTACCACAGCTGGACAAACAAAACAAAACAAAACAAAACAAAACCATATGCAGTGAAGAGAAAGATCTCAAAAGGATAATCATTTTGTTTTTCATCCTCGTAACACAGCAGTCCACGTGATTACTCAAAGTCCCCAAGTACATGTGCGTACAGCAGTTCTGTCAAACTTCTCGTTTGATTCTCTCCGACAGGTACCTAAAATGAGTTCTGGCGTGCTGCGGTGTCCTCACCTTCAAAATCCTGACTTTTACACTTCTTTTGAAGCCAGAATGGTTGCCGGTGTCGGCAGTGCGATTTCATATACTTCGGTTATCATGTTCTCTTTTGCTTGATTTCATACAACTTCTGGAGTAATTTCAATTTTTGTCTTTAACCACAGGCCTTTGCGACGTACAGACGCCATGATAAAATGACCTGTTAAATCAGAGCCTGGCACCCCGATACCCTCTTTCTCCTGCACCCCACCTCCTCTCTCTAGCATGTCTCCTCCGTCTACAGTCGCTGAACTTGACCCCACCTGAGTCGACTGCTCTGCTTCGACAATCACTGACATTCGACTCTTATTACAGATCATTACAATACGATTTTATTGCTTACGAATTGCCAAACAGCAAACATACAGGAAAAAATAGTGTGTACTTTAAATCTGCCTTTGTGAAGCTGTGTAAGAAAATGAACCAAGCTTTGATTATGCAGGTAGTCAAATACATGTATAATTGTGTGAACTCTGTTTAGAGCAACGCATAAAAAAAACCCTCTGCATTTCATATGGTACGCTGACGACACTCCTCCATCTCCCTAGAACAGCATGCAGCCTTATGAAGCAGTACACATCGCAGCAAACTAAGCAACCATTTTTGAGAAAAGTAACCACTTCGCTATAGCCGGCTTGAACTCTTCGCGGGGCTGGACATAATGATTTGCTATAGGTGGCTGCTTCGTAATAACCGGCGTGAACGCCCGCTGGGGACCCCAAAACCATTTCGTTGTAAGCGGCATTCCGTTACATCCGATTTCGTGACATCCGACTGATTTTTAGACATGTAAAGAAGAATTTGTACCGGGACCAACCCTTTCGCTTCGATATATCCGGCATGCGTTACATCCGACTTCATTATAAGCGGCTTAGACTGTACATGCATACATACATACATACATGCATGCATGCATACATGCATACGTATATAATTATGTACATACGTACGCATATGCGTACACACATAAACACATATGATTACATACACACATGCATGCATACATACATGCATGCATACATGCATACGTACATACATACGAACATATATTATACGTAAGTGAAAACCTGAAGAGATGAGAGGTTTCAACATTGCAATTTTTGAAAAAGTAAAGGACTTACACTGACTCATCGTATCAGCACGAAATGTACAGCAGAGGGTAAAAAAGAAGAACAGTAAGAGGATACCAAACCTCGCTGTATGTTGCAATGTTGTGTGTGTGTGTGTGTGTGTGTGTGGGTGTGTGGAGAGAGAGAGAGAGAGAGAGAGAGAGAGAGAGAGAGAGAGAGACGCTTGACGCTTGACGCGCGCTTTCACGCCGCGACATTTATTGTGGGGCCCTCGGCCCGTCCACAGGAGTACGCAACATACATTACAACATGACAACAACAAAAACATTGATTGAAACGTTGATTGTAAAATATTTTGTTTTCTGTTTAGAATTTCTATTTTTCCTATATCGTCAATATTACTATTACATATGGGTTTCTCTCGTTTTTAAGGCATAGAAGATGTACATTGCAATATCTCTTATGATTTCAGTGTTATCGTTTTGTAGCAGACTTTCCAGTGTGATTGCGTTTCTATTACTAAAATGTTTGAAAATGTATTTTGTTCGCAATTGCCTGTAATTGGGACACCACATTAAGAAGTGCATTTCTGTTTCTACTGTTGGGCAGAAGGGGCATGTTGTTATAGCTTGATTATCTATATATTTTTTATTGCCATGCAGTTCGTTTATTCCTAACCGTAATCGTGTCAATGCTTTTCTAAACTTCGCGATTGTGATTGCGCGAAAGTATTCTTCAGTTTGGTGAATAGTTTTAAATGTATGGTATGTTGTAAATCGTTCACTATTCGCTATTTTGTTATGCCAATTCTGTTTGTAACAATCTATGATTCTTTGTTTTAGTGTTATGATAAATCTTTGCTCGTTTTGTACGCCTTCATTCAACCAGACTTCAGAGAAGCCATACATATCCAAACAGCGTTTAATTTCCAGCGCCCAGTTCTGTGGTTTGTCAATTTCTGTTTTTTCTCTTTCATATGCTTGTCTAGGTATCCTGTCTGGAGTCATCTTCATTATTTTGAACCAATATCTGATTGCTTTTATTGAACTATCTATACTCATCGGATATCTTCCTAGTTCTCCGTATACTAAGTTGTTTGGCGTTTTTCTCCCTACCCCCATGTATCTTTTACATGCGAATAAATGTATATTTTCCACCGCTGAATAACGAGTCAAACCCCATACTTCTGCTGCGTACAGTAGCAGTGACTTGACCTGTGTATCAAATAGCTTAAAAAATATATTTATATCTAAGTGTCCTAAACTATACATTGTTTTCATTATTTCACCTATTTTCCCTTTCGCCCTTCCTGCATATTCTGAAAGTGAAATATCTACTGAGAGTTTAGTCGTTAGAGTAAAACCTAAATATTTGTAGCTATTTACTACCTCAATTTCTTCCCCTTTGTAATTCCATTTTTCTAGTCTGCCAAGGTATCCTCCTTTTCTAAAGACCATGATTTTTGTTTTTTGGAGATTAACCTTTAGTCCAATGCGGTCCGAGGCTTCCTGTAGGTTCTTAATTTGGTTTTGCAGACCTGCTGGTGTTCTTGATATTAAAGCTATGTCATCAGCGAATAGAAGTGAAAATATTTCTGCCTTTCCGGGTACGAATTGATATCCGTGTCTTCCTTTAGCTGTGACATTGTCTGCAACTTCTGTAATTAGTAATGAAAAGATTAGGGGGGACAGTAAGCACCCTTGTTTCACTCCTGTGTGACATTCAAAGAATTCTGTTAGTTCAGTTCCATGTCTTACACATGCTTGTACTGTTTTATAGATAGCTTTTAGCATGTTAAGCATCTTCGTAGATATTTTGTGTTTCTGTAGGATTTCCCAGAGTTTTTCTCTATTTACTGTGTCAAACGCTTTCTGATAATCAATGAAGGCTACATACAATTTACTTCTCCTTCTGCCGTATAGGCAGTTTTCTTATCATGGATGTTAGTGTGAAGATATGATCTACTGTTGAAAAATCTTTCCTGAAGCCTGCCTGTTCTTTGCTAATTTTATTTTCTGCTTCTGCCCAATCATATAGTCTTCTGTTTAATATTGCTGTGTAGATCTTGCTTATGATGCATAATAAGGATATTCCTCTATAGTTTCCTGGATTCTGTCTATCTCCTTTCTTGTGTAGTGGTATAATCACCGCCCTTGACCATTCTATGGGGAAGTAGCTATCTTGGTATAACTTGTTGAATAATTTCGTTAAGAATGGCACTATATTTTGTCCTATGGTTTTAAGAAATTCAGGAGGGATTTCATCAATACCTGGTGATTTGCCTTTTTTTAATTTTTCTGTAGCTGATCTTACTTCATTTTCGGTTATCTCTTCGTCTAATTCTTGTACTTGAATTTCGTTTAACACTTCTTCTTCTTCTTGTGGTCCTTCTTCTCTATCGTTTAGTATTTCTGTGTCATGTGGATTCAAAATGCTTTCGAAATGCGTTTTCCACTGAGTAATATTAATAGATGGTAATGTGTTCTTCTTCCTTCTAACACTTTTTATGGTGCTCCAGAACATTCGGCTGTCCTTGCGATTTTGTACTAGTGTGTCGTATGTTTGCTTTTTATACTGTTTTTTCTTTTCTCTAATTATTTCTTTGTATACTGCTCTTTTATTCCTGTAAGCCTCTCTCCTTACTTGATAAATGGTTGGGTTTTTATCCTTTTTCGTCCATGTCAGTCTATTGAGTGCTTGTTTTGCTTCTTTCTTTTTGATTTGACATTTTTTATCATACCAGCTGCTTGTAGTCTTACATTTTCCTCCTATACCTATTGTTCTGTACATGTCTTTCCCTGCCTCTTTTAATAGCTTATTAAATCTGTCTATACTCGTGTCTACATCTCTCTCTATTTCTTCTGTTATTTGCGCCATTGTTTGTTTTGCCTCTTCCGATTCTATGAACTGGACATACTGTTGTTGTTTTGTGGGATCCCACTTTAGTTTCTTCACGTAAGATTTCTTGCCCTCGTTCTCTTGTGCGTTAGGCAGTGTACTTTGTAATTCCATCATAATAGGCATATGCTGAGCTTCAACTCTCTCTACTATCTGACACTTATTCACATTTTCTAACAGTTCAACAGAACATATATAGTAATCTATAATACTGTTACCCCTTTCGGAATAAAACGTGTATGCATCGTCGAACTTTCCCATACAAAGACCATTTAGTGGCGTTACATTAAATGTTATACAAAATTCTATTAGTTTCTTGCCAAAACCATTTGTGTGGGGATCTTTAGACCTACGTGCATACACGTCCTGTTCTCTTCCTGTAATCTCATTTTCATCATCGATACTCAAGCTCCATTCCCCAATACGAGCATTAAGATCTCCTCCAATGATGTAATGGAAGTTGTTTCCTTGTTCTGTCTGTGCAAATATATATTGTTCAATTAGTTCTAGTGTGCATGAGTAATCTTTGTCAGAATAATATCGACTATCTACTGGATGTACATATGTACCTAAAAATAAAATATCTTTTTCACAATGCAATAGACTTTTCATTAACTTCACACAGAGTACATTTTCCATGTCAGTATTTATCAGCTGGACATATTCAGATAACTCTTTTTTTATCAACAGGATTGTTCCCCCCGAGGGTCTTCCCATTCTAGTAAATTTGACCGCTGGACAATGTAATTGCAAAAACTCCTGGAATTTTAATTCGAAATCAAAAAATTTAGAAGTAAATGTTTCTGTTAAACAGCACAGATCAAAAGATGTGATAAATTCTAAAAAGTCTGGTTCCGTTAACTTATCTAATAATCCCCCCACATTCCAGCATACAAAGGATAGGTTTCTTTTTCCACTCTCATCTTCCTTTCTTCTTTCATTCCCACTCGCTCTCTCTCTCGTTCCCACATTCATGTCGTATTCTGGTGTCTTTTCATTGTTCTCTTGAGTTCGTGTGGTCTGTGGTGCCTGTGTACGGCCGTGGCCTGCCCTTCATTTCTTACCTTTTCCTTCCTTCGTAGTTGAATTCGTGCGTGTGCTACTTGTTGTTTTGCTGGGTGCCTTCCTGCTACTGGTGTGTGAACGTAAAGTTTTGTTTGTTTTGCATTGTCCTCCCTTCTCTCCCTCCTCCCCACCAGCTCTGCCCCCCTCCTCGCTGTCCGTCAACGCTGTACTACTGCATTGAATTCGCACTGTTTCGTCCAGAGTTGTTTGCCGCGAGCCCCCACCCCTGTCCAACCTCTCCCTTTCCCCCTCTGCTAGGCTGGCTCTGTCTTGTTTACCACATGTGACCACTTGTCTGTCGCGCCGCGGGTATGGTGTTGTGTCAATTGTCGCCTCGCCGACCACCGCGCGCGCTGCATCTACGCCAGACCTTGACCCCGGTGGGTCCCAGAAGGGTTCTGATTGGTCCTTGGGTTTGTGTTGGTTTTTGGATGTGTGTGCGGTGACCTGTGTGAGCACGTGGTTACTGTCTGAACTTGGGAGCGGGCTGACACGTGTTTCTGTGTTGTGTGTTACATTCATACCTTCATTCTTGCTTTCCTCAGACGCACCCCCTCTCCCATTTCCCCTCTCCTTTTCTCCCCCCACTGACACCTCTCTATTACCCTCTGCTCTATCTCTCTGTTTTTTGGGGATCTGCAGAGGTTCCAGTACCCTGTCCCAATCAACCCCTGATCTCCCTCCTCTCTCTCCTTCTCCTGCCTCCCTCCATGCCATCAGATTTTCACTCTCACATACACTCCCTTCTCCTGCCTCACTCTCTCTCTCACCACTTTCATCCCCACTGTCACTCCTACTGGCACTCATCATCTGTGTAATCTGCTCGGTTGCTTTCTTTCTTTCTCTCTTCCTTTCTTCATTCCACTCTTTCTCTCTTCTCAACTCAGAGAGAGAGAGAGCTTAGGTCTGTGCGTGGAAGTCCCTCGTGGGCGAGCACATAGAGACAATCAAGCGACCAGCTGCAGTGACCAGACAGGCTGATATCCTGGCCGGCAATATAATGCCATTGAAAGCACTTGACGGCAGCCAGACTAACAGGTGATTCCCGCCCCTTCACCGTGTCAGTGACCTGGTAATGGCACCCCATCATGATTCCTACCACCTGCCTCAGCTGCTGCTGACGAACACACACACACACACACACACACACACAACCCTTACTGTCTAAGGCCTGTCGGACACTTAGTGAGCTTTCAGGAAATGTTTAAACGTCAGCGCCACGTCAAGTGGTTTAAAAAAAAAGGTGGTGGTGGTGGTGAGGGGGGGGGGGGTGAACGTAAAGGTATCTTGCCTTGCTCTCCCACAATCGCCTTTGTCTGCGTCCTGTTCGCTTGCGCAGGTCACTGATCATCTGCAGAAACTACAGTCACTGTGAGAGAATCGTTCAATTGACTGGGCCGCCCTCTCTGGTAACCGCGTATGCCACGTAATTGCTGTCCCTGGTCAGTGAGGTCGACCCACTGCCTGCACGTAGCTTTTATCTGTGCGCGAACCACCCTCTGTGTGTGTGAGTGTGTGTGTGTTTCTGACACGATAAGTGGCAAAATGTAACGAACCGTCAGCCAACTCTTAGCAAGAGAGAGACAGCGAGTCAATACGATCGACAAGAAGTGCTGAATGTCTTCGAATTGCACAATAAAACTTTCCTGCAGTCTCTTTACTTTAATACTGTATAGGCCTATATGGTTCTTTTGCCGGTGGGCCCTGCAGTCATGAAATATGGGCTGGTACACGCATGGGTACGCTCCTGTGGAGGTTCTGTCGTGTCTCATCCTGTGGCCATTACACAATGGCATCTTGCAGGGAGCAAGTATGTCCTTTGGTGTGTTAATGGAATGCCCTGTGCGTGCCTGAATCCTATGCACCACAGCGCAGGTTCCCAAGGCTGGTGCAGGATTGCTCCCAGCTGGTCTGTTCGGCATTTAAGGACAGTACTTCTGGAGGTCCCAACTGCACCTTCGGGTGTATTTTCTTCCTTTTTTTTTTTAAAGGCTTATATGTATTTTCATCTGTGTGTGTTTTTTCCTCTCTGTGTTGGAATTTGCTGAAATTTTGACGTGAAGGGAAGATCAAGATAGTTCTTGCATTTGGAAAACCGATTCAATAAATTCACTGTTGATGAAAAGAAAAACGAAACAAACAAACTTAAATAGACAAAACTGAAAACATCAAGCCACGCCTTATTTCAGTCACGCCGTTGTTGTTGTTGTTGTTGTTGTTGTTGTTGAGGCAGGATTATGAAGATCGTGTGGAGGACCAAAGACAAGAGTCTTTGGAGAAACACCCGGAATAAGGTGACCATCAAAGCTACATCATGGAGCGAACGGCGCATGCGTGGTGAACTGCAGCACGAACCACGTGCTCTCTGTATCATGCTCATCATGGCCCGCTGTCTAGGAATGACAAAAATGAACTGATAATTGAAGGGACGGATGAATAGATCAACAAAGTAAATAAAGATATAAAATAAGTGAAAATATTGATGAAATAAAGGTCTATACATTACACATCTCTGTAAAAAAAAAAATAGAGGATTAAAACCTGACTATTTGTATCAGCACGTAACGTACAGTAGAAGGTAGATAAACGTTTAAGAAAATAGCTAGCCTCGTTGTATATTGCGAAGTGCGTGTGTGTGTGTGTGTGTGTGGAGAGAGAGAGAGAGAGAGAGAGAGAGAGAGAGAGAGACAGAGACAGAGACAGAGAGAGCACGCAGCTGCATGCGCTTACACAGGCATGAGTTGGTGTGTGTGTGTGTGTGTGTGAGAGAGAGAGAGAGAGAGAGAGAGAGAGAGAGAGAGAGAGAGAGAGAGAAGAGAGTGGGAGTTTTGCGTGCGCGAGAGCGAGAGCGTAGACCTCTCGGGCGGCCAGCTGCGGTGACAAGCCAAGGCGATATCCTGGCGGGCAAATTAGCGACATTGAAATCAGTTCACGGCAGCCCGACTAACAGGCGATCCTCGCCTGTTTACTGTGTCCGTGTGCCCAGGTAATTAAACCCCCTCCTGAAGCCGACCATCTGCTTCAGCTGCCGCTTAGGAACACACACACACACACACAAACACACGAGCGCGCGCGCGCACGCACGCACGCACACACACACACACACACACACACACACACACACACACACACATCAAAGCCAACTCACCGACCCTTACTGTCTCCGGCCTGTCGGCCACTTTGTGTGTAACATGATGAGTTTTCACAAACTATCGGTGTAAACGATAGCGCCACTTCAGTTGCTTTCTGAAAAAGAAAAGGGAGCGGAGGTGTGTGCGTGTGTTTGTATGCGTGCGTATGTTCGTGCGTGTGCGTGTGTGTGTGTATGTGTGTGTGTGTGTGTGTGTGTGTGTGTGTGTGCACGCGCGCGTGCGCATGCGCGGGCTTCAAAACTGACTGTCTGAGACTATTAGTGGTGAAGTGTGGTGGTGAACCGTCTGTCAGCCTGTTTGCAGGAGAGAGAGACGTGTTGAACGTCTTCGATTTGCGCAAAGGAAGTTGATACAGGCGAAGATCTATTTCTCCTCTTCTGTTTTGATGTGTGTGCTCATCAATCACTAGAAAATTTACAGTGCTCGGCTATCACATAGCCCAACAAATCCTGTTCATGCATTTGAATGAAAGAGAGAGACAGGAAAATAAAAAGTTTAGAGAACCCAGTGTATCTGAATGAAAGACAGAGGGAGAGAGAGAGATGAAAACCATAAAAGAACCCAATCTCTGTCAGCATCTTTCCCTTCTGTAATCTGCTTACTCCTCGATGCAAACAAGATCAATAACGATTGGAAGTTGATGAACAAGAAAATCTTTTGAAATATTGCTCTGCATGCTGCGATCCCCCTCCCCCTCACCCCCCCCCCCCCCCCCCCCCCCCCCGAAAAAAAAAAAGTATCAATCCTAGAATCGTTCAATGTTGGTGCTTATTTTTCGCTGAATTCTGAAAGTGGGCAAAAATGGCAGCCATGCCTCCGATACCTTTGCCTTCACACCATCAACACTACCGCTGACGTCGACTAAAGTAAAGGAATTTTGCTTCCATTGTCCCTTCTCGCTCCCCCCCCCCCCCCCCCCCCCATTCCCACACCCTCTCCCCTGCACCTGTTTTCCTCAGGGACCAGAATTCTTGCCCCACCTAGCTCCTGTATTTTTTCATGAAGATCCAGAGGATGGGGGAGGGGGGCGGGGGGGGGGGGGGGGGAGGAGGAGACGATGTTTTATCTTCACTTTTGATCTTTCTGGAGGAAGAAGACAGACGATGATGGCTTGGTGGTTCGTTTACCTTTGAGGTTGTCTCTACCTTACATGTTGTTTTATATCAACTGCTGTCAGTCGTGTTCCAAGCGTTTTTTGTGTGAAGAAGGAAAAGCCGAAAGATATGTCTGCCGAGTGAATGACTATGCGGTCACGGTCCTCTTGTGGAGTCCATTTTACCCTGAGTTCACGCGATGCTGATCAGGATGGGTTTGGAACTTAATGATCCGATTACCGTTGGTCCGTGCCGTCAAACGTCGGACCATGGCGATATACAGTGAGACCATGGCGATGTACAGTGAGACCATGGCGATGTACAGTGAGACCATGGCGATATACAGTGAGACCATGGCGATGTACAGTGAGACCATGGCGAGATACAGTGAGACCATGGCGATGTATAGTGAGACCATGGCAATATACAGTGAGACCATGGCGATGTACAGTGAGACCATGGCGATATACAGTGAGACCATGGCGATATACAGTGAGACCATGGCGATGTACAGTGAGACCATGGCGATGTATAGTGAGACCATGGCGATGTACAGTGAGACCATGGCGATGTACAGTGAGACCATGGCGATGTACAGTGAGACCATGGCGATATACAGCGAGACCATGGCGATATACAGTGAAAAGAATACTTGACTGATGGATGACAAAAAATCCCATGCGCAAAACTGTTGATTTGACGCCGTGTCTGTGAAAGGCTTTAGCCCATCTGCGACCTTGTGTCGACAAGCACCTCCTCCCTTCCCTTCCAATCTGTCCTTCAACTGTTAACGACAGAAATAACAACACGGTTAACATACACACATGACATGATTAAAATACAAATAACTGTGTTGAAATACATCGATAACGCTGCTAAAAGACACAAGCAATATTGTGAAGATGCGGAAATAACACCGTTGAGATACACCAATAACGCAGTTGAGACCCACAACAAATACTTTTAAGAAGCACAAACACACTTAGTTTTATTCACTGGAGAATATAAACAGTCGGCTGATCCCAGAAACCATTGTTTAAAATGAAATATTGCATTCAGGAGATGATACAATTTCTTATTACACCGCCATTCAGTGTAATTTGGTATTGCTTACCGAAAAGTTTATGCTGGGGCGGGTTCACACACACAGCAGGTGTTCATGTAGGTGTGTTGAAAACATTCTGATTAAAAGTATGCGATGTAAGTAATGTACTTCCGCGAAATTACAAAAAATGTTATGAAAACGTTTGGATCTGTTAATGTTTTCTTTTAATCATTTTAATAGCTGAAACTGCACATTCTTTGCAGCTGAAACTGGCGAGGAAAAAAAAATCTGTCCCGGATTTACAGTTCGTAACCTTCTTTTGCTCTTTGATATGATCTCCCTTGTGGAAGAATATCTGAATCCCATCTCTGTTTAACACATAAATACAGTACATGTGTAACATAACGTAAATACAGAATAGAAATGAGATGAAACAACAAGTACGAAAAGAACTGTTGCCTACGTTTTACTGGTTACTTGGACAGGAAGTTATGTTCAATGACTATACATACAAATATAGGATATCTCTGAAACATCAACGGCAGTTTATCTATCCTCCATTACTAGAGCACAAATCTAACAAATCAATGTGAAATATTTGTACCATCTGAATAGCGGTCGAGGTTGAGCGAGTTCCTGAGCATTCACAGACACACGAGGAGAGCCATGCATGGGGCAGGAAACCACAGAAGTCTCAGTGGGAATGCGCGGGACCATTTCAGTCCAAACTGTGGCCCTATCTTCTCAACGTTCGGTGTTACTCTCTTTTTTTTTTTTCTATCACATTCTATGACTCAGTTTTCTTTCCCTGTCTTTACTGTCGCTTACTGTTTGTATTTGCCTTTGAGGCCAATTCCCTTTTGTTCTAGCAAGTCTCTCACACTTCCCGGGGGGCTGTGTAGACCATTTAGAATGGATGACAGCAACGTATTCTGTCACTGTATACACCATGTAGACTGGATGATAGCAATGTGTTCTATCGTACCTATTTGCTACTTTGTTTTTTGTTTTCATGTGTTTTACGTTGCATTGAATTGCTTTTTTTAAACTGTAAGTGAAATATCAAGCACAGTGGCTGGTGCTGTCAGCACGGCCTAGTTGTATTCTCCACAGAAGTCAGCTGTTTAGCTGTCATGTTGTTGACGGATGTATACATGTATCTGTTCTCTTCGTTGTTGACGGATGTGTACATGCATCTGTTCTCTTCGTTGTTGACGGATGTGTACATGTATCTGTTCTCTTCGTTGTTGACGGATGTGTACATGCATCGTTTCTCGTTTGACGATGTGTAATGTATCTGTTCTCTTCGTTGTTGACGGATGTGCACATGTATCTGTTCTCTTCGTTGTTGACGGATGTCACATGTATCTGTTCCTTCGTTGTTGACGGATGTGTACATGTATCTATTCTCTTCGTTGTTGACGGATGTGTACATGTCGTTGTTGACGGATGTGTACATGTATCTATTCTCTTCGTTGTTGACGGATGTGTAATAATAATAATATATAATGTTAATACTTAATAGCGCATTTCTTGTTACACACTCAATGCGCTTACATCCACCATTTGCACTATTCATCACACTCGTTACACAACGGCTGCCTACCTGGGTATGCCGACTGAAGAGCTGCCACTGGCGCTTCATCAGTCGTTTCCGTGTCATCCAGTCAATATCGTTCACTCAGTTCTTTACTTCCTTCATCTTTTTTTTTTCCATTTTTTACGCAGGTGCATGCTGTTGTAACGTGTCATCCATACCAACGGCCAAATGGCCTACCTTCCGAAAGTGGTGATGGGATTTTACGTGTGTGCAAGATATATGCGTGCGTTCACACACGGAACTCGTTTTAGTCTCATTCGAAGGACGTATGGAAATGGAGTCAGAACTAATGTTAACTCCGAGGGAAAAATCCCCTGTACCGAAACGCCCGGCAGAGATTCGAACCGCAACCCCGTGATCACCAAGATTACGAGTCAGCGCTCTACCAACTGAGCTATTCCGCTCCTGTACATGTCGTTGTTGACGGATGTGTACATGCATCCCGTCATCTTCGTGTTGTTTCTGTGTTTCAAGGGGCCTCGTTTCCCCTCGTGGTGACAGCCCCGAAAGGTTCTGTAAGGTCAGCTAGGCATGGTCGTTTCCCCGCGTGGTGACAGCCCCGAAAGGTTCTGTAAGGTCAGCTAGGCATGGTCGTTTCCCCGCGTGGTGACAGCCCCGAAAGGTTCTGTAAGGTCAGCTAGGCATGGTCGTTTCCCCGCGTGGTGACAGCCCCGAAAGGTTCTGTAAGGTCAGCTAGGCATGGTCGTTTCCCCTCGTGGTGACAGCCCCGAAAGGTTCTGTAAGGTCAGCTAGGCATGGTCGTTTCCCCGCGTGGTGACAGCCCCGAAGGTTCTGTAAGGTCGGCTAGGCATGGTCGTTTCCCCGCGTGGTGACAGCCCCGAAAGGTTCTGTAAGGTCGGCTAGGCATGGTCGTTCCCCCGCATGTTGACAGCCCCGAAGGTTCTGTAAGGTCGGCTAGGCATGGTCGTTTCCCCGCGTGGTGACAGCCCCGAGAGGTTCTGTAAGGTCGGCTAGGCATGGTCGTTTCCCCGCGTGGTGACAGCCCCGAAAGGTTCTGTAAGGTCGGCTAGGCATAGTCATAAAGCTAATCTAAACTGAAGGGAAAGCGGGAGGAGTATTTCTTATGCATCTCCGCTCTTTTACAAGTAATGGCGATGGGCACGAAAGACGAGGCATCAACAGTTTGTTCATGTAGGTGCTTCTGAGTTCAGATCTTTTTAGCTTTTTGGTTTTCTTTCTTTTTTTTTTTCTTTCTTTCTTTTTGTCTGTCTTTCTTTCTTACTGTCTTTATTTCTCCTGAATGTGAACCTTCGCTGGGATTCTTAATCACCTGCAAATTCCATGAAATCATTGTTAATGTTCCGAGATAACTGATTTTTTTGTTTGTTTTTTTGTCCAGTTTATGCGGAATGATTTACACGGCGTTTTGTTGTTTCCTCCTTGTTGATTTTAAGCTCAGAAATCAACTCATGGTTATTGTTTCAAAGTGCTTTAAGATATTCGTTTTGCCTTTAAAACAGGATTTCACTCTAATGGAGGTCTTCAGGTTGGCTGAGCAAACAAGAGTATAAACTGATAAGACTTTGTGGAGATGATTATAATGATAATGCCAGCAAACACAACTGCCACAGATGACCAAGGAGTACTGGGAAATGGGAACAGGAGCAACACCAACACACAGTTTTCATAAGAGATTTCTGTCTTCTTTTTCCTGCAGTTGTATAATCACAAAACGTCGCAACCAGCGTGAAATGTCATTTTTGTGGAGCACGTTATACAGAAAAAGCTTGTTGTCGCTCTCACTTATGGTTCGGATGTCACGTATGTTAGTCTACATGAAATTTGTAAACATGAGGACTTTCCAATAGACTCCAAGACTCCAAGACGTTGTTCAGAGATGTTACACGAGAAGTAATTTTGAAGTTCCTGACAGAGGGAAACAGTGTTCAGTTTAGGAGTTTGTGTAAAAGAGATCAAAATTTTGAACTACGTTTTAGTATTTCTTTTAACATGAATTTGCTTATATTTGTTTGGTCGTTTTTGACCGGCGTCTATGGATACGACCTTGACAAGGTCACAGCCTTGATATACCTCTCCTGCCCTCTTGCGGGGACGGCGGGCGATAACGATAAACAACAGGAAATTAAACAATAGATCGAAGCGACTGGTGGTTTGATGTCTAGAAAGTGTCTCCGCTGCCTGTGTATTGTCCGCTGTGTGCCAGTGCCGCCCAAAGATAAACATGCTGCTGACTCCTTCATTATCCCGGGGAAAAAAAACCCACAAAAAGAAACCCTACTTTCTCCGAGGCTTCGGCGACCCCAACTGCTTTCAGTTAACGATCAAAGATAGGCAGACCTACCCCCCTCCCCCCCTTCGCCAGCCAACCGACCCCTCCCTCTCCCTT
>CM065717.1:64778063-64785563 GCA_033310375.1 Conus canariensis
AGGAACGGTACAAGGAAAGAGGAGAAAGGGACGCCAGAGAAAGAGATGGTCGGACAACGTCATGGAATGGATCAGCCAAAGCTGCGCCCGAACCCCGGTGCTAGCCAAAGACCGGGTCAGGTCGGAGACTTCTTGTTGGGCAAGCCACCGGCAGCGCACCTGCGACTCGGTGCGGGTTGTGGGCCAGGTGACGGGTGACTTTGGTGAGAAGTTTTTGTATGCAATGGTTATTTTCTTGCCACATCTTCCCCTACTCCAGTGGCGTTACTCTCTCCCATGATGCTATTTCCGGTGTAACCCTCTATCACACTGTGAAAACTACCTAGCCTCATGCTGTGTAAACTACCGTAGTGCCTGTGGAGTATGTCATTAACACGAGAGTCTTCACCAAGTTCGCAAGCCCTACAGTTCCAGCCCGCGCGGATTGCATACACTGCATGCGAGCTGCAAACTCGATCTATTCACGCTAGAAACTACGAGTGGGTACGGGAAGAAAATGGGGGTGGGGAAGGGTGGGGGTGGGGTTGGGGGGTGCTGGGGGGGTGTATTTCTTTTTTAACCAACTTCCGCAAATTTCAAAAGGCAAAGGAAATATCTCCGCCAGTTAACATGGACAAACGAATCACAAGACAAAACACGACGCGTTTCGACTTCTTAGGTCTTCTTCAGGCAAGAGAAACAACACTCAGGACAATGAAAATGAAGAACAAGCAATCTCTTATCTTCTCAAATTCGGCGCAAGATAGGGTTAAACGTGAATGGAATTCTCTTTAAAAAGGAAAAAAAAAGAGTGGGGGGAGGGGGGGGGACAAATAAGCGAAAAACAAACACAAAAGAACAACACAAAAAGAAAGAAAAGGTGAAAAAAAAAAAGACAGAAAGGAGAAAAAAAGGTGTTCGAAGAATTCACTTGTGCACAGACTAAAACAGATTTGTTCAAATTGGTGGGGAAAGTCGAAACAAAGTCTGTGGACACCTGTTGGTTTGGACAAGTGAGGGGTAGTGTCTTTTGTTTGGGCAGTAGATAAAAATCGTGTTACTACAGTTCTTACTGTTTCAAGATAACGCTTACAGCTTTTTTTTTTGAAAACTACTATCTTAGCATTCTGAGCATTCGCTGTAAATATTACAGTAGTGCTTTCTGGCACAGCATTATTCATAGTTACACCGGCTGCCCGTCATTGCCATACTCATATTTGTCATGTAGCAGCCCCAGCACCGGTAATCCCCAAGGAGCCATGAGTTTCAAGTTGTTAGAAGGCAACCCACCAGAGGAGACACTGCATTGCTGCTGAGTCACTTCGGTGGTGTTCCGTGGCGCCTGGTCTGATTCTGCATACGCACGACAACACCTGCTACGCCCCGTATTGACGACGATAATTGCCGAGTCGTTGAGCCGGCGTGGTGCGTGTGTGTGTGTGTGTGTGTGCGTGCGTGCGTGCGTGCGTGCGTGCGTGCATGCGCGCGCGTGTGTGTGTATGTGTGTGTGTGTGCGCGCGCGCGCGCGTGCGCGCGCGCGCGTGTGTGTGTGTGTGTGTGTGTGTGTGTGTGTGTGCGAGCGCGCACGCATGTGTGTGTGTATGTTCTATCACCGGCAGACAATTGCCTACTCTTCCACATAGTAAGAAGTGGATTGTAATTTTACACACTTTTCTATGCCATTAATGTAAAGGCATGCTTTAACTCCCAGAACCTCTTGTTTGAAGCCTCACCCAAGGAACCCGGAAGGGGATTGAAGTGGGCATAGATGTCGATATCGAAGAGAAAACCTCCTCAACGTTGATCTGTCTCAAGCGGGAATCGAACCCAAGAATCCCAGAACAAAAGAACAACTCTTAAACCACTAGGCCTACCAGCTACCGGCTGAGGACTCTATTATAATAGATCAGGGTGTGGGCTGTGTTGCCTTTTGCCCTTCAGCTGCAGATCGACCCTTCACAGAACAGCCACCAAACAGCTCCGGCTGGGGGGGGGGGGGGGGGGGGGGGGGCGGAACAGGCGGAATGCGTTGTGAAATACCATCAGTGACCCTCCTTCCGTAGGTCATGCAGTGAATCCCATGTCATCCTTTTTTGCAATGTGGGGGCAACGTTGGCAAAATTTGGACACCGATTCAAGACAATGATCATTGCAGAGTGAGGAGATCAGGGGTAACATGGATGTATGATTTTGACAGGGAATTGAATGGGGTGTTACAAACATTACCTCCATACTTGAACCATTATAGATATGAGTGGCAGCGCATCTAACGGAAAAGTTCCTCTTATTGGTACTTCATCCCATGTCGGATTAATACGGAACTGTATATCGTTTCATTAGGAGAAAGATGTTCCATATTGTCCACCACTGATCAATAATCATTACTGTCTACAGCAGCAGACCTTCCGTTTTTCAATACTATCTGTACAACCATTTTTTTTTAACCATGTACGCGTAAGAGTATGGCACCTACATAGCGAACAACAAAATTATAAACCACAAAGAAACAAAAGTTCGAAACGCTTTCTGCTTCTTTGAACAACTTTTTGTCTTTCGTTTTTGCGATGCTTGTGCTTCTAAAGAGAAGGCTTTCGGCAGACACAGACAATTACATCAACTCTGTGCTCCTCCCTCCTGGCACTCACACTGCTGTTTTCCAGATAGCCTGACTATCCCGCATCACCGACTTCATTTTTGCTTCTTACATTTTCTTAAAACAAGGGGCTGGAACAGCTCAGTTGTAGAGCCCCGTTACTTCTTGTTAGATTTTCTTAAACCATGGGGCTGGAACAGCTCAGTGGTAGAGCCCCGTTGCTTGTCATTGTGGTATCCTGGGGTTGCGGGTTCGAATCTCCGCCGGGCCGTTTCGGTACAAGGGGGCTGTTTCCCTCGTAGTTAACATTGGTTCTGACTCCATTTCCCCGAAAAGTTCTTCGAATAAGATTATCAACCGAGATTCCGTGTGTGAAACCACACATAACATCTTGCACACACGTAAAATCGCACCACCACTTGGTATGGATGACACGTATACACAAAGCATGCAGCCAGCCGTGGAGAATCGTACGAATGAAGGAAGGCAGCTCGGTGGCTGGCACTGACTAAATGACACGAGAACGTCTGAATGAATGTAGCGCCAGAAGGCCGCTCGTCGGTCGACATTGCCCAAGTAGGCAGCCCGTTGTATAAACGAGAGCGTGAATTGTAAAGTGCTTAGAGCCTGGTCCTCAACAGAGGTTAGGCACAGTATAATAATAATAATGATAATAGTAACAACGACAACAATGATAATAATAATAATGATAAATATAATAATAATAATAATAAAAATAATAATAATAAAAATTGGAAATGAAATGAGGCAGGGAACAGTAAACAGTAAACAAGTGGGGTAACTTTTGCTCCCATAAGAAAACCTAACACAGAGTAACTTTTATTCAAGACTGGCACAGCCTTTTAGTTAAACTTGAATAAAGTCAGACAAGTACATAGACGAACAATCTAATAGTGGGGGAAAAAACAAGCGCAGGCCAACAACTCGACTGTCTTCATAGTAATGACTTGGCAAAGATTTGGACTTAAGGAGGAGGGGGGGGTTGAAGATGGATAAACTGGGAACATGAAATTACGAAAATATATTACAGATATGAAAACTCTTCACTAGCTGCATAAGGGAACCATCGCAATCCCTTTTGAAGGCAGATATATTTGTATTGCCTGCTCCGTGGCCTTTCGTCCGCTGGCTCGGAACTCATCAGGGAGACACGGCTGGTTGTGTCTGCACTCCTGGCGTCAAATAGAGACACACCACAGTCCATAATACCGTGGTGTCCTCACCACCAAGGGTGCAAAAAAGAATCCAATAGCACCCCCAAAGCAGCCAGTGAAGGGTAGTAAATGAAACCAAATGAAAGTGTGGGGAGGAAAAAAGTTGCTGAAAAACTAAAGACATTATGCAAATAGTATAAAATGTAGGGGACAATCTTTGAGCCTACGCGTGAGGATCCACCCAAAGACGTAAGGGAGATCAAAAGACAAACACACAGACGGACAGAAACAAATACAAATAACCTCAATTTAATCAAAACGAAATTGGAAGTGAAATGAGGCAGGGAACAGTAAACAATAAACAAGTGGGGTAACTTTTGCTCCCATAAGAAAACCTAACACAGAGTAACTTTTATTCAAGACTGGCACAGCCTTTTAAACTTGAATAAAGTCAGACAAGTACATAGACGAACAATCTAATAGTGGGGGAAAAACAAGCGCAGGCCAACAACTCGACTGTCTTCATAGTAATGACTTGGCAAAGATTTGGACTTAAGGAGGAGGGGGGGGGGGGGGGGAGTTGAAGATAGAGAAACTGGGATCAGAAATTAAGAAAATATATTACAGATATGAAAACTCTTCACTAGCTGCATAAGGGAACCATCGCAATCCCTTTTGAAGGCAGATATATTTGTATTCCCTGCTCCGAGGCCTTTTGTCCGCTGGGTCGGAACACATCAGGGAAGACACGGCTGGTTGTGTCTGCGCTCCTGGCGTCAAATAGAGACACACCACAGTCTGCGCTTGTTTTTCCCCACTATTAATTGTTCGTCTATGTTCTTGTCTGACTTTATTCAAGTTTAAAAGGCTGTGCCAGTCTTGAATAAAAGTATACTCTGTGTTAGGTTTTCTTATGGGAGCAAATGTTACCCCACTTGTTTATTGTTTACTGTTCCCTACCTCATTTCATTTCCAATTTCGTTTTGATTAAATTGAGGTATTTGGAAAAAAGTTGCTGAAAAACTAAAGACATTATGCAAATAGTATAAAATGTAGGGGACAATCTTTGAGCCTACGCGTGAGGATCCACCCAAAGATGCAAGGGAGATCAAAAGACAAACACACAGACGAACAGAAACAAATACAAATAACCTCAATTTAATCAAAACGAAATTGGAAATGAAATGAGGTAGGGAACAGTAAACAATAAACAAGTGGGGTAACATTTGCTCCCATAAGAAAACCTAACACAGAGTAACTTTTATTCAAGACTGGCACAGCCTTTTAAACTTGAATAAAGTCAGACAAGAACATAGACGAACAATCTAATAGTGGGGAAAAAACAAGCGCAGACTGTGGTGTGTCTCTATTTGACGCCAGGAGCGCAGACACAACCAGCCGTGTCTCCCTGATGTGTTCCGAGCCAGGACAAAAGGCCTCGGAGCAGGGAATACAAATATATCTGCCTTCAAAAGGGATTGCGATGGTTCCCTTATGCAGCTAGTGAAGAGTTTTCATATCTGTAATATATTTTCTTAATTTCTGATCCCAGTTTCTCTATCTTCAACACTCCCCCCCCCCCCCCTCCTCCTTAAGTCCAAATCTTTGCCAAGTCATTACTATGAAGACAGTCGAGTTGTTGGCCTGCGCTTGTTTTTTCCCCCACTATTAGATTGTTCGTCTATGTACTTGTCTGACTTTATTCAAGTTTAACTAAAAGGCTGTGCCAGTCGTGAATAAAAGTTACTCTGTGTTAGGTTTTCTTATGGGAGCAAAAGTTACCCCACTTGTTTACTGTTCCCTACCTCATTTCATTTCCAATTTCGTTTTGATTAAATTGAGGTTATTTGTATTTGTTTCTGTTCGTCTGTGTGTTTGTCTTTTGATCTCCCTTGCATCTTTGGGTGGATTCTCAGGTGTAGGCTCAAAGATTGTCCCCTACATTTTATACTATTTGCATAATGTCTTTAGTTTTTCAGCAACTTTTTTCCTCCCCACGCTTTCGTTTGGTTTCATTTACTACCCTTCACTGACTGCTTTGGGGGTGCTATTGGATTCTTTTTTGCACCCTTGGTGGTGAGAACACCACGGTATTATGGACTGTGGTGTGTCTCTATTTGACGCCAGGAGCGCAGACACAACCAGCCGTGTCTCCCTGATGAGTTCCGAGCCAGCGGACGAAAAGCCTCGGAGCAGGCAATACAAACATATCTGCCTTCAATAGGGATTGCGATGGTTCCCTTATGCAGCTAGTGAAGAGTTTTCATATCTGTAATATATTTTCGTAATTTCATGTTCCCAGTTTATCCATCTTCAACCCCCCCCCCCTCCTCCATAAGTCCAAATCTTTGCCAAGTCATTACTATGAAGACAGTCGAGTTGTTGGCCTGCGCTTGTTTTTTCCCCCACTATTAGATTGTTCGTCTATGTACTTGTCTGACTTTATTCAAGTTTAAAAGGCTGTGCCAGTCTTGAATAAAAGTTACTCTGTGTCAGGTTTTCTTATGGGAGCAAATGTTACCCCACTTGTTTATTGTTTATAATAATGATAACAACAGCAGCAGTAGTAGTAGTAGTGACAGCATTTTAAATCTCATTTTCATCATTGCCAACAGCTTTCATACCTTTGTCAGAAAAACAAAAACAGTCTGTTAATTGAGACGCTCTACTATCAGAGCAGCAGTGCCGGAGTTACAGTCTATTAAAGAAGACATCCTCTCCACAAGCTACCGACAGGAAACTGTGTGCCAAGTGTCCAATGCCTTCAAAGACACTGTCCTCATAGAAGTGTTGAACAGACGTTTTGCCAGTTCAGTCTGTAGAATGGGCGTCCTTCCACAGTGAATGCCCACAAGGAAAAAGTGCCTGTCAAACTAAATGGAAAAGTGCCTGTCAAACTAAATGGAAAAGTGAAAGTGCCTGTCAAACTAAATGGGAAAGTGCCTGTCAAACTAAAATGCAACCAAATGTCACCAAATCCACACCTGATCAATTTCATCTTCCGACTGTTTGTGAAATTACACTTTGCTATCACTTACACTTTAGTGTGAAACGGCCAGAGGTGTTGTGGTATCCGACCCATTTGGCGATTGCTGGCCATAAACTGCAGCGGTACCCTCATGAGGGACGCAAAGGTTTTTCCTTACAACCATGAACATATTCTGAGCACCCCAAACAAGGGACCAACCAGAATTTGCTAACTTACTGTCACATTGAAAAAAAAAAAGAAATCAATGTCATTGAATGCTGAACACAGTGTTATCCAAACGCCGATCAATCCCCCTCGTCACAGCAGGTTGTTACTGCGTGGCTGTGACGCGCTGATGACATCAGGGTCAGGCAGGGGTGACGTCACCATGGTGACATGTCAGTCCGAAGCGTACCACAAGGTGACCTGCTCAAACTGGTCTTTTTTTTTTTTCTATCTTCCATGCTGTCCCAACGGATTTTGCCCCTCACCTGCCCCCCCCCCCTCCCCCTTCCTCCCCACTCCGCTTCTCCACGGGCATCCACACCCTGGTTCGTCTCCTGACAAATCCAGCACCAGGTCTGTACAGGAAGCTGTCAAAACTACATCGTTAGGAGGGGAACCCGCCAAAGCAGATACTGCAACTTTCAGTTACTCCTACTGTCTGTTTTAATCTGTCTGTTTGTCTGTGTCTGTGTGTTTCTCCGTCTTTCTGTCTCTGTCTCTATGTCTATGTCTGTCTCTGTCTCTGTCTGTCTGTCTTCTGTCTGTCTGTTCTCTCTCTC
>CM065717.1:64795563-64813063 GCA_033310375.1 Conus canariensis
TGTGTGTGTGCGTGTGTGTTGTAAGCGTGCATTTGCGCACATGTTTGGTTGCAAGTGTGATAGGTCTATTGCCGATTTAAAACGTCAGTTTCCTTTTGACTATTAACACCTTCAACCAGAAGTCTGGCATGGTGTCAGGTATGGGTATTAGGAAGTTTGGCATGGTGTCAGGTATGGGTGTAAGGAAGTCTGGCATGGTGTCAGGTATGGGTGTAAGGAGGTCTGGCATGGTGTCAGGTACGGGTGTAAGGAAGTCTGGCATGGTGTCAGGGACGGGTATTAGGAAGTCTGGCATTGTGTCAGGTATGGGTGTAAGGAAGTCTGGCATGGTGTCAGGTATGGTGTAAGAAGTCTGGCATGTGTCAGGTACGGGTGTAAGGAAGTCTGGCATGGTGTCAGGTCATGGGTATTAGGAAGTCTGGCATGGGTCAGGTATGGGTGTAAGGAAGTCTGCCATGGTGTCAGGTATGGTATAGGAAGTCTGGCATGGTGTCAGTGTAGGGTGTAAGGAAGTTGGCATGGTGTCAGGTCTGGTGTAAGGAAGTCTGGCATGGTGTCAGGTATGGGTATTAGAAGTCTGGCATGGTGTCAGGTATGGGTGTAAGGAAGTCTGGCATGGTGTGCAGTTATGGGTGTAAGGAAGTCTGGGATGGTGTCAGGTATGGGTGTAAGGAAGTCGGCATGGTGTCAGGTATGGAATTAGGAAGTCTGGCATGGTGTCAGGTATGGGTATTAGGAAGTCTGGCATGGTGTCAGGTATGGGTGTAAGGAAGTCTGGCATGGTGTCAGGTATGGGTATTAGGAAGTCTGGCATGGTGTCAGGTATGGGTGTAAGGAAGTCTGGCATGGTGTCAGGTACGGGTGTAAGGAAGTCTGGCATGGTGTCAGGTCTGGGTGTAAGGAAGTCTGGCATGGTGTCAGGTATGGGTATTAGGAAGTCTGGCATGGTGTCAGGTATGGGTGTAAGGAAGTCTGGCATGGTGTCAGGTATGGGTGTAAGGAAGTCTGGCATGGTGTCAGGTATGGGTGTAAGGAAGTCTGCCATGGTGTCAGGTATGGGTATTAGGAAGTCTGGCATGGTGTCAGGTATGGGTATAGGAAGTCTGGCATGGTGTCAGGTACTGGGTGTAAGGAAGTCTGGCATGGTGTCAGGTATGGGTATTAGGAAGTCTGGCATGGTGTCAGGTATGGGTGTAAGGAAGTCTGGCATGGTGTCAGGTACGGGTGTAAGGAAGTCTGGCATGGTGTCAGGTCTGGGTGTAAGGAAGTCTGGCATGGTGTCAGGTATGGGTATTAGGAAGTCTGGCATGGTGTCAGGTATGGGTATTAGGAAGTCTGGCATGGTGTCAGGTATGGGTGTAAGGAAGTCTGGCATGGTGTCAGGTATGGGTATTAGGAAGTCTGGCATGGTGTCAGGTATGGGTGTAAGGAAGTCTGGCATGGTGTCAGGTACGGGTGTAAGGAAGTCTGGCATGGTGTCAGGTCTGGGTGTAAGGAAGTCTGGCATGGTGTCAGGTATGGGTATTAGGAAGTCTGGCATGGTGTCAGGTATGGGTGTAAGGAAGTCTGGCATGGTGTCAGGTATGGGTGTAAGGAAGTCTGGCATGGTGTCAGGTATGGGTATTAGGAAGTCTGGCATGGTGTCAGGTATGGGTGTAAGGAAGTCTGGCATGGTGTCAGGTATGGGTATTAGGAAGTCTGGCATGGTGTCAGGTATGGGTATTAGGAAGTCTGGCATGGTGTCAGGTATGGGTGTAAGGAAGTCTGGCATGGTGTCAGGTACGGGTGTAAGGAAGTCTGGCATGGTGTCAGGCATGGTTATAAGGTTTTCATTGGCTATGCCAAGAAAGTGCGTTCGCCCTGTAAAGGCATACTTGTTTAGAATCTGGCGGATACCGTGCGCAGTGAAAGATGTATTCTGGCTCGTTTATCATCTCCAGGGCAGTGATTCATGTCATCTTTTCCTGTGTTGTTTAAAGTGATAAACAGGTGAAACCTCATTAACAGCCTCATTTAATAAGGTAAACTTAGTCAAGAAAACGACCACACTTCGACCACACTGTCGAGTTTAATGCAGGAACTGTATTATTTTTGCTATAACAAAAAAGACGTGCGGCTAAAATTCACATAAAACATGAATGCACAGCAGTATTGCATAGTTGTCACTTTTTTATGGGAGGAAGAACATAACCATTTGGCCGCAATGTCAGTTTGAAACACATTTCACGCGAGTCGCGCATCATCAGAAAGAAAAATGGTGAAACATGGCTTTGTGTCCATATTTCACATGCTATTTCGCCATGCATCCAAATTTTATGTGAAGTATAGTTGCAGCGGCCACTTTTCACAATGTCAGTATGTCATACGGCAAATTCGCGTCAGTATTTCATCAGATGCGGGTTCTTCAGTGACGAAGACTGCGTCAGTTGGTTATCTTCATGCAGTGTGAAGACTGCGTCAGTTGGTTATCTTCATGCAGTGTGAAGACTGCGTCAGCTGGTTATCTTTCATGCAGTGTGAAGACTGCGTCAGTTGGTTATCTTTCATGCGGTGTGAAGACTGCGTCAGTTGGTTATCTTTCATGCGGTATGAAGACTGCGTCAGTGGTTATCTTTCATGCGGTGAAGACTGCGTCAGTTGGTTATCTTTCATGCGGTGTGAAGACTGCGTCAGTTGGTTATCTTTCATGCAGTGTGAAGACTGCGCCAATTGGTTATCTTTCATGCAGTGTGAAGACTGCGTCAGCTGGTTATCTTTCATGCAGTGTGAAGACTGCGCAGCTGGTTATCTTTCATGCAGTGTGAAGACTGCGGCAGCTGGTTATCTTTCATGCAGTGTGAAGACTGCGGCAGCTGGTTATCTTTCATGCAGTGTGAAGACTGCGTCAGCTGGTTATCTTTCATGCAGTGTGAAGACTGCGTCAGCTGGTTATCTTTCATGCAGTGTGAAGACTGCGTCAGCTGGTTATCTTTCATGCAGTGTGAAGACTGCGTCAGCTGGTTATCTTTCATGCAGTGTGAAGACTGCGTCAGCTGGTTATCTTTCATGCAGTGTGAAGACTGCGCAGCTGGTTATCTTTCATGCAGTGTGAAGACTGCGTCAGCTGGTTATCTTTCATGCAGTGTGAAGACTGCGTCAGCTGGTTATCTTTCATGCAGTGTGAAGACTGCGTCAGCTGGTTATCTTTCATGCAGTGTGAAGACTGCGTCAGCTGGTTATCTTTCATGCAGTGTGAAGACTGCGTCAGCTGGTTATCTTTCATGCAGTGTGAAGACTGCGTCAGCTGGTTATCTTTCATGCAGTGTGAAGACTGCGTCAGCTGGTTATCTTTCATGCAGTGTGAAGACTGCGTCAGCTGGTTATCTTTCATGCAGTGTGAAGACTGCGTCAGCTGGTTATCTTTCATGCAGTGTGAAGACTGCGTCAGCTGGTTATCTTTCATGCAGTGTGAAGACTGCGTCAGCTGGTTATCTTTCATGCAGTGTGAAGACTGCGTCAGCTGGTTATCTTTCATGCAGTGTGAAGACTGCGTCAGCTGGTTATCTTTCATGCAGTGTGAAGACTGCGTCAGCTGGTTATCTTTCATGCAGTGTGAAGACTGCGTCAGCTGGTTATCTTTCATGCAGTGTGAAGACTGCGTCAGCTGGTTATCTTTCATGCAGTGTGAAGACTGCGTCAGCTGGTTATCTTTCATGCAGTGTGAAGACTGCGTCAGTGGTTATCTTTCATGCAGTGTGAAGACTGCGTCAGTGGTTATCTTTCATGCAGTGTGAAGACTGCGTCAGCTGGTTATCTTTCATGCAGTGTGAAGACTGCGTCAGCTGGTTATCTTTCATGCAGTGTGAAGACTGCGTCAGCTGGTTATCTTTCATGCAGTGTGAAGACTGCGTCAGCTGGTTATCTTTCATGCAGTGTGAAGACTGCGTCAGCTGGTTATCTTTCATGCAGTGTGAAGACTGCGTCAGCTGGTTATCTTTCATGCAGTGTGAAGACTGCGTCAGCTGGTTATCTTTCATGCAGTGTGAAGACTGCGTCAGCTGGTTATCTTTCATGCAGTGTGAAGACTGCGTCAGCTGGTTATCTTTCATGCAGTGTGAAGACTGCGTCAGTGGTTATCTTTCATGCAGTGTGAAGACTGCGTCAGTGGTTATCTTTCATGCAGTGTGAAGACTGCGTCAGCTGGTTATCTTTCATGCAGTGTGAAGACTGCGTCAGTGGTTATCTTTCATGCAGTGTGAAGACTGCGTCAGTTGGTTATCTTTCATGCAGTGTGAAGACTGCGTCAGCTGGTTACTTTCATGCACGTTGAGACTGCGTCAGCTGGTTATCTTTCATGCAGGTGTAAGACTGCGTCAGCTGGTTATCTTTCATGCAGTGTGAAGACTGCGTCAGCTTTTATCTTTCATGCAGTGTGAAGACTGGCTCAGTTCAGGTTATCTTTCCATGCATGTGAAGACTGTCGTCAGTGGTATCTTCAATCAGATCGGAAACCGTCATTGTAATGCAGTGGAAGATGGCGTCAGTGGTATCATTCATGCAGTGAATAAGACTGGTCAAGCTGTCTATCTCATGATGACTCTAACTGGAATCTCTCAACACGTCACTTACACATGTCACCGTAGTGTTCTTCCATTGTCCTTGCCGCCTCCTTTGCTCCCTCCAGCCTGGGTTACCCTTCTCCACATCTCCAAACTAAACCCACGCCACACTCTCCACACCATATCTTGCTATCATTCATTAAGCTGGTGCTATGTGCGGGATCTTTGTTCTCAAATACATGGTCGCCTTTTTCTTTCTTCTTTTCAATCGCAAATCACTTTGGAACTGAGTCATTACATCAAGCACTGGGATTATTAGCCGCACTTCGCTCCCTTCCACACTTGCACCCACTCCAGCTTCTACTGCTTCAGAGCAGGGCACAGATCTGATCCGGAAAACCTTGTTGGGAGGGAGAGAGGGGGCGGGGAGTAGCATGCTGCTGTTTGTGAGCCCAATAGACAAGGGGAAAACAGTCGTATTCACTGATACAAAAACTGGAATCTCATATCAACACACGCTCACTCAAACACATGTCTCCACCGTTCTTTCTGTCCCATTCCGTCCCCTTCGCCCTCCCTCTCCCCTTTTGCCTCTCCCCTCCACCCGTTCCCACCCCTTCCTTCACACACACACACACACACACACACACACACACACACACACACACACACACACACACACACACACACATATTTTATCATCCCGAAATTAACTGGTGCTATGTGCGGGGATCTTTTTTCTCACATACATGGTTGTTTTTCTTTCTTTTTTCATCCAAATCTTTGCCGAGTCATTTACATAAGGACGGAAGAATCATTAGCCTGCACTTGTTTTCCCCCACTAGTAGATTGTTCAGCAATACATGGCTTCAGAGAGAGAGAGAGAGAGAGAGAGAGAGAGAGTGATGAGAAGACGTCCTCGAGCCAAAAGTACTGCAGTGGTCTACATTTATTGATACTCTAACGTTAAGTTTTGACAACCCCAACAAGACTACGACTGACGTCCGATAAAGCATGAGCAATAATCACTTGGATCTGTTCGTGTAGTTCGTGGTGTAGGCTACTCTAATTCACTTCGTTTGTTCGCTGTTACATATTTCCACAGTCCACTGCTATTGTTTAAGATGGCTGCTCCGAACACATTGGATGCAGCGCAACCTGCGTGTTCCTCCTTCTAAGGACCCTGATTTTGAGTGTTTTCTAGTCTGTTGAGGCACCGCTACGCAAATCCTCCATCCCTAGACACTGACTGACTGAAACCAATTTATTGTCAGATTAACTCAAGGTTGTACTGACTAAAACACACACACACACACACACACACACACACACACACACACACACACACACACACACACACACACGCACACACACACACGCATACACACACACACACACACACACACACACACACACACACACACACACACACACACACACACACACACTGGTTAACACGGACCCGGTACCTGTGTTTGAAAAAAAAAAAACCTTATCAAATCCCTGAAAGAAGAGGGCGGGCACTAAAACACACACACACACACACACACACACACACACACACACACACACACACACACACACACACACACAGACACACACACAGACACACACACAGACACACACACACACACACACACACACACACACACACACACACAGAGAGAGAGAGAGAGAGAGAGAGAGAGAGAGAGAGAGAGAGAGAGAGAGAGAGCAGTAAAGATGTGTAATCTACAATAACTTTATTCACGGCGGCATGTTCTCTCAGCCGTGACTGGGAAGAGATCAGATTTTACTGTTCCGTTGGAACTGAAGATGGAGCTGAGGTTGGCATCGAGTTTTGTTATTGGGGATAAAATACATTCGTTCGTGGAGAGAAAAAGGTAGGCTTTTCTCTTCTTCTTCTTCTCCTTCTTCTCCTTCTCCTCCTCCTCCTCCTCCTCCTCCTCCTCCTTCTTCTTCTTTTCTTTGTTGTTGTGTTGTTTTTTTTGGTTTTTTTTGTTGTTAGTTGTAGTAAAGTTGGTAGTAGTTCTTTTATTATTGTTGTTGTTATCACCATCGTTGTTCTTGATGTTGTTTTCATTGATACCACCATTAACTCTACTACCACTACTACCACTACTATTACTACCACTACTACCACTTACACTACTACAAACACCACCACCACCACCAAGCTAACCGGTCATTGCCCACTAGAAAGAATATTAGTGAAATAAAATGTAACTGAAAACAGATACATACACTAAAATATATAGATTTGCAAATATACATCACGCACGCACGCGCGCGCGTGAACACACACACGCATCATCGGCAAACAAGCATACTCAAAAGCATGAAACATTAAGACATACACACATACATACACTCACGCATGCGCGCGCATACACACATTCATGCACATACACGCACGCACACACCACGACCAGAAGCATACACATCACACACACACACACACACACACACACACACACACACACACACACACACACACACACACACACACACACACACACACACACACACACACACACATCACTAGCAAGTTTGAATTTGAAAACAATAATGATCATGTGTCAAATTCATTAAAAGAAATCCTACATTGAGAATCCCACCCACCCCTCCTCAACTGGTCAGATTTTTGTTCGCGTAGACTGCTTGTCTAAACAACACTATCAACAGCTTAAAACGGATAACAGAAGATATCAAGTTCACCCTCTAGCAGAAACTACTTCAAGAAGCAGAAACAGGTCACTTCACTCAAGGACAGAATAGTTATATGAGAGGAGGAGTGGGTGGGGGGGGTGGGGGGGGGGCAAAGGAGTGGGGGTGGGGACGGGGAGTGGAGGGGGTGGGGGGGGCGGGGGGCGGGGAACGTGTCCAAAGCATTTGTTGTCAGCCAGAAACCACAGACCACCCCCCCCCTCATCCCACCCTCTCCCTGTCCAAGCCCGCCGCCCACAGAAGGTCTATCGTGTACGAAAGAGCAAACAAAGTACATATCAGTTGGCTAGAAAGATACGAAACATCCGGACACACGATTAACATCGAAACTTCAGCCTTGAAATCAGTCTGTAACTTGGGAGAAAAGACCATTATCTGAACAGATGGGCTGCGATCAGATTAATCGATCGTACGAACAGAAAACCAAACAAACTCCAAGTTAGCACCAAGAGCAAGAAAAGGCATCAGTGTTGGTGTTTGTTCAAAGGCCACGAAGTCCTCTGACGGCAGGTGTGGGCTGAACGTCCGCAATGTGGCATTGCCTTTCTGGGATTCAGAGTAGGCATCGGCTTGATGGCTTCTCTTAACGGTTGCTAAAAACAACAACGACAACAACATCAAGAAAGGGAAAAAAACAAAGAAAGAAAAGTAGATATACCTGCCACACGCAGGCATCCACGCACCAACGCTCACCACACACACACACACACACACACACACACACACACACACACACCACACACACACACGCACACACACTCCAACACACACAACACACACACACACACACACACACACACACACACCACACACACAACACACACACCACACACACACACACACACACACCACACACACACACACAACCCCACACACACACACACACACACACACACACACACACACACACACACGTCTTTGCTGACAAAACATTAAGCACAAATGAAAGTAGAAGAGCTATGGTTCCTTGTTTGTGGGGAAAATGCTCCACTGCTAAGCTCAGCTTCTTTTTTTCTTTTCTTTTTTGTTTTTGTTTTTCGCCGTCTGGATCTTACAGTCATCGTTGTTCGTTCGTTTTTTTCTTCTTCTTTATCGGGAAAAGTTAGGGGAGGTTTTGGACAGGCGGGAACTGTAACTTTCTGTAACAAGGTACCGCCCTTTCTTTCGGCCGAAACAAAAGATATCACCTTCATCTCCGACATAAAACTGAGAGGCGAAACAGAATCGTCATGCCATGCGAGTCTTTCTCCCAGTTCTTAGTTACCGCAGCGAAGCGCGCCGCTGCTTTAACAGCTCCATCTTGACGCCGCG
Organism: Conus canariensis; assembly: GCA_033310375.1. NCBI lineage: Eukaryota > Metazoa > Mollusca > Gastropoda > Neogastropoda > Conidae > Conus > Conus canariensis. The sequence goes on from CM065717.1 coordinate 64,804,140, forward strand.
TGAACATGTTAGTGACTGAACTGACAGGCGTGGTGGTTGGCTGGTTTCACCTGGTGATGAATTGAGATGCAACGTGGCAGTTGCCAGTTCACTCAAAGGAAGGGACGGTCTTGCTCACACTGCTCACCCCGCCACCCCATTCAGCGTGTTTCTCCTCACCCCGCCACCCTGCCACCCCATTCAGCGTGTTTCTCCTCACTCCGCCACCCTATTCAGCGTGTTTCTCCTCACTCCGCCACCCCATTCAGCGTGTTTTCTCCTCACCCCACCACCCCACCACCCCGCCACCCCATTCAGCGTGTTTCTCCTCACGCCGCCACCCCGCCACCCCATTCAGCGTGTTTCTCCTCACGCCGCCACCCCGCCACCCCATTCAGCGTGTTTCTCCTCACCTCGCCACCCCGCCACCCCATTCAGCGTGTTTCTCCTCACCCCGCCACCCCGCCACCCCATTCAGCGTGTTTCACCTCACCCCACCACCCCGCCACCCCATTCAGCGTGTTTCTCCTCACCCCGCCACCCCGCCACCCCATTCAGCGTGTTTCTCCTCACCCCGCCACCCCATTCAGCACGTTTCTCCTCACCCCGCCACCCCGCCACCCCATTCAGCGTGTTTCTCCTCACCCCGCCACCCCGCCACCCCATTCAGCGTGTTTCTCCTCACCCACCACCCCGCCACCCCATTCAGCGTGTTTCTCCTCACCCCGCCACCCCGCCACCCCATACAGCGTGGTTCTCCTCACCCCGCCACCCCGCCACCCCATTCAGAGTGTTTCACCTCACCCCGCCACCCCGCCACCCCATTCAGCGTGTTTCTCGTCACTCCGCCACCCCATTCAGCGTGTTTCTCCTCACCCCGCCACCCCATTCAGCGTGTTTCTCCTCACCCCACCAACCCGCCACCCCATTCAGTGTGTTTCTACTCACCCCGCCACCCCGCCACCCCATTCAGCGTGTTTCTCCTCACCTCGCCACCCCGCCACCCCGCCACCCCATTCAGCGTGTTTCTCCTCACTCCGCCCACCCCATTCAGCGTGTTTCTCCTCACCCCGCCACCCCATTCAGCGTGTTTCTCCTCACCCCGCCACCCCATTCAGCGTGTTTCTCCTCACCCCACCACCCCATTCAGCGTGTTTCTCCTCACCCCGCCACCCCATTCAGCGTGTTTCTCCTCACCCAACCACCCCGCCACCCCATTCAGCGTGTTTATCCTCACCCCACCACCCCGCCACCCCATTCAGCGTGTTTCTCCTCACCCCGCCACCCCATTCAGCGTGTCTCTCCTCACCCCGCCACCCCGCCACCCCATTCAGCGTGTTTCTCCTCACCCCGCCACCCCACCACCCCGCCACCCCATTCAGGGTGTTTCTCCTCACCCCGCCACCCCGCCACCCCATTCAGCATGTTTCTCCTCACCCCACCACTCTGCCACCCCACTCAGCATGTTTCTCCTCACCCCGCCACTCCATTCAGCATGTTTCTCCTCACCCCACCAATCTGCCACCCCACTCAGCATGTTTCTCCTCACCCCTCCGCCACCCCATTCAGCATGTTTCTCCTCACCCCCCACCCGCACCCCATTCAGCATGTTTTCTCACCCCGCCACCCCGCCACCCCGCCACCCCATTCAGCGTGTTTTCATCACTCCCGCCACCCCGCCACCCCATTCAGCGTGTTTCTCCTCACCCGCCACCCCGCCCCCACCCCATTCAGCGTGTTTCCTCACCCCCGCCACCCCATTCAGCGTGTTTCTCCTCACACGCCACCCCATTCAGCGTGTTTCTCCTCACCCCGCCACCCCGCCACCCCATTCAGCGTGTTTCTCCTCACCCCACGCCACCCCATTCAGCGTGTCTCCTCACCCCGCCACCCGCCACCCCGCCACCCCAATTCAGCGTGTTTCTCCTCACCCGCCACCCCATTCAGCGTGTTTTCCTCACCCGCCACCCACCACCCGCCACCCCATTCAGCTGTTTCTCCCCACCCCGCCACCCCATTCAGCGTGTTTCTCCTCACCCGCCACCCCGCCACCCCATTCAGCGTGTTTCTCTCACTACGCCACCCCGCCACCCCGCACCCCATTAGCATGTTTCTCCTCCCACCCCGCCACCCCGCCACCCGCCACCCCATCAGCGTGTTTCTCCTCACCCCCGCCACCCCATTCAGCGTGTTTCCCTCACTCCGCACCCCGCCACCCCATTCAGCGTGTTTCTCCTCACCCGCCACCCGCCACCCCATTCGCGTGTTTCTCCTCACTCGCCACCCCGCCACCCCCCGCCACCCCATTCAGCGTGTTTCTACTCACCCCGCCACCCCGCACCCATTCAGCGTGTTTCTCCTCACCCCCCACCCCGCCACCCATTCACGTGTTTCTCCTCACCCCACCACCCGCACCCCCATTCAGCGTGTTTCTCCTCACCCGCCACCGCCACCCCATTCAGCGTGTTCTCCTCACCCCACCCCGCCACCCCATTCAGCGTGTTTCTCCTCACCCGCCACCCCGCCACCCCATCGCGTGTTTCTCCTCACCCGCCACCCCGCCACCCCATTCAGCGTGTTTCCCTCACCGCCCCCCGCCACCCCATTCAGCGTGTTTCTCCCACCCGCCACCCGCCACCCCATTCAGCGTGTTTCCTCCCACCCGCCCCATCACGCCCTCACCCCCACCATTCAGCGTGTTTCTCCTCACCCCGCCACCCCATTCAGCGTGTTTCTCCCACCCCGCCACCCCATTCAGCGTGTTTCTCCCACTCCGCCACCCCATTCACGTGTTTTCCTCACTCCGCCACCCCATTCAGGTGTTTCTCCTCACCCGCCACCCCATTCAGCGTGTTTCTCCCCACTCCGCCACCCCATTCAGCGTGTTTCTCCTCACCCGCCACCCCATTCAGCGTGTTTCTCCTCACCCGCCACCCCATCAGCGTGTTTCTCCTCACCCGACACCCGCCACCCCATTCAGCGTGTTTCTCCTCACTCCGCCACACCATTCAGCGTGTTTCCCTCACCTGCCACCCCATTCAGCGTGTTTATCCCACCCGCCACCCCATTCAGCGTGTTTCCCTCACTCCGCCAACCCATTCAGCGTGTTTCTCCTCACTCCCACCCCATTCAGCGTGTTTCTCACACCCGTCACCCATTCAGCGTGTTTCTCCTCACCCGCCACCCCATTCAGCGTGTTTCCCTCACCTCGCCACCCCGCCACCCCATTCAGCGTGTTTCTCCTCACCGCCACCCCATTCAGCGTGTTTCACCTCACCCCGCCACCCCACCATTCAGCGTGTTTCTCCCACCCGCCACCCCATTACAGCTGTTTCAACCTCACCCCGCACCCCATTCAGCGTGTTTCTCCTACCCCCCACCCGCCACCCCATTCAGCGTGTTTCACCTCACCCCGCCACCCCATTCAGCGTGTTTTCCTCACCCGCCACCCCGCCACCCCATTCAGCGTGTTTCTCCTCACCCCACCCCCGCCACCCCATTCAGCGTGTTTCACCTCCCCCCACCCCGCCACCCATCAGCGTGTTTCTCACCCCCACCGCCACCCCATTCACGTGTTTCTCCTCACCCCGCCACCCGCCACCCCATTCAGCGTGTTTCTCCTCACCCGCCACCCGCACCCATTCAGCGTGTTCACCTCACCCCGCCACCGCCACGCCACCCCATTCAGCGTGTTTTCCTCACCCCGCCACCCGCCACCCCATTCAGCGTGTTTCTCCCTCACCCGCCACCCCATTCAGCTGTTTCTCCTCACCCCGCCACCCCGCCACCCATTCAGCGTGTTTCCCTCACCCACCCCGCCACCCCATTCAGCGTGTTCTCCTCACCCCGCCACCCCGCCACCCATTCAGTGTTTCACCTCACCCCGCACCCCCCCACCCATTCAGCGTGTTTCTCCTCACCCGCCACCCCGCCACCCATTCAGCGTGTTTCACCTCCCACCCCGCCACCCACCCGCCACCCCATTCAGCGTGTTTTCTCACCCCGCCACCCCGCCCCCGCCACCCCATTCAGCGTGTTTCTCCTCACCCGCCACCCCGCCACCCCATCAGCGTGTTTCTCCTCACACCCCCGCCACCCCATTCAGCGTGTTTCACCTCACCCACCACCCGCCACCCCATTCAGCGTGTTTCTCCTCACCCCGCCACCCCCGCACCCTATCAGCGTGTTTCCCTCACCCCACCACCGCCACCCCATTCAGCGTGTTTCCCTCACCCCCACCACCCCGCCACCCCATTCAGCGTGTTTCTCCTCACCCCGCCACCTGCCACCCCATTCACGTGTTTCTCCTCACAACCGCCACCCCCACCCGCCACCCCATCAGCTGTTTCTCCCACCCCGCCCACCCGCCACCCTTCAGCTGTTTCTCCTCACCCGCCACCCCGCCACCCCATTCAGCGTGTTTCTCCTCACCCGCCACACGCCACCCACCGCCACCCCGCCAGCACCCCATTCAGCTGTTTCTCCCCCCTCACCCCGCCACCCCGCCACACCGCACCCCATTCAGCGTGTTTCTCCTCACCCCGCCACCCCATTCAGCGTGTTTCTCCTCACCCCGCCACCCCCCACCACCCCATTCAGCGTGTTTCTCCTCACCCCGCCACCCGCCACCCCATTCAGGTGTTTCTCCCACCCCGCACCCCATTCAGCGTGTTTCCCCACACCCCCACCCCATTCAGCGTGTTTCACTCACCCACCCCCCCCACCCCATTCAGCGTGTTCTCCACCCCCCAACCCCACCCCACCCCGCCACCCCATTCACGTGTTTCCCTCACCCCCACCCCCGCCACCCCATTCAGCGTGGTTTCTCACCTCCCACCCCGCCACCCCATTCAGCGTGTTTTCACCCCACCCCCCGCCACCCCATTCAGCGTGTTTCTCCTCACCCCACCACCCGCCACCCCATTCAGCGTGTTTCTCCTCACCCCCCACCCCGCCACCCCATTCAGCGTGTTTCCTCCCACCACCCCGCCACCCCATTCAGCGTGTTTCTCCTCACCCCGCCACCCCGCCACCCCATTCAGCGTGTTTCTCCTCACCCCACCACCCCGCCACCCCATTCAGCGTGTTTCTCCTCACCCCCGCCACCCCCGCCACCCCATTCAGCGTGTTTCTCCTCACCCCGCCACCCCACCATTCAGCGTGTTTCTCCTCACCCCCCACCCCGCCACCCCATTCAGGTGTTCTCCTCACCCCACCCACCCATTCAGCGTGTTTCTCCTCACCCCGCCACCCCGCACACCCCCACCCCATTCAGCGTGTTTCTCTCACTCCCCCGCCACCCCATTCAGCTGTTTCTCCACCCGCCACCCCGCCACCCATTCAGCGTGTTTCTCCTCACCCCGCCCACGCCCCCACCCCCGCCACCCCATTCAGCGTGTTTCTCCTCACCCCGCCACCCCATTCAGCGTGGTTCTCCTCACCCCGCCACCCCGCCACCCCGCCACCCCATTCAGCGTGGTTCTCCTCACCTCGCCACCCCGCCACCCCGCCACCCCATTCAGCGTGTTTCACCTCACCCCGCCCCACCCCGCCACCCCATTCAGCGTGTCTCTCCTCACCCCACCACCCCGCCACGAGAGAGAGAGAGCGAGAGAGAGAGAGAGAGAAGACAGACAGACAGACAGATAAGACAGAGACAGAGACAAAGACAAAGACAGAGAGAGAGAGAGAGAGAGAGAGAGGGGAAGAGGCAGACTGACAGACAGACAGACAGACACAGAGACAGAGAGAACGCCCGGGCAGATTTAAATTTCTGTGACTTGAGGCATCAACTTCATGACGACGGAGAGAGAGAGAGAGAGAGAGAGAGAGAGAGAGAGGAGAGAGAGAGAGAGAGAGAGAGAGAGAGAGAGAGAGCTTCCTTACGCGGATATGGAACCTGTGTTGAAAGGGAACTGGCAGTGAGAGTCCAAATCACAAGATCAAAGACCGTCATTGAGCTAGAGAACCGGCAGAACCCCAACATCAACAGATCACTTGATCCCTTTTGACTTAGATAAAAAAAAAAAAAAAAAAAAAAAAAAAAAAGAAAGAAAAAGGAAAGACCAACAAGAAATGCTCTGTACTTGGAACGAAATTGATAACTCGGAATGCCAGCTGTGGATTTATGAGGCATATTTTCCCACACTTCAGGCATAACAGTCAAACAGGACCTGGAACGTTGAGATTTATTGTTGCACGATGTATTTATGTTGGATCCTTTCAGATCCCTGTTTTGTAATACTTAGGAAAACGACAATAACAACAGCAGCAACAACAACGTAACGGCGATGAAAGCTACAGAATGGATATTTTGTCAAAATCTTATGTCTGACTGACAAGTACCCGTGCTTAACAGATTTCAGGCTAAGGACAACTGAAGACACTTTTTAACCGCGTGCATATACCCTATGTCATCAAAGTCGGACAAAACTCAAACGAATGACTATAAAAAGACACAGTTGAGTCGATTTCACTTTGAACCAAGAACAGGGCCACAGCACGTCAGTCAAATCATTCATTACCTGTCAATCACAATTCGTTTTCCACGTGACCTTGGCTTCGTTTCAAGACCGTTCGGAAGGTTGGTGCTTCAAGAACATTCAGTCACGCATGGCTCTGTCACGTTTTACTTTCTGCAGGCTGTGGGGCCAGTGGCACGAGGACAAAGTCACGACCGTTTGCCTGACGGTGTGACCGGCCACTGAGGGCAGAGTGGCAGATCATTTTGAATGGTCAGTCCAGGGACCGTTTGTCTGACGGTGTGACCGGCCACTGAGGGCAGAGTGGCAGATCATTTTGAATGGTCAGTCCAGGGACCGTTTGCCTGACGGTGTGACCGGCCACTGAGGGCAGAGTGGCAGATCATTTTGAATGGTCAGTCCAGGGACCGTTTGCCTGACGGTGTGACCGGCCACTGAGGGCAGAGTGGCAGATCATTTTGAATGGTCAGTCCAGGGACCGTTTGTCTGACGGTGTGACCGGCCACTGAGGGCAGAGTGGCAGATCATTTTGAATGGTCAGTCCAGGGACCGTTTGCCTGACGGTGTGACTGGCCACTGAGGGCAGAGTGGCAGATCATTTTGAATGGTCAGTCCAGGGACCGTTTGCCTGACGGTGTGACCGGCCACTGAGGGCAGAGTGGCAGATCATTTTGAATGGTCAGTCCAGGGACCGTTTGCCTGACGGTGTGACTGGCCACTGAGGGCAGAGTGGCAGATCATTTTGAATGGTCAGTCGGTAGTGACCGGCCACTAAGGGCAGAGTGGCAGATCATTTTGAATGGTCAGTCTAGGGACCGTTTGTCTGACGGTGTGACCGGCCACTGAGGGCAGAGTGGCAGATCATTTTGAATGGTCAGTCCAGGGACCGTTTGTCTGACGGTGTGACCGGCCACTGAGGGCAGAGTGGCAGATCATTTTGAATGGTCAGTCCAGGGACGTTTGCCTGACGGTGTGACCGGCCACTGAGGGCAGAGTGGCAGATCATTTTGAATGGTCAGTCCAGGGACCGTTTGCCTGACGGTGTGACTGGCCACTGAGGGCAGAGTGGCAGATCATTTTGAATGGTCAGTCCAGGGACCGTTTGCCTGACGGTGTGACCGGCCACTGAGGGCAGAGTGGCAGATCATTTTGAATGGTCAGTCCAGGGACCGTTTGCCTGACGGTGTGACTGGCCACTGAGGGCAGAGTGGCAGATCATTTTGAATGGTCAGTCGGTGTGACCGGCCACTAAGGGCAGAGTGGCAGATCATTTTGAATGGTCAGTCTAGGGACCGTTTGTCTGACGGTGTGACCGGCCACTGAGGGCAGAGTGGCAGATCATTTTGAATGGTCAGTCCAGGGACCGTTTGTCTGACGGTGTGACCGGCCACTGAGGGCAGAGTGGCAGATCATTTTGAATGGTCAGTCCAGGGACCGTTTGCCTGACGGTGTGACTGGCCACTGAGGGCAGAGTGGCAGATCATTTTGAATGGTCAGTCCAGGGACCGTTTGCCTGACGGTGTGACCGGCCACTGAGGGCAGAGTGGCAGATCATTTTGAATGGTCAGTCCAGGGACCGTTTGTCTGACGGTGTGACCGGCCACTGAGGGCAGAGTGGCAGATCATTTTGAATGGTCAGTCCAGGGACCGTTTGCCTGACGGTGTGGACTGGCCACTGAGGGCAGAGTGGCAGATCATTTTGAATGGTCAGTCCAGGGACCGTTTGCCTGACGGTGTGACCGGCCACTGAGGGCAGAGTGGCAGATCATTTTGAATGGTCAGTCCAGGGACCGTTTGCCTGACGGTGTGACTGGCCACTGAGGGCAGAGTGGCAGATCATTTTGAATGGTCAGTCGGTTGTGACCGGCCACTAAGGGCAGAGTGGCAGATCATTTTGAATGGTCAGTCCAGGGACCGTTTGCCTGACGGTGTGACCGGCCACTGAGGGCAGAGTGGCAGATCGTTTTGAATGGTCAGTCCAGGGACGTGTGTTGTCAAGGAGACTGGCCGCCGCAAAGTCAGTCCAGTGATCGACGGAAAAGAAAGATAGGTGGACAGGTCACACACACACACACACACACACACACAGCGCGTGCACGCACGCACGCACGCACGCACGCACGCACGCACGCACGCACACACACACACACACGCACACACACACACACGCACACACAAACAGACGCGTCACTCATGCACACGCGCTCCATAAACGAGCAATAGCACACACACACACACACACACACACACACACACACACACACACACACACACACCACACACACACACACACACACACACAACAGACGCGTCACTCAGGCACACGCACTCCACAAACGAGCAATAGCAGACACACACACACACAGACATACACACACACACGCGCGCATACGCACGCACGCACTTACACCACACACACACACACACACACACACACACACACACACACACACACACACACAC
>CM065717.1:64835563-64855563 GCA_033310375.1 Conus canariensis
TTCCATACCAGAACAGCTTTATACCGCCAACAGCCAATTCCATACGAGAACAGCTTTGTACCGCCAACAGCCAATTCCATACCAGAACAGCTTTATACCGCCAACAGCCAATTCCATACCAGAACAGCTTTATACCGCCAACAGCCAATTCCATACCAGAACAGCTTTATACCGCCAACAGCCAATTCCATACCAGAACAGCTTTATACCGCCAACAGCCAGTTCCATACCAGAACAGCGTTATACCGCCAACAGCCAATTCCATACCAGAACAGCGTTATACCGCCAACAGCCAATTCCATACCAGAACAGCGTTATACCGCCAACAGCCAATTCCATACCAGAACAGCTTTATACCGCCAACAGCCAATTCCATACCAGAACAGCTTTATACCGCCAACAGCCAATTCCATACCAGAACAGCTTTATACCGCCAACAGCCAATTCCATACCAGAACAGCTTTATACCGCCAACAGCCAATTCCATACCAGAACAGCTTTATACCGCCAACAGCCAATTCCATACCAGAACAGCGTTATACCGCCAACAGCCAATTCCATACCAGAACAGCGTTATACCGCCAACAGCCAATTCCATACCAGAACAGCGTTATACCGCCAACAGCCAATTCCATACCAGAACAGCTTTATACCGCCAACAGCCAATTCCATACCAGAACAGCTTTATACCGCCAACAGCCAATTCCATACCAGAACAGCTTTATACCGCCAACAGCCAATTCCATACCAGAACAGCGTTATACCGCCAACAGCCAATTCCATACCAGAACAGCTTTATACCGCCAACAGCCAATTCCATACCAGAACAGCGTTATGCCGCCAACAGCCAATTCCATACCAGAACAGCTTTATACCGCCAACAGCCAATTCCATACCAGAACAGCGTTATACCGCCAACAGCCAATTCCATACCAGAACAGCGTTATACCGCCAACAGCCAATTCCATACCAGAACAGCGTTATACCGCCAACAGCCAATTCCATACCAGAACAGCTTTATACCGCCAACAGCCAATTCCATACCAGAACAGCTTTATACCGCCAACAGCCAATTCCATACCAGAACAGCGTTATACCGCCAACAGCCAATTCCATACCAGAACAGCTTTATACCGCCAACAGCCAATTCCATACCAGAACAGCGTTATACCGCCAACAGCCAATTCCATACCAGAACAGCTTTATTCCGCCAACAGCCAATTCCATACCAGAACAGCGTTATACCGCCAACAGCCAATTCCATACCAGAACAGCGTTATACCGCCAACAGCCAATTCCATACCAGAACAGCTTTATACCGCCAACAGCCAATTCCATACCAGAACAGCGTTATACCGCCAACAGCCAATTCCATACCAGAACAGCGTTTATACCGCCAACAGCCAATTCCATACCAGAACAGCTTTATACCGCCAACAGCCAATTCCATACCAGAACAGCTTTATACCGCCAACAGCCAATTCCATACCAGAACAGCTTTATACCGCCAACAGCCAATTCCATACCAGAACAGCTTATACCGCCAACAGCCAATTCCATACCAGAACAGCTTTGTACCGCCAACAGCCAATTCCATACCAGAACAGCTTTGTACCGCCAACAGCCAATTCCATACCAGAACAGCTTATAACCGCCAACAGCCAATTCCATACCAGAACAGATTTGTACCGCCAACAGCCAATTCCATACCAGAACAGCTTTATACCGCCAACAGCCAATTCCATACCAGAACAGCTTTATACCGCCAACAGCCAATTCCATACCAGAACAGCGTTATACCGCCAACAGCCAATTCCATACCAGAACAGCTTTATACCGCCAACAGCCAATTCCATACCAGAACAGCGTTATACCGCCAACAGCCAATTCCATACCAGAACAGCTTTGTACCGCCAACAGCCAATTCCATACCAGAACAGCTTTGTACCGCCAACAGCCAATTCCATACCAGAACAGCTTTATACCGCCAACAGCCAATTCCATACCAGAACAGCTTTATACCGCCAACAGCCAATTCCATACCAGAACAGCTTTATACCGCCAACAGCCAATTCCATACCAGAACAGCTTTATACCGCCAACAGCCAATTCCATACCAGAACAGCTTTATACCGCCAACAGCCAATTCCATACCAGAACAGCTTTATACCGCCAACAGCCAATTCCATACCAGAACAGCTTTATACCGCCAACAGCCAATTCCATACCAGAACAGCTTTTATACCGCCAACAGCCAATTCCATACCAGAACAGCTTTATACCGCCAACAGCCAATTCCATACCAGAACAGCTTTATACCGCCAACAGCCAATTCCATACCAGAACAGCGTTATACCGCCAACAGCCAATTCCATACCAGAACAGCTTTATACCGCCAACAGCCAATTCCATACCAGAACAGCTTTATACCGCCAACAGCCAATTCCATACCAGAACAGCTTTATACCGCCAACAGCCAATTCCATACCAGAACAGCTTTATACCGCCAACAGCCAATTTCATACCAGAACAGCTTTATACCGCCAACAGCCAATTCCATACCAGAACAGCTTTATACCGCCAACAGCCAATTTCATACCAGAACAGCTTTATACCGCCAACAGCCAATTTCATACCAGAACAGCTTTATACCGCCAACAGCCAATTCCATACCAGAACAGCTTTATACCGCCAACAGCCAATTCCATACCAGAACAGCTTTATACCGCCAACAGCCAATTCCATACCAGAACAGCTTTATACCGCCAACAGCCAATTTCATACCAGAACAGCTTTATACCGCCAACAGCCAATTCCATACCAGAACAGCTTTATACCGCCAACAGCCAATTCCATACCAGAACAGCTTTGTACCGCCAACAGCCAATTCCATACCAGAACAGCTTTATACCGCCAACAGCCAATTCCATACCAGAACAGCTTTATACCGCCAAGAGCCAATTCCATACCAGAACAGCTTTATACCGCCAACAGCCAATTCCATGACAGAGCAGCTTTATACCGCCAAGAGCCAATTCCATACCAGAACAGCTTTATACCGCCAACAGCCAATTCCATACCAGAACAGCTTTATACCGCCAACAGCCAATTCCATACCAGAACAGCTTTATACCGCCAACAGCCAATTCCATACCAGAACAGCTTTATACCGCCAACAGCCAATTCCATACCAGAACAGCTTTATACCGCCAACAGCCAATTCCATACCAGAACAGCTTTATACCGCCAACAGCCAATTCCATACCAGAACAGCTTTATACCGCCAACAGCCAATTCCATACCAGAATAGCTTTATGTCCACTGTTGTTGAGGTGGCACGTGTCTAGGAAAACCCAAAGGAGCTGTCACAGAGTGGACCTCCGATGGGGCCAGTAACATAAGCATGACTTTCTCTAACGGGAACATTACCGATGCGATCGTCCAAAAAACAATTTCAAGAACTGTAGCAATGATGTAGTCGAATCACTGAGCACTCTCCAAACACATCAACGGAGGACAAATCCAGCAAAACGGATCGATTGGTTATACCATGTACACGCTCTCTCTCTCTCTCTCTCTCTCTCTCTCTCTCTCTCTCTCTCTCTCTCTCTCTCTCTCTCCACACACACACACACACAACACACACGAACACACACACACGAACACGCACGAACACACACACACACACACACACACACACACACACACACACACACACACACACACACACACACACACACACACACACACACACACACTCAAATATTCAAATACACACACTACCAATATGTTGTGTGTGTGTGTGTGTGTGTGTGTGTGTGTGTGTGTGTGTGTGTGGAGGAGAGAGAGAGAGAGAGAGAGAGAGAGAGAGACAGAGATTGAGGAAACAGATAAGGCAGTAGAATGGAGAGAGGGGATGAGGAATAGGGAACGGGGGCAGGGACATGCATTGCACAAATAAAAAAAACAAAACAAAAATAACAGCCAAAAAAAAAAAAAAAAAAGAAATGAACAAACAAGCAAAAAAAAACAAACAAAAACAAATCAAACCACCATCGCCACGGCCGCCAGTACCACCATCACCACCACCGCCACCCCACCACCACCACCAAAGTTTCGAAACAAGCCCTGTCAAAGTGACCGCAGACGACGGATAAGACAATAAATCGGAGCCAACTTCTGCCGCGAAACCCACTTCCCCACGTCCACCACAGTGTACGTAGGCAGCAGAACTGGTATGTGTGGGTTGCGCTGGACTAAGGCGACGTTGTGCTATGGGTAGAGAAGCCCGAAGTTCACCCAAATTCAAGCGATACAAACATTATACAATACTATACGATATAATACAATAGAGTGCATCACCGTAGGATGCAATACAGTTAAAAAAAAAAAAAAAGAAAAAAAAGGAATGCAGTAAAGTACAGTGCAGTTCAATAAAAAAAAAAAAAATCAATGCAATACAACACTGCAATACAACGGGATCCAATGCACAATGCAATGGGATGCAATGCAATGCAACACAATCCAGTGCAATAAATACAATACGTTACATTGCAACAAATACAATGCATTGCAACACAACAGAATCCAATGCAATAAATGCAATACGTTACATTGCAACAAATACAATGCATTGCAACACAACAGAATCCAATGCAATAAATGCAATACGTTACATTGCAGTAAATACAACACAATACAATGCCGCACAGTAAAATGCAATACGTTGCGTTGCAATGAATACAATGCAACACAACAGAATCCAATGCAATAAATGCAATACGTTACATTGCCACAAATACAATGCATTGCAACACAACAGAATCCAATGCAATAAATGCAATACGTTACATTGCAGTAAATACAACACAATACAATGCCGCACAGTAAAATGCAATACGTTGCGTTGCAATGAATACAATGCAATACAACAGAATCCAATGCAATAAATGCAATACGTTACATTGCAATAAATACAACACAATACAATGCCGCACAGTAAAATGCAATACGTTGCGTTGCAATGAATACAATGCAATGCAATACAACACAATCCAATGCAATAAATGCAATACGTTACATAGCAATAAATACAACACAATACAATGCCGCACAGTAAAATGCAATACGTTGCGTTGCAACAAATACAATGCAATGCAATACAACACAATCCAATGCAATAAATGCAGTACGTTACATTGCAACAAAATACAATGCAATGCATTGCAACACAACATAACGCAATGCATTGCGATACAGTACACAACAAAGTAACGCAATCCAATCCAATCCATGCAACACAGTCCAACACAATGTATGCAATGTAGTGCAATACAACACAATGCAGGACAATACAATGCAATGCAATGTAATACAATGCAGGACAGTGCAAAGACATCTCTGAAACATTTACTGCCTTTGCTGATCGTGAGATGTGTGGCGTGGAGTGTTATAGCCTGCCGGGGAAATGTGGTATTAGTAGTGCTAGTCCTGTCTTCGCTGATCGTGAGATGTGTGGCGTGGAGTGTTATAGCTAGCCTGCCGGGGAAATGTGGTATTAGTAGTGCTAGTCCTGTCTTCGCTGATCGTGAGATGTGTGGCGTGGAGTGTTATAGTCTGCCGCACAAATATAAATACACACGAGCACATTTAGAGATTATATACAAACATGTAACAACATCACACACACACACACACACACACACACACACACACACACACACACACACACACACACACACACACACACACACACACACACACACGACACACAACAAACACCACACACCACACACACACACCACAGAGTTACGAGATAATAAGGAAATCCAATGGCCTTGCCTAAACCATCCTTCCAAGAACTGTTGAGGAAGGAAAGGGGCAAAAACCCATAAGAAAAAAAACAACTGGATTGACATCATTGCAGACCAGACTTAAAAACCTTTGCAGTGACCCCGGCCTTGGCCCACCAGAGACAGCACTGGAGGAACCTGCAGAACTCTCCAAATGTGCGCATGCACCCCCTAGGACTCTTCATGGCGTTGGGGGAGAAGAAGAAAAGGAAGACATCAGATGTGTGTGTGTGTGTGTGTGTGTGTGTGTGTGTGTGGTGCGTGCGTGCGTGCGTGCTGTGGGTGCGTGCGTGCGTGCGTGCGTGCGTGCGTGCGTCGTGCGTGCGTGCGTGGTGTGTGTGTGTGTGTGTGTGTGTGTGTGTGTGTGTGTGTGTGTGTGTGTGTGTGTGTTGAGTCAGCTCCAGTATTTTCCCAAAATGACCCAGACCAGACAGTCCAGAATACGTGCCCGTGTGACCCATTTTCTTTTTTTTTTTTTTTTTTTTTTTTTTTGTGCTGATAAATTCCAGCCTGGTGAGTTACGTAACGTTTTCGGTGCACTGTGCGGCTGTGTGTGACATTTCGTCAGTCTCTGGCACATACAGATACAACCTTTGATGGCCTACGCCATCAGAATGGATGCCCAATACCGCTCCTTCATCAGAAACACGTTTAACGTGTCAGTCGTTGGTTTGTTTGTCTGAGGTGCATGCACAGTCCTACCGACTTTGAACTGTCACAATCCAGACACCAGACGAGAGGGTGAGAAGGCATAAGCGAGGGAGGAAGAAAGAAAGAAAAAAAAAGGAAGAGAGGTGGGAAGAGAAGGAAAGAAAACGAAGAAGGAAGAAGGAGAAGAGATGTAGAAATAAAGAGCTGAGGATGAGAAGAAGCCAAAAACAGAGAAAAAAAAGGAGAAGAAGAAAAGAAACGAAAATGAATGTGGAAGAGAGAGAGAGAGAGAGAGAGAGAGAGAGAGAGAGAGAGAAGAGAGAGAGAGAGAGAGAGAGAGAGAAAAGGCGTGGACATGAACTAAACATCGATGAAGGAGAATATGAGGAAAGTAGGAGGAAAGTAACACGAGAAGAAAGAAAGAAAGAAAAAGAAAAAAAAAGAAAAAAAGAAAGAAAGGAAGGAAAAAGGAGGAGAAGGAACAAAGAAGGAATAAGAACAAGAAACAAAAGGAGAGGGGGGGGGGGAAGATGAAAGAGAAAAAAAAGGCTAAAAACAAGAAAACAAAGAAACAAAGAAGAAAAAGAAGAAAGAAAAGAAAGTAAGGAAGGCAGAGGAAGTAGCAGGAAGAAAGAAGGAATAAGAACAAGACATTTCTTTCAGGTGAGGGGGGGGGGGGGAGGGGGAAGAGAGAAAACAAGAAGAAACAGAAAAAAGCTGAAAAAAAAAATGAAAAGAAAGAAGGAAAGAAAGAAAGAAAGAAAGATAGAAGACGACGAAGAAAAAGAAACAGAAAAATTATGAACAAAGAGATAAGGAGAAGAAAGAAAGAAAGAAAGCAAGAAAGAAAGAAGGAGAAGAAAGAAGAAGGAAAAAAAATAAACAAGAAAGAAAAGACGAAGGCAAAAAAAAAAAAAAAACGAAAAGAAAAGAAAGACATAATTAAAGAAAGAAAGAAGAAAGACGAAAGAAAATAGTAAAAAATAAAAATAAAAAAATTAAAAAAAAAGAGTAGAAGACGAAGTGGTGATTAAGGGACTGAAGAAGTGGAGCTAAAGAGACAGGGTGTGGTAGCGATCTGGTTGGTTGACACACGTGACCAATCTCTCCGCACTGAGCAGGTTTTTGTGTTCACTCTGTGCCGAGCTGCTTGACGCGCTGTTGATCAATAGTTGTAGCACAGCGTCTTGGATTTCCTTCTCTTTTTTTTTTTTTTTTTTTTTTTTTTTTTCGGGCAAAGAGGGGGTGGGGTGGTGGTGGTGGTGGTGGTGGTGAAAGATAGGGGTGGATAAGGGTGGGGGGAGGTGGGTGGTAGGATGTCATGTGGAGATGGGAGCTGATGAGGAAGATGTTGTTTGGCTTGTGTTCATTTACCTCGCCACCCCTCCCCCCCCCCACCCCGGTCACCCCCCCCCTCCACCCCCCCCCCCCCCCTCTACCCCCAACTCGCTAAGGAGTTGATGTTTTCGCCTGTGTCTGTTGACCTGTGTGTTTTCTGACCATTTTGATCCGTTGAAACTATTTGCTGCGTGAAATCCAACGCCGCACCTAATGAAAAAAAAAAAAAAAGCTTTTAAAAACCTGCTAAAAGTGCATAATTATTATAAGAAAGCAGTAGAAACCTCTCTAATTTAGCAAGCTAACAACACAAACCAAGCATCCTAGGCCCAGCACTTTCACAGCATTCATTAAAACATATGTACCTAGAGGTGAATTGCTCCATTATCTGCACTAATATTTCTGTGCAGTCTGTGATTTTACAGAGTGGGAATGCATGCATGAGGCCTTCTGTCTGTCTGTCTGCCTGCCTGTCTGTCTGCCTGCCTGTCTGTCTGCCTGCCTGTCTGTCTGTCTGTCTGTCTGTCTGTCTGTCTGTCTCTCTCTCTCTCTCTCTCTCTCTGTTTTTCTCTCTTGTTTTAGTTTTGTACATCTTCATTTTCTCTTTGCTCTGCTCTCGTCGCTTTCTTCCTTCCGTCGTTCCTGTTTTTCCTTGCTTTGTTTCTCGATAATGTCCATGGCCTTGTGCGACACGTGTGGCCTGTAAAGTAGGGTATTTTTTTTTCAGGGGGCTCTTGGCGTCAGCGTGGTGTGTGTGTGGTGTGGTGGTGGTGGTGGTGGTGGTGGTGGTGGTGGTGGTGTGTGTGTGTGTGTGTGTGGTGTGTGTGTTGTGCGCGTGCGGTGCGTGTGTGTGTGTGTGTGTGTGTGTGTGTGTGTGTGTGCGTGTGTGTGTGTGTGTGTGTGTGTGTGGGTGTGTGTGTGTGTGTGTGTGTTGTGTTGTATGTGTGTGTGTGTGTGTTGTGTGTGTGTGTGTGTGTGCGCGTGTGTGTGTGTTTGTATGTGTGTTTTGTTGTGTGTGTGTGTGTGTGTGTGTGTGTGTATGTGTGTGTGTATGTGTTTGTGGTGTGTGTGTGTGTGTGTGTGTGTGTGTGTGTGTGTGGTATGCATGCGTGCGTGCGTGCGTGAGTGTGTTTTTTGCATGCATGCGTGCGTGCGTGCGCTCTCGCGCACGTGTGTTTGTGTGTGCGGGCGCGCGCGCGCTGTTGGCGATAAGAGTATTGCCGTGAAGGTTTGTTTGGAGGGGGGGGGGGCATGAAATGTTTTTGTAAAGCCCCATTAACTCACATGAGAAGAGGCATGCTAAAAGATGTTGTTAAAGATGATGATGATGATGATGATGATGATGATGATGATGATGATGATGATGTTTTTGTTGTTGTTATGGAGTAGGATTTCCATCCGTTTTACCGTGGATCATGCCTGACTTCTGAGTTAATGGTAGAGATTTTCTCCCCCCCCCCCCCCCCCCACGACTCACAATCACAAACACACACACACACACACACACACACACACACACACACACACACACACACACACACACACACACACACCAAATCAATGTTAATGTGCGGACCTGCTAGAGTGTCCCCGGTCACTTCGACATCAACTTAACTGTTTAAGACACTGTTCTGTCTGTCTTGACATAATCTAGGCCCGAAGAGTGCATAAGCAGAGCCAGAAGAGTGCATAAGCTGAGCCAGAAGAGAGCATAAGCTGAGCCCAAAGAGTGCATAAGCTGAACCCGAAGAGTGCATAAGCTGAACCCGAAGAGTGCATAAGCTGAACCCGAAGAGTGCATAAGCTGAGCCAGAAGAGTACATAAGCTGAGCCAGAAGAGTGCATAAGCTGAACCCGACGAGTGCATAAGCTGAACCCGAAGAGTGCATAATCTGAGCCAGAAGAGTGCATAAGCTGAGCCAGAAGAGTGCATAAGCTGAACCCGAAGAGTGCATAAGCTGAACCCGAAGAGTGCATAAGCTGGGCCGGAAGAGAGCATAAGCTGAGCCAGAAGAGTGCATAATCTGAACCAGAAGAGTGCATAAGCTGAGCCAGAAGAGTGCATAAGCTGAACCCGAAGAGTGCATAAGCTGAACCCGAAGAGTGCATAAGCTGAACCCGAAGAGTGCATAAGCTGGGCCGGAAGAGAGCATAAGCTGAGCCAGAAGAGTGCATAATCTGAACCAGAAGAGTGCATAAGCTGAACCCGAAGAGTCCATAAGCTGAACCCGAAGAGTGCATAAGCTGAACCCGAAGAGTGCATAAGCTGAGCCAGAAGAGAGCATAAGCTGAGCCAGAAGAGTGCATAATCTGAGCCCGAAGAGTGCATAATCTGAGCCCAAAGAGTGCATAATCTGAGCTCGGACAGTGCATAAGCTGAGCCAAAGAGTGCATAAGCTGAACCAGAAGAGTGCATAAGCTGAGCCCACAGAGTACATAAGCTGAGCCAGAAGTGCCTAAGCTGAGCCATAAGAGTGCCTAAGCTGAGCCCGAACACTGAGGACGGCTACTTAAACAGAAGGGATCAAAATGTCCTCAATGTCGAAGCTCACTGGCGGACTGAGGGTGGCGTTGCCTCGTAGCCCACGACAGAAAAGGCAGGAACAGCAGCAGCAGCAGCAGCAGCAGCAGCAGCAGAAGAAGAAGAAGAAGAAGAAGAAGAAGAAGAAAGAAGAAGAAGAAGAAGAAGATGGAGAACAAGAAGGGGGATGATGAAAAGAAACCACAGTAGGACGCAAAGTAAGAGGAGCAACAGGAGAAGGACCAGGAGGAGAAGAAACAACGGAAGAAAGACGAGGAGAAAAAGAAGCGACAGAAGAAGGATGAGAAGGAAGAGAAACAACAGAAGAAGGACGAGGAGAAAGAGACACAACAGAAGAAGGTCGAGGAGGAAGAGAAACAACAGAAGAAGGTCGAGGAGGAAGAGAAACAACAGAAGAAGGTCGAGGAGGAAGAGAAACAACAGAAGAAGGTCGAGGAGGAAGAGACACAACAGAAGAAGGACGAGGAGAAAGAGACACAACAGAAGAAGGTCGAGGAGGAAGAGAAACAACAGAAGAAGGTCGAGGAGGAAGAGAAACAACAGAAGAAAGACGAGGAGGAAGAGAAGAAACAGAAGAAGGACGAAGAGAAAGAGAAACAACAGAAGAAGGACGAAGAGAAAGAGAAACAACAGAAGAAGGACGAGGAGAAAGAGAAACAACGAAGAAGGACGAGGAGGAAGAGAAACAACAGAAGAAGGACGAGGAGGAAGAGAAACAACAGAAGAAGGACGAGGAGAAAGAGAAACAATAGAAGAAGGACGAGGAGGAAGAGAAACAACAGAAGAAGGACGAGGAGGAAGAGAAACAACAGAAGAAGGACGAGGAGGAAGAGAAGAAACAGAAGAAGGACGAAGAGAAAGAGAAACAACAGAAGAAGGACGAGGGGGAAGAGAAACAACAGAAGAAGGACGAGGAGGAAGAGAAACAACAGAAGGACGAGAAAGACGAGAAGCGACAGAAGAAGGACGAGGAGGAAGAGAAACAACAGAAGGACGAGAAAGACGAGAAGCGACAGAAGAAGGACGAGGAGGAAGAGAAACAACAGAAGAAGGACGAGAAAGAAGAGAAGTGACAGAAGAAGGACGAGGAGAAAGAGAAACAACAGAAGAAGGACGAGGAGAAAGAGAAGAAACAGAAGAAGGACGAGGAGAAAGAGAAGAAACAGAAGAAGGACGAGGAGAAAGAGAAGAAACAGAAGAAGGACGAGGAGAAAGAGAAGAAACAGAAGAAGGACGAGGCGGAGGAGAAGCAACAGAAGAAGAACGAGGCGGAGGAGAAGCAACAGGAGAAGGTCGAGGTGGAGGAAAAGCAACAGAAGAAGGACGAGGTGGAGGAGAAGCAACAAAAGAAGGTCGGGGTGGAGGAGAAGCAACAGAAGAAGGACGAGGTGGAGGAGAAGCAACAGGAGAAGGACGAGGAGGAAGAGAAACAACAGAAGAAGGACGAGGAGGAAGAGAAACAACAGAAGAAGGACGAGGAGGAAGAGAAACAACAGAAGAAGGACGAGGAGGAAGAGAAACAACAGAAGAAGGACGAGGAGGAAGAGAAACAACAGAAGAAAGACGAGGAGGAAGAGAAACAACAGAAGAAGGACGAGGAGGAAGAGAAACAACAGAAGAAGGACGAGGAGGAAGAGAAACAACAGAAGAAGGACGAGGAGGAAGAGAAACAACAGAAGAAGGACGAGGCGGAGGAGAAGCAACAAAAGAAGGACGAGGCGGAGGAGAAGCAACAGAAGAAGGACGAGGCGGAGGAGAAGCAACAGGAGAAGGACGAGGCGGAGGAGAAGCAACAGGAGAAGGACGAGGCGGAGGAGAAGCAACAGGAGAAGGACGAGGCGGAGGAGAAGCAACAAAAGAAGGTCGAGGCGGAGGAGAAGCAACAGGAGAAGGACGAGGCGGAGGAGAAGCAACAGGAGAAGGACGAGGTGGAGGAGAAGCAACAGGAGAAGGACGAGGTGGAGGAGAAGCAACAGGAGAAGGACGAGGCGGAGGAGAAGCAACAGGAGAAGGACGAGGCGGAGGAGAAGCAACAGGAGAAGGACGAGGCGGAGGAGAAGCAACAGGAGAAGGACGAGGCGGAGGAGAAGCAACAAAAGAAGGACGAGGTGGAGGAGAAGCAACAAAAGAAGGACGAGGTGGAGGAGAAGCAACAAAAGAAGGACGAGGTGGAGGAGAAGCAACAAAAGAAGGACGAGGTGGAGGAGAAGCAACAAAAGAAGGACGAGGTGGAGGAGAAGCAACAAAAGAAGGACGAGGTGGAGGAGAAGCAACAAAAGAAGGACGAGGTGGAGGAGAAGCAACAAAAGAAGGACGAGGTGGAGGAGAAGCAACAAAAGAAGGACGAGGTGGAGGAGAAGCAACAAAAGAAGGACGAGGTGGAGGAGAAGCAACAAAAGAAGGACGAGGTGGAGGAGAAGCAACAAAAGAAGGACGAGGTGGAGGACAAGCAACAGAAGAAGAATGAGAACAAGAAGAAGGAGGAGGGATGTGAGAGGGAGGGGGTGTGCACTAAAAAGAAGACTGAGCGCAAGAAACACAAAGCGGAGTTAAAAGGCACAGATGAAGAAAAATGAGGGTGAGGAGGAAGAGGAGGTGGAACTGAAGATGGATAGAAACACAACAAAACGAAGAAAAGAAACGGACGAAAAAGGAGAAGAAGAATTAGAAGGAGCAGAAGAAGAAGGAGAGCAAGTAGTAAGCGCAAAGGAAGAAGAAAGGAAGACAGACAGACAGACAGACAGATAGACAGACAAAAGAAGGAAGAAGGACAAGTAAGATGGAAGAAAACGGAATATTGCACAAGAAGAATGAAGAACAAAAAGGATAAGGCGGGAAAGAAGAAGAGAACGACCCAGACGAAGAAGAGGACATCAACAAGAAGAAAAGAAAGATAACTGATGAGAGGAAGAAGGGGAAGAATCTGATGGAACGCAGAGGCGAGAAGAAATGGCTGGGTGTGGTTTGTGTGTAGGCGACACTATGACCGATTCCAACCGGTAATTTTTTTTTTTAATCTCGGGACAAACGAATTTGTTTTCACGTTTCCCCTTTCTTTTCTGTTCTTGTTTTGGTTTTTCTTCTAATTTTCTTTATTTTCTGGCTGTCTTTCATTCTTTCTTTCGCTTTTCATCTCTCTCTCTCTCTCTCTCTCTCTCTCTCTCTCTCTCTCTCTCTCTCTCTCTCTCTTCTGTCTGTCTGTCTGTCTCTCTCTCTCTCTCTCTCTCTCTCTCTCTGTGTCTGTCTGTCTGCCTGTCTGTCTCTGTCTGTCTGTCTGTCTGTCTGTCTGTCTGTCTCTCTCTCTCTCTCTCTCTCTCTCTCTCTCTCTCTCAGCGCTCACGCGCTCTCGTGTGCGTGCGTGCGTGCGTGCGTGCGTGCGTGCGTGTGTGTGTGTGTGTGTGTGTGTGTGTGTGTGTGTGTGTGTGTGTGTGTGTGTGTGTGTGTGTGTGATGTCAAATCGTTAAACGGTTTTATTTTTCCACCTCTGCGTTCTCACAGCTTCTCTGTTATATCCAGTATATGTTTTTACAGCTTTTTATCCTCGCGAATCTATGTTCTTGGATGACATTATTCTGCATTTGCGTCTTACAGCGCTTAGCGTCTCGTTGTACTCTGCTTCTATTCTTCGGATTGAAATTTTCACTCACCATTTTCCTTCGCTTTTTATCTTGATGTTCTTTGTTTCTTCCGTTCTTAGCTTTCTTTTACTGTTTCTTTCACGTTGCAGCTCTCTGTTCTTACTATTCTGTGTTCCTACATACTTATGCTTCCACAACTCTGTGTTCTTACTGCTTCGTATTTCTACATAAGTATGTTTTCACAGCTCTGTATTTTTGCTATTACTACTACATGTTCCTACTCACTTACGTTTCTCCAGCTGTGTATTCTCATACCTCGTTGTCTCTTAAATCTGTTGTTCCTACAGCTCCATAATGATCACGTCTGTCTGGATCCACATCCATATGTTTCAATGGCTCTGTGTTCTCACAGATCTCTGTGTCGAAATATACATGTTCCCTCAGTTTTACATTATCTTTGCTCTATGATACAGTACACTGTGTACCTAGATGCTTATTTCCTGCCGCATTATGTGATCACGGTCTTTGAACCTACACACTTATGTTTCAACAACCCCTGTATTCTCACGGCTTTATGTTCATGCACACTCAAGTTTCCACAGCTGTATATTCTCACAGTTCTCTGTTTCAGCATTGCTAACGTTATGACGTCTGTGTGTTTTCACAGCTCTATGTTCCTAAATGTTTCCGTTCTTACAACTCTGATATCTGATATTTCTGTATTCCTACGCAGTTATGCTTCCACAGCTTAGATCTCCATTATTACATATTTCTTAACTTCCCGGGCTGTTCATTCTTGCGGTTGTACGATACTTTCTACATTGCACTGCCTGACTTTGCGAATCGTTGTCTTCAACCAGCTCGATTTTTGCAGTTTGACTTTGCACATCTTTGTCTTCACACAGCTCTGTCTTTGCAAAACCCTGTCTTCAACCAGTTCGCATTTTGCACAACTCTGACTTTGTACATCTTTGTCTTTACACAGCTCTGACTTTGCAAATCTTTGTCTTCACACAGCTCTGACTTTGCAAAACCCTGTCTTCAACCAGTTCGCATTTTGCACAACTCTGACTTTGCACATCTTTGCCTTTACACAGCTCTGACTTTGCAAATCTTTGTCTTTACACTGTTCTGACTTTGCATATCTTTCTATTCACTCAGTTCCGACTTTGTGCAGCTTTGTACACACTTTAAACTTTGCGCAGCTTTGTCTGTACATACTTTAAACTTTGCGCAGCTTTGTACACACTTCAAACTTTGCGCAGCTTTGTCTGTACACACTTCAAACTTTGCGCAGCTTTGTCTGTACACACTTTAAACTTTGCGCAGCTTTGTCTGTACACACTTCAAACTTTGCGCAGCTTTGTCTGTACACACTTTAAACTTTGCGCAGCTTTGTCTGTACACACTTTAAACTTTGCGCAGCTTTGTGCACACTTCAAACTTTGCGCAGCTTTGTCTGTACACACTTTAAACTTTGCACAGCTTTGTCTGTACACACTTCAAACTTTGCGCAGCTTTGTCTGTACACACTTTAAACTTTGCGCAGCTTTGTCTGTACACACTTCAAACTTTGCGCAGCTTTGTCTGTGCACACTTCAAATTTCGCGCAGCTTTGTCTGTACACACTTTAAACTTTGCGCAGCTTTGTCTGTACACACTTCAAACTTTGCGCAGCTTTGTCTGTACACACTTTAAACTTTGCGCAGCTTTGTCTGTACACACTTCAAACTTTGCGCAGCTTTGTCTGTACGCACTTCAAACTTTGCACTGCTTTGTCTGTACACACTTCAAACTTTACACAGCTTTGTCTGTACACACTTCAAACTTTGCGCAGCTTTGTCTGTACGCACTTCAAACTTTGCACAGCTTTGTCTGTACACACTTCAAACTTTGCACAGCTTTGTCTGTACGCACTTCAAACTTTGCACAGCTTTGTCTGTACACACTTCAAACTTTGCACAGCTTTGTCTGTACACACTTCAAACTTTGCACAGCTTTGTCTGTACACACTTCAAACTTTGCACAGCTTTGTCTGTACACACTTCAAACTTTGCACAGCTTTGTCTTGATACAGTTCTGGCACAGCTCTGTCTTCACACCGCTGAAGATTTTCATTGCTCTATATCCACACACCTCAGGATTTTCATTGCTCTATATTCACACACCTCAGGATTTTCATTGCTCTATATTCACACACCTCAGGATTTTCATTGCTCTATATTCACACACCTCAGGATTTTCATTGCTCTATATTCACACACCTCAGGATTTTCATTGCTCTATATTCACACACAACTTGGGATTTTTATTGCTCTATATTCACACACCTCAGAATTTTCATTGCTCTATATTCACACACCTCAGGATTTTCATTGCTCTATATCCACACACCTCAGGATTTTCATTGCTCTATATCCACACATCTCAGGATTTTCATTGCTCTATATTCAACACCTCAGGATTTTCATTGCTCTATATTCACACACCTCAGGATTTCCATTGCTCTATATTCACACACAACTCGGATTTTTATTGCTCTACATTCACACACCTCAGAATTTTCATTGCTCTTTATACACACACCTCAGGATTTTCATTGCTCTATATTCACACACCTCAGGATTTTCATTGCTCTATATTCACACACCTCAGGATTTTCATTGCTCTATATTCACGCAGCTCAGGATTTTCATTGCTCTATATTCAAACAGTTGAGGATTTTCATTGCTCTAAATTCACACACAACAGCTCAGGATTTTCATTGCTCTATATTCACACACCTCAGGATTTTCATTGCTCTACATACACACTGCTCAGGATTTTCATTACTCGATATTCACACAGCTTATGATTTTTACAATCCTATTTTCCACAGCTCAGGATTTTTGTTGCTCTATATTCGCTCAGCTCAAGATTTTCATTGCTCTGTATTCGCTTAGTTCAAGATTTTCATTGCTCTATATTCACACAGCTCAGGATTTTCATTGCTCTATATTTACCTAACTCAGGGTTTTCACAGCTGTATAATTCACACAGTTCATGATATTCATAGCTCTATCTTCACACGGCTCTGGTTTTGCACAGCTTTTTCTCCACACAGGTCTGCATTTGCACAGCTCTGTGTTCATAGGGACTGGGTTCACTGGCTGTGTCTCCACACATCAGTAGCTTTGCATAGCATTGTCTTCACACACATTCAGTTTTCTGTCTTTGCACAGCGTCGTTCTCACACAGCTCTGACTTTCGCACGGCCCTATCTTTGCATGGCTCTGGATCTGAATAACTTTGTCTTCACACAGCTTTGACTTTGCACAACTCTTCAAATGCCTTGACTTTGCGCAACACACGGCCAGACTCTTTCAATTGGGCTTTGGCTTTGACACTAACTCGCAATTCTTCACAGCTCTGCTTTGTACAACACTCGCACAATTCTTCACTAGGCTTGGTTTGTACAACACTTGCACAATTCTTCATACGACTTTGACTTTGCACAACACTTCGCACAATTCTTCACATGGCTTTGTACCAACACTTCGCACACTCTTCCACATGGCTTTGCTTTGTACAACACTTCGCGCAGTTTTTCACATAGCTTTGGCCTTGTACAGCACTTCGCACAACTCTCACTGCTTTGGCTTTGTAATAACTTCGCACAATTCTTTCACATGGCTTCGGCTTGCACAACACTTCGCACAATTCTTCACATGGCTTTGGCTTTGCACAACACTTCGCACAATTCTTCACATGGCTTTGGCCTTGCACAACACTTCGCACAATTCTTCACATGGCTTTGGCTGCTTGCACAACACTTCGCACAATTCTTCACATGGCTTTGCCACAACACTTCACACAATTCTTCACATGGCTTTGGCTTTGACAACACTTCGCACAATTCTTCACGTGGCTTTGGCTTTGCACAACACTTCGCACAATTCTTCACATGGCTTTGGCTTTGTACAACACTTCGCACAATTCTTCACACGGCTTTAATTTTGCACCGTTCTGTCTCTTCACCGCTCTAGTTTTGCACAACTCTGCCTTTGCCAAGCTGTGGCTTAGCACAGCACAGCGCTGTCTGAACTGTCTGGAAATGTGTGTTCAGTGGCTGTGTCCGAGTCACTCACGTGATATCCGCTCTGCTATGGAGAAGAGAAAGTTGTGGGTGCAATGCTGCAGGAACATAAACACGGAACCGTTTGTGCTGCAGTTTTTCAGTTTCAGTTTCATCAAGGAGGTGTCACTGCGTGCAGACTAGTCCATATACGCTACACCACATCCACTAAGTTTCGAGACCACACTGCTGCAATGCTGAAATGAACGAACGGACGAACATATGAATGAACGAACAGACGAACGAACGAATGAATGAATGAATGAATGAATGAATCAATCAATCAATCAATCAATTAATCAATAAATAAATCAATCAATCGACCAATCAGAAACCCAGCCAGCCAGGCTCTCAATCAGTCATTTTATAATCCAGACTGTGCCTACCTGTTCTGAATTGTCATTTATGAGTGTCATAACTCAACGTGCGCCAAAGCGGCCCGGACCGACAGTCAGGCGTTATTTCACTGCCATGACGACACGATGCCGCTGACTCCGTTACTTCAGCCTGGAAGAAGAAAGCAGGCAATGTGGTCACATCATCATACCTTTATCACTGTGCCACGACTGTTGTCTCTGATATCCCCGTTACCCTCCCCTTCCCCCACCCCATCCCCACACCTGCCCTCATCCTCCGACACCCCCCACCCCCCAATCGTCCATCTCCCATTTCCTTTTCCTCCTTGCTCTCTCTCCCTATCCCCCCCCCCCTCTCCCCCAACCCACACTCTACCCCCAAAAACTTTTCAAACCTCACATCCGTATCTCCACTGAAATCAAATCAGCATCAGTCGAATGAATTCATCCATCATCTCTCTCCATTCATCACGTCAACAGCCAGAGACTGTAAGAAGATCGAGGAAATACGTGTAAGCAGCGCAGCGAAGACAAAATACAATGGTTGTTGAAATATACTGTAATGAAGGATTCCTTTTTGTCCCCCGCTCCTCCATTCTCTTTCCTTCCCACCGCCCTCAGGCCCACTTCCCACCGCTTACATCACTGCAGTCTGTGATGACCTTCACCCAGGCCCACTTCCCACCCCTTACATCACTGCAGTCTTCATCTGTGTGATGACCTTCACCCAGGCCCACTTCCCACCCCTTACATCACTGCAGACTGTGATGACCTTCACCCAGGCCCACTTCCCACCCCTTACATCACTGCAGACTGTGATGACCTTCACCCAGGCCCACTTCCCACCCCTTATATCACTGCAGTCTGTGATGACCTTCACCCAGGCCCACTTCCCACCCCTTACATCACTGCAGTCTCTGTGTGATGACCTTCACCCAGGCCCACTTCCCACCCCTTACATCACTGCAGTGACTGTGATGACCTTCACCCAGGCCCACTTCCCACCCCTTACATCACTGCCAGCTGTGATGACCTTCACCCAGGCCCACTTCCCACCCCTTACATCACTGCAGTCTGTGATGACCTTCACCCAGGCCCACTTCCCACCCCTTAAATCACTGCAGTCTTCTGTGATGACCTTCACCCAGGCCCACTTCCCACCCCTTACATCACTGCAGTCTGTGATGACCTTCACCCAGGCCCACTTCCCACCCCTTATATCACTGCAGTCTGTGATGACCTTCACCCAGGCCCACTTCCCCACCCCTTATATCACTGCAGTCTGTGATGACCTTCACCCAGGCCCACTTCCCACCTCTTATATCACTGCAGACTGTGATGACCTTCACCCAGGCCCACTTCCCACCCCTTAATCACTGCAGTCTGTGATGACCTTCACCCAGGCCCACTTCCCCACCCCTTACATCACTCCAGACTGTGATGACCTTCACCCAGGCCCACTTCCCACCCCTTACATCACTCGCAGTCTGTCTGTATGACCTTCACCCAGGCCCACTTCCCAACCCCTTATATCACTGCAGTCTGTGATGACCTTCACCCAGGCCCACT
>CM065717.1:64865563-64870563 GCA_033310375.1 Conus canariensis
GATAACATTGGTTTTGTCTCAGCAAGGCACTTGGCAGAATCGTATTCATAAGACCTTTCCAGCTATCCCCTGACGAAGTAGAAAGAAACTCGTGGAGAGCGTGGCAGCAGAGAGTCCTCAGAAGAGAAGCCCCCTTCAAGCAAGTGTTTCGGCCCTTATCTCCTGACACTCTAGGGGGGTTGGGCCACACCCGGTTCATGACTCCGGATGTCCCTCTGCTGCCCCTTTTTTTCCCATCTTGGGACGAGCCATGGCTGGGATTCGAACCCATGACCCTCTGGACATGCTCATTTTCCACTTAATGACTCGCGCTTTAACCACTGAGCCACAGGGACACCTGATATTTGTAGGGAAATTAAGCCTTATGAAGTTCACTTTTGTTCCTCCTTGACCAGATCCAGCTTGAACACCTCTCTGCCGCTTCTGCCATTGCTTTCAGGGCTCTGGTTTTTTCCTTCCCTGCAACTGAGAGCTGTTTCATGAGGCTGTATGCAGACGTTCCTACAAACCCCCTAGCTCCAATTTCTGCAGTGAGGACTTTGACCTGATAGCCTTCTCTCCTCAGGCTGTTTGCCAGATCAGCATACTTTTCAGTCTTGTAGATTTGAGCTGCCTCCATTCTGTTCTCATATGGCACCGTGAGCTCGATCATGATCAGCTGCTTGGTTGACTTAGAGTGGACTACTATGTCTGGTCTCATGCCACTCTTGCTGATGATCTCTGGGTGACTCTTCCATTCTGGGAGGTCTGCAGTGCACTCCCAGTCATCTGCCCCGTCCAGCAGACTCTGCCTGCATGTTTCGAGTGGCACTGTTGTTCTTGGCCATGATTTGCTGCCTCCTGCCGTGAAGAATGTTGCGGGTGCTTTTGGAGTCCTGATTTTCCCTTTTGTGGTGTTGGTACTAGCCCAGACTACTTGTACAATTTCTTTGAGCACTTGGTTGTGCCTCCATGTGTACCTTCCTTGAGCCAGGGCTACTTTACATGAGCTTAGGACATGCTCCACTGTTTGTTTTTCATGGCAGAGAGGGCATGCAGGATCGTCTGTTTTCCCCCACTTCACCAGGTTTGCATTTGAGGGCAGAAGGTCATATGCAGATCTGAGAATGAAACTGATCCTGAGAGGGGCCATGTGCCAAATGTCATTCCAAGTGAGACTTCTTTGGAGTGCATTCTCCCACGTTGTCCATTGCCCTTGCTGGCTCTGCTGGACTGCTTTTTGGAGTCTTTTTTGGTCTTCTTCTTTTCTCATCTCCTGAATCATCATGTCTCTTTTGGCTTTTCCTTTGGCCTTTGACCACCATTCAGTTTTGGTCACCCCCAGTCCCTGTCTGTTGGTCTGTGTGTGTCCTGTTATTTCTCTGATCTTGAGACTTTCTTTTGCAGAATCCATCGCCTCTTGAACTTTCCATTTTCTGCCTGTCTTCAGCTGGGGCTTAATTGCTTCTACCACCTTGTCTCCTGAGTCCTCCAGCATGCTTTGAAGTCTGATCTTCCCTGCTTTGTATTCCTCCAGGATGGATTTCAGGGGTAGTTTCAGCTTTGCTTGGCGACAGTACAGCGCTATGTCAGTCAGACAGGGTGGGACACCAAGCCATTTCCTTGTGAACTTGTTGATTTTGGCTTCCATTGCCTCCACTATGCTGGTGCAGATGTCGTATATCATCAGAGGCCATAGCAGCTTTGGTATCAGCATGAACTGCAGACACCAGACCTTGTATTTGCCAGGGAGCCCACACTGGTCAATGGTCTCCAAGCCTTCCTCCGCCATCTGCTTGGTTTCTTTTGCTCTTTGTGTGTCTTTCAGCGTATCATCATACCATCTTCCAAGGCTCTTGACTGGTTCTTCTGTGACTGTTGGAATGGCCTGGTTGGCAACACTGAAGACCACAGATCCGGCCACTTTTCCTTTCCTCAGTGAGAGACTCCGTGATTTCTTTGGCTTGAACTTCATTCTGGATGAGGCAACTATGTCGTCCAGCCTCTCCAGCACATGACGTGTCTCGTCTTCTCTGGATGAAATCACTGTAGTGTCATCCATGAAGGCCTTGAGAGGAGGCATCTTGTATCCATCGCCAAGGTCTGTTTGTCTCGCGTTGTTTGTTGCTGCTTTCAAGATGAGTTCCATTGCCAGCACGAACAGTATTGGGGAAATTGCACAGCCCATTGCAATACCCACTTCCAAGTTGATCCAGTCTGTTGTGTACTCCTTGGTAGAGAACCGCATTGAGAAGCCATTGAAGTACTTCTTGAGCATGTCGCGGATGTTCTTTGGCACATGGTACATCTCAAGAGCCAACTGTATCATCTCATGGGGCACAGATCCATATGCGTTTGCCAGATCAAGCCACACTACGTCCAGGTCTCTCTTTTCTGTTTTTGCTTTTTGGATTGCGTCCCAGATCATTGTGGCGTGTTCTACACAGCCCGCCACGCCTGGGATGCCACCTTTCTGGACTGACACATCCAAGTACTTGTTTTCCATCAGGTACTTGGTCAGCCTTGCTGCCATGACAGAGAAGAAGATTTTCCCTTCGACGTTCAGTAGTGATATTGGCCTGAACTGGCTAATGTCACTTGAGTTTTGCTCTTTGGGGATGTACACACTATCTGCCGTCATCCACTGGCCGCTGATCTTCTGGTTTCTCCAAGCCGATCGCAGCAGCCTGTGGAGCCACTCCAGCACCTTGGGACATTTCTTGTAAAGCTGGTAAGGTATTCCGTTTGGCCCTGGTGATGATTTGGCTCTGGCTTTGTCGACCACCTTCTTGATTTCCGCCAACGTTGGAGGCTTGCCATTGAACTGTTCCTCAGGGTTGGTTGGCCACACCAGACCTTGAATGTCGAGTGGTGCTTTGCTCTGTGGGTCAGAGTATGTTTTCCTCAGATGCTGCTCAAGAACTCCTTTGTCCACACTTAGGGTCCCAGATTTTGGCTGCTCAAACAGTGTTCTGGCAAACTGGAAGGGGTCTCTGAAGAAGCGCTCTTGTGTCTTCTTCTTTTTGCTCTTCCTCTTCCTCGCAGATTCCGCTTTGCTGAGGGCACTGTGTTTTTCTTTCAGGTCTTTCCACAGTTTTTCCAAGCCTTGTTTTTCAGCTGGCAGTGCGGTCTTCATTTGCATCTTGAGGTTTTTCTTTTGGACCCTGATCTTGTCCATCTTTTCTTGGCGTCTGGATTTCTTTGGAGGTGTTTTCTCTTTGGGTAGTTTTGCTCCATAGGCGTCTCTACATGTGGCATACACAATGTCCCCATATGTGGCTAGTTTGTGTTCCAGGGTGCTTTTCCCTATCAGTGCATCGAGTCTTTGGACGATTTTTGCATCCAGTTTTCTCCAATCTTCAGTTTCGTTTGCTCGTGGCAGGTTGAGTTTCAGGCGCCTGGCATCGAGGGCCTGTGCAAATTCCTCATCCGAACCAACAGCGTGGATGTCCTTGGCACTGTGGTTTAAATCCTGGCCTTGGTCTTCCGACGTCTTATCTGCTGATGCAGTGCGCTGCTGCTCATTCAGATGAGTCTTCACACATCCCATCTTTGTTCTGTGGATCTTCATGCCACGGGTGGTAGCGAAACGCTTTCCACAGACACATGGATATTCCATTTGGTCCATGTTCATAGTCCGTTTGGGATTTGCAGTCATGATTGGTTGAGCACCGATGGATTCATCATTCTCTCCCCCTTTCGGTGAATCCTGGGAGCATCTTTTCCTTTTATTTTTAGTAGCCACGTGTTTAAGGCAAAGTGGGGAGCCAGCCCACAGAGCCCTTGGTTCTGGTCTTTCCCAGTGTCCTCCGGTCTTTCCCGGACGTCCTCCGGCCTATTCCCGGAAGTCAATGGTTTACCCATGCATCAGTAGAAAGAAACTCGTGGAGAGCGTGGCAGCAGAGAGTCCTCAGAAGAGAAGCCCCCTTCAAGCAAGTGTTTCGGCCCTTATCTCCTGACACTCTAGGGGGGTTGGGCCACACCCGGTTCATGACTCCGGATGTCCCTCTGCTGCCCCTTTTTTTCCCATCTTGGGACGAGCCATGGCTGGGATTCGAACCCATGACCCTCTGGACATGCTCATTTTCCACCGCGTCACAAAAGCTGTCTGTTTCTGATGATCGTTTTTCATCAATAGTTTCCATATAATTAAATTGACGTTTTCCTATCAAAATTGTTTGTCATGAGTTATAGCCTATTCATTTTTGCATCGATAACACATATTTCATGCAAATATCGAGAAAATGTTTCATTTAGGTTTTATCAAGATAAGACCACTCGGTGCATTTTCTACCAACCAAGGGAGCAAATATACATGTAAGCATCTTACTAAACATAGAACAGTGACTGGCCGTATAGAAGTATACCATGCCAGACATAGCGAAGTAAGAGTTTATCGTTCATGCCCAATGAAGCGAGTGAAACCACCACATGAAAGCAGCAAATTAAAAGCCTTCTTTGTTTTCAAAATAACAATGCAAACACGTCATGAATTTGCCTTGTCTTGAGATCAAACAAAATTTAAAAGCACCGATAGACGAGAGGAAACTTAACAATGGAAACGCCAGACACACGTCATTTGGCCGTTAAAACAATACGAGATAACGACGCACTTTTGAACAAGGTTATCTCACACGTCCCAGGTACGTGCACTACGCACGCACGCACGCGCGCGACACACACACACACACACACACCCACACACACACAAAGATTTTAATCCTGTGACCCTCTTTTGGGGCTGGCGCACTTGGTGGAAAAAAAAGAAAATGGTTGGGATGGCAGCCCAGCATTTAATCCTGAATTAGCGAAGAATGCGTCAACTGACAGGCCTTCTTTTCTCACCTCAGTCTCCCACGCCTGCTCACCTTCCTTCCCCCCCCTCCCCCTCCCCTCCCCCCACCACCACCCTGCTCCACCTCTCATCCCACCCAGCCTCCCACGCACCCTTCCTACTTTTACGCTGCTCCCCCGTTCTCATTGCACGAGCGCTA
Organism: Conus canariensis; assembly: GCA_033310375.1. Taxonomy (NCBI): domain Eukaryota; kingdom Metazoa; phylum Mollusca; class Gastropoda; order Neogastropoda; family Conidae; genus Conus; species Conus canariensis. Next base: position 64,870,537 of record CM065717.1, read on the forward strand.
TGTCCTTATCGTACCCACTGCCTAAAT
>CM065717.1:64875563-64880563 GCA_033310375.1 Conus canariensis
TCAAAAGAAGTAAAAAGAAATATTGCAGTGGCGGGGACACATGTCATCAAATGTAGTATAAAAAGAAATATTGCAGTGGCGGGGACACATGTCGTCAAAAGTAGTAAAAAGAAATATTGCAATGGCGGGGACACATGTCGTCAAAAGTAGTAAAAAGAAATATTGCAATGGCGGGGACACATGTCGTCAAAAGTAGTAAAAAGAAATATTGCAATGGCGGGGACACATGTCGTCAGAGTAGTTTTTAAAAAAAATAGTGGTGGCGGGGACACATGTCAAAGTAGTAAAAAAAAAAAAAAAACCTATTGTGGTGGCGGGGACACATGTCGTCAGAAGTAGTTCCAGAAAAATAGTGGTGGCGGGGACGCATGTCAAAGTAGTAAAAAAAAAAAAATATTGCGGTGGCGAGGACACATGTCGTCAGAAGCAGTAAAAAAAAAAAAAAAAAAAAAAAAAAAAAAAAAAAAAAACGGTGGTGGAGACACATGCCGTCAAAGTAGTTTTTAAAAAATGGCGGTGGCGGGGACACATGTCAGCAGAAGTAGTAAAAAAAAAATATGGCGGTGGCGGGGAGACATGTCAGCAGAAGTAGTAAAAAAAAACATGGCGGTGGCGGGGAGACATGTCAGCAGAAGCAGTGAAAAATAATATCGGTGGCGGGGACACATGTTGTCAAAAGTATTGAAAAACATAACGGTGGTTGGGACACATGTCGTCAAAAATATTGAAAAACATAACGGTGGTGGGGACACATGTCAAAAGTATTGAAATAATTAACGGTGGCAGGGACACATGTCGTCAAAAGTATCGAAAAAAAATAACGGTGGCGGGGACACGTGCCGTCAACAGTAGTTAAAAAAAAATAAAACGGCGGCGGGGACACATGCCGTCAAAAGTTGTAAAAAAAAATGAATAACGGTGGCGGGGACACATGTCGTCAAAAGTATTAAAAAAAATAACGGTGGCGGGGACACATGCCGTCAAAAGCATTGAAAAAAATAACGGTGGTGGGGACACATGCCGTCAAAAGTATTAAAAAAAATAACGGTGTGGGGACACATGCCGTCAAAAGCATTGAAAAAAATAACGGTGGCGGGGACACAAAAGTAGTAAAAAAAAAGGATAACGGTGGCGGGGACACGTGTCGTCAAAAGTAAAAAAAAAAAAAAAAGAAAAAGAAAAAAAGAAAACGGTGCGGGGACACGTGCCGTCAAATGTAGTAAAAAAATAAATAAATAAATAAATAACGGTGGCGGGGACACATGCTGTCAAAAGTAGTGAAGAAAAAAAAAGTAACGGTGGCGGGGACAATGCCGGCTGAACGAACCCTGAACAGAAACAAGCAGCCTCAGTAACATCTGACTCTCAGTCAAGTTCCTGAACAGAAACAAGCAGCCTCAGTAACATCTGACTCTCAGTCAAGTTCCAGAACAGAAACAAGCAGCCTCAGTAACATCTGACTCTCAGTCAAGTTCCAGAACAGAAACAAGCAGCCTCAGTAACATCTGACTCTCAGTCAAGTTCCAGAACAGAAACAAGCAGCCTCAGTAACATCTGACTCTCAGTCAAGTTCCTGAACAGAAACAAGCAGCCTCAGTAACATCTGACTCTCAGTCAAGTTCCTGAACAGAAACAAGCAGCCTCAGTAACATCTGACTCTCAGTCAAGTTCCTGAACAGAAACAAGCAGCCTCAGTAACATCTGACTCTCAGTCAAGTTCCTGAACAGAAACAAGCAGCCTCAGTAACATCTGACTCTCAGTCAAGTTCCTGAACAGAAACAAGCAGCCTCAGTAACATCTGACTCTCAGTCAAGTTCCTGAACAGAAACAAGCAGCCTCAGTAACATCCGACTCTCAGTCAAGTTCCTGAACAGAAACAAGCAGCCTCAGTAACATCTGACTCTCAGTCAAGTTCCAGAACAGAAACAAGCAGCCTCAGTAACATCCGACTCTCAGTCAAGTTCCTGAACAGAAACAAGCAGCCTCAGTAACATCTGACTCTCAGTCAAGTTCCAGAACAGAAACAAGCAGCCTCAGTAACATCTGACTCTCAGTCAAGTTCCAGAACAGAAACAAGCAGCCTCAGTAACATCTGACTCTCAGTCAAGTTCCTGAACAGTAACAAGCAGCCTCAGTAACATCTGACTCTCAGTCAAGTTCCTGAACAGAAACAAGCAGCCTCAGTAACATCTGACTCTCAGTCAAGTTCCAGAACAGAAACAAGCAGCCTCAGTAACATCTGACTCTCAGTCAAGTTCCTGAACAGAAACAAGCAGCCTCAGTAACATCTGACTCTCAGTCAAGTTCCAGAACAGAAACAAGCAGCCTCAGTAACATCTGACTCTCAGTCAAGTTCCAGAACAGAAACAAGCAGCCTCAGTAACATCTGACTCTCAGTCAAGTTCCAGAACAGAAACAAGCAGCCTCAGTAACATCTGACTCTCAGTCAAGTTCCTGAACAGAAACAAGCAGCCTCAGTAACATCTGACTCTCAGTCAAGTTCCTGAACAGAAACAAGCAGCCTCAGTAACATCTGACTCTCAGTCAAGTTCCTGAACAGAAACAAGCAGCCTCAGTAACATCTGACTCTCAGTCAAGTTCCTGAACAGAAACAAGCAGCCTCAGTAACATCTGACTCTCAGTCAAGTTCCTGAACAGAAACAAGCAGCCTCAGTAACATCTGACTCTCAGTCAAGTTCCTGAACAGAAACAAGCAGCCTCAGTAACATCCGACTCTCAGTCAAGTTCCTGAACAGAAACAAGCAGCCTCAGTAACATCTGACTCTCAGTCAAGTTCCAGAACAGAAACAAGCAGCCTCAGTAACATCTGACTCTCAGTCAAGTTCCTGAACAGAAACAAGCAGCCTCAGTAACATCTGACTCTCAGTCAAGTTCCTGAACACGGCGCGAAAACAAATACCTCGGGTATCAGATTCTGTTCTCAGTTTTCTGCGTCTGTGCGACTGTGCAACTGTCTTTGTGAGCGATGTCTGTCGTTCCCTACATCATAATCACCATTCCCACCCTCTGTCGGTCTCTGTTTGTCTCTCTGTCTCTCTCTCTGTCTGTCTCTCACTGTTTGTCTCTGTCTCTCTGTCTTCTGTCTGTCTCTGTCAGTTTGTCTGTCTGTCTGTCTGCATCTCTCTCTCTCTCTCACTCTCTCTCTCTCTCTCTCTCTCTCTCTCTCTCTCTCTCTTGATTTCTTTCAAAAGAAGACAGCCCAGGAATAACATCAGTATTGAAACATGGTTTCAACATTTCCAGGCTCTACTAGAGTCTGACGTTAGTAACGTGTGTGTTGACCTAACACTTGATGTCAACAACGACAGTTATATGAATCGACCAATTACGCAAGACGAAGTCGTATTGGCGTGTAGAAAATTGAAAAATCGCAAGGCGGCTGGCCCTGACGGCATTATTGGTGAACTATTTAAATATGCTTCTGATCAAGTAATGCAATTCTTTCTGAAATTGTCTAATATATTATTTGATAAAGGTACGTTTCCAGAAAACTGGACTGAATCAGTTATTCTACCAATTTTTAAAAAGGGCGACGTTAATAACCCCAACAATTACAGAGGGATTTCTATTAGTGATATTAGTAGTAAAATCTTTGGGACAATTATTAATAATCGACTGCAAGAATGGGTAGAGGAAAATGATATAACAGGTGATTATCAAGCAGGCTTTAAGAAGGGTTACTCAACTATTGATCACATGTTTACATTGCTTGCACTTGTGCAGAAGCAGTTTTCTAACAATAGGAAGTTATACGTAGCTTTTATAGATTTCCAAAAAGCGTTTGACTCCATTAATAGAAATCTCCTCTGGCCCATTTTGACAAAAAATGGTATTAAAGGTAAACTCCATAGATGTATTAGAAGTATGTATGATAGAGTAAGAACCAGAGTCCGTTGTGGAGCGAAATTTACTGACTATATTAATTGTTCTAGAGGAGTCAAGCAGGGAGATGCATGCAGCCCTATCTTATTTTCTTTGTTTATTAATGAGTTAGCTCGTGATGTAATCAACAATGGTAAACATGGTGCTTTATTATCGCTCGACGCTTTTGAATTGTTTATCCTTCTGTTGGCCGACGATGTTGTTTTGATGTCTGAAACTGTTATAGGGTTGCAAACACAATTGAATAGCTTGCACCGTGCTGCTAGATCATTGCAGTTGAAAGTCAACATGGAAAAAAGCAATATCATTGTATTTCGTAAAGGTGGTTATTTAAGTGTAAGGGAAAGGTGGGTATACGATGGTACTCCTATGCCAGTTGTCAATGCTTATAAATATTTAGGAATATTATTCTCAACACGTTTGAGTTTTGTTGGCACATGCAAAGACCTTTCAAGTAAAGCGAAAAATGTTGTGCTTTGTATCATGAAAAAGTTACATGTTCTTAATAATTCTTCATTCATGTTGTTTATAAAGTTTGATTCTCAGGTTCAACCGATTGTACAGTACGGCTCTGAGCTATGGGGACTAGAAAAAGCGGCTATCTATTGTGAATCTGTTCAAATGTTTGCTCTGAAAAGGTTCCTTGGTGTAGATAGACGGACTCCAAATGATCTAATTTACGGTGAGACTAATCGATTTCCCATTTACATTACCTCTGCTGTCAGATGTATCCGATACTGGCTGAAACTGTTACAAATGGAAGACTTTAGAATTCCTCGTAAGACGTACAATATGTTGTATGACTTAGATGCTAAAGGCAAAAGTAACTGGGTGTCCAAAGTGCGCCTTTGTCTATTTGAATACGGATTTGGATTTGTTTGGCTGAATCAAGGGGTTGGTAATACTAAAGAGTTTGTATGTGTTTTCCGTCAACGGTTGGTTGACTGCAGATGGCAGAAATGGACTGATCATATTCATAACAGCGACAGATTTGATTTATACAGGAACTTTTGTGATGTTCATGACTTGAAAACGTACTTAACCTTAGATATGGACAGGCACCTAAAACATGTAACAGCAAAGTTCAGATTAGGAA
>CM065717.1:64883063-64900563 GCA_033310375.1 Conus canariensis
TCCGCTCCGCAGCATGTCTTGGGCTGTTCTGGAAGGTTAGCCTGCTGTCGTCTATTCCTCCCCACTGTCTGTCCGATGCCAAATGTTGTATCACGTGGTGGCGCAGGGGGTTGTGGCCAATCCTCAGACAGAAGATCTTCATCTGTTCCCATGGCTCTTGGAAATGAAAGCTGGCGTTTCGGCTGTGGTGGATGTGATCGAGCTGCCATCTCTTCCTCTTGCACGCTACTTCGTCACTGGACACCAGCTGTCGGTTGCTCCTTCTCTGCACTCTCCTTGGCCACTGTGTCTGTTTTCTCGTTGCCTCTGATGCCGTGGTGTGCTGGTATACTCACTGTAGGACCACTTTCTGATCATAGCACTCAGTGTAGCCAGTGCTGCGCCGAAAGGATTGAGCTTTCTGCCGTGTGAGGTCCAAAAGGAAAGCGAGAGTCAGAGAACAGGACCAACTGACCAGTTCTCGCAGTTCTGAGAAACCCGTTGAGACATCAGGTTCATCGTCTCCATCGGTGTATCGGATGAAGATTCCAGCTCAATCGTCTGTAGTCGCCTCGGTGGCCGAACCGTCCGTGAAGACATGGATCCAGTCTTTTGGGGGGCAGTGGTCGCAGATGTGTTTCATGGTCAGAGCCCTGCACTGTTTGTCTAACGTGCACCTCTCCACTGTGGGGACACAGGTGGCAATGGCTGGGAACAGGTGTCGTCTCTGATGGGACATATTCATTGGGATAGGCCACGCACAACCGCCTTTGTTCTTTCTGTGTGTCTTGACTGATGGCTGTAAGATGCATCTTTTCAACAGACTCTTGGTAGGTTTGTCCATTCTGCCATTTACTGGGTGGTTTAAAAGGCATTTAGATTTTGCTGCCTGGATAAGGGTCTTCATTTCTTTTCTATGTATCAGTGATTGTAGCCAACTGATTTCTCCATCTTTTGGATTACAATAGATCATGGCAACTGTAATGACTCGCAGGATTTGTTTGGCCTGTTCAAAGTTTGGCTTTGCAGCATTGCTCAGACTGAAATCCTGTTTTCTGCCACAGGTCTGACGCTGCCTGTGTGTAGAGCTTCCACAGGATGCATTTTTCAGTTCCCCATTCCATCCTTGCCAGTTTCCTCATGATGGCCAGTCTCAGCCTGACCATGCTGCAGCACTCTATCATTTGCCGCCTCCAGGTGAGTCTGCTATCGAAGATCACTCCGAGGTAGTAGATAAGACTCCCCTGTAATTCTCTCTCATCAGTGTTACTTTGCCTCTAGCATTTTGCTGGAAAGGCTGAAAGACCAAGTAGATTGATTGTTTTGGCGGCATTATTGGGGACCAGCCAGTCTTTTTGAGTGAATTTGGATGCTTCTTTGTACATACTTGGGCTGAAGAGAGGTAAACTCTTAAGAGCACAAGCGCACAAAGTCATCTGCATGTATCCACCTTGGGCTCTTCTAGGGACTCCTTCATATCGTCATCGATAAAGATGAGGAAGAAAATGGAAAGAAAGAGACTCACCCCCCCCCCCCCCCCCCCCCTCAAAGTCCAACCCAGACTGCTGACATGTGCTTCTTTCCCTGGAAGGCGTCCTCAATGCTTTGGACAGTCAGTGTGAGTGTGGTGTGTGTGAGAGGGTGAGAGAGAGAGATGAGAGAGGTAGATCTGACCTGTTGGTCCGTGACGGCGGAATCCTGCCTAATCATGCTGTGCAGCTGGTATTGCTCACGTGCTACTGGCCTTCAGTAGGTCTTCAAGTGGTGACGGAAAGTATCGACACCATGCAAGAGTATTTTTCTGCTCGTTATTGAACAACTGTCAGGCAACACATCAACATCAGACCTTGGCAGACAAGACGTTCTCCTGTCCGTCTGCTTGCCTTGTGAGGACATGCATCTCGCCGTAACGCCCTGTCCCTGACAATTATTCATTGTACCGAGAATGGATATCCAAAAGGCAGACCGAAGCAGAGAAGTCAATACGCGTGCACAGGTCATTTGCGCGCCACCAAATTGCATTCAAGATGCGGGCATATTATTCAGAGTTCAGTATAAGCATGTAACACTGCTCGGTAACCGCAATTTCTTGGAAGTGGTTTGGAATTTCGGACAGAACTGTTCCACTATAGATGAATGTCGACAATAAAAAGTTTTAGCATTACTTTTTTAATATACAGTTTGGATTGTTTGTTTGTTTAATTTTCTATTGTCATTTTTGTGTACACGAGCCATCTATAAAAGTAATATGATTTGTCCAACTTCAGCAGAATTTTTTTTTTTAATTCATACACCCACCTTCAGAGAGGGGGTAAGGAAGAGAGAGAGAGAGGACATGTAGATACACACACAGAACATTTTAATAATTATCACTATCATTGTTTTATGAAAAATAATTTCAGGGAGAGTTTGACAGTAGAGATGTCAGAGGAGAAAAACCCGTCAGACCAGGCCGCTGCTTGAATTCGAACCAGCAACTCCTGGTTAGCTAAGCGTCTTTAAGACTGGCGCTTCACCCACATCGCTATGGGACACCTGTTTGAAACTGGCAACTTAAGCCTCATGAAGTTCACTTTAGTTTCTCTTCGACACGTCCACTGAACTACCTTCAGCGTTTTGTGTCTGCCACTGCATTTGGAGTCCCTGGTCTTCTTACCAGAAATGACCATCTATTTCATAAAACCATATATATATAATTTTTAACTATATCTATATACTATTTTATATTTGTGTGTGTGTGTGTGTGTGATTTTGTGTGTGTGTGTGTGTCATCGCGTGCCATTTAGTGACATTATCCCAAGCCGCTCATTCCGGCTCTCCGTCCACAGCTACATCCCAGCGGCAACCCCAGCACTGGCACCCTACAGCGAGCAGTCAATGTCTAGTCATCATGAGGCAACCCACCAGACGAGACACTGCTCTGCTGCCGAGTCACTTCGGTGGTGTTCAGTGGCGCCTGTTCTGATCCAACATGCGCAGGCCACCACCTACCTAGCCCCCTGCTGACGATAAATGACTGCTTAGTCAAGGAGCCGGCTTTTGTCAGCATCCTCCTCCGGAGGACGTAACCACGTCAGTCCCCATGAACTGCCGAGACTAGCGACCTCGACACGATTTCACCGAAGTCATAGACATGGAGAGGTGATCGAAACTTAGGTCAACACGAGAGCAGCGCTTGAGGGCCACAAGTTTGAGACTTTTTTCATGCTGATCGATGAGGCTGATGATGACGAATATGAAGGTAAGAAGTTCCATTCCTGTCTGAGAAGAAAGGTGGCAGAGTGGTTAAGACGTTCGCCTGCCAATCCAACGTGTGAGAAGTGCGTGGGTTCGAGCCCAGCCTTTCTCGCCCTTTCTTTCCCAGTTTGAATGACAAATCGAACTGAACGTCAAGTCCATCGGATGGGGACTATAAGCGAGTCAGACCCTGTGCCTTCCTGGCTCCCTGCACACGTTAAAGAACCCATGGCAGTTGAAAATCGAAAAGAGCAGGGGGGTTTCCCGCTGCCCTGGCAAAATTGATGTGGATTGAAGATAGCCGCCTGGTATTTCTTACCAAGCCACAAAAATTGTCACTTACTTTATCATGTGCCATCGTGTACCGGTGGAAATGGAGGACACGTATAAACATCGCATGCATCCTATGAGAGAAACTGGAGGAATAAATGAGATAAATGAAAATGAGTGACTGATATTTGAATGGTACGGGAAACGACTGAATGAGCGCTAGTAGGCTGCTCTTCGGCCGGCTCTACCTGGGTAGGCAGCCCGTTGAGTGAGTGAGGTAGTGTGTTTATTGTAAAGCGCTTAGAGCTTGGTCTGTGACCGAGGATAGGCACTATATAAATACCCAATATAAGACTGCACGACAGGGTCGTACTCCATGATTGCTTACATAATATATCACGGCATCAGCCGGGCCTCAGAGATACAGACACCTACGGTGTTGGTCAGGAAATTTAAGCAACACTCCCAGAGACACGTCCATTGAAATGATGAAACATACCAGTTGAACCCATGGCAAACTCAACTCTGGGTATGTACAGGTCGGGGCAGAAAAATCCGTCGAATAAATGGTTCCGATGGGAATCGAACCCATGACCTCCCAGCCGGAAACCGGCGACGCTAATCACTTCGCCATGGTGGCGGGTATTTCCACGTGTTTCGTTTAATCCGGGGGATAAAAGTAACTGGAGGGGTGCATTTAGACAGACACATGATGACAGCCATGGCGCGCAGAAGAGCGCGCAAAATGAAATACTGTTCGCCTTCTTCTCTGGCATCGAGTTTCCCGCCATTTGCCTGGCATGACCGCCGACACACCCTTTCTGAAAAGCGACTTTTTATTCCTCTCTCTCTCTCTCTGTCTCTATCTGTCTCTCTCTCCTTGTCTTTCTCTGTCTCTCTCTCTTTCTCTCTCTCTCCCCCTCCCTCTTCTCCCCCTCTGTCTCTCTCTCTCTCTCTCTCTTTCTTTCTCTCTGTCTCCCACTTTACTTTCCTTTAATTCGTGGGGTCCGTTAACCTTTAACAAGGCTTCATCAATCTCAGTCATTTTATGTAGTAATGGACATTATCTCGGCAACTTGTTCGTCTTGAGCGTCTGACACAGATCGTTGGGCGGTCTGGGAACGAGATGGGTGGTTTCCTGTTGCTGGGATTCTGGGTGGGGAAAGGCACAGACCATCCTTGCGGCAGTCAGCAGAACAAAGTCTGGCATTCTTCCTCTTCACCTCCGCCCTCGTGGGGCCACCGTGGTCGGCTGGCCTCGGCCTGTAGACAGTAGGACTTGCGGAAGGACGCCATCCTGGCTCGGCAAATTCACAGCTTTCGTTCCTTTTTTTGTTGTTTTCGCACTTTGTCTGTCTGTCTGTCTGTCTGTCTGTCTGTCTGTCTGTCTGTCTGTCTCTCTCCTCTCTCTCTTGTCTCACTTTGAGGCACTCTCTTCTCTCTCTCTCTCTCTCTCTCTCTCTCTCTCTCTCTCTTCCTGTTTCTCTCCCTCTTTGTCTCTCAATTTCTCTCCCTCCTCCCTCTCTCCATCCCTCCTCAGACACGCACGCACGCACACACACACACACACACACACACACACACACACACACACACACACACACACACAGAGAGAGAGAGAGAGAGAGAGAGAGAGGAGAGAGAGAGAAAGAGAGAGAGAGAGAGAGAGAAATCAGATTTCAGAACACTTTAATGTATGTCGGCCTTGGGCTTCAAGACAAGGTGCAAAGGAGGAGGGGGGGGGGGGGGGACTGGGTAGGAACGGGATGAGTTAACACTTATGTCATTGAAAACAGAACAAAAGAGTTTTGTAATGTTCATCCCCCCAAAAAAATGGGTGTAAAAAGATGATACATCATTTAGTTACGTTTAGAATACATGAAATACAATACAAATGAAGTCAGACATTTCAAGGAAAACCAAAATGGTGGTGATTGTCCGCAGTAATTTACTAACTAAAGAATTGACTTGATCCTTCTGTTTATCGCACGAAAAATATACCTCGATAGGCTATGTCTGTGCGAAGCATTGGATACCTTGCGAAGCAAATTAAAGGGACAGCTAGCCAATTCTTTGAGAAATTTATTCCTAAGGCCTTGATAGAGGGAGCATTGAAAGAAAGAAATGTTGAAGAGAGAGAGAGAGAGAGAGAGAGAGAGAGAGAGAGACAGACAGACAGACAGACAGACAGACAGACAGACAGACAGAGAGAGACAGACAGAGAGACAGACAGAGAGACAGAGAGAGAATGTGGTGGAAAGGGCTTAGTTAAGGGGAGAATGGAGAAGAGTGGCCTGGACAAAAAGATGGGCTCGATGTGAACGGGATAGGACTGAGGGGAAAGAAAGGAAGAAGGTGAGAATAGTGAAGGGATCTTTGTAGAAAGTGAGAGGGGGGGAGCATATTGGTTGGCTAAAGGAAAGGGGGAGGAGGAGGATTCGAGAAAGGCCTCTTCAGACTGAGAACTGGCCACTGCCGACTGCTGAGCCACCTCAGCCGAATTAAGATTACCCACACAGACGAATGTCCATGTGGCACTGGATCTCAGACCCCAGAACACATCCCCCAACATTGTCCAGCCCATGATGTTCTACGGCGTCAAACCTGACCAGAGAGTGCAGAACTGTAGATGTAGCTTTGGGGCAGCCGTCAAGACCTTGAGACGATTGTGTGATTCATCTTGGCGTCGGGATTGAGGATTTTACGCAACCAATGAAATCGACCGCAGAATAAGAATTGTGAAAGGGACAGCAAGGTTGTAGTGGCTAAGTTATGAAACCTGATTGAAGTGGCCGGGGGAAAAGAGAGGGGGTGGAGGTAGAGAGGGAGTGGGTGCAGGGAGTAAGAGTTGAATGCAAAGAAGTCATAAAGTCCAGAGAGAGAGAGAGAGAGAGAGAGAGAGAGAGAGAGGAATAGGGGACCACGTGGTCAAACGGTCAGAGCTTTGCCTGCAGAGCTGGCAGTCGCGAGCTCGAGTCACACGGGGCGGAAAGAGGTGACGTCGGATGTTGTAGACTTAAAAGGCGTCTCTGCCCACCAAGCACTACATAGGTTCCTGTCAGTTCAGGCAATGTGACAAGGCGTCCTGTCCACCAAGCACTACCCAGGTTCCTGTCAATTCAGGCATTGTGACAAGGCGTCCTGCCCACCAAGCACTAAACAGGTTCCTGTCAGTTCAGGCAATGTGACAAAGCGTCCTGTCCACCAAGCACTAAACAGATTCCTGTCAGTTCAGGCAATGTGAGAAGGCGTCCTGTCCACCAAGCACTAAACAGGTTCCTGTCAGTTCAGGCAATGTGACAAAGTGTCCTGCCCACCAAGCACTAAACAGGTTCCTGTCACTTCAGGCAATGTGACAAGGCGTCCTGTCCACCAAGCACTAAACAGGTTCCTGTCAGTTCAGGCAATGTGACAAGGCGTCCTGCCCACCAAGCACTAAACAGGTTCCTGTCAGTTCAGGCAATGTGACAAGGCGTCCTGCCCACCAAGCACTAAACAGATTCCTGTCAGTTCAGGCAATGTGACAAGGCGTCCTGCCCACCAAGCGCTACACAGGTTCCTGTCAGTTAAGGCAATGTGACAAGGCGTCCTGCCTACCAAGCGCTACACAGATTCCTGTCAGTTCAGGCAATGTGACAAAGCGTCCTGCCCACCAAGCGCTACACAGGTTCCTGTCAGTTAAGGCAATGCGACAAAGCGTCCTGCCCACCAAGTGCTACACAGGTTCCTGTCAGTTCAGGCAATGTGACAAAGCGTCCTGCCCATCAAGCATTAACAGATTCCTGTCAGTTCAGGCAATGTGACAAAGCGTCCTGCCCACCAAGCACTAAACAGGTTCCTGTCTGTTCAGGCAATGTGACAAAGCGTCCTGCCCACCAAGCACTAAACAGAATCCTGTCACTTCCGGCAATGTGACAAAGTGTCCTGCCCACCAAGCATTAACAGATTCCTGTCAGTTCAGGCAATGTGACAAAGTGTCCTGCCCACCAAGCACTACACAGATTCCTGTCAGTTCAGGGTATGTGACAAAGCGTCCTGCCCACTATACAGGTTCCTGTCAGTTCAGGCAATGTGACAAGGCGTCCTGCCCACCAAGTGCTACACAGGTTCCTGTCAGTTAAGGCAATGTGACAAAGCGTCCTGCCCACTACACAGGTTCCTGTCAGTTAAGGCAATGTGACAAAGCGTCCTGTCCACTAAAAAGGTTCCTGTCAGTTCAGGCAATGTGAGAAAGCGTCCTGCCCACTAAACAGGTTCCTGTCAGTTCAGGCAATGTGACAAAGTGTCCTGCCCACCAAGCATTAACAGATTCCTGTCAGTTCAGGCAATGTGACAAAGTGTCCTGCCCCCAAGCACTACACAGATTCCTGTCAGTTCAGGCTATGTGACAAAGCGTCCTGCCCACTACACAGGTTCCTGTCAGTTCAGGCAATGTGACAAGGCGTCTTGCCCACCAAGCGCTACACAGGTTCCTGTCAGTTAAGGCAATGTGACAAAGCGTCCTGCCCACTACACAGGTTCCTGTCAGTTCAGGCAATGTGACAAAGCGTCCTGTTCACTAAACAGGTTCCTGTCAGTTCAGGCAATGTGACAAAGCGTCCTGCCCACCAAACAGGTTCCTGTCAGTTCAGGCAATGTGACAAAGCGTCCTGCCCACTAAACAGGTTCCTGTTCACTTCAGGCAATGTGACAAAGCGTCCTGCCCACTACACAGTTTCCTGTCAGTTCAGGCAATGTGACAAAGCGTCCTGTCCACTACACAGGTTCCTGTCAGTTCAGGCAATGTGACAAAGCGTCCTGCCCCCTAAACAGGTTCCTGTCAGTTCAAGCAATGTGACAAAGCGTCCTGTCCACCAAACAGGTTCCTGTCAGTTCAAGCAATGTGACAGGGCATCCTGTCCACCAAGCACTAAACAGGTTCCTGTCAGTTCAGGCAATGTGACAAGGCGTCCTGTCCACCAAGCACTACACAGGTTCTTGTCAGTTCAGGCAATGTCACAAGGCGTCCTGTCCACCAAGCACTACACCGGTTCCTGTCAGTTCAAGCAATGTGACAGGGCGTCCTGTCCACCAAGCACTACACAGGTTCCTGTCAGTTCAGGCAATGTCACAAGGCGTCCTGTCCACCAAACACTACACAGGTTCCTGGTTCAGATGTTCAGGCAACATTGTTGGAACAAGGCGTCCTGCCCACTACACAGGTTCCTGTCAGTTCAGGCAATGTGACAAGGCGTCCTGTCCACCAAGCACTACACAGGTTCTTGTTCACTTCAGGCAATGTTAACAGTGGCGGAAGGAGAGGGATGGGCTCCGCCTTTCATCAGGCAATAATTGGGACTCGGTGAACCTTCCACAGATCATTGCCTGTGCGGCCGCTAGGCTATGGGACCTTTAACCTTTAACATTTTAGCGTTGTATTTAGGGTTGACATTTTAGATTAAGAATAGCAGAGCTACCGATTAGAGAGAGAGAGAGAGAGGAGAGAGAGAGAGAGAGAGAGAGAGAGAGAGAGAGAGAGAGAGAGAGAGATGGGAACACGTCTGTTTGGGTGTGTACTTGTACTTGGGAATGGGTGTTTGTGCGTTCGCGCGAGCGCGAGCATGTGTGGTGTTGTGTGTGTGTGTGTGTGTTGTGTGTTGTGTGTGTGTGTGTGTGTGTGTGTGTGTGTGTGTGTGTGTGCATACAGTGTGCATATGTGTTCGGTGCGCGCATGGGCAAATACGTTTGTGCGTTCGCATGGGCACGCGTATATGAGTGCGTAACAGATCAACTGCGCCAACATGCCTCGAAGATCCAAGACATTGGTATCAAAACACGGCGACCTGTCGACCATCACACAGCTTTGTCGTTGACCAGGTCACCCACACCCCACGGTCCTGTCTATTGATTGGTCACACAGCATGTCACGGATGACGACACCGGATATAAGCACACACATATTGCTCTGTTTCCGTTTGTATTAAGGCGAACAGGTTTAGCGTTGTACATGTTTATCTGTGCGTTTGTAATGGATTCTGTTTCTGATGGTATCACTCCAAGGGATTGGTTCCCACAGTTACCGTAAGGTCTTTACATAGGTGTTCGTCTAGAAGCAGCCAATAGTTACAGTATACTGTACATTGTGAATGGTCTTCGTCCAGGATTGGTTAATATAGTCACTTCATGGTTGCATGTTGAAGGTCTTCGTTCAGGATTAGTTAATAGCTAGTTAACAGCATTCACCGTGTAACTGTATTACAGAATATCTTCGACGAGGATTGATTAATATGATCATTCCAGGGTCTTACTGCAGAGGGACTTGAATTGTTTAGTTGCAGTACAGTCTGTCTGTAGAATGTTTTGAGTAAAATTGGTTCACATAGTCAGCGTGTAGTCAAATTATAAAACGTTTTTATCCTAGATTGGTTGATATAGTTACCACGTGGTACTATTGTAAAAGACCTTCATACTTGATTGGGTAATAGATTCACTGTATGGTCTTAGAATAGGAGATTTGTTTTGATTTGTGAGTAAAGTCACTTTATAGCCTGTCCTCGTCCAGGATTGGTCAGTACAATCATAGTGTAGTCTGACCATGGAATGTCTTCATGCAGAATTGATTAATACTGTCACAAAATGTATCAATTACAGAAGGTCTTTTTCAACAAGGTGACGATGGCTGCTTTCACTTCATCTAAATTTTCAGCCTTGGTGGCTTTATTTGGGTGAAAACGACGCAGCCAGCATCACTTTGTTGAAAACTGTATTATTCTTGTTTTACTCTGTCTATGGATATAACTGCTTTAACTTTAGGCCACCAACTCTGATATGACTTTGAAGGGGAATAAATTGTATTTCTCTCTTTCTCTGTCTGTCTGCCTTTCTGCCTGTCTGCCTTTCTATCTGTCTGTTTGTCTGTTTGTCTGTCTGTCTGTCTGTCTGTCTTCTCTCTCTCTCTCTCTCTCTCTCTCTCTCTCTCTCTCTCTCTCTCTCTCTGTGTTCCGGTTGATCCAGCAGAGTGAGTCTGGACACATGTTCTACTGACCATGGGGACAGAACTCAGACAGACTGACGGCAAAGTGTTTATGGACAGGAACCCACATCGACTGATCTGACGACTATGCTGATTTCGTTGAGAGACAGTTTCAAAGAAATGAAACAAGACATGCGAGAAATTAAGGGAACATTCTCTGCTTTAAAAAACGAAGTTCAGACTCTCATAGAAGAAGTCAGAGACCTCAGACAATTAAATACATAAACCGACTGAATTAAACAAAGAATGGAAAGAAAGACTAGACAGTTTACAAATGAAAGCCGATGATTTAGAAGGTCAGTCCAAACGTAACATCACTGTTCATGGCACGGTAAGGCACATATATGAAACGGCAGAAAATTGTGAAAATTTGTTAAAGGCTATGATTACAGACGCGTTAGAACTTACTGATGATTTCTCTTTAACACGGTCCACTGTATAGATTCGAAAGAAAATTCACCAATTATAGCAAGACGTACTTTTTACAACGACAAAGTAAAATTATTGAAGGCAAAAAGAGCATTGAAAAGAACCAACTATTTCATTGGCGAAGATTTTTCACAACAGATCAGGGCAAGTAGAAGGAACCTTTCCCCTCATCTGAAGGGAGTCAGGAAGCAAGTAAAAAAAGAGTCACAATGATTTACGATCATCTGCTCATTGATGGCAAGAGGTTTGTTTAAGGTAATAACGATAATATAGTTGAAGTGCCATAGGGACACGGCCGGCCTCACATTGAATTAAAACACAGTGTATTGTACCACCCCAGTAAACCAGCTAAAAATGCCAGGGCAGGAAGTGTAAGGTTGACACCGGTGGTGGGGACGGAGTTGGCTGAACTCGGCTCAGCACGTGAAAGTGCAGTTTGGAAAGCTGACACTGTGTGTCACCTTCCCGTACGTCAGGCAGGTCGTCACCTGACTGCGCTGCCGTTGTCAGTGCAAGTGCACACTTTGAAATGATAAACATTGTAATAAAAGTATATGTCAGTGCACTGGGCTTCCAAGTACATGTAGTCAGGATGATGGTTTTTCTAACATGTCGATCAATGCTAAAAAACAAAACAAAAAACAACAACAACGTTGTTCTTGCACTGGAATGTCAGCGGTTTACTTTCCAAGATTTCTGACCATCATTTTATCAACTATGTCTCGTCTTTTGATTTTGTTTGCTTAGTAGAAACTTTCATTGAAGAATTTCAGTCCATGGTATTTTCCTGAACACACCATCTTCGTCAAACCTGCTCTCAAATTTACAGTGCGTGGATGATTAGATTGTGTAATATGTTTGATTAGAAATAAACTTTTAACATACGTCAAAAAAAAAAAACTCAATTCAAACTTTGATATTGTTTTGATGTTTATCATCGATTTAAATTTGTTCCATTTGCCAAAGAATGTTTCATACGTGTGTTGCTATGGTCCTCCGGAGGGATCACCATACTTTATAGTTTCTAACATTGATAACAGAATCAGTCAAACTGGAGACAGTTTGGTGGAAACTCTTAGTTCACATGATGACATCTCAGTTTTGATGTTTGGTGATTTCAATGGAAGAACAGCTGATGTTTCTGTAGATGTTACTGATGAATTTACACAGTTTTCGTGGTTTGATGATTTCATCAAACCAAAATCAAGCGATGCTCAAAATATATAAGGTTATAGATATGTATGGAAAATGTTTGATAAACATGTGCATCGCTTTGGGTTTATTTCTGTTCAACGGCGTATGCAGTGGGAATAAAGAGAGGTTATGTAGTACATATGTGATACTGGTAGCAACGACTACTTTGTTGCATCATGCGATTTTTTTAATATAGTGGATTCCTCCAGTACATTTTGTGTGAGTAAACGGACCGAATCTGATCACATGCGCGTGGAATTCAACATGAATGTAAAAGGTATACCTGAATTTGAATAAATATCCAAATAAGAGAGAATATGTGTGGAAACAAACTGTGTGGAGAATTGAGCATGCAACTGATTTTTGTGATTTAATTCAGACGATATCCACGAGCGATTGTTGAATGCATCAGGCATGTTAGATGTGGATGTGAATGTTGCACTCGAATATTCTATTTTGCTGTAAAGTGTGCTGCAGACTCTATGAACCACAGAATCTGTGTCGGTTTCAGAAGACAGTAGAATAATTTGTTTGATACAGAATGTCAAAGTACTAAACAGAACGTAAGAAAGTACTGAGACCATGTAACAGAACGTTGAACGTACGGACTGTCACACATACTATGTCAGGCGAGAATACAAGAAGTTATAATAGAAAGAAAAGGCATATAACGTTTCACTATTTCAAAGAGTAATCAAGTCTATCAAGAAACAGCAAGAGTTTGGGGGAAAAAGTTAAGTTTGTATTAAAAAGCAAGTGCAGAATCAAAATAATATCACAATGCATGAATGGCATAAGCACTTTAAGAATAAATTGAAAATAGATATTACCATTGATTGTCACCTATGCCAATCAGTTATCAGAAGGTGACGACTACACAGAGTATCTAGATCGGCCCATCAAAAAACAGGAGGTATTATCTGCAATAAAAAGTTGAGAAACTGGCAAAACTGCAGGGCCTGATGGACTTATTGGTGAGTTTTTTAAGCATTTAGGAACAATGCTATAAACTTTTTTTTTAATATTTCATGTTTTGATTGAAAGGGGGTCTATCCTGAAAACTGGACAGAGTCGATCATTTTTAGTTTGTATAAAAAGGGGGGTGTAAATGATCCAAACAATTACAGTGGAAATTCATTATGCAATATAGAAAGTAAGCTATACAGTTCTATAATTAATAAAAGACTAACAGACTGGTCGAACTTAACAATATTACAGGTGAATATCAAGCTGGCTTCAAAAAAGATTATGCGCAATAGATCACATATTTACTCCGCTGGCTGCTGTCCGAAAACAGTTCGCTAATAACAGAAAATTATATGTTGCTTTTGTTGATTTTGAGAAAGCTTCTGATTTGATTTCAAGAAAACTGTTATGGCCCATTCTTATTGAAATTGCATAAAGGGTAAGCTTTAGAGCTGTGTGATAGGTATGCATGAGAAAGTAGAAGTCAAAATAAAGAGTGGGGCTAGGATCGTGTATGTACGCAAGGGGTTAAACAGGGGGATGTTTGTACCCTGTTTTATTTTCCTTATTCATTAATAAATTAGCTCTTGAGACAATTGAAAAGGGTAGGCATGGTGTTACATTCAATTTGATTGAGTTATTTATTTAATTGTTTGTCGACGATGTTGCGTTGTTACCTGAAACTGTTAAAAGTTTACAAATCAGCTTAAGTCTGCTGCACAAAGACTTGAACTTAAAGTAAATATGGATAAACAAGTGTTTTTCGTTTTTCGTAAAGATGTTTATTTGGCTGCATGTTTGAGATGGGATTATGGTACATCAAAAATGTCAGTTGTAAACGCATATAAGTATTTGGGTTTATATTTTTCACCAAACTCAGCTTTACTTTTGCATGTGAACAGAGGCAAGCGCGCTGTTATGGTGTGTTGAAGGTTTTGCACAAGTTTGAAAAAGTTTAGCTGAATTATTTTTGAAGTTGTTTGATGCACGAATTCAGCCAATAGTCCAGTATGGTGCAGAGATTTGGGCCTTTGAAACAGGTCATGAAATTGAAAAATTGCACTGTTTTGCCATGAAACGATTTTCATGTGTGGACAGATGTACACCGAATGATTTGGTCAATGGTGATCTTGGAAGATATCCCATTTACATTTATTCATATTTCAAGTGCATTCAATACTGGCTCAAAGTAAATCAGATGCATGGTGACAGACTACCTGCACAAGCATACAAAACATTGTGTGTCTTAGATGGTGGAGGTAAAGTTACTTGGGCAACGAATATTCGAAAATGCTTATGTAGTTATGGCTTTTCGTTCGTGGCGTGGCTTGTGTCCCAAGTATTGTGGAGTGTTGTAGGCATGATAGACTGTAGGTAGCAAGATTGGGATTGTCATGTCCAAAGTAGTGACAGATTCTCTCTGACCAGACAATTTAAAATGAATCATTTAGCAGAAGCATACATAGGAATAAATACAAACAGATCTATAAAATGTGCTTGAACAAAGTTTAGATTAGGTGTCTCTGACATACACGCGTATAGTCAAAGTATTAGAAAGATAGCAGGCTTTGTTGTGCTCTGTGTATGGATCCGGTGTAGAAGATGAATTTCACTTTGTTTTATGTTGCCCGGTACTTCATGCTTTAAGAGCGAAATGTATTCTTGCCAAGTATTATAGCAGGCCATCATTATTGTTGTTCAGTCTTGCATTTGTCGGCTGAAATGAAGTGTTATGAATGACTTTTTTCTATGTATCTGTAGAAATCGTTTTAAACAGTATAATATGACGTTATTGTATTCATATAAACACAGGCATATCATATTGATTTTGCACACCGAAATGCGTGAACAGTTTTCTCCGAGTTGTGCGTATTCCCCCGTCAAATGGGGCTTTGGCCTCTTTATATTCCCCCGTCAAATGGGCTTTGGCCTCTTTAGAATAATATATCGTTATTTGTGTATGTATATATATATATATATATATATATATATATATGTGTTGTGTGTGTGTATATAATGCTGAACAATTAAGTAGTGGGGAAAACAAGTGTAGGTTAACAATTCTTTCATCATTATAATAATGATTTGGCAAAAATTGAAATTAAAAAAAAAAAAGGGGGGGGGAGGGGATGTATATTACAAAAATTAAAACCCTTCACTAGCTGCACGAGGGAACCACCGCAATCCCTCTCTAAGGCAGATCTATATGTATCGCCTGCTCCTAGGCCTTTCGTCTGCTGGATCGGCACTCATCAGGGAGACACGGCTGATTATGTGTGCTCTTGGCGTCAAATAGAGACACAAACCACAGTCCGTAATTCTGTGGTGTTCTCACCACCAAGGGTTCAAAGAAGAATCCAACAGCACCCGCAAAGCAGCCAGCGAAAAGGTAGTAGAATAAAATAAAACGAAAGTGTGGAGAGCTAAAAAGTTGCTGAAAAAAAATAAAAACATTATGCAAACAGTAAAAATGTTGGGGATAATCTTTGAGCCTATGCTTGAGGATCCATTTAAGGATGCAAGGGAGATAAAAAAAAAAAAAAAACCGGAACAGTCTGAGTGGTCTGCTCTGCTGTTCAATAACCCAAGCATTGTCAGCGGCTGAGAACTGAGTAGAACAACCTTTACTTGGATCTCCTAAGAGATGCAATCGCCAACTCACTGACCAAACAATATAATGCTGAACAATTAAGTAGTGGGGGAAAACAAGTGTAGGTTAACAATTCTTCCATCATTATAGTAATGATTTGACAAAGATTTGAAATTTAAAAAAATTTAAAAAAAGGGAAAATGTATATTATAAAAATGAAAACCCTTCACTAGCTGCATGAGGGAACCATCGCAATCACTCTCGAAGGCTGATATATATATATATATATATATATATATATATGTGTGTGTGTGTGTGTGTGTGTGTGTGTGTGTGTAAGAGAGAGAGAGAGAGAGAGAGAGAGAGAGAGAGAGAGAGAGAGAGAGAGAGAGAATTATACACACAGCTTATTCTTATGTCTGAGATTGAAGAAGTGGAGGGAAATAAGCATTCATATCTGCAGCGGGAGATAATCTTGCCTAAATAAGAGTATGTGCTTGAGTGGGTGAATGGGGAAAAATAAATGCTTCTCAAAATGAGCTTTCTGGGGAGAGTTTATTTATACACACACACACACACACACACACACACACACACACACACACACACACACACACACACACATATATATATATATTGTCTTACTGCTGATTGTCTTCGACCAGGATTGGTCAATACTGTCACACTTTAGTCTTACTGTAGATTGTCGTCGTCCAGAATTGGTCAGTACAATCACAGTTTAATCTTACTGCGGATTGTCTTCATCTAAGATGATCAATACAGGAAAGATGTACGCCGCGCAAGGAACTGTTGGACTCCGATTTCTATCTCGCATTGCCCAGTTACGTTCGACTTCTAACAGGTCACTGTCCTTTCGACCATGGAGTTATGGAACTTGAAACTTGAAGAGGAAGAAGAAGAAGAAGAAGAAGGAGAAGAAGAAGAAAGAAGAAGAAGAAGAAGAAGAGAAGAAGAAGAAGAAGAAGAAAGAAGAAGAAAAGACATAGAAAGAAGAAGAAGAAAAAAAGAAGAAGAAGAAGAAGAAAATCTGACATAGAAGAAGAAAAGAAGAAGAATCTGACATCAAGAAAAGGAAGAAGAAGAAGAAGATTCTGACGCAAAAAGAAGAAGAAAGGAGGAGGACGGGAAAGAAGGATGAAATGTAGAAGGAAAAAGGGAGTGGGAGAAGGGCAGCAGAAGAGGAAGAAAAGAAAAAAAGGAAAAGATGGAGAGGGGAAAACAAAAGGAAGGAAGAAAGACAGGCCGAAAGAATAGATGGCGGTCGAAGGTCATTTCTGTACCCAGCAGTCTCGGTGCGCCTTCTTCGTCAGACCCAGTAACCTTTGGCGGGCAGGTCCTGATTCATCTGTCTGGGTCACGCGCACCTCAATCATTAATTCACACCCATCATTGACCTACTCACTTGCCATGTACATTTTCCACCTCTGCTGAAAGTTAATTACAAACAGGTAATAGGGGGGGGGGGGGGGGGGGGGAAGCGTCACGTGTGAAGCAAATGGGACAAATACATTGGACTCAAAAAGCCTTTTTCTCCTTCTCTCATTCCTCTCTCCTTCCTTCCACAAACGTCCTCTCTCTCTCTCTCTCTCCTCTCTCTCTCTCTCTCTCTCTCTCTCTGTATCATGTTTGTTTGTCTGTCTGTCTGTCTGTCTGTCTGTCTTTCTGTTCTGTCTGTCTGTCTATCTGTCCGTCTGTCTGTCTGTCTCTCCCTTCTTCGTCTCTCTTTCTCTCACTCTGTCGTCTGTCTGTCTCTCTCTCCTCTCTCTCTCTCTCTCTCTCTCTCTCTCTTTGTTTCTCTGTCT
>CM065717.1:64905563-64920563 GCA_033310375.1 Conus canariensis
AGTCAATCTCAGCACCGCTCCTCCCCACCCCCTCCATCCCCACCCTTGTGTCAAACGGTCCACCTGGCCCTGTGTGCCGGCGCAGTGTGGTCCATCTGAGTCCACCTTGGACACGCGGAGGTGCCTTTGCCGTTGTAACACCCGCTTTGTAAATTGTGCCTTTTCACACAGAAATCTCTTTTAGTAACAAGGCAAATGTCTGACAGTGCATTCGTAGAAACGAACAGTTACTTTTTTCACATGGTCATTATCTTAATGCCATAACTCACTCTCTCCTAACGTTTGTCTTTCAATGTTCGCATAGAAGAAATTCGTTGCCTACGACATTCTTGCCCATTTACCAAAGCTATGAAAACTCGAGTGATGTACGCGATGTTACAGGTGTAACGATGTTGGCGAAGTTTGGATGACATACTTGTTGAACTTACACAATTCAATCAGAAACAGAGGCTCTCTCTTTAGATGGTTGAAATGAAGATCTACTTTGGCACAAATACATGCACTGTTTTCAAATACGTTATTTTGATTTTGCGAAGAAAAAAGTGTGTATGTGCAGCTTTAACTGAATCAAATACAAAACAAATAGTGTGCTGTATTCTAATGCTATGTGAAAATACATTTTGAGTATATTATAAAGAGGCAGGAAGTGGACAAGTCTAGCGCATCATTCATATCATCGCTCCTTTCAGAGATGAATTATGAGACTGTTCTCGTTCGCAGTTGCACGCTGTATATGTACTATGTATGTAAGTAATGTATGCCATTTAATATTAGGAACATTTTGTATGCTGTTCAGTTTGTGCTCGGATGTACTTGTCTCATTGTCACCGTTTATCAATGTGTTTCTCCCCTTTACATTCTAGAAATATGTATATAATTATGTAGGCTTGCGTATGTGCATGGCAAGGTAGACCCTAAGTAAACGTGGGGAGCCGGAATAGCTCAGTTGGTAGAGCGCCGGACTCGTAATCTTGGTGATCCTGGGGTTGCGGGTTCGAACCTCCGCCGGGGGCGTTTCGGTACAGGGGGATTTTTCCCTCGGAGTTAACATTGGTTCTGACTCCATTTCCCATACAGTCCTTCGAATGAGACTATAAACCGAGGTTCCGTGTGTGAACGCACGCATAACATCTTGCACACACGTAAAATCCCATCACCAACTTTCGGAAGAGTAGGCCAGTTTGGCCGTTGGTATGGATGACACGTTACACTTAGCATGCACCCTGCGTGAGAAATGGAAAGAATGAAGGAAGTAAGGAAAATGAGTGAACGATATTGAGTGATATAGACTGGATGACACGGGAAACGACTGAATGAAGCGCCAGCTGGCAGCTCTTCAGTCGGCACTACCCAGGTAGGCAGCCCGTTGTGTAAACGAGTGTTGATTGTAAAGCGCTTAGAGCTTGGTCTCTAGCCGAGAATAGGCGCTATATAAGTATTCATTATTATTATTATCTATGTGTGCATGGATATAAGTATATGTACTTATCCATGCCTTTTTTGATTGCTGTGCATATGTCTAAAGTTATGATACTTATACCACTACATGTATATGTGCATATCTGTTTCATTCTGTGACATTTCACATACAGAAGAACCTTCCTGGAAGGCTGAAGAAAAAGATAAAAGGGGACCGAAGGGGAAAACAAAGCAAGTCGAAGTACACAGTAAAATAAGTAGACGCACTGGAACTGCAGAGAAAAAGAACTCGTAAGGAAGAGGTCAAGTAGATGATAGACAAGTGGCGATGACTGTGCTGCCACTGTAGACTGTTCCACCAAGCCACACCCGCCATCACACAAGTTTGTTGGATTTTTTTTTTTTTTTTTGGTCCTTGCAGTCAGCATCTTTTCAGTTCGTCATGTGCCGAGGTTTAGCCCGTGTCGCAAGTGTTACGTTGGATGATTAGAAATCATGGAGACTGAACAATTGTCTCTAAACCAAGATTTTTTTTTTTTTTAAGTACACACACGCATACACATGCACACACGCGCGCGCGCACACACACACACAATCACACACACACACACACACACACACACACACACACACACACACACACACACACACACACACATACACGCACGCACGCACGCACGCCCGCACGCTCGCACGCACGCACGCACGCACGCACGCACGCACGCGCACAACACACACACACACACACACACACACACACACACACACACACACACACACACACACACACACACAGAGGGTTTATTCATGTATAGGTCATTGCCCTCATTCAACAAAATTTAACACACAAAGTTTTAGAGAGAGAGAGAGAGAGACAGACAGACAGACAGACAGACAGACAGACAGAGAGGATTTATTCATGTATAGGTCATTGCCCCCAATGACCAAGAATTTACTACACAAAGTTTGAGAGAGAGAGAGAGAGAGAGAGAGAGAGAGAGGAGAGAGAGAGAGAGAGAGAGAGAGAGAGAGAGCACGGAATTTTCCATTTGATTTCACAACGTTGTCTGTCGACACGGTATTTCCAAGTGTGTGTGTTTTTTTGGGTTTTTTTGTTTGTTTGTTTGTTGTTTTGTGTGTGTGTGTGTGTGTCTGTCGCTGTTCGGCTCAAGGCCACATGCACGTACAAGATTTGTAGAACACAGACATACGGCGCCATAAAAGCAGACAGAAACAAAAGTTTTGCAGACACTGAAAACGTTTGACTTTTTTTTTTCAGAGTTCAGCATTCCTTTTCAACGTTTTATTTTATTTTATTTTATTTTATTTATTTATTTATTTTTTTAAATAGAAACATGTTAACCGTAAACAAAGGCACAATTCTTTCCCCAGCCGGTATCAAATTTAAGCCTGATCCAACAGGGAAGAGAAAAATGTGGATCGACCTCGACATTTCGTGGCAGACATGAGTGCTAGTGTTCTTATTATGCTGCAGCGCCCTTCGCTCTGAAGTGACACTTGATGACTTGTCGCTATAGCGATCATGCTGTTGAAGCTAAACGCAAGCAGGGCAGATGTGATTGCATGATACCGTCTTGGGTTTCCTAGTATTCCTGTTGTTGTCGTCGTCGTCGTCGTCGTCGTCGTCGTTGTTGTTGCTGTTGATCTTGTCGTCGTCATCGTTGTTGTTGATGTTGTTTTTGTTGTTGTTCTCTCCCATCCTGTTGCAGCTATGATTTTCAAAATGATTTACTGATGGAGCCACATCTTCTACGTGTGGCAGCCAGACAATCACATACTTTACAATACGTGTTCCTCTGAAGCACTAGAGACAAAGGAGCAGTATACTAGGGAGAGCGCAGACCTCCGCTACGGCCGATCCACTTCTCGATCTGCACTTGAATCCGGATCTGTGTCAAAATGCATGATCACATCGAACATTTTAACATTCATTCTGGAGACCTGCTCAAAGCACTTCCCGAGATTACATTGAATTGATTTACTCGCATTCAATTATTTCTTCGTGCATACTTCATGCAATGCCGTGGCCATACTCATAATAAAGAAACATTATGGGTAACATCCAGAAGAGGCAGATGAACCGCAAGAAACAAATGAAGATGAGAAGAAAGACGCACAAGACAGTGCCCTCAGCAAAGCGGGATCAGCCGGAAGGAGAAGATGAGAAGGAAACAGAAGAACACCCAAAATTGCTTATTCGTAGACCCCTCCTAAGTTGCCAGGACTGTTTAAACAGCCAAAAAATCAGGGATATTCAATGTGGATAAAGTAACATAAAGAGCAGAAAAACATTCCGACCCTCAGAGCGAAGCATCAGCTGAAAGTCAGGGCTTGGTGTGACTTGCAGCGCCAGAGGAAAAACAAAAACAAAACAAAAAAACGCTATGACAAGCCACCAACTCTGAATAAGTGAAAGAAAGTGGTTAAGTTAGCCACAGCCAAATCTGCCTGGGCCTAATGGAATAGCCTATCTGCTCCATAAGAAAAAGCATAGAGTAGCTTCACAAACTGATAAGATCAGCATGGAGGAACCTGAAGAGTCCTCCACACCTGAAAGGGGAGATAATTTCCTTGCGAGCTCAAGTATACATTGAAAGATGACACGGCGAAGAACAATGTCGAGACCGCCGCTGTATGCTCAACGTGTAAATACAGTCTGTGCGTGTTTGCGGGGCTACCACTTTCCATCGAGCCATAGAAATTTAAAAGTGAAAAACTGCGAAAAAAAATAGAATACATGTTTGCATGCATGCATGTGTGCATGTATGTATGTATGTATGTAAGTGCGTGTATGTGTTATATATATATATATATATATATATATATATATATATATATGTGTGTGTGTGTGTGTGTGTGTGTGTGTGTGTGTGTGACAGACTTTTTAAAAAAAAAAAGGGGGGGGGGGCGAAAGAAAGGAAATGAGAATGAAAAATCGGAGAAATATAGATATAACTAGCTGCATATGGGGACCACTGGAATCCATCTTAAAGACAAAACCATTCATTTGGCCTGCTCCGAGGCCCTTCGTCCGCTTCTTTAATATATATATCAAGGAATCCGCTCGGCGCAGGTCTCGTTTTCAAGACTTTTAAGCGCAAGCAGAATGGAATCCTGTCCATACTTTTCTTATGTCAAGTAAGCGAGATTATACACACAAACACGCGCGCGTGTGCGCACGCACATGCATGCACGCACACGCGCGCACACACACACACACCACACACACA
Source organism: Conus canariensis (assembly GCA_033310375.1). Classification (NCBI taxonomy): domain Eukaryota; kingdom Metazoa; phylum Mollusca; class Gastropoda; order Neogastropoda; family Conidae; genus Conus; species Conus canariensis. The sequence continues at coordinate 64,910,234 of CM065717.1, forward strand.
CACACACATACACACACGTGCGCACACACACACACACACCACACACACACACACACACACAACACACACACACACACACACATTCAATATCAATTATTTTCTAAAAGGATTTTTCCCAACACAGCATTTTTACATAAGGCATATTCAGTCGTAAACCACGTGAATCCTGCAACACAATTTCCTAAATCAGCAGCAGCCGGAAGAATGGGATGGAGATGGAATGGGTGGTGGTAGTGATCGGAAAGGGGAGTGTATGGGGGGGGGGGGGGGGGGGGGGGGGGCATCAGGGAGCTGATCTTGAGACATTATTTTTTGTTGCTACATGGAATTTAAAAAAAAAAAAAAAGGGAGGTGTGCCGCGAATTTAATTAATCTGGAATCTTTAACCAGAATGGCATGCATTGATCATAAAATCTGGAATCTTGTTACCAGGAAAAGAGACAGACGGTGGCGGGGAATAGAATTAACATTCGGGACATAGCCTTTCCCCTGCAGCAGTATACATCACCAGAGTAAGGCTACGTGCACAGTGGACCCGGACCCGGCCGTGCAAAACATCCGGTTGTTCGGGTCCTTGGAAGCGTGCATAGTAGACCCGGACAGAGACGACTGCCTCACACGAATTTTGTTTGTCTCGCGATGTGGAAAGGCGCTCCCAAGAAACCGAACATTGATATTGTGACGGTGGTAGTGGGGAAAAAAAAGAAACATTGTACACACAACACGCCGTTTTTCTGCGCATCTGATTATACATACATACATATATAGATAGACAGATAAACAGATAGATAGATACGCATGTAGATACACATACACATACTAGGTAGATGGGCAGACAGATAGATAGATAGATGTGTGTGTGTGTGTGTGTGTGTGTGTGTGTGTGTGTGTGTGTGTGTGTGTGTGTGTGTGTGTGTATAGATGGATGTGTGTGTACAAAGTAGCTTATAGATGTGTTTATACAGAATTTGCTTTCCAATTGTTATCATCCAGATAATTTTCACACATATACTATAAGTTCAATTTTAAACGTTGATTCTGGGCACCGAAAGAATGAACTGAGTGACTTTTGACGTATTATATGATACGTTTTAATTGTGACCAGTTAAAACCGTGAATAGAAGTGACATTACTGAAAATATGAGAAACAGACAGACAGACAGAAACACACACACACACACACACACACACACACACACACACCACACACACACACACACACACACACACACATACAAACATCTGGCAATTTGGTTATGATAGAGAGTTATGTAAGAAAGTGGACTGAATTAATAAATCAATAATGAAATCAACTATAGAAATGTGAAACACATAAAAATTTACAATCTTTACTCTGAGAATATTGTAATCTATGCTGTGCATGTACGTACACACTCACTTATACAACCAGACACGCATACATACAGATGCTTTTACATGTAGTTGCACACACCCACATCCTCTTTCTCGCACCACCACTACCACTACCACTACCACCCCACATCCACACACGCACGCGTCTGATTAAGTCAGCATATAGTAATAGTTTATAGTGTAGAAGTGTGTAATACAATTCATTCAAAAACTCTTTGGGCCTGTGGATAAAAATGTTTCTTGTTCTATGTATTCTGCATTTGGGAAACCGAAATGTAGCAATTTGTAATATTTGGAAAGAGGATGACTATGATTCATCACAATATTTCTTGCCTTCACTTTCTCACAACGTTCATACAGTTCAGTCAGATTTACCTGTTTCACACTCACCATCCTACTGCACATATTTACCAATCTGCTCAAAACATTCTTATTTCTAACACGTAAAAGAAAACGTCAAAATGGATTGAATAAATCAGTGACTGGCACTTTCTGTTAACATGAATTGTATTGTATATAAAGCTAAAGATTTGTTTGTAACTTTGTTCATTTGGTGGGACAAAAAAAAGAAGGTAGCATTTTTACTACTTACCATTTCCTCCCACTTCTCTTGATATATTGTCCCAGGCAGCAGAGAGAATATTTCTGTTGGCATGACTACAGTCATTTTTTGTGTAAACGAATGATCTTAACCTTAGGGCAGCGATCAGTTTCTCGTCGTCAACGTCAGAAAGAAAGGTAACAAGCGTAAAAAAAAAAAAAATCAGGGGAGAATTTCGGTCCCTTCACCCAGACGGCCGGGGAAAGTACGGTTTGCACGACCAGCAAAGTCACGGCTCTCTTCACACGGGTCAGGCCGGGTGCACTATGCACGGCTTTGGCCGTCGCCAGAAAGCTGGAACAGAGAAGAACCGGAGCAGCTTTTTTTTTTTTCTCCCGGACGGACAGCGCACGCCCGTGCTTTGCACGGCTGTGTTCTGATCCACTATGCACACAGCCTAAGGCTGTATGCATAGTGGATCACAGCCTAAGGCTGTATGCATAGTGGACCTGGACCCGGCTGTGTTTTGCACGGCCGTGCACCGTCCGTCCGGGAGAAGAAAAAAAAACCTGCTCCGGTTCATGGAGTCCAGGATTATCTCTCGCCTTGGCACCACAATCCCTGATGGACTCAAATCCCACCTTGACTTTTTTTTTAGTTTGAATCATTCCAGCTCTTTGCTCTCGCTTTCCTTTCCCTCGACCTCTCCTCCATCCCTTTCTCGCTACACCCCCTCTCCCCCAATTTCCCCATCCCACCATATTTACATTCATACCCCTTTATATGGCATATTTATAAGATAACATTGTACAGCATAATATATACACCCCAAACACCATCTCCACCACCCAGGTATGTACACTCGTAGACACATACACATGTGAACAATCCATATGCACCTACATTTTCTATAGGACTCTCCACCCAACCCTTCATCTCCACACACACACAGTTTGTTAGTTAGTGGGTTAATTAGTTAGTTAGTGAACTATTTAGTTGGTAAATTATTTAGGTAGTTAGTTAGTGAGACAGACAGACAGACAGACAGAGACTGAAACAGAGAATCTCAGAGACACGATGAACGGTTTGTAAAGGCCAATTGTACAGTGTGTGTGTGTGTGTGTGTGTGTGTGTGTGTGTGTGTGTGTGTGTGTGTGTGTGTGTGTGTGTGTGTGTGCGTGTGTGTGTGTGTGTGCGTGTGTGTGTGTGTGTGTGCGTGTGTGTGTGTGTGTGTGTGTGTGTGTGTGTGTGTGTGTGTGTGTGTGTAGGTGATAGATGTGTTCCACAAAATTTCCTTTCCAATTGTTATCATCCAGATAATTTTCACACATTCACTGTTAGTTTAATTTCAAACGTTGATTCTAGGCACTGAACGAATGACTTGAGTGATTTTGTGATGTATTATGTGATGTGTGTTAGATTATTAACATTAAATTATTGAAACTGCGACCTGTTAAAACCGTGAATAGAAGTGACCTTACTGAAAATGTGAAACACACACACACACACACACACACACACACACACACACACACACACACACACACACACACACACACACACACACACACACACACACAGAGAGAGGAGAGAGAGAGAGAGAGAGAGAGAATTGACAGTTGACAGTTTTATTGACAATAGCCTAACTGGTCTTCAAGCCAAGGTGGGCAGGGGGGGAGGGGGAGGGGGGGGGGCAGTTAACAATGTTCTTGCAAAGGGCACACAAAATTATAACACACTCATACATACATACGAAAGAAAGAAAGAAAGTGTCAAAAAGCACTGTCTTGGCTTGTGCACGCGATAAATGTCTATATTCCCAGTATTTCGATTGCCCATGAGGCGTTAAGCAAGGCCGTGTGCTAAGCCCGCTACTCTTTTCATGTTTTTATCAATGAACTTGCTGTAGAGTTGTGCAAACAAGGAAAACATGGCATACAGTTAGCTGCAGGAACCGTAGAAGTGTTTTTGGTTACTGTTTGCTGATGACATTATTTCATTATCAGATACTTCGATTGGATTACAAAAGCAGCTTAATGTCTTAAAAACTGAAGTAGACAAACTAAACTTAACAATAAATTTGGACAAAACCAACATCGTGGCTTTCTGTAGAGGAGGACACCTTGCAGTAAAGAACATCTGGTGGTATGGGAATGAAAAGGTGAAGGTAACAAACAAATACAAATATCTAGGTATGGTTTTTACTACAAAACTAAGCTTAACGGCAGGCTGGTCAGAAGTTGCGAGAAAAGCCAGAAAGGGAGTAATCGAAATTCTTCGTACTATGAAAAGATTAAACTCTATCGATCCTTCGATATTTTGGAAACTATTTGAAACTCAGATAGCACCCATCTTGACATATGCTGCTGAAGTCTGGGGACTCTATGAAAACAAACAAATGGAAACAAGAGAGAGAGAGAGAGAGAGAGAGAGAGAGAGAGAGAGAGAGAGAGAGAGAGAGAGAGAGAGAGAGAGAGACATCTGCAAATTTGGCTATGACAGAAAGTGGATCAAATTGAGAAATTGACAATGACATCAACTATAAAACTAGGAAATGAATAACAATCAGCAATTTTAACTGTGAGAATATTGTAATTCATGCTCTGCATGTACGTGCACACTCACTTATATAACCAGACACACCCACACACAGATGCATGTACATGCAGATGCACACATCCACACCCTCTTTCTCGCACCACCTCCACCACCACCACCTCTCATCCACACAAGCACACGTCTGATCAGGTCAGCATATAGTAACAGTTTATAGTGTAGAAGTGTATAATATAATTCATCCAATAACTCTTTGGGCTTGTGGATAAAACTGTTTCTTGTTCTATGTGTTCTGCATTTGGAAAACCGAAATGTAGCAAATCGCAATATTTTGAATGAGGATGACTACGATTATTCACAATATTTCTTGCCTTCACTTTCACACAACGTTCATACAGTTCAGTTAGATTTACCTGAGTCACACTCACCATCCTTCTGCACACATTTACCAATCTGTTTAAAACATTCTTATTTCTAACACGTAAAAGAAAACGTTAAAATGGATAAAATAAAACTGATTAAAAACCTTCAAGGACTTATGAATTAATGTGAATGTTTCTCTTAGGTTTTGTAGAAAAAATTATCCGTGACTGGCACTTTCTGTTAATATGAATCGTGTTGGATTTAAAGTTGAAGATTTGTTTGTAACTTTGTTCATTTGGTGGGGAAAAAAAGAAGCTGCCATTTTTACTACTTACCATTTCCTCCCAATTCTCTTAATGTATCGTCCCAAGCAGCAGAGAGAATATCTCTGCTGGCATGATTATGGTCATGTTTTGTGTAAATGAAAGACCTTAGCCTCATGGCAGCGATCATTTTCTCGTCGTTAACGTTGGAAAGAAAGATAAAAAGGTTTGTTTTTTTTTAATCAGAGAAGTTCGATCCCTTCGCCCGACCAGCCGGGAAAAGTACGACGTACACGACCGTCAAAATCACGGCTCTTTTCACACGGGTCGGGCCGGGTGCACTATGCACGGCTTTGGCCGTCGCCAGTAAGTTGGAAAAGAGTTAGACCGGAGCAGGGTTTTTTCTCCCGGACGGGCGGCGCACGGCCGAGCTTTGCACGGCCGGGTCCGGGTCCACTATGCACACAGCCTTAGGGAGTGGAAAGAAGTGAGGGCTGAGGAATTGGACGGAAGGGGGGAGGGGGGTCAAAGGGCGGGAACCTTACGACAACAGGTTCTTGTTTAAGATCAATAATGAAGAGGAGGGATAGAATCATATAAAGGGTAGCAAGGGAGGGGGTTGGGAGGGGGGGGGGGGGAGTGGGTTGGTGGGTCAGGTGGTCAGGAATGCCAAAGACACGAGAATGTTCGGGCACGTGGCTTCGACGTTGCTGTTCACTGGGTCATATGAGATACATAAATAATGATCGTGCCATGTGTATTTAACACAAGGAGAGGTGTGGGTGGAGAGAGAGAAGAGAGAGAGAGAGAGAGAGAGAGAGAGAGAGAGAGAGAGAGAGAGAGAGGACGTTTGGGGAGAAAGGGAGGACGTAGAAGAGGGGGGGAGGGAGGGGGGACGGAGAGAGAAAGAGAGAATGGAGAGAGACAGAGAGAGAGTGAGAGGAGATTACTTCATTTATTTAGGCTATTGTAGGCGTAGCCTGTTCCTTCAGACTGCCTTTTCTAAATGAGATCATGCCAATAATAAGATATGATAATCTAAGGGATGAAAAAGGAAAAAAAAAAAAGAAACTGTCCAAAAATAGGAGCATGGAAATGTATGATACATATTAACCCACATGCAGAGAGAGAGAGAGAGAGAGAGAGAGAGAGAGAGAGAGAGAGAGAGAGAGAGAGAGAGAGAGAGAGAGAGAGAGTTTGTCCTGCATATAAGGACGGGTAGAGGGTGGTAGATGGTGGAATGTTTCGATCAGATTGCACAAGGCGGTCTATTGACATAGTATTTTCGTCACTGACTCGCTATTTCCAATGCCGTCTTCTTGTACTAACAGACTCAAGGCCACACGTGCCAAGGCCGCTTTGCGAAACTCACACTGCGCTCAGTAAAGGTTACACAACTGATACGTTTCAAAGCCGATGAAGACTAAAAGCACCTGACATTTGACAATCGCATTTCCCGCACTTTTTGTGCGAGGTAGAGGCAGACGGAGGCTGTTATTGTTAGAGTTGTTGGCATTCTACAAGACCACTCAGCAACAAGAAGACTGGCTCTGTGTAGGGGATTCGTCGATTTTTAACCCCGTAGAATTTTGCCCCGTGGATTTTCGCCCCTAGAAAATGACGATTTGGATGAGCTTGGCATCACATCAATTGAAAAGGAGGGACAATATTTTTTGAGTGTATTCCACCCCCCCAACCCACCCCCTCCCTCCACCCCTCGTCCATGGCAAAATGTTTTGAATCATCACGAAGAATACTGAGCTCTCTCTCTCTCTCTCTCTCTCTCTCTCTCTCTCTCTCTCTCTCTCTCTCTGTCTCTCTCTGTCTCTCTCTCTCTCTCTCTGCCGTTCATTCCTTCCCCAGCCTCACCATCCCTATTTCCCTTTATCTCCACGCATGTTGTCCAAAAGCCGATGTACATTAAAGTTCCAGTTCTGAATTCTGGCGTCTGTCTCTGTCACTGTGTGTCTCTGTCTCTCATTCTCTCTTTGTTTTTCTCTCCTCAACTCCCCCCCCCCCCGCCCCCCCCTCCCCCCCTCCCCCCCCCCCTCCCGCATCGATCGTGCGTGGGGGTTGGTCGCAAGTGAATAATTCATTACGCACTGACAAACTGACTCAAGAAATGTGACCCTACCCCCAAAAAAAAAAAAAAAAAAAAAAAAGAAAAGAAATACTGAAGTCCGAGCACACTCATCCGTGTGTGTGTGTGTGTGTGTGTGTGTGTGTGTGTGTGTGTGTGTGTGTGTGTGTGTGTGTGTGTGTGTGTGTGTGTGTGCGTGCGTGCGTGCATTCGTGCGTGTGTGTGTGTGTGTGTGTGTGTGTGTGTGTGTGTGTGTGTGTGTGTGTGTGAGTGTGTGTGTGTGTGTGTGTGTGTGTGTGTGTGTGTGTGTGTGTGTGTGTGTGTGTGTGTGTGTTTAAAGAAGTAACAATTAGATGGAATCGCTGAGCATACAAACGTACGATTGTGAAAAAAAAAAAAAAAAGTGAGACCACGGGGCGAAAGTCCATGACCCCTGTGTGAGGACTGGGTGGACAGGGTGGACGGGGTGAGAAGGGTCGTCCTTCATACTGGTCAGCTTCCTCAGCTTCTTCAGTTCCTCCGTCGAGGAGGTTACGTCTTCACCCGCGACCTCCTCTTTTTGTCTGCCTGTCAGGAAGACTACTACTGACACTACTACTGTGTGTTCTGTGTTGGTGTTTCTGCTGGGCGATTTGGTGTCGTCAGCACTACTGCTGAAACTACTACTGTGTGTTCTGTGTTGGTATTCCTGCTGGGTGATTTGGTGTCGTCAGCAGCCTTCGTTTGGAGTTATGGGCCGGTAATTATTTCATCGTGGGAGCAAGAGTTATTGTACCTATCGGTTATTTACTGTCTACTGTTCCCTGCCTCATTTCAGATTTCCTTTCGTACCAATTAAACCGAGGTTAGCTGTGTTTGTCGCAGTCCGTCCATGTGTTGGTGTGACTATGATTATTCCAGATCGAAAAGGCTGTGTCAGTCTTGAATAAATGTTGATTTGTGGTTGTTCATTCCTCCACTTGTTGTTGCTGCTGTGTGGATGTGTCAGGTACAGGGTATATGAGCAAACTTGCAACATCTTTTACTGGGGATGTCTCCTTGTTTGTTCTGTGTGCTCTATGTTGTCATTTCTGCTGGGCGATTTTTTGTCGTAGGCAGCATTCGATTGGAGTTATGGGTCTGTATTTTTATTTTTTTTTCATCGTGGGAGCAAGAGTTACCTTACTTGTTTGTTGTTTACTAAGAGTACGTATATAACGCCCGTCTTTGGTTAAAGATCAGGCTAGCACTCTACAATCCAAGCTCTTGTTTACACATCGAGCTGCCTACCTGGGTAGAGCCGACTGGAGAGCTGCCTGTTAGCGCCACGTTCAGTCGCTTTCCGTGTCACTCAGTAAATGTAAGTTTTTCAGGTTTTTTTTCTTTTATTCTTTCAATTTTTTTCATGTAGCGTTCATGCTGTACGTAATGTGTCCACTATACCAACGGCCAAACAGACCCGTCGTCCGAAAGTTGATGATGGGGCTTGACGTGTGGGGAAGATATGCGCGCGTTCACAGCGTTTATAGTCTCACTGGAAAGACTTTTCGGGAAATGGAATCAGAACCAATGTTAAGTCTGAGGGGGAAAAAATCCCCTCGTAATGACACAGCCCGGCAGAGATTCGAATCCGCAACCTCAGGATCACCAGGATTACGAGTCCGGCGGTCTACTAACTAATCTATTCTGGACCCATGATTACGCAAAGAGTACGGTACTAGTTTGAACGGAGCTTGGTGGAGAGATGAGATGTGGCACTGGACAATCCCATGAACGCTTGGTGCGGATCCGTGCGACAGATCTAGGATCCGTTCAGTAAGATTGTTGCGACTTCTAACGGAATACTAACACTGCGATGCTACTGTTTACGAATTGATAGCTATTTGGTTGGTTATGTTATTTTGTGGATTGTTCAGACATCGTACTGATTTAAGTGTTCACAGTTTGCATTATCCATTTACTGTTGAGAGAGAGAGAGAGAGAGAGAGAGAGAGAGAGAGAGAGAGAGAGAGGAGAGGGAGGGAGGGAGAGAGAGAGAGAGAGTACATGGGAAGCAGCTTTCGGGGGCGGGGAGAGAGAGAGAGGGAGAGAGAGAGAGAGAGAGAGAGAGAGAGAGAGAGAGAGAGAGAGAGAGAGACAGACAGACAGACAGACAGACAGACAGACAGACAGAGACAGACAGACAGACAGACAGACAGACAAACACAGCGTTGGAAGCAGCTCTTTCGGTCCGTACCTACAATTACCTCCCCAGGCGGACAGACAGTACTGTTTTTCCCTCACGAACTGATGTGCTCACAGAAGTTTAACCAGAAATACCAAGAGGAAAGGCCTGTCTGTTATCCTGTTTCCCCCATGGAACAAAGCAACTTGTTCTTGCCCTACTTTTGGGTGCAGATCCAAGTCAAAGTGCGGATCCAGATCTGATGGACGTTGGTAGAGGTCTACTCTTTCCCTGGAGCGTCTTTCTGGCTGCCGCTGTCCAGGCAGTGGCTGTGGCAGAGGCGTGGGTCTCTTTCCTGATCGTTGCCGCCGCTGCTGCTGTCCTGGTGTCATCCAGCTTGTTTGGTGCCTGCTGTCGTGGTGTTGTTGCGTCGACAGATCTGGCTGTATAAAGCTGCGATGCTTTGGGTAACTGTTAGAGCATTCACCATTGCTGCGGATGACATGTAAGTTTTCAGCTTGGGTCAGATAGGAAGTCGCGGCTTGCTTTCATGTAGCACGCATCGATGTTTGTCGTCCATTCTGACGTGTCATCGTAATTGTCCTGGATTTCTGTACTTGCTGACACCTCAGTCCACTCGACGTGTCATCAGTAATTGTCCTGGGATTTATGTACTTGTTGACACCTCAGTCCACTCTGACGTCATCAGTAATTGTCATGGGTTTCTGTACTTGCTGACACCCCAGTCCATTTGATGTCATCAGTAATTGTCATAGGATTCTGTACTGCTGACACCCTTGTCATTCTGACGTCATCAGTAGTTGTCCTGGGATTTCTGTACTGCTGACACTCAGTCCACTCTGACGTCATCAGTATTGTCCTGGGATTTCTGTATGACATAAGTTTCACTTGGTCATAGAAAGTCTTGGCTTGCTTTCATGTGCACCTCAGTCTCCATTCTGACGTTCATCAGTAATTGTCCTGGGATTTCTGTACTTGCTGACACCTCA
>CM065717.1:64925563-64938063 GCA_033310375.1 Conus canariensis
CTCGAAGCCGATGACGTGCTGAGGGATTCAGGGGTCAAAGGTGAGGGAAAACTGGGTAACCAGCGCACGCCTCTCTTTGTTTGGAGACGAATTTGGTTTGTGTTCGGGTAAGTCACGTGTCGGCCATGTCGCTGCTGAATTCCACCACTTTTTCGCCGAGTTTTTTTTTTCTTTTCCTGTCCCCCCCCCCCCTCCCCATCCTATCCATCGCCCTCAACTCCCCACCCCCCTCATCTCACCACATCCTCTCCCTCTCCCAGTGGCATTATACACACATCGCTCACTTAACTCCCTAACCCCCCACCCCCACCCCTCCTACGCTGTTACTCCCATGAGCATTGCCCTTGAACCACTGTAGTTCGCAGGCAGTAGTCAATATCATATCATCATGGGGCCCACCTGTCCTCCTTTGCTCTCTCCCCAGTCCTACCCCCCCCCCCCCCTTCCTTCTCTTCCCCTTCCCCTCCCCTTCCATCCATCCTCTATCTTCAGTTGCTCCCTCCCCGTTTCCGCCCCCCCCCTCCCCCCCGCCCTTACCCGTCTCTCCTCCCTGTTCCCAGTACCTCCTTCCCCGTCCGTATCTCCGCCCACGCCGCCCCCCCCCCCCCTTCCACCCTCCTGTGTTTTCTTTTTCTGAAAATACTAACAGATCAATATCAACATACTTTTATGGATAAACTTCGAATACATTTACAGGCTTAAACATGAATTTAAACAACATTTCCAATTTAGATATCTTTAAAACTAAAATTTCAATACCGTCTTCTCGTTACAAACGAACGAAGTAGAAATATTGGAAAGAGGATGGGATAGCAACATCTATTTTCATCCTGAAGGCACCAACAGAAGTCCAGGAGAAGTTGTTCTAGCAGCAAAACATTTTGATGGCAAAGTTGCTTTAGGTGCAGACAAGAATCATTGTGATTTTAGTCTTCCACGGTAATTTCAGATTCCACTCAACAACTGTGTACGCCCCAAATAACCCAACATAAAACAAGTTTTCTTGAAAAAAAAAAAAAGAATTGTGAGACAAATTCAGTGAATTCAAGGAGAGAAATCTCTGTTTGTTGGTGATTTTAACTGCGTTGTGGCTGATGACCTTGATGTGATTTCAGGTCTTGACCAGCTTGAACTAGAAACCAGAACATCTAATGATGCGATTAGACACACAGCTTAATGGTATGTTGGCTTGTTGTTCACGTTTATCTAGATGTGAATTGTGCAAAATGAACATTCGCAATGTCTGTATTGAGTATAGCAGATTACTAGCAACACACACACACACACACGCACACGCGCGCGCGCGCGCGCGCACACACACACACACACACACACACACACACACACACACACACAACACACATTCGCACCAAAATGAAAAATATGAATTTCAGAAGCTGAAAAGCGCTTAGCAAAAATTATTATCCTACTGGTAAAAGCAATCATGCCAAAAATAACACTGAAATCAGAAGTCAGAACTTCTGAATGCTAGTAAAGGTAAAGGGGCATAAGTGAGAGCCAAGACGAACACAGCACGAATCCAAATCTGAAACCTAATCCGAACGCAATTCCAACTATATTTGTAACTTTAACAAATCAAAGAGAGAGAGAGAGAGAGAGAGAGAGAGAGAGAGAGAGAGAGAGAGAAAGATTTTTATTACAAGACTTGTGAAAGACACGGGAGAGGTTATAATGAATCGGAAACAAATACTTGATGAACGGGAATCTTTCAATAAAACTTACACAGTCAGTCCTTAGAAGTTGATAATGTCATAGAAACAACGATTGTGTTTTAATACACTCAGTTTCTTAAGACTTTTTGTTATCTTTTCTTAAACGTACTTAGTACCAATTGGACCATACACAGAGCCTCTGTAAAATTGTGTTTGCTTATATCTTAAACTTTCACTACAACAGTTTAAAAGTTCCCGGTATTTTTTTTGTAAAAAAGTGTTTACTTTAGGAGAAGTGATAATGTTTGTGAAGATATACCATTCTTGGCGACTAACTAACTTGCATCCTTTTTCTTGTTGTAGTATGATGATCATGTACCCTTTTATAAAGGACCAAGGCTTGTATATAATTTGAACATCTAAATTCAAACCTCCGTGTGTGTGTGTGTGTGTGTGTGTGTGTGTGTGTGTGTTCTCCTCTATCTGTCTGTCTCTCTGTCTCTGTCTCTGTCTCTGTCACTCTCTCTCTCTCTCTCTTACTCTGTCTCTGTCTCTCTCTCTCTCTCCCTCTCTCTCTCTCTCTCTCTCTCTCTCTCTCTCTCTCTCTGTGTTCTATTCTCATCATTCTGTCTCTCTGTCTCTCCGTGTGTCTCTCTCTGTCTGTCTGTCTGTCTGTCTGTCTCTGTCTACTTCTCTCTCTCTCTCTCTGTCTCTCTGTCTCTCTGTCTCTCTGTCTCTCTCTCTCTCTCTCTCTCTCTCTCTCTCTCTCTCCTTCCCTCGCCCCTTCACGTTCCCCCAACCTGTCTCTCAGTCTCTCCGTTTCTCTGTCTGTCTGTCTGTCTGTCTGTCTGTCTGTCTGTCTCTCTCTGTTTTCATATCTTCTGCCATCCACTCTTGTGCGTAGTGCCCCCCCCCCCCCCCCCCCCCCCCCGTCTCTGTCTGTCTGTCACACTCTCTCTTTATGTCTGTCTGTCTCTCTTTCTCTGTCTCTTTCCGTCACTGTCTGTCTGTCTTTCTATCTGTCTCTCTGTCTGCCCGCCTGTCTGTCTGTCTGTCTGTCTCTCTCTCTCTCTCTCTCTCTCTCTCTCTCTCTCTCTCTCTCTCTCTCTCTCTCTCTCTGCAAATGTTACGGATTGATTTACTGACATTCTTCACCCTGAAGTGAGTGAGGGCTTTGTTGTGGGCGAATACATGAGCCGTAAATAAACAACGACAGCATATGTATCAATAGAAAATAGATACACAAGGCACAGTCGTACATGGGCCTGAGAAGCAAAGATGTTTCTAGCAGATAGAAATCAGCAGAAACCTGCTACCAGAACTATTTCTGTGATACCTTTCCCCATTGTCTTCCTTCTTCTGTCTGCCTTTGTGGTTTGATGAATGTGAGCAAGACTATAAAGTAGCTGGGTGTTACAGCGTTCATCTGGACTCGTGACAGACACAGTTATATTCCTCGACGAGCTAGGTAAGAGCGTGCAGCGAATCGGTCGATGAACTTTTATTGCTGCGGTGCAAACGTAGGCTATTTCGAACCTTGTAGCGAGTCAGGCGTTGAACTGTAGTTGCACGAGAATGGAGCATGTACATATAGGCAAGGTGAAGATTTGTGTGTGCCTTGCAAGAACTGCTGTTCGCTCCGATTCACTCTTTCCTTCACCCGTAAACCGACACAAAGATTGTTTGTTTATTGTTTGTTTGTTTGTTTTTCTATCATCGACTGTCAACCTGTCTTACAAGCTTACAGCGCCAATGAAAAGCAAGGTTGAAAAGGTCGTTTGCTGTGTTATGTGAATAAAATGTCAGGATGTGCTCATAATTAAAGTGTTGTTGTTGTTGTTGTTGTTGTTGTTGTTTCGGGAGCGAAATATTGAAGAACTAAACTTCTCTCAAGGCCAGGGTTTATGTGGACGGTGCCTACCTCCTCTCTTTCCCTGCTCTAAATTTAACTTCCCGTGGGAGAAACAGGCACTCGCTGACCGCTGAATGGACCAGGGTGGTATGTTGGGTATTTCGGAATCTGACGTGAGTGGTTGAGAAACGTGTCTTCTGAACAGTCTTATTACTGATAGTTCCTACTTGCTGTCAACTCCATTTCTGAATTTCAGTAGCCTGACAGACTTCATGAGTTCAACAGGAAAGAAAAGAGCTGGCTTTGAAGTGTTAGACACTGGAGACAGCGGTACAAAGAGGGAACTGTAAACAATAATTGCTCTGACACCAGAGCCCTGCTTGTCAGGTGGAGCTGTATGGTGGAGAGCTGAGTGGACTTGGCGGTTCTCAAAGGTCATGACTCGTTATGGGAGCGGTGTGTGGTGTGTGGGGGGGGGGGGGGGGGGGGGGGGGTGGGGGGGGGGGGTGGGGGGGGGTGTGTGGTGTGTGTGTGTGTGTGTGTGTGTGTGTGTGTGTGTGTGTGTGTGTGTGTGTGTGTGTGTGTGTGTGGTGACGTAAAAGATATGAAAATTTTTGTAATCATTTTCACAGGGTTTTTTTTTTAATGATGCTTTGAAACTGCATTCACAAACACATAATTGTACTGAACCACACAATTGCACTGCAACACAGATGTCTTTTAATGACAGTGACACGTGAAACTGGGACGCATCTCAATAAAACACCGGTCTCCTTCTTTCCTACTTTGTTAGTTTCATCAGCAAGATAAATTGAACAATATAGTGGGGCCCAGCAGAAGAGTGATCCCCAGTACTTCGTACATACAGTGTATGGGTAAAATGGCTGAGTTCAATGTCATTTAGTTGTTTATTTCAGGTCTTATACACAACAGAGTCATGTGCGACATTGAACAGTGTGAACAAGGCATAGACCTGTGTAACTTAACAGCGATTGGAAACAGACGTAAGAGAACGCAATGCGCGCGCGCTCTCTCTCTCTCTCTCTCTCTCTCTCTCTCTCTCTCTCTCTCTCTCTCTATATATATATATATATATATATATATATATATATATATAACAGAGACAAGTGAGCATGGGAAGATATAGAGAAAGGTGGCTTCTTTTTCGTAAAACTCTCGGCCGGAGTAACAAAGTTTAGAGATAGCAAGCCCCCCCCCCCCCCCCCCCCCCCCCCGCCCGACCCCCATCTCCCCTCCTCCTTTTTATTTCTTTTTTCATTTTTTATTTATTTTTTTTTTAGCGTATACGACGTTTTTTAACAACTCTCTCTCTCCCTCCCCTCCCCCCCCCCTCTCTCTCTCTCTCTCTCTCCCTCTCTCTCCGTCTCTGTCTCTCTCTCTGTCTCTCTCTCTCTCTCTGTCTCTGTCTCTGTCTCTCTCTCTCTCTCTCTCTCTCTCTCTCTCTCTCTCTCTCTCTCTCTCTCTCTCTCTCTCTCTGCAAGGACAGATTGCAAGAATAGGCTCTGCCTAAAATCTCAATCCTTGATCGAATAAAAGTTGTCTGAGTTCAGAGTTCTGAGTTCTTCATCCCTCTCTCTCTCTCTCTCCCTCTCTCTCTCTCTCTCTCTCTCTCTCTCTCTCTCTCTCTCTCTCTCTTAGATGGCTATGTAAAAAAAAAAAAAAAAAAAAGGTTAGAGAATGAACGCGCAGTTACCTGAAGCCCAGTTGCCGGGATGTAGATTCAAGGATATCAACACTAAGAGGACGTGGAGAAGATTCATAGTTATACAATGCATGTGGTCTTGATGGCGAAGGTCAGGTTGTGTGATCCGTGCCAAAGTGGAACGGGCTTTTATTATAACGATCTTTCCGAAAATAGGATGGAAATTGATTACGGTGATTGCCCACAGTCATAGAGCCCTTCGCCTATGTATCTGTTTCTCCGCTAATCTCTCTCTCTCTCTCTCTCTCTCTCTCTCTCTCTCTCTCTCTCTCTCTCTCTCTCTCTCTCTCTCTCTCTCTCTCTCCGATAGTCAGCAGTATTCTGCTCGCGAGGAAAGAAAAGAAATCGGCTTCCGCTGAAACCACACCTACATTATCACACCTGCACCTAAATACACCTACACACACACACACACACACACACACACACACACACACACACACACACACACACACACACACACACACACAGACGCACGCACGCACGCACGCACACACACGCAGGCGCGCGCGCATACACACAGATACGAACGAACGCGTACGCACTTAAACATACACTGATACAGGCGCGCTGAAACGGACAAAATTAACACACACACACACACACACACACACACACACACACACACACACACACACACACACACACACACACACACACATATACACACACTCTCTCTCTCTCTCTCTCTCTCTCTTCTCTCTACACACACACACACACACACACACACACACACACACACACACACACACACGCATGCATGCGCACTCTCTCTCTCTCTCTCCACACACACACGCGCGCGCGCGCGCACGTGCGGCCACGTATATACAAGTACACATATACCGATTTCATGTTGAACATGTCATGAGAAACAAAAATATATAAATAGATAACCGAATAGATGGATAGACGGGTTGGTACACAAATAAGTAAATAAATGCATCAATCGATAATTTACTACCAATTTGTTAACAATCAGTTAATTAACAAAAGAAACATAAATATGTTCACGTAAACTCTCTCTCTCTCTCTCTCTCTCTCTCTCTCTCTCTCTCTCTCTCTCTCACACACACACACACACACACACACACACACACACACACACACACGCTCGCACATACACACACACACACACACACACACACACACACACACACACGCACACATGCACACACGCACGCACGCACGCACGCACGCACGTACACACGCACGCACGCACGCACGCACGCACGCACGCACGCACGCACGCACGCACACACACACACACACACACACACACACACACACACACACACACACACACTCACAGAAAGAGGAAAGGCGGACCGGGGAACGTCGAAAAAAAAAGAAAAGCATAAAACAAGACGACCTTTTCCGATAAGGAACACAATTACCACCGGCTTGACCTGAAATTTTAAAGAGCCACAACCCGGTGGAACCCGAAAACGCCACGAATAGTGCCGGAACAGGGCGCAGGTTTATTTTTGGTGCCACCGTGCCCCTGCTAGGAAATACCAGAATAGCCCAGACACAAGTCTTCCATCCATCCTGTCGAAGCGTTCCCCAAAGAACCAGATTGGAGGGTGCAGATTCCTGGATCCAAAGACATGAATTCGTTCTGTGTTTCTGCCCGAATACGCCGTGATGTGACTGATTGATTGCGGCATATGGGCTTCTAATGCCAGGTGTTTTTTTTTGGTGTGTGTTTTTTTCTACTAGTGTGTTCGATCGTCGGAGTCATCGCTGTCTAGGGAACAGATAGGAGTGGTTTCTTTCGGATCTGTCAGAGTCGAAATGCGAAAAAGCAGGACGACCCCGTACAGGTGGGATTGTCATTCGACACTGTATCTTCCGCCTTCAGAAAGCAGGACCCCATACTGGTGGGACTGTGTCATTCCACACTGTATCTTCCGCCTTCAGAAAGCAGGCCCCGTACAGGTGGGACTGTGTCATTCGACACTGTATCTTCCGCCTTCAGAAAGCAGGACCCCGTACAGGTGGGACTGTGTCATTCCACACTGTATTTTCCACCTTCAGAAAGCAGGACCCCGTACAGGTGGGACTGTGTCATTCCACACTGTATCTTCCACCTTCAGAAAGCAGGACCCCGTACAGGTGGGACTGTGTCATTCCACACTGTATCTTCCGCCTTCAGAAAGCAGGACCCCGTACAGGTGGGACTGTGTCATTTCACACTGTATCTTCCGCCTACTAAAGCAGGACCCCGTACAGGTGGGATTGTCATTTGACACTGTATCTTCCGCCTTCAGAAAGCAGGACCCCGTACAGGTGGGACTGTGTCATTTGACACTGTATCTTCCGCCTTCAGAAAGCAGGACCCCGTACTGGTGGGACTATCATTTGACACTCTATCTTCCGCCTTCTAAAGCAGGACCCCGTACTGGTGGGACTGTGTCATTTCACACTCTATCTTCCGTCTTCAGAAAGCAGGACCTCGTACTGGTGGGACTGTGTCATTCCACACTCTATCTTCCGCCTTCAGAAGGCAGGACCCCGTACAGGTGGGACTGTGTCATTTGACACTCTATCTTCCGCCTTCAGAAAGCAGGACCCAGTACAGGTGGGACTGTGTCATTTGACACTGTATCTTCCGCCTTCAGAAAGCTGGACCCCGTACTGGTGGGAATGTGTCATTCCACACTGTATCTTCCGCCTTCAGAAAGCAGGACCCCGTAGTGGTGGGACTGTGTCATTTCACACTCTATCTTCCGCCTTCAGAAAGCAGGACCCCGTACAGGTGGGACTGTGTCATTTGACACTCTATCTTCCGCCTTCAGAAAGCAGGACCCCGTAGTGGTGGGACTGTGTCATTTCACACTGTATCTTCCGCCTTCAGAAAGCAGGACCCCGTACAGGTGGGATTGTCATTTGACACTGTATCTTCCGCCTTCAGAAAGCAGGACCCCGTACAGGTGGGACTGTGTCATTCCACACTCTATCTTCCGCCTTCAGAAAGCAGGACCCCGTACAGGTGGGACTGTCTCATTCCACACTATATCTTCCGCCTTCAGAAAGCAGGACCCCGAACTGGTGGGACTGTCATTTGACACTGTATCTTCCGCCTTCTAAAGCAGGACCCCGTACTGGTGGGACTGTCATTCACACTGTATCTTCCGCCTTCAGAAAGCAGGACCCCGCACTGGTGGGACTGTGTCATTCGACACTGTATCTTCCGCCTTCAGAAAGCAGGACCCCGTACAGGTGGGACTGTGTCATTCCACACTCTATCTTCCGCCTTCAGAAAGCAGGACCCCGTACAGATGGGACTGTGTCATTCCACACTATCTTCCGCCTTCAGAAAGCAGGACCCCGTACTGGTGGGACTCATTTGACACTGTATCTTCCGCCTTCAGAAAGCAGGACCCCGTACAGGTGGGACTGTGTCATTTGACACTGTATCTTCCGCCTTCAGAAAGCAGGACCCAGTACAGGTGGGACTGTGTCATTCCACACTCTATCTTCCGCCTTCAGAAAGCAGGACCCCGTACAGGTGGGACTGTGTCATTTGACACTCTATCTTCCGCCTTCAGAAAACAGGACCCCGTACTGGTGGGACTGTGTCATTCCACACTGTATCTTCCGCCTTCAGAAAGCAGGACCCCGTACAGGTGGGACTGTGTCATTTCACACTCTATCTTCCGCCTTCAGAAAGCAGGACCCCGTACAGGTGGGACTGTGTCATTTCACACTCTATCTTTCGCCTTCAGAAAGCAGGACCCCGTGCAGGTAGGTCTGTCATTCACACCGTATCTTCCGCCTTCAAAACAGGACCCCGTACTGGTGTGAATGTCATTCACATTCTATCTTCCGCCTTCAGAAAGCAGGACCCAGTACTGGTGGGACTGTGTCATTTCACACTGTCTGTTTCGCCTTCAGAAAGCAGGACCTCGTACTTTTGGGACTGTGTCATTTGACACTCTATCTTCCGCCTTCAGAAAGCATGACTCCATACTGGTGGAACTGTGTCATTTCACACTGTATCTTCCGCCTTCAGAAAGCAGGACCCCGTAGTGGTGGGACTGTGTCATTTCACACTCTATCTTCCTCCTTCAGAAAGCAGGACCCTGCACAGGTGGGACTGTGTCATTTGACACTCTATCTTCCGCCTTCAGAAAGCAGGACCCCGTACAGGTGGGACTGTGTCATTCCACACTCTATCTTCCGCCTTCAGAAAGCAGGACCCCGTACAGGTGGGACTGTGTCATTTCACACTCTATCTTCCGCCTTCAGAAAGCAGGACCCCGCACTGGTGGAACTGTGTCATTTCACACTCTATCTTCCGCCTTCAGAAAGCAGGACCCCGTAGTGGTGGGACTGTGTCATTTCACACTCTATCTTCCGCCTTCAGAAAGCAGGACCCCGTACAGGTGGGACTGTGTCATTTCACACTCTATCTTTCGTCTTCAGAAAGCAGGACCCCGTACAGGTGGGACTGTGTCATTCCACACTCTATCTTCCGCCTTCAGAAAGCAGGACCCCATACAGGTGGGACTGTGTCATTTCACACTGTATCTTCCGCCTTCAGAAAGCAGGACCCCGTACTGGTGGGACTGTCATTTGACACTGTATCTTCCGCCTTCTAAAGCAGGACCCCGTACTGGTGGGACTGTCATTCACACTGTATCTTCCGCCTTCAGAAAGCAGGACCCCGCACTGGTGGGACTGTGTCATTCACACTGTATCTTCCGCCTTCAGAAAGCAGGACCCCGTACAGGTGGGACTGTGTCATTCCACACTGTATCTTCTGCCTTCAGAAAGCAGGACCCCGTACTGGTGGGACTGTCATTTGACACTGTATCTTCCGCCTTCTAAAGCAGGACCCCGTACTGGTGAGACTGTCATTCACACTGTATCTTCCGCCTTCAGAAAGCAGGACCCCGCACTGGTGGGACTGTGTCATTCACACTGTATCTTCCGCCTTCAGAAAGCAGGACCCCGTACAGGTGGGACTGTGTCATTCCACACTCTATCTTCCGCCTTCAGAAAGCAGGACCCCGTGCAGATGGGACTGTGTCATTCCACACTATCTTCCGCCTTCAGAAAGCAGGACCCCGTACTGGTGGGACTCATTTGACACTGTATCTTCCGCCTTCAGAAAGCAGGACCCAGTACAGGTGGGACTGTGTCATTCCACACTCTATCTTCCGCCTTCAGAAAGCAGGACCCCGTACAGGTGGGACTGTGTCATTTGACACTGTATCTTCCGCCTTCAGAAAACAGGACCCCGTACTGGTGGGACTATGTCATTCCACACTGTATCTTCCGCCTTCAGAAAGCAGGACCCCGTACAGGTGGGACTGTGTCATTTCACACTCTATCTTCCGCCTTCAGAAAGCAGGACCCCGTAGTGGTGGGACTGTGTCATTTCACACTCTATCTTCCGCCTTCAGAAAGCAGGACCCCGTGCAGGTAGGACTGTCATTCACACCGTATCTTCCGCCTTCAAAACAGGACCCCGTACTGGTGGGACTGTCATTCACACTCTATCTTCCGCCTTCAGAAAGCAGGACCCAGTACTGGTGGGACTGTGTCATTTCACACTGTCTCTTTCGCCTTCAGAAAGCAGGACCCTACTGTACTTTTTGGCACTTTCATTCCTATCTCCGCCTTCAGAAAGCAGGACCCCGTACTGGTGGAACTGTGTCATTTGACACTGTATCTTCCGCCTTCAGAAAGCAGGACCCCGTAGTGGTGGGACTGTGTCATTTCACACTCTATCTTCCTCCTTCAGAAAGCAGGACCCTGCACAGGTGGGACTGTGTCATTCCACACTCTATCTTCCGCCTTCAGAAAGCAGGACCCCGTACAGGTGGGACTGTGTCATTTCACACTCTATCTTCCGCCTTCAGAAAGCAGGACCCCGCACTGGTGGAACTGTGTCATTTGACACTGTATCTTCCGCCTTCAGAAAGCAGGACCCCGTACTGATGGAACTGTGTCATTTGACACTGTATCTTCCGCTTTCAGAAAGCAGGACCCCGCACTGGTGGGACTGGATCAGTTCACACTGTATCTTACGCCTTCAGAAACAGGTCCTGCTGGTAGAGGCATTCCTCTTTTCTGCGACTCTCTGTGACTGAATTTTCCTTTTTTTTTTTCTTTTTTTTTAATCTTTCTTCGCTGTTGTCCACTGGCTTTTTTTTTTTTTGGTCTGAATTTTACATTTTACCTGTCGTTGCCGTCGACACGCCCATCGCATACACTGGCGCGCATACACACACACACACACACACACACACACACACACACACACACACACACACACACACACACACATATGAGTCCTTGCCCACAAACACATGCACATGAATATACACACACGCATACATGTGTACACTCACCAAACACACGTACAATCATAATAATGGCACAACCAATGTTAATAGGTACCCAAGGTCTACCCAGCGCGTTGGGCTAATGCGTAGGTCAGACATCTGCTCAAAGGCGTAGACATGAGACCTTCAATTTTTTAATTCTCTCATCTTAGTCATTAATTCATTTATCCATCAGCTTTCAATCGTGTGAAGTGTGGTCTCGAAACTTAGTGTAAGTGGTGTAGCGTTTATGGATTAGTCCGCACATAGTGACACTTCCTTGATGAAACTGAAACTGAAACTGTCGTCCGCTGTGTCGTTCTGTCTTTGTGGCTCGGGCTCTTGTCTTTGTTTCAGGAATGTCTTTACTTTGTTTGTTTGTTTGTTACAATTCATTACATAATCAGAGCCTACTGATTACAGAGCACATTTAAATGCGAACTTAATTATTTTTCAATTTTGTTTAGTTCTTCATTGATTCATTCACTTATTTATTTATTTTATATATCTATTCATTTACTTGTTTATTTGTTTATTCATTCATTGCTGTAATCTGGCAACTAGGTAGCGAGTCTGTGACAAACCGTCCACACTCAACATGAATTGTCAATTCTGCAGTGTCTGTTTTCCCTTCTGGGTTTTAGAAACATTTCTGTTTCACGTTTCAGGTTTGTTTGTTAGTTTGTTTGCTTTTTACCATTTTTTTTTTTTTTTTTTTTTTTTTGTAATCTGAGGGTGTGAAATTATTGGAACGGCTTCCAGCACAGCCTCGTCTGATCAAACTCAAAGACTGCTGGGCCTGACCATGTTGTACAGTGACTGTGTTGTTAGCAGCCATGTGTGGACTGTTTTCCTTTCCAGAGAGGGTTTGTGTTTGTTTGTTTTGTTTTGGTGTGTTGTGTGATGTCAGCCCTGAC
>CM065717.1:64948063-64953063 GCA_033310375.1 Conus canariensis
GGTTTATCTATGAGGTTGATGGACAACGCAGTTAGGATTTGTGTCATCGTGCCTGGATGCGATATTCGCATTGTTCTCCTTTCGGGCGTAAAAAACTTTGTTTTGTTTGCGCAGAACGAACATTAGACAAAAACATTAAAGCAGCTCAGCAAAGAAATCCTTTTCGCAAAGCCTGGTTAAATACCCAAAGAGAGAGAGAGAGAGAGAGAGAGAGAGAGAGAGAGAGAGAGACTTGGAGTTGGACGACATCGGAGATCTATTTTTTGTATTGTGTGATTTCTTTCCTTTAAAGAGAATGAAGTGGCTTCAATAGCAACAAACCTTTTATCTATCGCGCCGCGTGCGTGCTGCGTGCGTGCGTGGTGTGTGTGTGTGTGTGTATGCGCGCGCGCGCGCATGTGTGTGTGTGTGTGTGTGTGTGTGTGTGTGGATGGAGGGAGAGAATTACGGGGCGGAGGAGAATAGAGTCATGATAGGGGAGTGTACTCTTGTGGGGTTTTCTTTTCTTTTCTTTCTGTGTTGGTGCTGTGCACATATGTGAGTGTGCCATCGTTTTGAGATGTTATACAGCTAGAGGATTATGTCCTTTTTCAATAGTTTTTTTTTTTTTTTTTTTAATAATAGCTAGGTATGAATGATATGAACTACCGTCGTAGAAATCTTACATAAATGTTAGCGAACCGCCAAGAGAAACGTGGACAAACGAGTCACAAGACAAAGCACGACGCGTTTCGACCTCTTAGGTCTCCTTCAGGCAAGACACAAACATCAACACAACGAAAATGAAGGAATTTTGGTACTCAGCTTCGATCTCTTCACTCTTCAGCGCAAGGCAGGCAGGCGTTGAATCAAAGGTGAAGAGATCGAAGCTGGGGGGAGGGGGTGGGGTGGGGGGAGGGGGGGGGGGGTAAGGAGAAGAAAGGGCGATGGGGAGAAGTGTGGGTGTGGTGTTGGGGAGGGAGGAGTGGGTGTGTTTCGCTTTTTGAGTTTTGATCTCGCGATAGTTTGTTTCTGTGTTCAGACGCTCTAACAGTCTGATGCAGTAATGATCCTCATGTTAACCGCTGACCTAAGACCAGATAAAACGAGGACACCGTTCCGATAAAGGCAGAGAAACAAGTAATGTTTGGCGAGTGCCCGCGAAGGTATTACAGATGCGCGCGCGCGCGTGTGTGTGTGTTTGTATGTGTGTGCGTGTGCATGTTGTGTTGTTGTGTGTGTGTGTGTGTGTGCGCACGCGCGCGCTTGCGTGTGTACCAATATCTATTTATACATGTGCAAGATTTCATCGGAAGGTTCATGACTTATACTGACTAATGGAGCAGTGTTCATGTGGAGGTACTTTATATATTAAGAAATGCACTTTACACAACACCCGATATCAAACCAGATGCTGGTATTGTTTAAAGGTCGTCCCCCCGCTAGATGGTGCAGCGTGAGCCACAGGCGCCTGACGTTAGTGGAATTTACCTGAGTTCTTTAAAACTGGCGTATGCTTGAATTCGAAACGTAAGCATGGGGATCAGCGGGGTTGAAGAAGGCGGTGCTCCTCCGGTGGTTGGCGTGGTTAGTGTCTGCAGGTTCCCGTTCACTGGTGGCTGTAGACTGTAAGTAACAAACCATGAGTATCGTAGTTCTGGTCTGTTCCCGTTCACTGGTGGCTGTAGACTGTAAGTAACAAACCATGAGTATCGTAGTTCTTGTCTGTTCCGTTCACTGTGGCTATAGACTGTAAGTAACAAACCAGAGTATCGTAGTTCTTGTCTGTTCCGTTCACTGGGCTGTAGACTGTAAGTAAGTAAATATGAAATGAGTACGTTGTATGTACCATCGATCAACAGTTTTTTACATGGCCTTAGAGAGAGAGAGAGAGAGAAGAAGAAGAGAGAAGAGAGAGAGAGAGAGAAGACAGACAGACAGACAAGACAGACAGACAACAGACAGACAGACAAAAAGACAGACAGACAAAAAGACAAAGAGAAAGAGGGAGGAGGGATGGAGGATAGAAGTGCACAATAAATCAAAGTGTGTTAATTTCTTTCAGTTACATAAACTCGCGTGATTTCTTACAGTATATGGTGACTGGACGTTTTTCTTATGGCATGGTCAAACAAGGGATGACTAGTGGACGTAGAACACCCCACCCCATATCACCCCCCCCCCCCCCCCTCCCCCCCCCACTCGCGTACATTTAACAAAAGGTTTCAGGCAGTGAGTGAGAAAACCTGTCGACGCGTCGTTTCTACCTGTGGCAAATGTCCTTTGAAGTCCCAGTGATCTTCACATGCGTCTGGTGAAGTGGGTTAATATAAGCGCTAACGCACCGTCCATTCAACGAACATCGTACAAGTTTCTATTGATTCGATTGCCGACAGCTAGAAAGGTAAACACAAATCGTGCACAGAGGTAAACATCTGGCGAATGTAAGGTAAACGGTCTGTATATATATATATATATATATATGTAACACAAAAAAAATATGTACAGGAAATAATCAGTCTAGGCGAACATAAGTACGCGTGTCTGCATATCTTCTGGCCGTGGCCACCGCTGTCGGTTCTGTTTTAAGTGACATCATTGGACGTATAGAAATGGTCCACATCAAGCCACAACTGAAGGAATCAATATTACATTTCAATGCAGTTTGTTTTTCACGTACGAGTACAGTAAGAGTACACACACACACACACACACACACACACACACACACACACACACACACACACACACACACACGTCTAATATCACTATGTGGATAGATGTTCAATTGAAGACAACAACAACAACAACAACAACAACACACACACACACACACACACACACACACACCACACACACACACATATATATATATATATATATATATATATATATACACGGACGCACGCACCCACAAAACAACTAAGACAAAAGAACAGAAAAAGAACAAGAGAACGGGGGCGGGGGGGAGGGGGGGGGGGATTTTCAAAATCGAACGAACAAGAAATTGACTCAATTGAGTCAAAGCAGCGAATAAACGTGATGACCAAAGAATGAAAAAAGGGCTTAAGAAAGTAAGAAAATGACCAGCACACAGAAAACAGACAGACAAACCACTATGGCGTGTTGCACAGGCCACGCTGCCTCCAGCCCTCCCGACATCGCCCCGTCACACCGAAAACCCATTAACAGCCGAACTCCACGGGCAAATTGAAAGCCAAGCTGAAATCCCGGAGCGCATTAATCCCTGTCTACATGCCCCAAATTAAAACCCGAGATTTGAACCCCAAAGCACATCAGTCCTTGTCTTCACGTTCATGACCTAAACAAAATCCAGAGCTGAAAAATCTCAGACCACATTAATCCCTGAAACTAAAAAGACCCATCCAAAGCCACTTCTTCACGATCCCGTGTTGGTAAGATGAAATAACCAGTATTTTTTTTATTTATTTTTTTTTTGGGGGGGGGGGGGGGGGGCCAGGAAGGTGGGAGGGGCACAGAAAGAAAAAAACAAAACAAACTAACATACAGTAGAACTCTTGGGCGCAAAGTGTTCATGGAATCTGCGGTGAAGTGCTTGTGCTTATAATGTCAGATCCCAACTCACATTGTCTCCTTCCCAGCAGCCTCGTTTTCATTCAACATCCGTTTTTGCGCCCAAAATTGAGAAGATAAGTGATCGCTCGTTCTTTGCTTGTATTGTGCTGAATGTTGTTTTTTGTTGCCTGAAGAAGACCAAAGAGGTCGAAACGCGTCGTGTTTGTTTTGTAATTTGTTTGTTCCTGTTGTCCGGCAGAATATTTTGATTTTTTTTTTTTTAAGTTTGTTTCAATTTCCGCCAGCAGTCATGTGACATGACTGAAACTAAGTCAGGTCTCATGTGAAGTAAGACGGTTGGTGTGAACTGACTACACACAACATGCACCACCGACCTTCTTCATCTTCAGAAGGCAGAATGTGTCAGAAAGTTGTGATCCGTATGTAGTGTGCACAACGCTGTTCACACCTTTCCGTTTCCGCAAACAGATAGGAGCACTCATTTCTTTGTACGTCTGGAATTTTTTTTTTTCTCAAAATGTTTATGGTCAGTTTGTGTGTTCTGTTTGCCATGTCTTTAAACCTTCGGTGGAACGGACATTTGACAGTGTGGTTTGTTTGCTCGTTTGTTTTGTGTGAAGGTGTTTACAGGTTGACCAGGAATCCACTTTTTTGTGTCATTGCCAACATAACCGCAGTCCACACGAGAACTATGATGTCGCCGTCCTTCTTGAGAGTGCTATACAGTTTTTGTGAAAAAACAAATCGAAGAGCTCAGGGAGTTATACATTGCAGCTGGCACACATTACAGCTGACAACGGCTTGAAGGACGGAAATATAACAACATTCTATGCAGACTGAGTACAGGCCATTGTCTGGGCCAGAAATAAAGAAGGATCAGGCGCCTGTGTGATTGAGGTGGAGGTGTCGCAGCTGGCGCCGCGAGCCATGCATTATGCAGTGCATAGTACGCAGCACGAACCTGGCATCCCTACCGCACCTGTACGAGGCGACTCACCTGACCACCTGGCCACCGGAGTACAGGTTTCTTTTACCATACATATAATACAGCCGATCGACTATGGCCTGTTCCAACGACTCCTTGCTGCAGCTTGCTGCAACGACAAACTTGTCCGGGGGAGAAGCTCACGCTGTGAGGACGTAAAACCACTTACCTGCGTGTATACGTGCCGTTTATAATAGCCTGTTGAGACTGATTTACTGAACAAGGCCGGGCCACTTCTGTGAGAAGAGGGGGGGGGGGGGGGAGCGGGGAGGGGGGGGGTAGAGGTGTCCAGAAAGGGACCAGGGGTCCTGTCTAAGTGGAGGTAAGGGGACAGCATGCTGATGTGCCATTTTTACCGGCGAGGGGAGTGTGGAGGGGGGGGGGGGGGGGGTGGGGTGTCTAGAATCCCCGGACCCTCCCTCTCCCCCTCCTCCTCATCGGACGTGCTCAAGACGATAGAGGTAGGCCGTGTTGATTA
>CM065717.1:64960563-64963063 GCA_033310375.1 Conus canariensis
ATGAATTAAAAAAAAAACAAAAAAAAAACTTCTTATAATACAAAACATAGATGTATAAATGAATAATTTTCTGAAAAGAACACGGGGAAATATAAAGAAAGAAAAAAAAAACCTGCACAAATAGATAAATGACATAAAGTGATAATAGTGCACACAATACGATTGAATGCGTGAACTAAAGGAGACAAAAATATAAAACTTTCAAGAGAAAACATGAAAAAAAAAAGAGTAAATAAGTAAATAAACAAATAAATGAAGTAAATCATCAAAAGACCAGCATGGGAAAGCAGAGCTGATGCAAGGGTTGTGGAAGTGGTGTGGGACACGAAAGGAGCGGAGGGAGGGCGTGGGGGTTGGGGGGGGGGGGGGGGGGGGGGTGAGATGGAAGGGATTAGTACGCGTGAGTTGAGAAAGTCAAGGGACGGAGACAGTGTTAAGATAGAAATGTAATGGTGCCGCTGCTGCTCTCTGTCTGTCTGTACGTCTCTGTCTGTCTGTCTGTCTCTGTCTCTGGTGTGTGTGTGTGTGTGTGTGTGTGTGTGTGTGTGTGTGTGTGTGTGTGTGTGTGTGTGTTCTACAGGAAATGGTGGGTGGATGATGTCTGGGTGTTGATGCCGGGTGGACAGAGAGCCCCAGTCTGGCAGCCAGGTGTTATTCCTGCAGGGAACGTTCGAAGTGTCGCTCTGTGTGACTGACACTGCCAAAGGGCCATGACTTGGACACGGCTGATGGTGCTGTGTGTAGTAGTAGGAGGATGGTATGCACAGCGACCGCTGTGGACACGGTGCTGGCTGATATCTGCCAGGTGGTCTGAGAGGCAGCAGGTGCCAGAGTTTGGTGTTGACAGCTGGCTAAGGATGGCATACACATTGTGTTGCAGCTCCGTCATGTGAACGTGCGTTGGCTTTGATGATATCAGTTTGTGGTACTTAGCGCTGTAGGTTATGTAAGACTGTTTTGGTCTTTAGTCTGTTGTTTGAAACTGTGTGTGTGTGTGTGTGTGTGTGTGTGTGTGTGTGTGTGTGTGTGTGCGTGCGTGCGTGCGTGCGTGCGTTGGGTTGCGTGCGTGTGTGTGTGTGTGGGGTGTGTGTTGTGTGTGTTGTGTGTGTTGTGTGTGTGGATGCGTGCTTATTCTGATTCAGCACTGACAAACATATAATGGAAAATGGATCTGTCAGCTAGCCCTGGAAGCCTGTCTTGCTTGTTTCAAACCTGGGACATGCTTGAAATCGTCAGGTCATTATGAGATAAGCTAACGCTTCAGTTCAAATACAGCTAATTAGTTCCCATCGTGTTTTTTTTTTTTTTTTCATTAAACGAACCCAGTCTTCGTCAAGGGCCTATTGTGGTCAGTGGGTTGAGCTTTGATGGCAGTGAAATTGAATTGCGGTTTGCAGGATTGTAGTAGTAGTAGTAGTAGTAGTAGTAGTAGTAGAAGGAGTAATAGTAGTAGTAGTAGTAGAAGTAGTAGTAGTAGAAGTAGTTATAGTAGTAGTTGCAGTAATGGTGGTAGTAGTAGAAATAGTAGTAGTAGTAGAAGCAGTAGCAGTAGAAGTAATGATAATAATTATAATAATGTTACTAATGATAATAAGGTTGGTAATAATGATAACAAAAATTTCACAGGCAACAAGAAGAAAGAAAGAAATAACATAATTCAAGACACATTAATCTACCACCTTATCGAGAATAGTTATTTGGCGAAATAACATAATTTAAGACACATTAATCTCCCACCTTATCGAGAATAGTTATCTGGCGCAACGCATTACAAAGGGGCAAAATCTGCCAAAAAAAAACCCTACACGGTTCTGCGTTAATGGATTGTTTCCATGTTTGTAATGGTCTCCTTTTTTATGTTCATGTTCATTTATTGTTTTGTTTGTGTTTGTCATTGTTGTTTCCGAATTGAAAAGCACTTTCGAAACCGGAGGTGGGAAAGGATTTTCAAATCTCCGCATTTATCAGTTCAGACTTGATGAAAAACATTGAAACGGTATGGAATAATATGAGCGTCACGTGATCAGTGTGTTAGGTGCCACGTGTCGTTGTTGGAGATATGTTGAAAGGCTGTTTTTGTCGTTTTGGGGAGAAAAAAGAGAATTCTTTGAACGTGGAATGATATTCGATAGTAGGACTGTAGAGCAGTGAGAAAAGAGAAAGAACACGGATCATGGATTTCAGGTTTCGTGCATTGCATGCTATGTTGTTGACAATCTAAATCATAAGAATAGCAATCGACTGATGATGACCAGTATTTCATCAATGGTTAATAATGCTTTGGTCGTTCGGCACTCCCTAAGAGAGAGAGAGAGAGAGAAGGGAGAGAGAGAGAGAGAGAGAGATTGTTTCCAAACATGTAACAGTGTTATTGAAATGCGATGCGTTGCTTTGGGTTGGGCCACCGTCACACCGTATTGTAATCAATTAATTTTCAGTGCGCAAGTATCGGTCGCACTGGGACTTTGTCTCTATGGATGTCATCGTCTGAAATCATCAG
>CM065717.1:64968792-64981292 GCA_033310375.1 Conus canariensis
TTGTATTCTACTCCAGATAGGTGTTGTACTAGTTGGTCTGTACTGGTTGTGATGGATCGACAATTCCATTGCAGCACTTTAAAATCTTGAACTAACATGTGTTATATCAATATAGATAATCAAAAACCCAAACATAGAAAGGAAAAAAAAAGTGATTAAATGCAAGTGATGCACTGAAAGGTGACTAACAATACTAAATATAACTACATAGAACTACAAAATAGAGGATTATGCTTACTTAACTTTTTACAGCAGTAACCTTTTCTTTACAACATAAATAGAATTGACAAGAGGCGGAAAAAGAAAAAAAAATCCGAGTTAGTCCAATAACAAGATGAGAGCAAGGTTATTGCAAGTTCAGTTTCTTTTCTGTTCCAATTTTCCAGAAGTAGTCCAATATTGAGCATGGTCTTCCTTACAGAGATTCTACCAGTCTCTCATTACATCATAGATGTTCCACAAAAATCGTGGGTGGTCACCAACAACAGATGGACGTCCTGGGAAGAGTTGATAATCCATGGGTAGGGGTCTTCTTGGGTGTCTTGCTGACATTCTTGGTCGCTTCCAGAATAAGTTCCTGGTGTGCCTTCCGATGTTTCCCCGCAAGTACACTGGCGCCGTTTGCTGTGGGATGAAGGCCGTCTCTGATGAGGTATCTATTGCTAGTCTCCAGATTAACATGACTGATGAACGACACGTTGTCAACAGTGAACAGTTCTGATTCTGTCAAAGCGTTGAAGACGTCCGTCTTGATTTGGAGCTCCGGATCTTTCACGGGTGCAATTTTGCTGATCACGATCTTCATGTTTTTGTGTTCTTCTGCGATGTCCTTAATGCACTTCGCAAACTTCATGGTGTACACTTTGGGGTCCATTTTCCGGATATCATTTATTCCACAGTGGATTAACAATTGCATCAAGTGGCTTTACGGTGACTGAAGGGCTGTTTCAAATGCCTGACAGATTTCCTCCGTAGTGTGTGCCTTGCGCGACATAGCATCAAACCCATAGGATCTGCCTAATCGCCTTTCATCGACCTTGTTGACTACTGAATCGTGAATAAAGACGACGCGTGGTAGGTCTTGGTTTTCCTTCTGTTCCACGAAGGCCTTCTGTTGTCTGGCATGCTCCTGTTTGACGTCACTGGTAGACTTGACGTCACTTGCTTTTTGGGCTGGTGTTCTTTTTATATTCTTTCCTGTTTTTTTCATTTTTCTTTCTGGTAGAGGACTGCTCAGTTGGTTTTGGTGAAAGGTTGGTTTTACTGGGTACAGGGGGAATGGACGTTGTGGCTTCTGCATAGGTAGACAGCATGGTATTCTCCGTTTGTTTTTGGACGTTCGAATGCTTAACGACTGAGTTAGATTCTATCGAGTAGACAGTTGAGTTGTTTTTTTTCTGATCTAACACCTTTTTTCCAATGACGAGATTCGTTCACACAATCTTAGAACAATATCTTTCAAATCTGCATTCGAATCGACACTTACGCAGTCCGGCATGGTAGCACTTGCACTGGCACTAGCAGTGGCGTTCTCCGAATCGGTCTTGTCAAGGGGGGGGGGGGGGGGGGCACCGATAGATCCCCGTCTCCATAGATCCCCGTCTCCATTGATCCTCATCTCGATAGATCCCCGTCTCGATGGATCCCCGTCTTGATAGTTCCCCGTCTCGATAGATCCCCATTTCGATGGATCCCCGTTACTGTTTTTGGATCTACCGAGACGGGGATCTATCGACATGGGGATCTACCGAGATGGGGATCTACCGAGACGGGGATCTATCGAGACGGAAATTCGTCCACATATAGTGGGGGATCTATCGAGACGGGGATCTACCGAGATGGGGATCTACCGAGACGGGGATCTACCGAGACGGAAATTCGTCCACATGTAGTGGGGGATCTATCGAGACGGGGATCTACCGAGATGGGGATTACCGAGACGGGGATCTATCGAGATGTACTTGTCAAGCACAGTCAAGACCGTTTGCTCAGGATCTATTGGTCGATCTAAAATTTCTTTTCCCGAGCAAATAGGTGACTCACTCTTTTTTCCACTCAGCTTCCCCATTTTAAGTGCACCAGAAGTCACTCTACCGCCAAGGCTTTTTGATCTGGTTGATCTCGTCATATTAATCAGATCTTCACAATAACTTTGCGAGCTCTGGAACTAGAGGTTGATCATTTCCGCCATCTTGTGTGTCGTCGTGTGTGTGTGTGTGTGTGTGTGTATACATTTGATTTTTTGGGGGGGTGGGGGGAGGGGTGGGGGGGGGGATGACTGTTCAGAAGGTGCAGTGATGATGATGAGGATGATGATCATGATGATGAGGAGGATAACAATGGGAAATAAATCTTAAATAAATGTTAGCGAACCGCCCAGAGAACGTGGACAAACGAGTCACAAGACGAAACACAACTAGTTTCGACCTCTTAGGTCTTCATCAGGTGAGACATTAACGAATAAAACAATGAAAATTCACTTAGCTTTGATCGCTTCAGATCACTTGGTAGGGTTCAGCGCAAGGATCTGAAGCGATCAAAGCTAAGTGAATTTTCATTGTTTTATTCGTTAATGTCTCACCTGATGAAGACCTAAGAGGTCGAAACTAGTTGTTTCGTCTTGTGACTCGTTTGTCCACGTTTCTCTGGGCGGTTCGCTAACATTTATCTAAGATTTGTTTAGATTTCCGCCTGCAGTCCTCTCGCTTTGCAACTAAATGGGAAATAAGTGAATAAGTGAAAGTAAAAAAGCATATTAGATAACATTTGTTTATCATATCTCACTAGATCATTGTACATTTTTGAAAGAGAATGAATGAATTTCATCTAGATGATATTTACAAGATTGTGTATCTACGTCGAAGATGTACAAAAGTTAGACCGAGTCTTCTAGATCTGTTAATGTGTGTGTTTTGTAAACCTGGTGGGTCGGGGAACCGTTTACATTCTGAATCTGATTTTAATTTTAATTCAGATTCAAAAGCGCGCGCGTGCGGACACAGACCTCCCCCCCCCCCTCCCATACACACTCTCCGCGTCCCTGTTTGTGTACACACACACACACACACACACACACACACACACACACCACAACACACACACACACACACGTGCGCGCGACTTACTAGTGCCCTTAACGTTCTTGTGACAAACATTTTAAAATCCCACCACTCCTACATTGTCAAACCAATCCCTGATTTTCCTCTGACAGGTGGCGCCACACACATCAACGGAACCTGGGCTGTTTTGAATGAGAAACGCAGGGGGTTCTGTGAGAGGGACTGGCACTGAGCTGCAGGCCTGCCAGACACTTCATTGATAAATCTGACAGGTGAGTGAATCATGAAGCCAGACATCTGTAGTCACAAAGGGGGAGGGGACCGGATGGTATTTGCGGAATCAAAACATGTCACAAATGTCACGTGTTCGGAGCATAATATTAATTTCTTGAATATCGGTTTCTGTGTCTGTTGTGTGTGTTTGTCCATACGTGTGTGTAGTTCTGTTGTTTTTTTTTTCTGCTTCTGAGCTCTCTCTCTCTCTCTCTCTCTCTCTCTCTCTCTCTCTCTCTTCTCTCTCTCTCTCTCTCGTTCGCTTGCTGCCCTACAGACGCGTGCACGTGCGCCCGCGAGCACACACACACACACACACCACACACACACACACACACACACACACACACACACACACACACACACACTGTTCTTAACCCATACCGCCTTTCTTGGTGAGATAATGGTGAATGATTCTAATGAACTAAACTGCAATTCGCGGAACAGAACAAAAGGAAGTAATGATAAAAACAAATATGTGAGAAAAAAAAAAAGCCTTGTTTTTAGCGAGCATGTTTCATAAAACGCAAACGCACTACTACACATAACTGATGTTGCCAGGAGTTTTACTCGCTGTATCGTCCACTGACAGAACTAGATGTGTCCATTGCTGTGAAGCTATAGATCAACGTTTATATCCTCTTCGATTTAGCTTTTTTTTTTTTTACTGGTAGGTGTAAAAAAAAAGGTAGAAGGTAAAAAAAAAAATAAATAAATAAAAAAATAAAATAAACATTAAACAAGTGGGGTAACTTTTTGCTCCCATAAGAAAACCTAACACAGAGTAACTTTTATTCAAGACTGGCACAGCCTTTTAAACTTGAATAAAGTCAGACAAATACATAGACGAACAAGCTAATAGTGGGGGAAAAAAACAAGCGCAGGCCAACAACTCAACTATCTTCATAGTAATGACTTGGCAAAGATTTGGACTTAAGGAGAGGGGGAGGGGGGGGGGGGGGGGGGGGGGGGGGGGGGGGTTAAGATAGAGAAACTGGGAACATGAAATTAAGAAAATATATTACAGATATGAAAACTCTTCACTAGCTGCATAAAAAATGTAAAAAAAAAAAAAAAAAAAAAAAAAGCAAACTGATTAGGAAAGATGCTTTATGTAACAAAAAAAAAATCTCATGTGTTTTTAATTCTTCTATTCGCATGTAATTGCATTGCCCAGGAAAGCCTTTTCACTTGAAGGCTGGGTTCTGGATGATAAACATGAGTTTCATTCGATTCGTAGATCGCAGCAAAGGTCAGCGATTCAGGTCGTATTTCATCCCAGTTAGAATCTCATTAGCAGGCACAGGAAATGAATCGGCCTGAGATCCAGCTCAGTGATCGTGTTGTCTTCTGCATGTTGCGCGAGTTGGGGGTGGGGGGGGGGGGGGGGGGGGGGGGGGGGGGGGGGCGGTGGCAAGAGTTCATGATCTTGTCAAGTGTTTTTTTTTGATTGGGTAGGTGATATATGGAAAGAGGTGGATAAACAGTACACACAGAGACACAGACACACACACACACACACACACACACACACACACACACACACAACACACACCACACAGATAGACAGACATGTATTATATACAACCGTCCTTTCACGTTTTCAGACTTGACTATATTTTTCACACTTTTTCGCTAATACCAGCATCTTCAGATCAGAGTATGATGATTGTTGTATTCTGACCTGAAGGAGCTTTGTATTGATAGCGAAAATGTGTGAAAAAGACATTCAAGTCCGAAAACATGAAAAGACTGTTGTTTTTATTCATACATTTTATCGTCTCCGATCTTTATTGCAGTTTGTTTTATAAGGCGCGGAGCCCAGGTCAGCAAGAGAGCATTTAATAGATAGATATTTAGATAGATAAACAGATATAGATAGATTTTTAGAAGGATAAACAGGTTGATGTAGATAGATATATGTATGTATATATAAACGTAAGGTCCAATTAGTTGCTAGACTCTCCCTCCCCTCCCTGCCTCCCCCCGAAAAGCTCTTATGGTAAAAAT
The DNA here is from genome assembly GCA_033310375.1 of Conus canariensis. Classification (NCBI taxonomy): domain Eukaryota; kingdom Metazoa; phylum Mollusca; class Gastropoda; order Neogastropoda; family Conidae; genus Conus; species Conus canariensis. The sequence goes on from CM065717.1 coordinate 64,974,135, forward strand.
TTGAGTAAAACAAGAAATACAAAGGTTCTCTTTTCATGATCATATTTCTGTGTAAATTCTCGAGTTCCAAAAACGTGCATCAGACCCGTCAGCTTGTTAGAAAGTGAAAATTCACTTGGAAAATATACCATGAAACTCGAACCTTATGTGTTTCTTCATTTATTTCAGTGTGTGTGTGTGTGTGTGTGTGTGTGTGTTGTGTGTGTGTGTGTGTGTGTGTGTGTGTGTGCGTGCGTGGTGTGTGTGTGTGTGTGTGTGTGTGTGTGTGTGTGTGTGGTGTGTGTGTGTTCCTCCCTCCGCTCATTTGTAAATTAGAAATAAGACATCCACCATCCGCACATTCTAATAGACGTGATTTAAATGCAATCTAAAGATACCCACTCTGTTGAAGACCCTCGCCCCCATTGTCTCTCTCTTCTGCCTCATTCTAATCTCTGCGTGCTCAACATTCATACTTACATACACATTTCATTGATACGGTAATATATATAGGTGTCATTATTATGCTTACAATGCTTGATCTTTCGGTAAATGTTATTGATATATCGGTGTATGTATTGCAGTCATGTGTGCATGATTAGGACATACTGTAGGGCTAGAGCTTTGGCGTACAATAGTCTTCTTTGGTTATTAATGATCTGTCTGTCTGCCTCCCTCTATCTCTCTCTCTCTCTGTCCGTCTGTCTGTCTGTCTGTCTGTCTCTCTCTCTCTCTCTCTCTCTCTCTCTGTCACACACACACACACACACACACACACACACACACACACACACACACACACACACACACACACACTTTCTTTGTATTTCGGGCAAACTTATTTCTTCTGCTCCGTCCACTTCAATTTCCAATCGAATCTTGCCGTTTGAATCAGAACGGTAACTTTTTCTGGTCAGCTGCGTTTTGAAGTAAAAGAGAATTTAACTTCATTTGATTGGATTCCAAGCCGTCTCATTGATCACCAAGTGGGCCGGGTTCACCCCCAATGAAACATCTAGTCTGCAAAACAGGAAATGTGCAATCGTCAGATCCGAGTCACGTGACCTCTGCCCCAGTCTGAAGTCTGTCACTGAGACTTATTTGAAAGTTGTGCTACAGTTCACGCTCTTGTCGGGCTTGTCGATTAATTAAGAGCAGTGTTGATGAACGAGCGCAAGCGTTTGAGTGTGTGTGTGTGTGTGTGTGGGGGGGGGGGGGGGGATACTTAGGGTGGGGCTGGGGCTGGAGGGGTGGGTGTTCGTGCGTGCGCGTGTCCACATGAAACCTTTTTACCTTCCATGCCCTCCCTCCCTCCCTCCCTCTCGCTCACACACACACGTATGCACGTGCGCGCGCACACACACACAGACACACGCACGCACGCACGCACGCACTCACGCACGCGTGCACGCGCGCACACACACACACAACACACACACACACACACACACACAGAGAGAGAGAGAGAGGTCAGTCCTTGGTTTTATTGAAGGTTTAATAAACCGAAAATTTTAACTGCCACTACCTGGGTGTTGGCTGCTTTTTTCATCCTACACACACACACACACACACACAACACACACACACACACACACAACACACACACACACACACACGGCGTACCGGGTGTCACTTTTGGTGCAAATAGTTCCCCCGTCTTCTGGAGGAGGTTCTCCGCTGTGGTAACTCCCCCCCCACCCCCCCCCCCCCCCCCCCCCCCCCCCCCCCCCCCCCCCCCCCCCCCCCCCCCCCGTACTGTCACTGGTTGACTCGTGACAGTTCATAAAGTAGAGCTGCATGCATTGTTGACTATCGGTTTTTTTTTTTTTTTTTTTTTTTTTTTTTTATTCCATGCTTCTGCAGACCATTCTTCTGCCATTGTTCAGGAAACTTTTCACGCCTTTTCTCGCTTTTTTTCCCTCTCAAATCTGGAATTATATATAACATGTGATTTTTTTTTCTTCTCTTTTCTTTTTTCTTTTTTTGATGTGGTGACTATGTAATCAATATCATACTGAGTCCACAAGAATGCTAGCTGCAAAAGTCCGTTTGCTCATATGGGTTGTATTTTTTTTGTTGTGGTGGTGTTTAAAATTTTATGTTTTTTCATTATTGTTAGGATGTAAACGACTCCGTGAAATGAGAAATGAAAGGGAAAGCCTACGCTGTCAACGCAACCTAGTTTTGCTGTCAACGCAGCCTAGTTTTGCCGTCAACGCAGTCCTAGTTTTGCCGTCAACACAGCCTAGTTTTTGCTGTCAGTACACAGCCTAGTTTTGCTGTCAACACAGCCTAGTTTTTGTTGTCAACACAGCCTAGTTTTGCTGTCAATACAGCCTAGTTTTGCTGTCAACACAGCCTAGTTTTGCCGTCAACACAGCCTAGTTTTGTTGTCAACACAGCCTAGTTTTGCTGTCAACACAGCCTAGTTTTGCCGTCAACACAGCCTAGTTTTGTTGTCAACACAGCCTAGTTTTGCTGTCAATACAACCTAGTTTTTGCTGTCAACACAGCCTAGTTTTGTTGTCAACACAGCCAAGTTTTGCTGTCAATACAGCCTAGTTTTGCTGTCAACACAGCCTAGTTTTGCTGTCAACACAGCCTAGTTTTGTTGTCAACACAGCCTAGTTTTGCCGTCAACACAGCCTATTTTGCTGTCAACACAGCCTAGTTTTGCTGTCAACACAGCCTAGTTTTGCTGTCATCACAGACTAGTTTGATCAGCCATAGGGATGTCAGTACTTCACCCGCCATGTCATTATGTACTTTGTTTTTCTTCTTTTTCAGCATATCATTTTCTTTTTATGATTTGCCTTATTCAGGATATGAAGGTGTTTTTTTTTTTCCTGAATGACTTTGATAGCCCTGAATAGGATCTGTGTGGTCGACTGGGTAATAATAACAATGATAATGACAGCAAGAGCAGCAAGAACAGAACCCACTACCGCCACAACAAGAACAACAACCGCCACAACAAGAACAAGAACAACAACAGTAATAATAATCGTAATAATAATAATAATAATGATAGTATTAATAATAATAATGATAATAATGATGATAATAACAATGATAGTAATAATAATTACAATAATAACAAATAATGATAATAATAATCACAATGAAAATGATAATATTAACAATAATAATAGTGGCAATAACAACAAAAACTAGAATAGTAATATTGATAATGATAATAATAATAATAACAATACAAACACAGCCACTGCCACACCCACCCACCTACCCCCCCCCGGCCCCTCCCCCCCCCCCCCCCCCGCCCGCCCCCCTCCTCCCCCCCCATACACACAAACATACACATACACTCACATTTTCTCTTCTCTATGGGCAGACGTTTCTTTCGCTCTGTCCTCTGCAACTCCAGACCAATGTTTTGTCGCTTCAGTCAGGTAAAAAGGTGACTTTTTCTGGTCAGCTGCGCTTTGAAATTAAAGAGAGAATGTAACTTCATTTGATTGGATTCCAAGCCATCTCATTGATCTCCAAGTCGGCCGGGTTCACCCCCAGTGAAAAATCTAGTCTGCAAAACAGGAAATGTGCAATCGTCAGATCCGAGTCACGTGACCCTCTCTCCCCCCCCCCCCCCCAGTCTGAAGTCTGTCACTGAGAGTAACTCGAAATTGGTGCTAGAGTTCACGCTCTTGTCGGGCGTGTCGATTAGTAACGAAGAGGGTTAATGAACTCGCGCGTGCTCGTTTGCATTTGTGTGTGGCGTGTATGTAGTGGGATTGTGGGAGGGTAGGGGTGGGAGTGGAGAAGGGGCTGGAGGGGTGGGGGTGGAGGGCACGTGTATCTCTACGAACCCTCTATCTCTCCCTCTCTCCCTCTCCCCCCCTCTCCCCCCCCCCTCCCCTCTGTCTCTCTCCTCCACCTCTCTCCCTCTCTCCCCTCTCTCTCGCCCCCCCTCTCTCTCTCTCTCTCTCCCCCCCATTCTCTCTCTCCCTCCCTCTCTCTTCCCCTCTCTGTCTTTCTGTCTCTGTCTTTGTCTCTCACTCCTCTCTCTCTCCCTCTCTCTCTCTCTCTTCTCTCTCTTCTCTCTCTCTCTCTCTCTCTCTCTCTCTCTCCTCTCTCTCTCTCTCTCTCTTCCCCCTTCCACCAATCACAGCGTCTTTATTTTTTTTTTTGTTCTTTCTTTCCTTTCCTTTCTGTCGTTCGATTTGCTTCCTAACCTTCCTTCCTGCCCTCCTTTCTTTTGCCTCCCGTTCTTTTTCCTTGCGTTTTTTTTCTTTCTTCCATCGTTCCACTTGTTGACAACATCTCCACTCCTACACGGAGGGAGGAGCACACACCTTCCCCCATGACATCGGACACTGACAGCCGAGAAGCAGCCCTCAGCGCCTGGAAACCCGAGCGGCAGCCGTGAAGCAATGCCGTCTGTGTCGAATTCCAGCAGCATCCAAATGTCAAATGTTTGGCGCTTTCGCAGATGATGGAGCCTGTGGCTGAGCAGTCTGTCTGTCTGTCTGTCTGTCTGTCTGTCTGTCTGTCTGTGTATCTGATTTTCTGTCTGTCTTCTGTCTGTTTGTCTGTCTATCTGTGTCTGTGTATCTGATTTTCTGTTTCTGTCTCTGTCTGTCTGTCTGCGTGTCTGTCTGTCTGTCTCTTTTTTCTCTCTGCATCTCTGTCTCTGTCTCTGTCTTCTCTCTCTCTCTCTCTCTCTCTCTCTCTCTCTCGGCCAACCCCTCCCCCCTTCTCTCTCTCTTTCGTCCTTCTCTCTCTCTCTCTCTCTCAAAGTATCTGTCTGCCAGTCTGTCTATCTGTCTGTCTATCCGTCTGTCTGTCTGTCCATCTCTCTCTCTCTCTCTCTCTCTCTCTCTCTCTCTGTGTCTCTCTCTGTCTCTCTGTCTCTCTCTCTAGTTACCAATATCAAATTGAAACAATTAGATACTCTTTCATTTAACACGGACATTATCAATGACACCAGCCGTACTGGAAGGTGTACGACACTTTATTTTTCATTGTATTGATATTAAACAGGGAAATTGATATGTATATCCGTGAACATGCTCCCCCCTGCCATCCCCCCCCCCCCCCCCCCCCCCCCCCCCACACACACACACACATAGTAATAATGTTCAGGATGGGCAGAGGTCTGCATATATAAGAATGCTGAGTCTCGCTCCCTCCCCTCCCTCTCCCCTTCTCTCTCCCCCTTCATCCCTCCGCCCCCTCTCTCTCTTTCTCTCGCTCTCGCTCTCCCCTCTCTGTGTGTTTTTTTCCCCCTCTCTCTCTGTGTCTTTGTCTGTCTCTCTGCGTCTCTCTTTGTCTCTGTCTCTCACTCACTCACTCTCTGTCTGTCTGTCTGTCTGTCTCTGTCTGTCTGTCTGTCTGTCTGTCTCTCTCTCTCTCTCTCTCTCTCTCTCTCTCTCTACGGCGCGCACAGACACAAACACAGACACACACACACACACACACACACACACACACACACACACACACACACATATATATATATAATATATATATATATTATATTACACAAACTAACAAATCAACGAAAAAACAAGAGCATGCACTCTGGTGTCATGTTCAGAAGCCGTCCATGAAGACAGTACGAGGCCTCTGTCCATGAAGACAGTACGAGGCCTCTGGAATGGTGAGTGTAAAGACCAGCTGTCGAAGACTCATCCCAGAAGACACTACGAGGCCTCTGGAACGGTGAGTATAAAGACTAGCTGTCGAAGACTCATCCCAGATGTGAACTGTGGAGCTCTAGCCAAGAATCGCAGAAGTCAACATCTCCATCCACGCCACAGTTGGTGGAATGGGACGGGGAGAGTACATAATAGCGTTCTAGGAAATGGCTTACAGGGAAAAAAAGAATAGAAATCTGCAGAGGGTAGAGTGTGGCGAGATACAAGATAGAAGAAAAAAAAAAAGCATTCTCTTCCGAAAATAAGAACTCTAAGCACTCCAATGTTGGTTGTTGTTTTTTTCAGTGCGCTTCAAGATTGTCAAAACACAAATCATTCAATTCTCAGCTGGTTCTTTCTAACGGAAAGATCACTCTTTGGGAGGGGGGGGGGGGGGGGATTTTTTTTTTTTTGTCAACGTGGTGACAGGCGCGCGAGTGTCTTGGGTTGGGATTATACTGAAACTGAAAACTGATAACTTGTAACTGACATGGAGGGGCAAGGTAAGTACAGTGGTTCACTTACGGTCAACAGAAATCCAGACAAGCTTATTCTACAAGAGCAAGTTGTTTGTAGGGAAGGGGGGGGGGGGGGGGGGGGGGGGGGTTTCATGAGGAGCGCACTACAGATACAAACAACTAATCCAGAGAAGGAAAAGACTGTGTCTATGCTGAGTGTAATATTCACGACTGACGAAGACAAACCTTTTTTTTCTGGGAAAGCAAGTCTCTGAAGGGATGAGGGATTCAGTACAAAGAATACATTCACTGGAGATAACACACAGAACTAGTACAGAAAAGCCAGTCTCAAAAAAAAAAAAAAAAAAAAAAAAAAAAAAGGTGTGGGGGGAGTCATTATTAGGAGAAAACTTTCTATAGATAAACACCACATTCCGTCCAAAAAAAACCCCAAGCCTTTAACCCAGTGAAGGGTCTTTAGCACCATGTGGGGAGGCTTCGCTTTGCCTCAAAGCACTATGAGCGGAAACCGAAAGGTTGGTATATGGAGACAGGTTGGAGCACAGAGCGCTGCCTGACTTCAAACCCACCTCACGGGGGCTACAGTTTCCGTTCGACAGGTAGCGCTGCGAGGACCGGTGCCCGGATGTCACGATCAATTTCCGGGGTCAAAGAGGACAGACGGCGAGAACAGTTTGATGAACTCAATTGCCTAGCGCCAATATATTATAAGCTTATCTATGACAGATGATCGGCGGTCATAATTCATTTTTATTTTATTTTTATAAATCCATGAATTTGTAAATGAATGAATGAATTCGTAGATGAATTAAGTAAATGAGAACATGCGTGAGTTTCTGATTTTCCCGTTTATTTCTTGCCTTCAACTTCTTTGCATGTTGACTGAAAGGGACTAAGATCAGCTAACATGAGTACTGCTCTTGTTAGCGGTTTTCAGTTCACCATGAAAAAAAAAAAAAAAAAAAAAAAAAAAAAGAAAAAAAAAGAGAAAAAACTGAATCTCTGGGACTTCACCGGCTAAAGACCTTCCTTGTGAACGCTCTCCG
>CM065717.1:64986292-64988792 GCA_033310375.1 Conus canariensis
GTGTTGTTTCGTCTGTTAATTATTCTTTCTTTGTGTTCACCGCTACAAAAGAGGAGGTGGAGTGGGGAGGAGGTAATTGGGGGCTGAAATCAGCCTAGCAACTTATTCTAGGATATTTTTGACTCCTGAAACAGCAAGACTAACTAAAATAAGGTTCGTAAATTTAGTCATGAATTAGGGGACCGGAATAGCTCAGTTGGTAGAGCGCCGGACTCGTGATCCTGGGGTTGCGGGTTCGAATTTCGGTACAGGGGATTTTTCCCTCGGAGTTAACATTGGTTCTGACTCCATTCCCCCTACAGTCCTTCGAATGAGACTATAAACCGAGGCTCCGTGTGTGAACGCACGCACAACATCTTGCACACACGTAACATCCCATCACCAACTTTCGGAAGAGAAGGCCAGTTTGGCCGTTGGTATGGATGACACGTTACACATAGCATGCACCTTTCCCGAAGATGGAGTATGGCTGCCTTAATGGCGGATAAAAAAAAAAAAACGGTCATGCACACAAAACTCCACTGCCTGTCTATACAGGTAGTGTTCCGCAGGAGTATCAGCCTGCGTACGCAGAAAGAAAGAAAGAAAGAAAGAAAATCGTGAATAAGTCATCCTACCTTTGGTTGTTTTTTTTTATATGTTGAAGTAGACTTGTGAAGGTGAGGATCACGTGGGCCTGTCTCAAACAACAGAGTCTGCTGCTCATCGTGGTAACAGCTGCCACCAAGAGACCCAGGAACTAAACAGTCACTGACACAAGCACTGAAGAAGACATTAATTTTTTTCTTCATTTCTGTTGTTCTTTATTTTAATCAGTATAACATTGTGATAGGTGGACAACAATGCTTTTCAAACATTTCCGCACACATTTTGAATGACTTTGCGCGCAGTTTTTGGTCGGGTATTTTATGAGAAATATCGCCAACATGCCGGGCAGGGGTTTCATGATCATCATTTTGTTTTCTTTTTTTTTAACATCACCTCTACTTTGCAGAGATGTATGGATTACCTATCTAATGTTACTAGTTAGCGCGAAAGAGTCCTAAAACCAGAGCTAATGTGGATGACGGCCATTTCCCCTTTGGTTTTAAGCATGATGCCTGCCTGCGTGTCTTGGTATAACCGGCGCTGCGGTGAGTTAAGCGGAAGGAGTCAAGCGATCTGTCGCTGCAGCCTGTGAAGCTTGCACTGCAATTCTGATCCAGTTTGCCCTGCTTTGCCCAAGTATGAACATCGAAGATTGTACTGCAATTCTGATCCAGTTTGCCCTGCTTTGCCCAAAGTATGAACATCGAAGATTATACTGCAATTCTGATCCAGTCGGCCCTGCTTTGCCCAAAGTATGAACATCGAAGATTATACTGCAATTCTGATCCAGTTTGCCCTGCTTTGCCCGAAGTATGAACATCGAAGATTATACTGCAATTCTGATCCAGTCGGCCCTGCTTTGCCCGAAGTATGAACATCGAAGATAATACTGCAATTCTGATCCAGTTTGCCCTGCTTTGCCCAAAGTATGAAATCGAAGATTATACTGCAATTTGATCAGTCTGCCTGCTTTGCCGAAGTATAACATCGAAGATTATACTGCAATTCTGATCCAGTTTGCCCAGCTTTGCCCAAAGTATGAACATCGAAGATTATACTGCAATTCTGATCCAGTCTGCCCTGCTTTGCCCAAAGTATGAACACGAAGATTATACTGCAATTCTGATCCAGTTTGCCCAGCTTTGCCCAAGTATGAACATCGAAGATTATACTGCAATTCTGATCCAGTTTGCCCGCTTTGCCCAAAGTATGAACACCGAAGATTATACTGCAATTCTGATCCAGTTTGCCCAGCTTGCCAAAGTATGAACATCGAAGATTATACTGCAATTCTGATCCAGTTTGCCCTGCTTTGCCCAAAGTATGAACATCGAAGAACTGATTGAATGTCACAGCCAGCCATCGGTGTGTGCATGCAATCTCATCAGTGTCTGATTTCATGAAGGCAATATAGTTTATACAGCTGTAGACCGGAGACAACCTTATATATCGAACTGAAGATATGATTCGTTAATGTTTTGTGCTGCCAAGCTTGCTATTAAGGAAGCAATTTTTTTCTCTCCATATTTAGTGTCTCTGTGTCTTTATTTTGTATTTTTGTGTGGGTCTAATGTCATTCCCATGGTAGTGGGTCCTTAGCAATGAAATCGTTCTGAACTCTTTGAGTTCCGAGTTCCTATTTATTGTACCTCTCTCTCTCTCTCTCTCTCTCTCTCTCTCTCTCTCTCTCTCTCTCTCTCTGTCACACACACACACACACACACACACACACACACACACACACACACACACACACACACACCACTCCCTCTCCTCCTCTTTCTCTCCCTGCGGCCCTTCTCTCTCAATCTCTCTTTCTCTCTTTCTCTCTCGTGTATCTCTCTGTTGTCTGTCTGTCTGTCTGTCTTTCTGTCTGTCTCTGTTCTCTCTCTTCTCTCTCTCTCTCTCTCTC
>CM065717.1:64996292-64998792 GCA_033310375.1 Conus canariensis
ACTGAAAAGGATTGGAACAGTAAAGGAAACGTTTGGCCGCACGATCACATTCCACAATATAACAGCCAAACAGAAGGCAGGAAAATGATCCACTTGTCGGAAAATGAAATGGATTATTGTTCCCTCATTGTATTCACGACAGAAAGAGCTATGGGTCATACCCTCCCTGTTCTTGAGTTTCTTTCGAACACCACATTACCTTTTAATGATCATCGCCTTCTTCTCTCCCCTACTTCCTTCCTTCCAGCTCCGAACCCCCCACGCCCACCCCCTCCCCCCCCCACCCCCCACCCCCCACCTCCCACCTTCCGTTCGGGCACAGACTACATCCAGCTAAACGTGTCCGGGACGTATGGGACTGACGTTCCCCAACCGGACGGGTAAGTCACCGGGTGGGAGGCATTTTTGGTTTGCGACACCGGTCGTTTCGGGATCGAAGATCCCATTCGCCATGGTAAGCTACCTGTACGCTCACCGGCTCGCGCGACCTGACTGTGGAAAGAAAGAAAGAAAAAAAAAAAAAAAATCAATGTCGCTGATGCGAATATTATTTTAAATTATGTCCTGAATCGTGTCTTCATTACATTATCTTTTTTGTTTACACGCCTCTGCAGCCAGAGTTCTTTTGGTTTTTTTTTTTTTTTTTTTTTTTTTTTCATCTGGTAATTTTCATTTTTTCCCCCCACCATCTTATCTGATACAGCGCTTGACATTCCTGTCTTCCGATACTTATCGACAGCACGGGCGACGTTTACGTCACCACTGACGTTTTCTAACCAAAGCAAAACAAGCACGAGCTTTTTTTTTTTTTTTTTTTTTCCCCTCATCCAGACGCCGCATCAAGGGGAGGCCACTGTCTATGATTGCTGTCGATAATATTCTCCTGGCGACGGAGGGACGAATGATCGACGGCACGCAGCCCTCATTGAGCTGCGCGGAAAACAAGTCTCCATTCTGATTGGCTGCTCTGGGACTTGGGTCGCGTGGGATTCTTGCGAAGCGCGAGGAATTTGAAAGAAAGAAAGAAAGAAAAACTTTATTTGTTTGTTTTATATAGTGCGATTTGTTGATGGTATGGTTCAGTTTTGAAAAGTCAGCCAGCCGAAGAAGGTGCGGTGAAGTGGGAAATTGGATTTGGTACAGTTGGAACTGTGAACGTGCTTTGGTCTGAGCTACTCCATTGACTGTGAGTACATGGGGCTCGCTCTTCGATGTTTTTGTCTGTCAACTAATAACCGAAATGGAATCAAATATGCTGAAGAAGAACTGAACAGATAATGATAAATAATAATAAAGCCATAAGTAAATAATAAAGTCTACGAAAGAATGAATACGTGCACTTAGTTCGTCCTGAACCCGAAGGGACTGACTCGACATCATACACGGGGAAACAGCGACATGTACATTTACCTCCAAACTGGTTCCGCCTGTGGAGCCCATTCATCTAGCGCACATGTACGGGTGCTACATCAGCTGATATCTTGAGTCAGTTTTCTTTTGGAGCTGATTGTGTGTAACCGTTTGTTCCTTGGTATGGAAGCAAGAGCGATCTTTCTTTTTTTCTGTTTGTTTGTTTGTATTTTACGATTCCAGATCTAACTTAATTTTTCTTCAAATTATTACATGTTGGCTAACAAAAGGAAAATAAGGATTAAACAATTCAGGGAAGCTTGTAAAGTTTTGTAGGTGCGCGCGCGCACACACACACACACACACACACACACGCACGCACGCACGCACACACACGCACGCACGCGCGCGCGCGCGCGCACACACACACACACACACACACACACACACTGGTTCCACCACTGTCCTTATTTCAAGCCGGTCGCGAGACGCACTGCTGGCAGAGGTTGTCTTGAAGCATTGACTTTGTGTCTTCGCATCTGAACTCATTCCAGTCCTGGGTGAAGGAAGGGGCAACGACCGGGCAGCGTCTCCACCTTGGGAGATACGACGGTGACGCCCTTAGCATGTGATTCAAGGTTGTTGTTGTTGGGGGGTTTTTTGTTGTTTTTTTTAAACTTTACTCGTGTCTCCTTAAAATTGTGCGGTGTCCAAATAGGAACTGACTTTGAAATGACTGAAGTATCATGAACATGTGTGTTTTTGAAACTTTTTATGCATGTAGGAAAAAAAAAAGAAAAAAAAAAGGCTCAGTTGAAAATAAAATGAGAAATCGATAAATTCGGTAAGAGTCGGGTCGGTGGGAACAGAACGGAGTTTGTATGCAAGGGAGACAAACAGAGTTAAAATGGTAGTGTGGATCAACAGAGTGCCTCCCTTTGGAAGAATGAGCATTGCAAAGATGAAGAAATGCGGAGTAAGCGCTTAGACCCCCCCCCCCCCCCCCCCACCCTCTCCTGTCCCCCCCCCCCCCCCCCCCCAATCTGCCTATTGATTTTTGAGTTGCAGTAAAGTTATAGCTATCAATAGCCCCACGCTTGTAAAAATTTTTTTTCGTGAAATATAAAAGGTTTTAATGTGAGACCGACTG
>CM065717.1:65008792-65043792 GCA_033310375.1 Conus canariensis
GGGGGGATGGAGAGGATGGAGGGAGGGTGTAGTTTACAGGCTCTCGTCCTTTGCCCCACTTTTTGGCGGCGGCAGCGTGTTCCCGCAAGACCAGCTGTCTGCAAGACCCTGCCGCTGAGGGGGAAAGCACTCGGACAGTCTGGTCCACAAAGACTGCCCTTAATTCAGTTTTCCTGCATCTCCACCGCTGTGTCAAGTCTCCGAGTCTCCTGGGTCGGTCCCTCAGGGCCGCCAATGTCGTGGGTTCAAATGGCACAGAGAGGGGATGGGGGGGGGGGGGGGGGGGGGGGGGGGGGGGGGGGGGGGGAGGTGGTCTCGATTGATTTACAGCAGCGTCCATTTCAAAGCGGTGAATTGTGACAGCGCCTGCGTTTCTAGTTGGTTTATCCTGGTTTTCTTGTGTTCTCTCTCTCTCTCTCAGCTCTCTCTCTCTCTCTCTCTCTCTCTCTCTCCTCTCTCTCTCTCTCTCTCTCTCTCTCTCTCTTCATCTATCTCCACTCTTTTCTTCGTTGCATGTTTTTTCCAATGTTGAATGGTGTACAGTTTCTTTCTGAAGAAAGTGAAGCCCCCCCCCCCCCCCCCCCTTTTTTTTTTTTTTTTTTTACTCCGTTGTTTGCAATAGAGAAAATGCAGAGTTGGATATATATATATATATATCATGCCAGCTGGTGTGCTTGTTTGATCACCAGCTGGTGTGCTCGTTCGATCGTACATGAGAAATAGAAAGTCACGCGCATAACATTCTGCCGTATTTTTTATTTAAAAAAAAAAAAAAAAAAGCAACTTTCATCAAGGAGACTGATTGTGACTGTTACTGCATGTGCGTGTCGTCACTGTGTGTTCATGTTTAGTGTTAAAGATCTGTTGTTCAAAGACGATCGGTATTCCATGGATTTTTTGATGGCGATCAACGGTAATGGCAAAACTTTCCCGATCATTCTGTGCCGAAAAAATAAAAATAAAAAGGAAAGGCGCACAAGCTATCCATTGTATGACAGTTTACGTATAGCATCATGTCATCATGTTTGAAGAGTTGAACTGTCCGTCAGTGAAACTAAATTCACCATCGCCATTTAATAACTTCGTTGTCGGACTATGCTTGGCGTTGGAGTCAGCATAGCGCATTATCAGTCTCTCTGGGCAAAGTTTCTGATTATGTTGGCTGTCGAAAACCCGAAAATTGACGTAGTATTCTGGTTCGCTTCAATTTTTGTTTGTTTGTTTTTGTCCGCTTTCGCTTTAGGCTGAGTTGCATTGGTTTCTTTGCGCCTCACTTCTGCAATGTCGACAACTAAGGAAAGCAAACTGCGAGATCCAATCAGCATTTCGCGTCAGACAGTCTAGATGGGAGAGCTTTGCCGATTGGCTGACTGATGAATCAAGATTTGTAAAGGGAAAGCACCTACTTCGAATGGTTTGGCTCACACGCGATCGTCGTTTCAGTCCGTTGACTGACTTTCTCGTTGTAAAATCAGTTAAGTGTTCACACTGTTTGATCTATTGACTGACTTTCTCGTTGTAAAATCAATTGAGTGTTCACACTGTTTGATCTATTGACTGACTTTCTCGATGTAAAATCAATTAAGTGTTCACACTCTTTGATCTATTGACTGACTTTCTCGATGTAAAATCAATTAAGTGTTCATACTCTTTGATCTATTGACTGACTTTCTCGTTGTAAAATCAATTAAGTGTTCACACTCTTTGTTCTATTGACTGACTTTCTCGTTGTAAAATCAGTTAAGTGTTCACACTCTTTGATCTATTGACTGACTTTCTCGTTGTAAAATCAAGTAAGTGTTCACACTCTTTGTTCTATTGACTGACTTTCTCGTTGTAAAATCAATTAAGTGTTCACACTCTTTGATCTATTGACTGACTTTCTCGTTGTAAAATCAAGTAAGTGTTCACACTCTTTGATCTATTGACTGACTTTCTCGTTGTAAAATCAATTAAGTGTTCACACTCTTTGATCTATTGACTGACTTTCTCGTTGTAAAATCAAGTAAGTGTTCACACTCTTTGATCTATTGACTGACTTTCTCGTTGTAAAATCAAGTAAGTGTTCACACTCTTTGATCTATTGACTGACTTTCTCGTTGTAAAATCAAGTAAGTGTTCACACTCTTTGATCTATTGACTGACTTTCTCGTTGTAAAATCAGTTAAGTGTTCACACTTTGATCCACATTCTTTACGCGTTCATACCCTCTTGCTTTTTTTTTTTTTTTTTTTTCGTGTATGTGATTTTCAATTTAGGCGCATGTTTCATCCCTGTTGTACGTGGATGTGAAACCCAGCTATTCATACAGATGTGCATATCACGTGCCAGTAATGCTGTGCACCATACGCCACCCAAGCATCCGCCACTTCTCCGACGCCTTCGCTCCCTCTGTCTATCTCTGTCTCTCTATTTCTCTGTCTCTGCCTCTCTCTCTCTCTCTCTCTCTCTCTGTTTGTTTGTATAGTCATGCTTTGATGCATACATTGTATCATTCAGTACCAGATCCACAGAATAGACAAGTATGAAGAATGGCTAACTAAGCCAATACTTTTTACCGTTGTAAAATAAAGGATCATTGACATTATCATTGTCATGGTCATTCTCTCTCTCTCTCTCTCTCCTCTCTCTCTCTCTCTCTCTCTCTCTCTCCCTCTCTCTCTCTCTCTCTCTCTCTCTCTCTCTCTCTCTCTGTGCGTCGACAGGCATGGACAACATGGTGGTGCAGCGCGTGCACCAGGCGGTCAAGGCCTCGCTCATGTCGCGGCGCAGCCTGGAGTTCTACTGGCGGCAGTTCTGGGACGGCGGGGGGGCGGAGTCGGACCTGCTGTGCCACGTGATGCCCTACATGCTGTACAGCATCAAGCACTCGTGCGGCCCAAACCGCTTCGTCTGCCTCATGTTCGACTTCCGCTCCATCCCCGGCGAGATGAGCAGCTCGCGGGCGCACGCCATCAGCCAGGGCAACGTGGAGGAGTTCGCCGAGT
Source organism: Conus canariensis (assembly GCA_033310375.1). Taxonomy (NCBI): domain Eukaryota; kingdom Metazoa; phylum Mollusca; class Gastropoda; order Neogastropoda; family Conidae; genus Conus; species Conus canariensis. The sequence goes on from CM065717.1 coordinate 65,011,780, forward strand.
ACCTGTACAAGCAGTTCCGCCAGAAGTCCTACTTCTACCGCTACAACACCATCCTGGTGCCCCTGGGCGATGATTTTAGGTCAGGAGGGTGGGGGCAGCGGTCTGGGTGAGGGGTGTGTGTGTGCGTGTGTGTGTGTGTGTGTGTGCACGCGCGCGAGCGTGTGTGTGTGTGTGTGTGTGTGTGTGTGTGTGTGTGCGATGTGTATGTGCACGCGCGCGAGCGTGTGTGTGTGTTTATGTTGTGGTGGTGGGGGGAGACGGAGAAAATAGGTGGGTGTATGTGTGTGAGTGAGACAAGACAAGCAGTGACATAAAGACCAGAGACGGACAGGGAGTGAAGGCTGTATGACCGAATGTCAGTCATGATCCCTTTGAAGGAAAACTCGTCCATCAACAGGCGATTCTAACAGCATCTGGCATGCCACTGTGCCCCACAGATATGACAAAGAACTGGAGTGGGACCAGCAGTACGGCAACTACACCAGGCTCATGAGGTACATGAACGCCCGCAAGGACTGGAAGGTCAAGGTCAGATTCGGCACCCTGCAGGACTACTTCCGCCTGACGCGGGAGGAGCAGCTGGCCAAGAAGTTTTCCGGCAAAGGGACGGACTTTCCGGTCCTCTCCGGGGACTTCTTCCCTTACTCGGATCGGAATTTGGACTACTGGACCGGCTTCTATTCCACCCGCCCCTTCGACAAACGGTTTCAGAGAGAGGTGAGATGGGCAGATGGTGAGGTGAGAGGTTTGGGGCAGATGCAGGTGTCGCTTGGGTTAGTGGGCGGGGCCGGCTAACGGTTTGGGACCAATGTGGTTCTAGAGAGATGTACTGTTACGTACGGAAATGGGTTTCGGGTTGAGTTGATGACCTGGTCTTTCGATGGTTTGGGACTGAGGGGGTTTGAGAGAGGGGTGAGGTGAGGTGGGAAGATGGGGGTTTGGCTGGGGTTGTGGGGGGAGCTGGTCGGCTGATGGTTTGGATGAAAAAAAAAAAATTTAAGGTTTGGTTTCACCGGCGAGTCGGTTGACTGACTGTTGGGATGGTATAGATGATTTTTCGTCCATTGTCGTTTGTTTTTAAGTGGTTACGTTCGACGGTGATATCTTAAAAGTGTTATGGATGGTTGGTACGGTTGTTGTTTTTTTTTCCTTTCTTTCCTTCTTTTGTATTTGTTTTAGTAGAGTCCCTTTTAAAGTCATATGCAGACCTGTTTACTCTTACGATTTTGCCGTAATTGTTACAGGAAAAAAAATCGAAAATTACGGGAATTACTAGCTCCCCCCCCCCCCCCCCCCCCCAACCCCAATTAAAAGTTTCGTCTGCTACCGTTTCGGTCAAAACCAGTAAGAAGACATTTCCCAGCGTGCCTTGCGTCTTTTACCTTGTCAAAGATAGCAACGAAGTGGTCATACGCGCCAGCGGCGGTCTCTTCCAAATCTTCAAAAGTTGCGAAAGTATTGCAATTATGAAAATTGCGTTGTTGTCGTTTTTTTTTTTGTTTTTTTTTTTCTTCAGATAACAGGCTTTTGTCTGAGATATAACAGGTACACGAATTTGGGGGTAAACAGGTCAGCATATGTACTCGTGTACTCGTTTATATATTTTGTTGATGTTTGGACTTTTATATTTTCCTGCAAACACACCAAACAATTAATACATCTACCATTTTGAATCAGTCGAAAAAAATGCTTTGAATTATTATGATGAAGAATAGGATCTAAACGCGGAAAAGGACCGGGAGTGAAGAGAGGAAGAGTTTATAAGACATTTAGATCAATGAATTGTCCTGCCTTGCTTCCTTCTCAGTTAGTGAATTGAAATCAATGGTGGGTCTCACATTTCCGTTCTGGTTGGTAGAGCACTACACTTGCTAAAGAAGTGAGAGATTTGGGAGGGGAAAATATCTGCTCTGATCACTGTTTCTGGATGATTTCCCTTGGAATCAGTCAGTAGTGTCTACCAATCAAACGCTGTGTTCCACTCACGTGTTTTCTACCGATGAAGACAAACAGTGGTACAAAGTGTTTGTGCCTCACAGGTGCAGGGCATGATCCAGGCGGCGGACGTGGCCGTGACCTTGCTGTACGCCCTGTACAAAGGCTGGGAGCGGCCGGTCCAGGAGAAGTTCTTCCACTTGGCCTCCCTCATGCAGACGGCCCACAGAGCCCAGGGCCAGTTCCTCCACCACGACGCTATCACCGGCACCTCCAGAGACTTCGTCGTCATCGACTTCGAGACCCAGCTGCTGTCGGCCTACACCGGAACCCAGTCCGTCATGAAGATGGCGCTGCAGGCGTTGATCACCAAGGGCAAAGTGGAGACGCCGTACGTGTTTCACCCGGAGACGGTTCGCCACAGCTACAACGAGACCCCTAGAAAAGTGAAACTGTCGGTACCCCGGGACGGGCTGCTGGTGTTCGTGTACAACCCCCTGCCTCAGTACCGACAACAGCCCGTGCAACTGCTCGTGGACACCAATCTGCTCAGCGTGAAGAACCAGCGGCGGGAGATTCTGCCCAGCCAGGTCAACCCTGTGTGGGAGGAGGAGGTGACGGGGTCAAGACAGACGTGTACGAGTTGGTGTTCGTGGCTGACTTGCCTCCCCTGGCCACTGTGCCCTTCATACTGTTTCCCAAGTACAGCCTGCCCGCCTCCACCCAGCCCGCGCGCATCTCCGTCTTCAACACCCAGACCGTCGTCGTCCCTCCGCAGACTCTCTTCACCGAGAATCAGCCTGAAGCGGTGCGGACGCTGCCTGTCGCGATCGAGAACGCCAGGGTGAGGATCAGAGTCGATCCCCGCACGGGGGAGCTGATGGATGTGGAGGACAGGCTGACAGGGAACAGGACCGCTCTGCACATGGGGCTGCACGTGTACCGGTCGCAGGGCAGTGGGGCTTACCTGTTCAAGCCCAAGAGCGGGTCCGAACCCCTGATCAGCAACACGCCGTTGGTGCGTGTGGTGGAGGGGCCGGTGATGACCCAGCTGACCGTGGTCTACGAGCCGTACATCACCCAGACCTTCACCCTCTACCACCACCCGGCGCTCCTGGCCTCGGCGGTACACATCCGCAACGACCTCAACATCCAGACGCTGAGGGACCGCGAGATCGTCATGCGGATGAAGACGGACCTGCGCATGAAGAGGGCCGAGTTCTTCTCGGACCAGAACGGCTTCCAGTACATCCGGCGGCTGACCAACGACAACACGGCCGTGGAAGCCAACTACTACCCCGTGACGTCCGGGGCCTTCCTGGACGACGGGCAGAAGAGGGTGACCTTACTGACGGCGCAGCCTCACGGCGCTGCCAGTCTGGACAAGGGCTGGCTGGAGGTGATGTTGGACCGCTATCTCCTGTACGACGACGGCAGGGGCATGGAGGAGGGCGTGCAGGACATCAAGCCGGCCACCAGCGACTTTGTCCTGATGGTAGAGTCCAGACCCGGCCACAAGCAGCGCAGGGAGGATCCCAGAACAGCGCCTCATTATGCCCTCCCGTCCTTGCAGAGTTTGGCTCTCGGGGACCGTCTCCAGCAGCCTCTTCAGGTGTTCTACAGCCAGGTGGACTCGGAAGTGTTCTTCGCGGCTGTCCAGCCCATGAAGAACGCCCTGCCCTGCGACGTGGCGCTGCTCAGCCTGCGCAGCCTGGCCACGGGCAACCTCAATTACAACGGCACCAGTCTGATCCTGCACAGGCGGGCCTACGACTGTGATTTTCCCGCCCAGGACCTCTTGCAGTGCTCCACGTGGGGGCGGTCCCTGACGTTCCAGGCCCTCTTCAGGGGGCTGGGCAAAGGGGTGAAGGCCGTCCGGGAGACGACCCTCACCCACCTGCATCATAAACGATCTTTACCTCCAGAGTCTGTCCTCGATCTTCGGCCTATGAGGATAGGGTCCTTCCACGTCATGTTCTGATGGGAACAGTTTGTGTGTGTGTGTGTGTGTGTGTGTGTGTGTGTGTGTGTGGTGTGTGTGTGTTCGTGTTCGTGTTCGTGCATGTGCTCATATATTGTTGCGTGCTCCTGTCCCAGTGTATGTGTGTGATGCCCTCCCGTTTGGAACTGCCTGACTCGTGAGTGAGTGTAACTTGTTGCTGGGACAATACACATAATTATACCCAGATACTTCTGACTCGCCGAAAATGAATGATTCCGTGCTCGACTTTTCTATTCCAGATGTATGTGTGCATCGTGTGCGCTCAGTTCGTGTGCGATATCAGTCACATGACATGACTGGATCGTCTGGTAGAGTGAAAGAGTGTGACACGACTTCATATTGGACAATGTAGTGTGACCTCTGACATTGTTCATTTAGGTGTAATTGAAAAAAAACTGGTCCACAACACGTTGCTAGTGGGAAAACACATGTTGACACTTATTTATAACAGTGTGCGCTCAAAATGATTCTCGTGCATTGTCCTGTTCCGTCTACAGTTAATTGCGCCTGTACAAACAGCTATAAACGAAATCGGCTAATACAACATCAATGCTAATGTAATCGTAAAGGCATTCTGTGAATATTAATGTAATCAGAAATGTATTCTATGATTAGTAGCAGTAATTTGTTTTCAGAGTGATGTCATTTATTCCAGTCAAACAGAAGATAATTGTCCGTCTAGGTGAAGTAAGATTTCCTTTCTGGGGCATTAGGTCGGTTTCCATCGAGCTTTTTTTCGGTTTTGATGTAGAAGTACTTTTTCTGTTTAGTGATTTCAACATTCTTTTTTCTTCTTTTCTTTTCTTTCTTCTGCCTTCCTTTCTCTCTCTCTCTCTCCCTCTCTCGTCCCTTCTCTCTCTCTCTCTCTCTGTCTCTCTCTCTCTTCGTTTGTTTAAATATTAGTTGGTTTTGTTACTTGGACGGAGCAAGAAGTCATCGTTTGGTAAGCAGGATGGTATAAGGGAAACAACTCCTCTTACTTTACCATTTTGCGGAGGCGAATGGGTTAATTGATCAGGATATCATTGTTGTTTCATGAGTTGGTTTTTTTTTTTCAACATATGATTGTAGTATTTTTTTTCCCCCACTTAGTTATCGTGTAGAAAAATAGGGGAAAAAAAAACAGTGACAAGTTTGTTGATTATGTTGATATCATGCTCAAATGAAAACGAAAATGACGAAAATGGTTGGTATTCTGCTTCTTTTTTTTTTGTACTCCAGCCGAAGGTGTGTGTGACAAGAGAGGGTTTGACAGGCATCAACTGAGGCAGGGTTTGCGATGCTACGGCATAAGCAGGGTTTCTAAGGCAACGGCGTAAGACGACAACGCAAAGCACATTTATCCGTACATCCACATTAAGTCACATCAAACATTGTTATGATTTTACTTTGCATTGATTTTTGTTGGGTTCTTTTGTATCAATTTGATTTTTTGTTTGTTTGTTTGTTTGTTCTGCTTTTATGATGAAAAGAAAAAGAGAGTAAGGATAATAGAGTCTTGAACTTTATGGCGTTCATGCAGTGCGGGTCTCCATCAAGCAGTACAAAGCTTAATACCTGTGGGATGTTTTCTTCCTTTTCCCTTTTTGCCATCCATCTCCTTTATATGAGAGAGAGGAGAGAGAGAGAGAGAGAGAGAGAGAGAACATGTCGTCTGTGTATGCGTGCACAATAATTGTAGTCGAAAAGTGTCGCTGTCCCAGTGCCATAAATCTTGCATGTGTGAAATTAACCAAGAGTCAGATGGTGAGTAAAGATTTTAGTGTGTGTGTGTGTGTGTGTGTGTGCGTGTGTGTGTGTGTGTGTGTGTGTGTTGTTGTTGTTGTTGTTGTTCTTCTTCTTCTTCTTCTTCTTCAGTTTAACGTCTTCCCACTAAAAGGGATATCAGACGAATGTGAGAGAAAAACCTGTCAACTGTCTCTCTCTCTCTCTCTCTCTCTCTCTCTCTCTCTCTCTCTCTCTCTCTCTCATGAAAAGGTAATTTGACGGATTGTTTTCATTTGTAGATTTTCTCCTTGGTAACTGAAAAAAAAACAGCATGTTTTTTGCTTTATTTGTTTTTATTTTTGCTTTGGGATAGTTTGCCGTCAGTAAGTCTCATAGCTGCAGAGTCAACGTTGGGTGTGCAGGCTATTTACTTGTTTATGTCCATTGGAACCAGTGTGCTTCTTTCGGCTTCCAAGGAGATTGGTTCCTACATTCGATGTCAAAGAAACGTGCTCAGACGCTCAACACCACGTATGTTTCCCAAAGTACACGTGGATATGTATATACGGGTACACTATATTACCCACCACTTTGAGCTGGATGCCCCTGATCTTTTTTTACTAAACGCTACGTAATGAATTTATTCCTTTATTAAAAAAAAAAATTATTGTTGTAATCCTTTACTATTTTTTTTTTCTCTCGGTTGTTGATTGATTTATTTAAAGGCTTTTTTCCCTATTGACTATGTAGAGGATTTGGTGGTCCTGGATTTAATCCTTTCCCGTCGGAACAGAACATGCGGAAGCTTGGGGAAAGTGCTTTGTATACATATCTCTTCGTGTTGAAAGTGACCCTATCATGACTACGTGTGGCTTTGGCTGTGTCACTTTCTACACATGCTGTGCGGGACGTGCACTTGCTATGAATATTGTCGCGGAGTGATGATGGGTTTTGATGCCGTTTGTTTCACCCCTCGCCTGAGACAACGTATGGAACACACTGTGCTGAAGACGGTGGTCCTCTTGGACGTTTTCCTGCTCCCGTTGGGTACTAACAAGCTGCGAATTAATGCGGTGGGCTACTCCCCTACCCCCACCCCCCTCCCTCTCTCCCAAATAGAATCCACTTCCAATGTTATCCAAAGCTTTATCATATCACCTAGCAAACAAAAACCTTTCTGCTGTTGGTAGAAAGCAGGACTTAAGGAAAGTGTATAACTCACCTAGCAAACAAAAACCTTTCTGCTGTTCAGTTGGTAGAAAGCAGGACTTGGGGAAAGTGTATGACCTACCAACATGTGATCAGGAAGACTGCTGGCTCATGCGAAGACACTCTGGCGTGTATCCCAAAAGGCTCAGGGAACGTTCTTTGTCCTTTCATCGACCTGAAAGTCCACTGCCATTTTGACCCAAACCAAACATGATCATTTCAATGCAGATGTGGAATCCGCACTTACGTTCAAGTGGAAGGTGGTGGGGGGGGGGGGGGGGGGGGGACCGATGGCAGTGAGGTGATTGTCCTCAGCCAGCGTCTGAAAGGGATCCTGCATGGGGGTTGGTACATGGGAAGGGCGGAAGACATCTCTCCGGAACCCTCTTACAGCCAGCAGGCAGGCGGTTCGCCTCAAGGAACAGAGAATGGCACTGGAATGGATAGTTCTTGCAGAAGCCACGGAGCGGTGGCTAGATCCATGCTGGAACCGGTCAGAGAGGAGCACCGAGACTCTTCACCCCCTTCCTTCTCCCCCAACCTTCTGTGTTTTTTTTTTTTTTTTTTTTTTTTTTTCTTTTTCCCTCCCGGATCCCTGCCTTCCCACTTTCTTCAAAGAGGCCAAAGGCGCCTTCAAGTACAATGAATGTTCACGGTGTCAGCAGTTTATTGGTACTGCTTTATTTTTTCACTTGAAGGGCAAGTTCTGCTGTCATATGAGCCGACATATAACGCCTCGAGCGACCGGTGTAGGAAGCCTGGCGTTAGCCTTGTTGTAGGGGCTGTGAAAATGGGATCAAGGCCAAAGCACCACCAAACAACACGTGGATCCACATGTTCTGGAAGCAAGTCTCCTGTACTCAATGCCCGCACAACAGTTTCTCATTCAAAGACTTCACGATAGTTTTTCTCATTATTTGCTTTTTGTCTTGTTTTTTTTTTTTTCCCCGTGTGGTGGTGACACACGGTTGTTTTTGAAACCAGGTCTTGAGCATCATGGCGGCCGGTTGCTGGAGATGGAAGAGAGTCGTTTGTTTCCCCACCTCAGTGCTGCCGTTCTTTGCCCAACAACTCCCTGCTGCTGTGGTCAGTTTGGCGCCACTGTTTGTTCATCTGGGTGTGCTTTGGACCTGCATCGTTTACCCTCAGAGAGTGCGTGGCTGGGCAGCCTCCTGGGAGAACCTGGAGACTATGGGACTGAACTTGACGGATGCTAGAAAACAAGAGTGCCAGAAATGACAGGAGGCAAGTTGAGGAGGATTGTGTGTGTGTGTGGGGGGGGACTCGTGACTCGTGACTTTAATGTGAGGCCATCAGCCTATTCACATGAGTACGCAACAAGACATATACATCAATTTTATATAATCAGAACAAAATTCACCATAACTGCAACGAAACATTCTTCCCTGACAATATGTACATGCAGAATTCTGTCTTAATCATACATTAACACTACTTGGTACATTCTTCCTTATGAACGTAATGTAAGTATATATATTATTATTTTAAAACTCATGATATTAATGCTGTTGATACTATCATACAAAACACATGTTTTCTATTTCGTTACCCTCATCATATTTCGTTTATACAGTGAAGACCTTTCTTCCCTGCGTCGTAAGATTCTCCGGAAGGCTGTACTATTTTAAGCATCTCCCACCCCCCTCGCTTCCCCTCCCCGAAAATCCTGTTGAAGAGACGGAAATCCGAAGAGTTGAAACAGGAGTGTTAGCATGCGTCATGCGCTTGTTTATCTTGTTGTTATTTTCAGATTTTGAAGTTTGCTCAGTGAAATGCTGTCTATCAGTCCACACCTCCGAGATGCACACGGCCCAGTCCTATGTGCAGGGACTTGCTACTGTTGTTTGTTTGGTTGGTTTTTTTCTTCTTTGTTGTTGTTGTTGTTGTTGTTGTCTAAGGGGCTTTATGATTAAGGGTGACATTACATTTATTGTCAAATGGGCTTGGACTTGATTTTTGAGGATTTTGTTTGTTTGTTTGTTTCTTTGTTTTGTTTTTTTTTGTCCTGAGCAAGAAAATGAAGGGAAACTGAGCCAATGCCGAAATGAAATTGTTCCGTCCCTCCCCGCCCCACAGTTCTTCCCTCTGACTCTCTCTCTCTCTCTCTCTCTCTCTCTCTCTCTGTCTGTCTGTGTCTGCCTATCTCTCTTTCTCTGTCTGTCTGTCTCTGTTTGTCTGTCTCTGTCTCTCTCTGCCTCTCTGTCTGTTTGTCTCTCTCCTTCTGTCTGTCTGTCTGTCTCTCTCTCTCTCTCTCTCTCTCTCTCTCTCCATTCTCTCTCTCTCTGTCTCTCCTAATGTGTGTTCAGGTTCGAACGTGCATTCTCTTTATTGTACGACAAATTTAGTATGCATAACCTTACCCCGTGCATACTCTCTCTCTCTCTCTCTCTCTCTCTCTCTCTCTCTCTCTCTCTCTTCTGCGCATGTGTGTGTTTTTGCATTCGCGATAGACAAAACGTTTGTGAACCTGCACATATCATCATATGCGTATGCTGTATGTTTGTGCGCGTGCATGAACATGCAAACTGGGTGTATGTGCGTGTTCAAGCGTTTGAGTGAATGGGCGAGGAAAAAGCCTGAAATCGTGCGTGCAGCCCTATCGGTGGCGCTTCTACTAAATTCGCTCCTTACCAGTTTCCTTCTGTACCTTTCAAAATCTCATGTATTCAAAATGGTAAAGAAGCAAAAAACGTCGGGGTTTTTTTTTTCTTCATGATCATGTATTGTTTTACTGCGCGAACGTCTTCTTTTTGGAATATTTCATTATTTTTCATAACAGATTTCTTTTTCAGGGGAGTGGGGGTGGGGGGGGGGGGGGGGGGGATGGGGGGATAGGGTGGGAGATCGTTGGTGTACTTGTCAAGATACATTCAATCAGAAATATTACAGGTCTTTCTTTAATTGTAGATATCACGCCACAAGTCGTGAAAATCAATACAGAAAACAGTACGTTACAGTATCAATATATGATATGCTACAAAACATACAGGTTGGTCTACAAAACAAAACAATATTGACAGCCGTGTGATTCCGACTCCTCTGCAAGTCTTTTAAATGGCAAACACAAAGTGATGTACCACCAGCCAGGGTGCATCAAATACACTGCTAAGGAACTATACATATGGAAATGAAGCTGGCCGTCGTTGGATACAATTGCTGTGTAAGACACACATGTGAAGATGCGAAACAAATTGATCATGTTTGTACCCATTTTGGGATTCAAACTTTGGAGCTCAGTGTTTCTTTTTCTTTCTTTTTTTTTCTTTGTATTTCATTCTTCCTTCTTCTAAATCGTTGTCTGCTCTGTTTAAAAGAAACGCTGCACAGCATACGAATGTTATGAAAATAAACACAGTGTTTTGTTACATGCCAGTTCTGTATTTAAGAATACTCGAAGCACCTTCCTTTATTGGAATTCGCTTGAAGGCAATCCCCCCCCCCCCCCCCCCCCCCCCCCCACAACCTCCTTTTGTTTATTTTCCAACAAAGGCGAGACCATCAGCAACATTTAGCAATAAAATTTACAACAACAAGAACAAACTAGCAACAGAACTGAAAAGCTCTATGTTTGAGAAATGTTGTAAGACACTGGATTTTGTACCCGGATGCAGAAAAAAATGTTTTAAAGCCAGGTCTATGGAGTTTTAAAGATATTGTGCTCCAGACATGGCATGATGAAGGGGAAGAAAGAGCGAAAGAGAGAAAACAGACAGAAGAAGAGGAACAGAGGTCGACATGGGGACATTTGTCACGACAAAAGGTATGACTTGCTGGATCGGATCCTGTCTCAGCACGTTGGCCATATCAGTATGCGACACTGTGCGCGACATTGTACATTTCTGAGCATCATATGGGCGTGCGTGCGCGCGCGCGTATGTGTGTGTGTGTGTGTGTGTGTGTGTGTGAGAGAGAGAGAGAGAGAGAGAGAGAGAGATAACGAACGAACGAAATTTATTGCTATTAGGCTATACAGCCCATGTAGCAAGTCGGCGCGATGTGCATTTACAAACCGCGACACGATTTCGTTGACATGGAAACCATAACAATGTTGTTTTTTCACATTAGATGACCAAGTCGTGAATAACAAAATGTCCCTGATATGTGTGCACAATCCGTTCACAGGAGGACAGTCACCCAAGGTAGAATTGGACCAGGCCGCGGAGAGCGTGCAACCGCCGTAGAGCACGTGCTTGAATCTCTGCGTGTTGTGTGTTGCTGGCACGTCTTCCTTTCCGCAGGTGGGCCAGCTTCACACGTTCTTCCGATGACATGATCCTGTGTTCCTGCTTGATGTACCAGAACACACAGCCGTCTTCCAAACTCGGATCGCTGGAATATTCTAAAATAATGCCATCCGATTCACAGAGCAACACACCCACCTCATCTGACTTTTCAAGCACAATCTTTCTGAACGCTGTGTTTCTGTTCTTATCTCGCAACCGCCTTTGTATCTGCCGATCAGTCAAAGTTGCGACATAGTCTTTTACTACTCTCGTGTCAAAACCTGCCACTGTCCTGTCTATAGAGTGGTCAAGGCCTGTGTCGATGACAGAGTGCTCGATTTCCTGATGAACGATGTCGCATTCCGACCGACCAAAGCATAGCGGCGGGAGATTGTCTTGAACATCCGGCGTGTCGCGTTCGCTGTCAGCGGGTGTAGGCTTGATGTGTTGTTCGTAAACATCACGTGTGCTGCTCTGTGTACCATAATTTTCGAATTCCGTGTCGAACAAGGCCAGTTCATTCGTTTCACAAATGTTTTCGATTTCACACCAACCTGTTCCAGGCGTCTATTTTGCTGCTTTGCTCTTGCCTGGTCTCGTCGCACCTGGCTGGGCGGTTTCTTTCTGTAATATTGAACTCGTGTGGCTCGGTTCAATCCAGGATCCGCCATTGTTGTTGTCGCAGGGCCGACGGGCTTGAGTCGTAGGACGACGACGGTGCTGCTGCTTTCACCTGTCATTTTCCAGCTTGACACCGAGTTTTCCGTCAGCAGGGCGTTCAGAGCTGTCGCCACAGTCGCTGGAAGTCCAGTAACTGGCATTGTCAAAGAATAATCGAAAATACTCTTCGCAGCTTCGACAAATGGCACCCTGACGCTTCTTGTCAAACCACGTGACCCCCCTGAGAGAGAGAGAGAGAGAGAGAGAGAGAGAGAGAGATTATGACAGCAGAGAAAGATTGCAGGATCTCTCTCTCTCTCTCTCTCTCTCTCTCTCTCTCTCTCTCTCTCTCTCTCTTCTCCATACATACATTCGCCAAAGTTTCCTAACAGTGCGCAGGGCTGTGAAAATGGCTGAGCTAACTGGAACAGCCATGTACCTACCACACGACCTTCCAAGGGGAAACGTGTTCTGGGTGTTGATTTATTTTTGTGGCGACGTGTTGACCAGTTATAGCATTGTTTCATACGGGACTGCGAATATCGACTCGATAAAACGTTTACCCGACCCCCTCCCTGCCTCTTTCCCAACGCTGTCCTTATGTATTGATTCACTCATTGTATCCGCATAGCTGTAACCTGTGATGTCTATGGCCTGATCACCTAGCAAATGTGGTATAGAAGTCCGCACGTTGACACACCTCCCGATGAAACCGACACTATCGACACGATGATGGTCCTACAGAAGTGTGTGTATCTTCTGGTGTTGGCAGGTGCCACTTGGGTACGCTGTCAGTTTCTTCTGTGTAGTTATTGGCGCAACACCGCCATCATGTTCATTGATGTAAGCAACAAGTTCGCGCGTGCGTTCGTGCAAGCAAGTGTGCGTGTATACTTTTCGGGCGTGGGAAACTGTCTAACCGTAAATGAGTGGGTAATATATTCTCGACGAGTTCTATACTTGACGCGTTCCATATTCGATACGCTATGGGTTTTTTTTTTTTTTTTTTTCGTTTTTGTTTTTTCTTTTTCTTTTTTTTTTTTTAGTTTTTGCTCAGCCGATTAATTCTCTTGATTGCAATTGATAGTCCAATTTGTTGTCTCCTTGACAATTGTTTTCACCGAGGGTTCCACATTTTGTGTTCATTTATTGGGTATGTGCGATAGGAGGATGGGGGAGGTTGGAGAAAAAGGGAGAAGGGGGGGGGGGGGGGGGGGGGGGGGGGGGGTGGGGGGGGGGGGGGCAGCTGTGTTTTGTGTGTGTTCATGTGTTCGGAAACCGAAGAGTCGACTTCAGAAATCGACGAAGGAACATTGTCAGAGGATTTCCAACGTGCCATGTATTCAGTTTCATTCAGCTTTGACCTTCGCCCGTCGGTTGATCATTATTGGGGTTTAAACATGGTGTTGACTTGGACGTTAACGTTCCGTGAATTTTCAGTCTTGTGATGATCAATGTTCGGGTTTTTTTGTTTTTTTTTTAATTAGATGTTGTTTTGGTCCACTGTAGCAGTTTCACAGTCAAGCAGAATAGGACGATTTTTCGATGTGTGTGTCAAAGACTTCGATGGTATTTGATTCGTGCTAGTCTGACCAATGCCTGGGCTAATTGTTATCAAAGACTTTGATAATATCTGATTGATTGGTTTCAATCATACCAATATCTGCGCTTCTGGATGTTGTTTCTCTCTCTCTCTCTCTCTCTCTCTCTCTCTCTCTCTCTCTCTCTCTCTCTCTCTCTTAGTGTCTGTATGTCTGTCTTTGTCTGTCTCTCTGTTTGTCTGTCTGTCTGTCTCTCCCTCTCTCTCTCTCTCTCTCTCTCTCTCTCTCTCTCTCTCTCTCTCTCGTTCGCTCGTAAGTGTTCCGTAAAAAAGCCGACGCGAAACACTGGATTTCGAAGTAAGCCAAGGTTACTTCTTGGTGTAGTCGGACAAATATATTATATATATAATATATATATATATATATATATATATAGTTAGGCAGAATTATCTACCACTGCAGATATGAATGCTTATCTCCCCCTATTTCTTCAATCTAAGACATAAGAGCAAGCTTTGTTTATAATTGAATATTTCTTGCAGTCATTGCAACACCAAGCTGCTCTGTAAGTTGCTGGAATGGTGCTCGGTTACTTATCCTTGGAATTTAGTAGTTTCTTGTAATTTAGTCCCTTGAGGATTCATTCCAAGAACTGGCCCTCAGCACTTGTGTCTTAAGAGGTTATCTTTTTATATTTTCTACTTTTCACATGAAAATGTAGCTTGTTTGGTCTTTCTTTTCGCTCTTTGCTTCTTAGGTGGCACCTTTGGTTGTTGTTTTTTAAAACTCAACAAACATACTACGATATTGCACACCAGCCTTTTTCTGGGATAGCATTCTTTGTAAAACCGAAAAGGCAGAGGAGTCAAGTTACCACATTCCGCGGTCACTGAGGAGAAACAATCAGGTTTCGAAATATCGCTATCTGACCAGGAGTTATATGTTAGTGAGTTTCTCTCCCATTGGAGATGGTTCCCTCCCGGGAGACTATAAGCTTGCTGAAGGCTCATTTTGAGAAACATCTATTTTATTTTTTCCCCCATTCACCCACTCAAGCACATAGTGTTAGTTAGGCAGAATTATCTACCACTGCAGATATGAATACTTATCTCCCCCTATTTCTTCAATCCAAGACATAAGAGCAAGCTTTGTTTATAATTGAATATATATATATAATATATATATATATTATATATATGTGTGTGTATATGGAGAAAGAAAGAAAGATATATATATATATATATATAATATATGAGTCGGAAGAAAAAGAATGAAGTTTAAAACTAAACAAGGTTGTGTACTTTTTTTTCCCGTGAAGTACAGTGCTTACTTATTCCATGGCTAACTTTTGTTCAAAGATTTGTTAATCCACTTTATATATTTGAATGATTGATGAACTTCAGCAGACGTGTTGTACGCCATCATTATTGATGACTCAGCCATTTCCACAGGTCCGCTGTGTATACACACTTCATCGCTCAATCGTTGTTCATCCCCGAGGCAAGCCCGAATCTGTGCCTGCTGAGAGCAGATCAGATCTGCCAGGCCCCCTAACTGTTCTAACTGGCTGCTGTTTACATAGCCCAGGAGACGGACCGAAAGAGCCGTGATTCAGTCGAAGACAAATTATACAAACATTCATGAGACACTGCCACTCGTTTGGATCACATCGTGCAACCCCGGTAGAAACTTGACCCCCACGCTGCTAACTGTTTTTTTTTTTTTCTTCCTTTTTTATTTTCTTTAAAGGGGAGGGGGGGGGGGGGGTCCATTCTTCTGCAGTACTTTCACGAGGAAAATATGGCAGCCTGTTTTTAGGCATAATCATTGAATTGGTTAATGTAAGTGTCTTGCTCTTAACTGTTGGAACTAAAACGTGCTCTGTGTGTGTGTGTGTGTGTGTGTGTGTGTGTGTTTGTCTGTGTGCGCTGATGGTTGTGCGGATAGCTCGATTCTTATACATTAAACCTGAGAAACCTGTGAACGTTAACATCATGATTATTCTCATTATTATGAAAATTTTACTTTGTGAAGAGAATTGTGTTGGGTGTTGCTGCAAAATAGATTTACCAACCATTATTACTCGTGATGAAATGACAATGTCATCATCATTATGTTGCTTTTGTCCCCCCCCCCCCTCCCCCCACCCCCCCCCCCCCCCTCCCCACCCCTCTTCCCCGGCCCGCCCGGTCACTCACCCGACCTCCTCTTCCACACGTCCAGCTCTCTTCTTACCCAGAACCCAGTGCGTGTAGGCAGGGGATGGGGAGGTGGTAGTGAAGGGGGTGGGATGTGTGTGTGTGGGGGGGGGGGGGGGGGAGGGGGGGCGCGAGGTGAGTGAGGACCGGTATGGGGGAGGGGAGGGGAGGGAAGATGAGGGGGCGGGGCGGGATGCTGGGTAGAAATTGCATCCCCGACTCCTGAAAATTCCGAGCTAGTAGTTTCTTCTTCTTCTTCTTCTTCTTCTTCTTCTTCTTCTTCTTCTTCTTTTCTTTCCCATCACTATCGTCGTCTAATTTTTTTTTTATAAATAAAAAAACCAAAAATATTCATTTTTCGCTGTTGACCACCGTTTGTTTCGCCGTTATTTCCCGTCCTTCTGTCACAGTACTAGGACGTATTTGTTTGTTTGTTTGTTTTTTTTTCTTCTGTTACAGTTTATGACATTATAGCCTTTATTTTTTTAGGGGGCGGGGGTTAAGGGGGGTAAAGGGGGGGGGGGGGGGGGGAGAAGAGCGAAGCGGGAGGCAAGTTGGAAACGAGTTATCAAGACTATAGACATTAACTAGCGTGAACACCTAGTTCGTCCTGCCTTGTCTTGTCTAGTTAGTACCCGAGTGACCATTTGCTGCATTTGTATGGCTTCGGTACGTTCCTTATTCTTTTTGTAACCCCCCCCCCCCCCTTTTTTTTTTTTTTTTTTTTAATGTTCTGTGGATTAAAAACAAAACAAAACTCTTCTGTCTGCCGGCCGGCACTGTGCACGATCTGATTCTGTCCGCCTGACGCAGTGCCAGAGTGTGTCACTGTTGACGTTGTGAATTGATGGACTTATTTTGTAGATTTTTTTTTTTTTTTTTTTTTGGGGGGGGGGGGGGGGGGGGGGGAGAGAATGCATGGGGGGTGTGCTTCTTCTACATCAGGACGGGGCGTGATAGGCTGGGTTTTAACATCACTGAAACTGGAAAAAAAAAAAAAAAAAAAGTGTGCGTGCGCCTGTGTGTGAATGCGCGCGCGCGCGCGCGCGCGTGTGTGTGTGTGTGTGTGCGTGCGCGTCTGCGCGCATGTATGTTAATGTGTGTGCGTGCGTGTGTGTGTGTGTGCGTGCGTGTGTCACTTACACCCCCCCTCCCCCCCCCCCGCCTCCCACCTGCTCTAAACGCCCTCCCAACAGGGGAGATTGAGTCTGACATATATATCTATCATTCGATGAAGTCGGACATAGCTGTACTTTATTTCTTTTAAAGATTACATTTACTTGTGTCATGGACATGGTTTGTTCGCTTACAGTTCCTCCGGCGCCTGAGAAGGGCTCGACCTTGGAACTGAAATGTTGAGTTGAAATAAAGGACCCTGTCGAAGAGACTTGTTGTTGTGAGTTCTCTCTATTGACTCATCTGTGAAAGAAAAAGAAAAGAAAAAAAAAAACAAAAAAAACAAGGATGTTTTACAACATTAAGAGAACACTGCGCTGTTTATGTTTTTGAATAATCGTTTTTTACTCACTTTTTTTTTTTTTTTTGGTCCCCAAAAGGAACGACATCAGGAGAAGTTAACTGGCTTGTGGCTAGACATCGATAAAGATCTGTCAGTTCAAGTTTTCTTCTCTCTCTCTCTCTCTCTCTCAGTCTCTCTGTCTCTGTCTGTCTGTCTGTCTGTCTGTTTCTATGACTCTGTCTCTGACTGACTGTCTGTCTCTCTCCTTCTCTCTCTGTGTCTCTCCCTCTGTCTCTGTCTCTGTCTCTTCTCTCTCTCTCTCTCTCTCTCTCTCTCTCTCTCTCTCTCTCTCTCTCTCTCTCTCTCTGTTGTTGACATCGTCAACATCGTATCATTCATAAGATTCCATATAATCTATTTACGCCTTTCGGCATTTCCATAATCTAAAGAAGAATTTTTTTGGATACAACTGCTACTTTCCGGACACATTTAGAAGTAGCAAGAAAGAAAGAAAGAAAGCAAGAAAGCACCACAGTTTATGAACTTGACCATTGTCAGCATTTTCCAAGAGCGTGTTTCTGCCTCTGTCTGTCTATCTCTCTGTCTCTGTCTGTCTGTCTCTTTACTCACACTCACACTCACACACACACACACACACACACACACACACACACACACATTCTCTCTCTTCCTCCTCCCTCTCTCGCCCTCCCCCTCACTCTCTCCCTCTCACTCTCTCTCTCTCTCTCTCTCTTCTCTAATTTTCTGTGTGTGTGTGCGTGTGCGTGTGTGTGGTGTGTGTGTGTGTCTGTGTGTCTGTGTGTGTACCTCCGTGGACTTAATTACACGTACAAAGGAGTGAACATACTCCCGAAGTTTAGAGCCATTTTTTTTTTTAATTCCAAATACAGTGCTACCACAACACAAGCTACCCTTTTTTCATCTTGTTCTTTACTGCTTCTGCTTGAAGAAAAACTTGTTTGGCTTATACATTTGTTACGTCTTGTGATCTGCTCTCTTCCGTATTTGTAACTCCAACACCAGAAAAAGGGTTATTGAGGCACCACTAATATTATGTTATTGTGTGACATCATAATTATCTTAACGTCCATGTTGAAATAAGATAGGGCAGGGAAATGCGGCTGAGTTGTTGACATGCTTGATTCTTCAGTGAGTTCTAGTGTGCGTAAATAACCTTCCAAAATCCAACCCCCCCACCCACCCCCACTACCCCGCACACACAATTGCATCAACATGCAAACACATACGGAACACACACACGCGCGCGCGCGCGCAAACACACACACACACACACACACACACACACACACACACACGCGCACACGCGCACCACACACACACACACACACACACACACACACACACACACACATAGAGAGAGAGAGAGAGAGAAAGACAGAGAGAGAGAGAGGTGCGCACCCTTACACGCACACGTACACACATGTACACACGTTTTACATGAACACACACACGCACACACACACACACACACACACACACACACACACACACACACACACACACACACACACGCACTCATGCACGCACACACGCACGATTACATACGCGCGCACGCGGGCGCAACAACACACACACACACACACACACACACACACACACACACACACACACACACACAACAGAGGGGTTTAACTATGGATTGAACAAGTCTTAAGACATTAAAGTATGTAAATGTGTACGCGAGATATCTTACCGTTCTATATATCATGGTTTTGTTATGTGTGAAAACGTAGATGCTGTTTAATGTCTTATGGATACGCTGCAGAATAGGTGTGAGCCATGTGGTGACGTGTAAACTAAACTGGGACTGATATTTCCATTCAATTTTACTAGAAGAAAACGAGCACTGTATTTCTGCTGTATGACCTTTGCCCTCTTTGGCATTCACGTTCCTTTTTCACCGTCAGAGAATGGATTTCAAGTGAACCCTATGATTATGTACGGAGAAATTATGTAACTTTTTTTTTTCTTTTTCTTTTGAATTATGTCACTTTTAATACACATGTTCAGCATTGAGATTCGATACGTCCAAACATGATGTACATGAAGGGAAGTAACGTACTGTACGATGTAGACCGATAAATAACTGTGCCAGTACGCAGACGTTGTGACGTGTGGCATCATCGTGTCCGTGATGTGAGCAGCTGAGGATTGTTCACCATACTTAGAACCTGTATGTGGGTACTTCATTATCCTTATTGTTATAATTGTTATCATCATCGTCGTTGTCGTTGTCGTCGTCGTCATCATCATCATTCACTATTACTATTACTATCATCATTATTAATCATCATCATCATCATCATCATCATCGCTATTACTGTGGAGTTATCTATTGAAGTAGAATATACACAATGTTAGTTCAGTGTTCAAGTAGTCATGTCTCTTGCCTTCTCTTCTTTTCTTTTCTTTTTCTCTCCTATATCTTTCTTTTCTTTATACTTTCTTTCCTTGCTATGCTTTTCGTTCTTATACCATTTGATGCTGATTGAGTTCGAAACCGAAAAGAAAAGAAAAGCACATATCATTACGCCTTTAATTATGTTATATGTTGTGCATTACTAGTGGGTTGCTGTTGTTTCTTATTTCACAACGTATGTAACTTTGAGAGTCATTTATTGAAGACACATTGATCTGGACATTGCGGTCGGGAGCTTGGGGCTGCCCTTCATGCTCGGTGGCACCTAGTGACGATGTGTGATAAGTGTGTGTTAGGCATTGGTGTGTACAGAGCTGTTAGGTATATACCAGCAGTTAGATGTAATTGTAGGCATTGATATACTGTGCGTGGTGGGTCCAGCCATGCAGTAATTGTAGGCAATACGGCGGTAGGCTGTCTGGTGAAGTCCAGCCAGTAGAGAATTGTAGGCAATACGGTGGTAGGCTGTGTGTGAAGTCCAGCCAGTAGAGAATTGTAGGCAGTACGGCGGTAGGCTGTCTGGTGAAGTCCAGCCGGTAGAGAATTGTAGGCAATACGGGGTAGGCTGTTGGTGAAGTCCAGCCAGTAGAGATTGTAGGCAGTACGGGGAAGCTGTCGGTGAAGTCCAGCCAGTAAGAATTGTAGGATACGGTGTAGCTGTGTGGTGAGTCCAGCCAGTTAGAGCATTGTAGGCAGTACGGTGGAACGTTCTGGTGAGTCCAGCCAGTTGGGTAAGGTGTACCTGAGGCGTCCAGCCAGTTGGGTAAGGTGTACCTGAGCGTCCAGCAGCTGGGTAAGGTGTACCTGAGGGTCGCGTGGTAAGGTGTACCTGAGGCAGGATGATGTTTGTGGCCTGGGCTGTGTCATTGTCCTCCCAAAGTCTGAGATACCTTTTGCTTAGTAGCTGGAACTAGAATCTTCAGAAGAAGTGGCGTGTGTGTGTGTGTGTGTGTGTGTGTGTGTGTGTGTGTGTGTGTGGATGTGTGTGTGTGTGTGTGTGTGGTGGTGCGTGCGTGGTGTGTGTGTGTGTCGTGCGTGCGTGCGTGCGTGCGTGCGTGTGTGCGTGCGTGCGTGCGTGCGTGTGTGCATGGTACTCTTACCATCGATGGGACAAAAACGAAATCATACGGCTTTCCACAGCAGCGCGTGAAGGATAGAAATGGGAAATGAGAAGAAACTACTGCAAGAAAATATGTTGAACAAAAAAGAAAAAGTAGTTTGTAGAGAGCAATCAATTTAGAAGAATATCATTGTGCCTGTAGTCTCTCTCTCGCTTTCTCTCTCTCTCTCTCTCTCTCTCTCTCTCTCTCTCTCTCTCTCTCTCCTCTCTCTCTCTCTCTTATTTTTTTATGTTCAAGCATTGAACCAGAGCCTGACGTTGCGTATGATGTGTGAACATAATGGTGATTTTGTTGTTGATGCCGAAGACAATGATCTCATAGAACTTGTGATATGCTTATACAACATCAACACACAAAAAAAGCAAAAACAAAAATACTATCCGCAACATTGGTAAAATGATAAAGCTGCAGGATCTGTTTAGATCATTGATTATTTTCATATGTTGATGGAGTTTTTGTGCCTTTCTTGTTGAATTTGTTTTTATGGTTCCTATGGCAGGTGACTTTCCTAAAACATTGGGCTGGATGACTCGCATCCGTCTCACTCAAAAAAGGTGAACTCAGTGGATCAAGAACGATAGGAGAATTTATTTTGTTGATATTTGCCACAACATGAATTATATGGTTCAGAGAGAAACGCTAGACTGCAAAAGTGGATCGAAGCAAAAAAATACAGTAAAAGGGAGTACAGCTGGATTCAGAAAGAGGCTGCCTATGTTGCAGATTACATGGTTTTACACTGATTGATTCAATACAAAAACAACTTGTGCAGAATAACATCTATGCATGGGCTTCACAGACTTCGAAAAGGCATTCGATTTGTGTCAATGAAACTTCTATGGCCAATAGTTCAGAAAAAGTGTTCAAAGCTCAAGGAAAGCTTTATGGCCAGTATTTAAAAAAAAATATGTTGAAAGGTGTTAAAACATTCTCAGGTCTGCCAAGGCTAGATTCTAGGCTGGATGTCAAGTAACCAGTTCTGCCCAAAGCAGGAAGCAGGGGACACTCCTAAGTCCGGTTCTGTTTCCTTGAATGTGATGGGGTTTCTGGCTCCAGATCTGATAGAATTGTTCATATTTTTGATTAGTATAGTGCTGGGCTTGTAACTGAATCTCTTGTGAGTTTACCACGCCAGTTCGATATACTGTATATTTGATTGTACCGCTAACAATGGAAAATTATTGTGAGTGAATACAAGTAAGTCGTCTTTATAAGAGAGTCGGTTGTTTTGAAGCTGTGGAAAAGTTGTCTTGAAACACAAAAATGAAAGTGATAAACGGGTATCAATATTTGGGGCTGTTTTACCATTGACTCAGCTGATCTTGCAAGTCAAGCCGAAAAGGCTTGTATCGTCATGACCACTTTAAATGGAACGAATCGTTGATTCGTCGTTCTGTGAGTTCAAAGTGCAAGCTGCTTGGATCTTACATCGTAGATCTGAAATGTGGAGAAATGAAATCCACGTGTTGAAAAGGCGTACATATTTGCTGTGAAAAGTAACAGGAGAGTAAGTTGGCAACTACGAACCATCTGGTCCAGGCGAAACTGGAAGAAACAGTTTAACGATTAGTTGCTGTATTTGTAGTATTGACGGCCATACAAAGCGTGCGTTATGTTGTGCAGGCAAGACATGGAGGGCACAAACATTTGGGCTACTTATATCCTTAACTTCTGGTCAGCATATGGACATTACTGACACATTTTTAAAAAAGTGCACAGCGAAGATATATCAACTTCGAACTGCAGAACAGACACGAACGTATTTGTGATAAAGATATGTTTACAGGGATCGTGTAAAAGTAATTATGAGACAAAGCTTTACTTGCTGATGAACATAGAACGCCATTTGAAAGGCGTTCTGGTCAAGTATTGTTTCACAGAAAGGCAAACTAGACAGCTGATTTCATCGACACTGTTCGACCGTCAAGGATTCATTATGCTTTGTGTTAAGCTTATTTTTTTTTAAATCTTCCTTTTGAATTGACCAGATTTGTGTTGCTGTTGTTATCGTTGTTTTCGTTGATGATGATGTTGAAGATGATGATGATGATGATGATGATGATGATGTGATGTTGATGATGTTGATGAGGTTGCTGTTAAGCCCTGACTGGAATCTAGTTCTGACTGATTGACATCTTCCACACTGAATGAATGGGCACAGCAAACTGGTTGAAGACATCTCCGCCAGGAGGCTTCTCTCTCTATGTATGTATGTATGCATTGTATGTATGTATGTATTGTCTTCTCTGTCTATCTATCTGTCTGTCTGTTTATCTATCTGTCGTCTGTCTGTCTGTCTGTCTTCTGTCTTCCGTGTTGTGTTGTGTGTGTGTGTGTGTGTGTGTGTGTGTGTGTGTGTGTGTGTGTGTGTGTGTCTGTGAACAAAAGAAGTCCCTAGCACAAAATCTAGTTTTTCTAGGTGCTTGTTTGCATGTTTTGAACAACCAGTCGTTTATAATAAATATCCCCCCCCCCCACCCCCTCCCCTCCCCGTGGTTGTCCTTCACCAGCAACACACAAACAGAATGAACTGTAACCGTGTAACAGCCCGGACAGGACCCCTCGCGATCGGCTGGACTATAAACACCAGGAACCGCATTGAACTGAGAACTTCAAACACTGCACGACCCTGAAAGGCCTAGAGGCTGATGATGCACGAAATGCGCCATGAAAAACCATCTGAAAACGTGGACCTGAAGTCTTCCCTCTCTGTAGAAGGGATGGATGGTACAAGCGCCGAAGGCCGGGCCAGTAATAGGGTGTTTACTTTACAAGCTGACTGGCGTTTGAAGCGAAGGGAGCATGAGAGGGAACTCTTCTTCAGGGAGCGCGTTGTGTGCTGACGGTGTCCACCCTGGCGGAGGAGCTCAACAGAATCAGCCAGCGACAGGTATTAGAAAAAATGTGTGTGGGCAGACACAACAGTGCGGCCCTCTTGTATGTTAAAGGCATCCGTGGGTATTATGACGACATAACGATGGGGGTTGGATCACCCAAGATTTTGGAAAGGGACGCACGCACGCACGCACGCACGCACGCACGCACGCACGCACGCACACACACACACACACACAACACACACACACACACACTGCTTGTTTCTATGCTGACAGTCGTAGTCGAAAATGGTTGGACATTTTCCGCCAGCAATTCTGTGCACTTACTGACTGACTCCTCGGCTGAACAAATAGCGAACAGATGGATTGATTAACGATGAACTGACTGGTGGATTTATACATTTGTTTAGTCCAAACTCATGCTGTCAAAAGTAAACTTGAACGAAGTATTTTGTGTGGGGGTGGGGGGTTCGTTTGGGTTTTGTTTAGTAAGCTTGTAGTCTCAATTGTGATTATGGATGCAAATGAAATGTCCACTAGCACAGGGACACCAATGGGTCTGCACATGTTCCAGCGATCCAATGAAGCCTACGGGAAAAGTGGATACATAACCAAATTGAAGTTATCTGTGGTACGGCATGTAGGCCTGCAATTCTCTCTCTCTCTCTCTCTCTCTCTCTCTCTCTCTCTCCTCTCTCTCTCTCTCTCTCTCTCTCTCTCTCTCTCTCTCGCTCTCTCTGTTTGTGTGTGGTGTGCGCGCACGCACTTGTGTTGTATGGGCACTTGCATACGTTCGCCTGCATATGTGTATGTTTGTATGCGCGCTTCTGTGCATATTCGCGCTCGCGTGTATATGCGTACATGCGTGGGTGCGCGCGCGCGCGCGCGTGTGTATGTGTATGTGTGTGTGTGTGTTTGGTTTCAGTTCGTCTCCGAACAATTTATTATGATAATGATAATCGTGATTATGATGTCAGTTGTAACACTACTATCGGAATCGTGCTCGGGCAATATATTTTCAACATTTAATAGTACATATGTTTTGTATTTTCAACAAAAAGAGTCATAAAACCATAAAGGCACGTAGAATGAATATTCAGCATATTTTTGGCAACGCTTTTTTTTTAACCATAGGAGAACAAATAAGCGCTCACCACATCAATATTTCTTTTACTGTCTTCTCAACACAATGAGGCCTTTTGACAAAAATGCCTTTTTGAAAATGCTCTAATTCACCCCAAGCTGTCAGCTCTTTCTGATCAATCATGAGAATGTGTCTTGAACTCTCTGTATACAAGCACTGTCTCTCTCACAAATGGCAGGGTGAGAAACCATCTTTTTTTTCTGGTATCCTTTCATAGGAATCATTGCCTAAGAAAGCATAGGAGTGTTTCACTCTAGGTTGCCCGTTGGTTTTGGAGAGAGGAAACCAGCACTACACATTGTTGTGACACTGGATCTGTAGCTATGTAGCTGGATCTGTAACAATGTAGCTGGATCTGTAACTGTGTAGTAGTTCACTTGGCGAAAGGTCTCTTTGGGGAGTGACAGGGTTTCTTTCAGTATCAAGTGTATCCTCGGGCCTTCTGCGGGAATTTCTGTTATAGTAATTTCATCTTTTCTGCCACTGTCTTCGACCCTGCCCCCCCCCCCCCCCCCCTTCCCCCCTTTTAATTTTACATATCGTCTACTGTCCTTCCTTCGTGGCCCATTCTCTTCTGTCCCACTTGCAAATTTCGATACATCTTCCCCCCCCCCCCCCCCCCCCCCCCCCCCCCCCTTTTCTGTAGAACTTACAACATGACAGAATTTTTGGCTGAAACCTGGTGAATGAGTTGGTGACAATGTATACACTGTCCAGAGTGAATAAATAGAACCTGCGGCCTCTATATTTGCCCACATGACCTCCTTGTTTGTTTGTTTGGTTGTTTGGTTGGTTGTTTGTTCGTTCGTTTTTTGTCGCATTTAAAACATCGAAATGTTTTTTCGTTGGTTTTCTTTCGCTTGGTTTTATCAGCTGTTGACAGGTGTGAAAGAGAGTGCCTAGGCTCCCCCAAGCCAGCCTGTTGATATCCATCATGAGGGATACGTCAGTTTCGCTGTGTTGTGAATTTCATGTCAAATATTGTATAGATACCAACTTGTTTACGTTTTTTTTTTTTAAAGGACAGGACTTTTTTGTTTTCTTCTCCGTGTAGTAACAGTCCCGACAACTCTCTGTGTGTGGTCGTTGGGACGATGAAGATGAAAGTACACTGTCCGCAGCTGATGGTCGTCTGTAGATTAGTGGTGTGTGTGTGTGTGTGTGTGTGTGTGTGTGGTGGTGGTGGTGGTGGTGGTGGTGGTGGTGGTGTGTGTGTGTGTGTGTGTGTTTAAAAGGTGTTATTTGTGAAGTCTAAAGACGACATGCGTCGATTATTCACTCGTGGGATTCATTGTGTGTAATTAAAACGTGTTAACTTTGCGTCGTGTCTCCGTGTTTACTTACTTCTTTCTTCATTTATTGTCCTATATCCATTTGTTCCATTTTTGTACGCCTGGTTTTCAGTCATGGAAAATTCTGTGTTGTTGTTTGTTGTTGTTGTTGTTGTTGTTGTTGTTGTTGTTGTTGTTGTTGTTTTTTCATATAAAGAAAAATGGAAGAATAGGTTGATGACAAGAAATCGACTTGGAGCCTGGCTGTGGCTCTGGAGTGTGGACCACGCAGTCGGCAGGTCGTTTGGTGAGAGGAAACCCAGCGTGGTCCATTGTTGAGACACGTACTGGGTCTTTGGGCCTGTAGGTAGTAGCTCACACATGTTGACACCTACTTGGTGCGTTGTTGAGACACTGGGTCTTTGGTCCTGTAGGTAGTAGCTCGCACATGTTGACACCTACTTGGTGCGTTGTTGAGACAATGAGTCTTTGGTCCTGTAGGTAGTAGCTCGCACATGTTGACACCTACTTGGTGCGTTGTTGAGACACTGGGTCTTTGGTCCTGTAGGTAGTAGCTCACACATGTTGACACCTACTTGGTTCATTGTTGAGACAATAGGTCTTTGTCCTGTAGGTAGCACTCACACATGTTGACACCTACTTGGTCCATTGTTGAGAACACTGGGTCTTTGGTCCTGTAGGTAGTAGCTCCACATGTTGACACCTACTTGGTCCATTGTTTAGACACTGGGTCTTTGGTCCTGTAGGTAGTAGCTCACACATGTTGACACCTACTTGGTCCATTGTTGAGACACCGGGTCTTTCCTATAGGAGCAGCATCACGTGTTGACACCTACACGATGCGCTGGGGTGAGGTTGGCTGGGGTGCGGGTGGGAGCTGACAGGGGAGGGGGAAGGGAGGGGATGAGGTGAGCTGGGGTGCGGGTGGGAGCTGACAGGGAGGGGAGGGGGTGGAAGGGGACTGAAACGGTCCATGTTACATGCGTTGCCCACAACAATTTATGGATTTTTCCCCCCCCCCTGATTGTTACCTTTGAAGCAAATCTTTTGCCTGGAATGTGATTGCTAGACCCCCCCCCCCCCCCCCCCTTCTTTTTTTTTATTTTTTTAACAGTAATGGAGTCCGGAACAAGAAATGGCAGGAACTTTTATCCGCCCCCCCCCCCTCCTCCCCACTGCCCCTCCTCTCCTCCTCCTCCTCACTGCCCTCCCAACCCGGTCGAGGTCTACGTATCATAAATTTCCGGGTTTTTGTTTTGTTTGTTGTTGTTTGTTTACCTGAAGAAAACAGAAAAAGGGACTATGACACAGTCTACCCCAGAATGGTCTGACTTAGTTTATAGTGTTGTGAGTTATTTCCCCTGTCTTTTTTCCTCAGAGATCACAAATTGGTGGTTCAGCTGTTGAGAGGGATGCAGGTAGTACTGGATGGAACGGAGAATGGTGAGAAATGACAGTATGGACGGATGGAACCAGAGTGGATGAGAAATGATGAGTGAGGTACTGGATGGAACGGAGATGGATGAGAATGACAGTATGGACTGGGGGAAGGGAATGGATGAGAATGATGCAGTATGTACTGGATGGAACACAGAATGGTGAGAATGATGCAGTATAGTACTGGATGGAACTGAGAATGGATGAGAAATGATGCAGTATGGTACTGGAGGGAACGGAGAATGGATGAGAAATGATGCAGTATGGTACTGGATGGAACGGAGAGTGGATGAGAAATGATGCAGTATGGTACTGGAGGGAACACAGAGTGGATGAGAAATGATGCAGTATGGTACTGGATGGCACTGAGAGTGGATGAGAAATGATGCAGTATGGTACTGGATGGCACTGAGAGTGGATGAGAAATGATGCAGTATGGTACTGGATGGCACTGAGAGTGGATGAGAAATGATGCAGTATGGTACTGGATGGCACTGAGAGTGGATGAGAAATGATGCAGTATGGTACTGGATGGCACTGAGAGTGGATGAGAAATGATGCAGTATGGTACTGGAGGGAACACAGAGTGGATGAGAAATGATGCAGTATGGTACTGGATGGAACACAGAGTGGATGAGAAATGATGCAGTATGGTACTGGAGGGAACGGAGAGTGGATGAGAAATGATGCAGTATGGTACTGGATGGCACTGAGAGTGGATGAGAAATGATGCAGTATGGTACTGGAGGGAACGGAGAGTGGATGAGAAATGATGCAGTATGGTACTGGAGGGAACGAGAGTGGATGAGAAATGATGCAGTATGGTACTGGAGGGAACGGAGAGTGGATGAGAAATGATGCAGTATGGTACTGGAGGGAACGGAGAGTGGATGAGAAATGATGCAGTATGGTACTGGAGGGAACGAGAGTGGATGAGAAATGATGCAGTATGGTACTGGAGGGAACGGAGAGTGGATGAGAAATGATGCAGTATGGTACTGGAGGGAACGGAGAGTGGATGAGAAATGATGCAGTATGGTACTGGATGGCACTGAGAGTGGATGAGAAATGATGCAGTATGGTACTGGAGGGAACGGAGAGTGGATGAGAAATGATGCAGTATGGTACTGGAGGGAACGGAGAGTGGATGAGAAATGATGCAGTATGGTACTGGAGGGAACGAGAGTGGATGAGAAATGATGCAGTATGGTACTGGAGGGAACAGAGAGTGGATGAGAAATGATGCAGTATGGTACTGGAGGGAACGGACAGCTGATGAGGTTCACGCAGTACAGAACTCGCTAACTGATGATTATGATGCGGTATGGTAGTAGAAGTCATTGACAAGTGATTAATATTGCGTAGTGCGATACTGGATGGAAATGTTAGCTGATCACAATGAGACCGTAACTGTAAGAGGTTGAACAGACTGCCGACGGAAAAATGAAAAGCTGGTGAGAAACACATGGCTGACAAAGAGTTGTGCGGCACGTGAGACTCCCTGTGGGGTTGTTTCGTTTCATATTTATTGGGCCGAGTATATAAACACTTCCCTTACTCGTTTGTCTGAGTTTGAAGACTGTGCTGGACATGAGTACAGACAGTTCTGTCCGTGCATGTTTAATTTTATTACATGTCTTGATTTGGGAATGTCTGTTCTTAATCTGTTTGTATATCTTGGCTGGGATGACCTTTGTTTGACCTGCACTCTCCAACGCGGTGGCTTGTCCTCCCAAATTATTACTATTGATTTTTTTTCCCCGGTCCCACGCCTTTTCTTTCATTTTCTTCATGATGTCATCAATGTTTTATGAATGTGTAAACCAAGAACTGTGGGTGTAAATCTCAGATTAAACTGTGAGTAAAATTTCTGTGATTTATTAACTGTTGAACGAAAGGTCTTGAAAGTGACAGAAACAGCACGTTTCAGTCCCGAAGGGCTTCCACAGGCAAACACAGCTAAAAAAAAAAAAAAAAAAAAAAAAAAAACCAGACAAACAATAAGTTAAAGAGAAAAGAGAAGAATTATCCCTGTTGTGTGTCTCTTGCCTGAAGAAGACAGTAAGGTCGAAACGCGTGGCTTTTGTGTTGCCGTGTGTTTATTCCTGTCGCTGGGCAGCGGGGTGACAGAGCTGTGACTCTCTGGCTGCTGGTCCCGCCTGCCGTCTTCAGTCAAGTTGTAAACTGTCTTGATCCAAGTTGCTGCACTTCAGTGTGAGTCCTTATCTCTGTGGGGAGGTTCTCTCAGAACACATAGCTTCCCACCACCTCCCACCCCTACCCTCCCCTCAGCCCCCTCCTTCTTCTCCCCCGCCCCCCGCCCCCCCCCCCCCCCCCCCCCCCCCCAGCCTTCCCGAAGTCCTGTCAGTAACTCTCTCTTTTCTGCCCCTGCCACGACTCGGCCTGACCCTTCTGTTTAGTTTTGTTTGGTTTAGTTTTGCTTTGTTTCAGTTTTGTTCTGTTTTGCTTTGTTTTGTGTTGTTTGTCATTCTTTATTGTGTGGTCTTTGTTGTTCTGTGTTTATTGATCATTCTTCTTCATTTTTTTCTGGAAACTCATTTACCCCTTTTTTTTTTTTGCTTGGGTCACAACTTTCAGCATGCCAGCTTTTTCTCTTCCTCCTCTCTGTCTCTGTCTCTGTCTGTCTGTCTGTCTGTCTGTCTGTCTGTCTGTCTGTCTGTCTCTCTCTCTCTCTCTCTCTCTCTCTCTCTCAGTGTGTGTGTGTGTGTGTGTGTGTGCGTGCGTGCGTGCGTGCGTGTGTGTGTGTGTGTGTGTGTGTGTGTGTGTGTGTGTTAGTGTTAGTGTTATAAGCTGATGACCAGGCAGTGGACATTGTCCACACCCAACAGAGCGGACACGAGCTGCCCTTTCCGCAGCCACTGTTTGCTCATACGGTCTTTTTTTGTGTATTTTCGGTTACATGCGTCTATGTTTTTCCACTAATTTCAGAAAAAAAAGGAATCTTGAATGAGAACTTACTGGCATGGCGCTGTCTTAGCCGATTCAAGAATGACGGTGAACAAGCCTCCCAGTCACACGTTGTATATAAACCGTGTCTGTGTAGTTTGCTACTTGTCTTTTCATGCGACGCTTTTGTTTTGTTTGTTTGTTTGTTTGTTTGCTTTTTTCGGGATGTGATTTTTTTCCCTGTCGAATTGACAACCCCGAAAATCGGCAGTGCGTTTGGCTGGCTTGTGCCAATAAACCCTGGGGGTTTGCCATGTGTGGGTCGTTTGTTGGGTTGACTTGGAGTACGTTTTGTTCATTATGATGCCAAAGGTGGTTTTCTGCACGTGCACAATCACATCAGAACAGTGGCACAGAATGCTTTTCACGGTTGGCCCCCTGCCTCATATTGATCATTCGCCTGCAGGTAAGTGTGTTGTCTTCTTGACCATCGTAAGAAGAGAATTAGGACGTTAGTGTTTGAGTCGCACAATCAACGGCCAGGTTTTCCTAGTGATAAAAGCCATTGCTGAGAGGACGTCCTTTTTTTTTTTTTTTTTTTTTTTTTTAAAGTATTAATGGAGACATGTTGAAGACTGCCCTGGTCAAAAAAACGTTGGCTGAGTTATCAAGGCAAATGTTCTTTTTGTTCAGTTTGTAATGAATGGACTTTTATAAACATCCGTTTTTAAAGTTATTTATTGTAACTTACACACGTCTGTAAACTGCAAAAGGATTAATCATGTTGTTTTGTTGTTCTCTGTCTGTCTGTCTGTCTGTCTGTCTGTCTGTCTGTCTTCTGTCTTCCTTTCTTTCTGTCTTTCTCTCTCTGTCAGTCCCCATCAACCCCCCGTCTCTCTCCCTCTCTGGCTCCCTCACATTCACATATACTCACACGCACACATACTCATACACACAAACATACATACAAGCGCGCGCGCAGAGAGAGAGAGAGAGAGAGAGAGAGAGAGAGAGGATAATGTCGACATAAATCAAGCCAATGCTATTATTCAAAATTTGATGTTACACGCGAAATGTTTTATTTATGATCTTGTCCAAATTTTATGTTTTACTTGCAATGTTTCTCATGATGTTCAATGTATAAAACGATGTGCACACGTGTTCAAGGATGCCTACAGGTGGACTAATCAATTCTGTGAAGCCATGAAGGAGTCTACATGTCATTTTGTTTTCTGCTGTCATTTGGATACAGTCGCACTGGCCAGTAATGGGCACTCAGACTGGTGTAAGTTGGATTCCGCTAAGTCTGGGCCATTTTCTTCGGTTGGACCAGAGGGAATGGTGGCGTTGGGGTGAGTGGGGGAGGGGGGGGGGAGGTGAGAAGGGGGGGGGGTGGGGGTCTTGGTCTTAAGTTTACTTATCGGAATGATGAGTAGCCACGTGGAGAAGTCACTCTTCTAGGAATCGAGCGAAATCGGGATCCACGGTTTGAATCTCTTGCAGGTTCGGTTTTTAACAAGAGGAAGAAAGAAACAAAAAAAAAGAAGATGGATTTGCTCAGCGGAACGATGATAGTAATTGACCAAGAAAAGTAAGAAACTGTGATGACGATGATGATTAACCGAATAATGATGACAGTAAAGAGAATCTTGCCACTACTACAGTTGCTGATACCAAAATCCCGCATGACATAGAAGGGGAAAAGCCATCCTGTAAACTTGGGTCCTATTGGTTTTTTTCATTCAATGCTGAAAGCTCTGCTGCCCTCACTGCGCCTCAAGCTCTAAGAAGTCAATCTAAACGCTAAAAAAAAAAAGTACGTAAGTTACGTGAATACAGAATTTACTTTCTTTTGTTTG
>CM065717.1:65056292-65068792 GCA_033310375.1 Conus canariensis
ATTTGCAACGAATTCTTTCTTTGTGTGTGTCCTCTTTACTTTTTCTCTTTATTTTTCTTTCTTTCTGTCTGTCTGTTTTTCATGCCTTCTTTCTTTTTGTCTGTCTCTTTTTCTGTCTGTCTGTCTGTCTGTCTTTCTTTCTTTCTTTCTTTCTCTCATTCTACTTTTCTTTGTTGTAACAAACAACAGACTGAATGTGTCAGCGCACCAAACATTAGGACATTAAGAAACCCAGACGCTCCACCTGTATCCAACACTAAAATGATAAAGTTGAAGTGAGGATATCTATCGGTAATACAACATACAAATTTGCGTGAGAGTGAGAGTTGATAAAGCAAAAAAAAAAAAAAAAAAAAAAAAAAAAATGTGGCGGGGGAGGGGATAGGATCGGGGACCCACTTAAAAAAGGCAACCAAAAAGAAGAAGAAGAAGAAGAAGAAGAAGAAGAAGAAGAAGAAGAAAACAACAACAACAACAACAACAACAACAACAACAACAACAACAACAAGAAAATGTAGAAAAAAATGGAGGTTTTGACATTCTTACCTCAAGCAATAACTATCATGAAGAACGATTGTCCATTTCTGGTATATTTCCCACTAAGTTTAAAGCTGCCGTAATAAAGCCCATATCTTTATAAAAAAAAAAAAAAAAAAAAAAAAAAAAAAAAGTCCAATTCGGATCCAAACAATACGAAAAACTACAAAGCTATATAAAACCTACCTTATTTTTACTTCATTTTATTTATTTATTTGTTTCTTTATTCACTTATTTGTTTATTTATATACTTTTTATTTATTCATTGTTTTTGTGCTGTTTCATTTTCCGTGCCATTGCAATGACATTACATCCCGTCCACAGCCACAGCCTGGCCCCCCGTCCACAGCCCCGGCACCGGCAATCCACAGGGAGCAGTCAGTGTCAAGTCGTCATGAGGCAACCCACCGGAGGAGACACTGCACTGCTGCCGAGTCACTTCAGTCACTTCAGTGGTGTTCAGTGGCGCCTGTTGCTATCCAAAACACGTAGATCACCACCTTCTAAGCCCCCTACTGATGACAATAATTGCTTCGTCGCGGAGCTAGCGTGCCTGAGCTCTCCCTCCGGAGGGCGCCTCCACATCCGTGCAACGACAGCCCCTATGAAGGTGTCGATCCCGGTGACTCCGACCGACAGAACCAAACAGAAAAGGGAGGGAATGGCTGGGTATAGGTCTGGATGAACGTGACTTAAATTGTATGATACTCCCTTTTTTCTTTCTTTTTTTTTTTTTTTTGAAGTGTAACTGAATAGGTCACATGTGGTAAAAGGTAAAGAAATAGGTTAAGGGGTGTTAGGAGAAAGTAGAGAGAGAGAGAGAGAGAGAGAGAGAGAGAGAGTGTGTGTGTGTGTGTGTGTGTGTGTGTGTGTGTGTGTGTGTGTGTGTGTGGAGGCGGGGAGGGGGAGGGGGGGGTGTAATACGAAGAATTACGAAAAAATGATAACAGGAAAACAGAGCGAAAAGTACAGTGCTGAGTGAATGTTGCTTATGCGTATAGCACGTTTCTTCGTCCTTTCTGAATGTCAGGTTCAGTATGGGGCACTGAGTATAAAGGATGCAGCAACTACAGTTGAAAAAAAAAAAAGAAGAAGACAACAAGCTGTAGTTGGAAAAGTGTGGGTGAACCTGCTCTTACATATGTGCTATTCCCCTTTTCCTCCAGTAATCTGGCACGGTTGAGCTACATTTGGTCAAAAGTAAGGAGCGAGGAGGAGGAGGAGGAGGAGAAGGATTACAGTAAGAAAAAAGCAGGAAAGAATAGGGGAATGTGGTGCTGGGATGGAAAGTACCTTGAAAAAAAAAACCCCAGAATGCTGGGTAAATGCTCCTGTTAGCATGCACTGAGACACTCATTTTGTACTGAGATCAGCTGAAACACGTTACAAATGATAAGAAGAAGCAGAAGAATATTACGGTGACAGAAAGTAGTGATAGATATATTGCACCAAAAATGTGGGGAGAAATTATTACAGAAAAGGGTGGAGTAATATATTGCACCAAAAATGTGTGTGTGTGTGTTGTGTGTGTGTGGTGTGTGTGTGTGTGTGTGTGTGTGTGTGTGTGTGTGTGTGTGTGTGGGGGGGGGGGGGTCATTACAGGAAAGGGTGAAGTCAAAATAAGAATGCTGGATGAATGCAGCTCCGCTCTTGTGGCACATGAACAGTCCAGACTGAATGTTGACATCGCTGCCCTCAGAGAAGTTTTGCTTTCCAGAGGTAGGCAGTCTCCAAGAACACGGCGCCGGATACACCCTCTGCTGGTCAGGCAAACTAGCAACAGAGTGACGCCTTTCAGGCGTGGGTTTCATGGTCAGAAACTCCATTGCTTCCAAACCTGAAAACCTGCCAACAGGTCGTTCTGACCGCATCATCACCATGCGCCCCCTACTAAGAAACCAGCAATATGTCACGCTCTTCAGTGTGTACACCCCGGCTCTTCAAGCAGGTTCAGCAGAAAAGGACAAATTCTGCTCCGATCTCGTAATCCAAAGGTTGCGGGTTCGAATCTCCGACGGGCCGTTTCGGTACAGAGGGATTTTTCCCTCGGAGGTAACATTGGTTCTGACTCTATTTCCCATACAGTCCTTGCAATGAGACTGTAAACCGAGGTTCTGTGTGTGAACGCACGCATAACATCTTGCACACGCGTAAAATCCCATCACCAACTTTCGGAAGAGAAGGCCAGTTTGGCCGTTGGTATGGATGACACGTTACACATAGCATGCACCTTCCCCGAAGATGGAGCATGGCTGCCTTTAATGGCGGGATAAAAAACAGTCATGCACACAAAACTCCACTCCCTTTGTTGGGCGGATGGGATTAATACTTGCCTGTCTATACAGGGAGTGCCCGCAGGAGTATCAGCCTGCGTATGCAGAAGAAGAAGCTCCGATCTGCGCATCGTCATACAAAGCACCCTTGCAGACGACAAGGTCATCATCCTTGGCGATTTCAGCGCCAGAGTAGGCCTGGATCCAGAAGCCTGGAAAGGAGTACTCTGGAAACGGTGTTGGAAACTGTAACGACAATGGGCGCTTGCCGCTGAAGTTCTGCAAGGAGCAACAACTCGTCAGCATGAACACCACCTTCCAGCAGAAAGTCTGAAGACAACCTGGATGCATCCTCAGTCCTGACACTGGCACCTTATTGATTACATACCAGTGCGCCAACGTGACCTGAGAGACGTCTTGCACACCAAAGTGATGCCCAGTGCAGAATGTCACACTGGTCATCGCCTCGTTCGCTGAAACTCAAGCTCCACTTCAAACCCAAACTAAAGAAAAGAGGGGCCCCCAGGGAAACGCTCCAGGTTGACAGATTCCAATCAGCTGAAATGAAAGCTGACATCCAGGCAGGCCTTCAGTCGAAGCTTGAAGTTGCAAGATACCCTGTGGATCCTTCTCCTGAAACGCTTTGGGAACAACTGAAAACTGCCATCTGCAGACATCTGAGGAAGTCCTTGGCTTCACTACAAGGATGAACAGAGACTGGTTCGACAGAAACTACGAGGAAATTCAAGACTTGCCGGTGAAGAAGAGACCCGCTCATCAGGTCTCTTGGCTCAGCCGTCTTGTCCTGAGAAGAAAACTGCCTTCCGTCAAGTATGCAGCAACTTCCAGCGCAAGCTTCAAGAGATCAAGAATGAACGGTGTGAATCAACCACGCCGAGAAAACTCAGCTGTGCGCAGAACCAATGACCTGAGGGAGTTCTATGAAGCCTTAAAGGTGGTGTACGGTCCCACGTATCAGGTCCAGAGTTTTCTGCGCAGCGCAGATGTCGACTTAACCAAAGCGTTTGACGCTGTGAGCAGAAAAGGAATGTTGCAGATCATGTCCTTCAAAGTTCCTCGGCATAAAAATATTAATAAAAATAATTTGTGATAAATACTTCAAAGAATAGAAATATTATAATGGTATTAAGTCTAGGTATAAGTCCAAAGTCTACAAACGTAATGAGCTATGGCGACATTGAAAGCTATCCACTTTTCCTGATAATTCCCTTACCGCGCCACAATACTGTTTTAAAATTAAGCTAGATGATTTTGTCGAGAATTCCAAAGCAAGCACACCTTATGATACGAAACGAGATGTCTAAGACAGGAATCTTGCTGATCATCTGAAAAATCGGGTAGACGCGGTAGCATGGTGCATAGATTTTTTTTTTCTTTCTTAGCTTTTCTTTAGTTTAGATAAACGATGGGGCTGGGGACATAAACAATTGTACATTGTTATTTAAACAGCGCATGGTCGATTGTTTTAAAAAGAAGAGACTGATATATTAAACGGCAGGAATCGCTATGAAATACGTCAGTCTTTAGTTCTCTGTAGCATCCAGAAAAGTATTGAGCCGATACTACAATTCTCAAAGTCAGATCAGCTTTCGTTGCTTTTCGTGTCGTGATAATTAAACTTCAAGTACGTAAGCGTTTTCGAGATCTTCACTATGAGGACGAATTGCTTGTACTAATATTTTGTCCCATAGAAAACGATTTAAGAAAGAAATATTTGTCTAAACACATACACAATGTTAGAAACCCTTAAAAAATACAATGCTTATAACAAATTAAAAACGTGCAGTTGCCAGAAACATTGCCATTTCCATTTTTTACGTTCTGAAGCAGGGAGAGCAGCATACGCCAGAGATGTTGCCATCTCCATTCTTTACGATCTGAAGTAGAGAGAGCAGCATACGCCAGAGATGTTGCCATCTTCATTCTTTACGATCTGAAGTAGAGAGAGCAGCATAGACCAGAATTGCTGTCAGGTTGATTTTTTTCGCTCTGAAGCAGAGAAAGCAACACTCACCCCTTATTTTTCCCTAAGGATATTTTGTCACCTTGATTTCCAAAACGTGTGAAGATATTTAAATAACAGGTGTCTATGAAAGACAAAGAGAGGTCATGATGCATGTTACTGTCTGTAAAATGCCATTTTGACATGAAGCATGCTGTAAAGCATGTGCTTGCCTGTTAACACTCCCCCCCCCCCCCTCTCCTCCCTCACCACCTTTGTGAGAGTTTCCGACATGACTGTGTTTTGGATTGTCTCCTCAGCAGGTGTTGAGAGGTATGGTGTGCCCGCCCATTCTAGAATAACTCGCTGGAATAGCTTGCCGGACTCGTGGTCATGATGATCATGGGGTTGTGGTATCGAATCTCCGCCGGGCCGTACCAGCACAGGGGGATTTTTCCCTCAGAGTTAACCAGGAATATCAATTTGACTCCACTCCCCAAAAAGTGTTTCGAATGAGAACAAAAACCGAGGTTCCGTGTGTGAACGGATGCATAACATCTTGCACACAATGTAAAATCCTATCAGCAACTCTTGGAACAGAAAGGCAGTATGGCCTCTGGTATGTATGATACGTGCATATATAGTACATTATGTATTCTCCATGAAAAATTGAAAGTGAAAAAGTAAATGACACGGGAAACGACTGAATGTAGCGCCAGCAGGCTGCTTTTCTGTTAGCTCTACTCAGGTAGGCAGCCCGATGCTAAACGAATGCATGGATCGTGACGCGCTTTCAGTCGTGGGATGATTTTCTTTTCTTATCTTCTTCACTTAGTCATGAGACAGTGTTGCCTTTTAGTTTCTAGGTTTGTTTCGTTCACCTGCGTTATCTTATGTGTGCATTACACGTACCTCCAGTGTACACAGCTCGGTGACGGTAAAATTCGTTGAATTGTTTAGTTGTAGTTTTGTCTGTGTCTGTATCTGTCTGTCTGTCTCTCTGTCTATCTGAATCTCTCTCTGTCTCTCTGTCTGTGTCTGTGTCGTCGTCTGTCTGTCTGTCTGTCTGTCTGTCTGTCTGTCTGTCTCTCTCTCTCTCTCTCTCTCTCTCTCTCTCTCTCTCTCTCTCTCTCTCTCTTCTGAGTTCACGAGTCAGCAGCACTTTTCGGTTGCTCTCACGAATTTGGTTAATTTTCATAGATTACTATTCCAGTAATTTCCATGCAAACTTCTTCGAAGAGAACATTTCGCCGATCCATAGCCTGTGTTTTCGGTCGACGTGTATCTATTTTCGGTGGACTTACCTTGGTTTTACGTGGAAACGGCCCAGGAGAGCCGTAGCTTTGAGCTACAGTACAGTGACCAGTCCTTTAGACACAGGCATGGGGCAGCTTGTCTGACCATTGTGGTCATGGAGAGAGCTCTGCTTCAGTGTGGGGGTTTGGAGAGTAACCCCGGGCTACCCAAGAAGCAAAATGAACTGACCAATGTTCCTGCCTGTTCCAGCCTTGCTTCGACTCCACAGAGAAAGGAAACACAGCTGCGGAGGAGTGGATGGGGGAGAGGGGTGGTGGTAGTGGTGGGGGTCGGGGGGAGGGGGGGGGGTTGAGGAAAAAGGCACTCAATGTACCATCGCCGATGTCGTCCAGATGTTGTCAGATCTGAGCTGCAAGTTTGACAACATGAATGCCAACTTTAACCTGTCTGAATGACGTTGTAACGGGACTCAGTGACCGGGTCGACTCCCTTGCAGAACAGACTAAGGATCTGCGACAGAGAAATGACCGCTTGTCGCAAGAAGACAGAGAGCTACAGAAGAAAGTGGACAGTCTGCAGACACGCTTGGATGACGTCGAGGGTCGCTGTTGGAGGAATAACATGCTGTTCTACTTGCATTCCGCAGACCAGAGCAAGACAACCTGGCAGCAGTGTGAAGACAGTGTGAAAAGAGAGTTGCGGAACAAAGCCGGCATCGAAGATGTGAAGTTCGATCGTGTGCACCGGGTGACAGGAGGGATTAACCACCCCACTGTAGCCAGGTTGAGCTTTGACAAACACAGAGACAATGTGATGTCACAGACAAAGAAACTGAAAAGGTCAGATATCTTCATAGGATGTTGTTGTTCTCATCAAAACCAAACTGTGTTCAACATGCACGGCATGAATATGATCATATTCTTACATTCTTGATAAACAAAGAATTATTTGGTCTTTCTAAAGATGTTCTATATGTTCGTTTCTTTGTTCAACCGGTC
This sequence comes from Conus canariensis, assembly GCA_033310375.1. NCBI lineage: Eukaryota > Metazoa > Mollusca > Gastropoda > Neogastropoda > Conidae > Conus > Conus canariensis. The sequence continues at coordinate 65,063,321 of CM065717.1, forward strand.
AATTCATGATACTATGATATTTCTGGTATTAGTAACGGCATGTGTATGTTGGAACAATGTGGGTCTTGGATCAGTTACATGGCTTTCCGAAGACAACGTAATGAATGTCTATGGCACATTACTTCTTGAATCATGTTCAACAAAGAATCAGTTCATACTGAATGGGGTGTGTGAAGGCCTGCACCTTTATGGTAGCTACACACACTTGCCTGATCAGGGCAATAGCACTGCTGATTACTTTATTACATGTGAAGATGTTATTTTATTACATGTGAAAAGATGTTATTTTTTTTACATGTGAAGGTGTTATTTTATTACATGTGAAGATGTGGTTTATACAGTATTTGTGTATGTGTGGGTTGAATGGGGCACAGAGAATTTGAACCAATCCTTCGCCATTGGTATTGATTGCGTGTGCACAGCTGGATAACAGTGAATAAATGATCAGCAGGAATGGATGAAGCGGCGATCTTACTTTCCACGGACATTGATAGCACATTAAAATCTTTGATTAAATGTCTGTTAGCTAATTCACAGAGTGCGTTAACGTCTGTATGTGTTAATCAACAACTCAAACAACAGTCTTGGAACGATTCAGAATGTGCACTGAAACAAAGCGGAGCACTAGGAGATCCCCAAGAACGTGCATCAGGATGAAATCAGACTATCAAAAAGTACTGAAAAATAAGAGTAAGGCGTACATACAAAAGCTTTCAGGTTCATAAGCGGCCGCATTTTCCGATCCAACTGAATTCTGCAACACAATTTCAACAATGTCATCCAAGAAAAGGAAAATGAACAACAGGACAGAATTGAAAAGTGGTTTGACCGATTGAAATCTGTACTTAACACTGAGCCAAACACGCCAGCAGACGTGGGTAATCCCGTTCAGGAACACCACGTGTCACGCTTACAGTGAGGTAGAATACATCCTAAACAGGCCTGTCACTGTACACCAGATTGAACGTGCTGTACGCTGGTTGAAAAGTACCAAGTCCGCCAGTCCAGATACTATCATTGGAGGTGTTTTTTTTTTTTTTTTCTAAAAATTCAGATGACACTTTTAAACAGTTTATTGGGTTTTTTTTCTGTGTCTTGTTCGATAAGGGAATCTATTCAGATGACACTTTTAAACAGTTTATTGTTGGTTTTTTTCTGTCTTGTTCGATAAGGGAATCTATTCAGGTGAGACTGTTAAACAGGTCATTGTTGTTGTTGTTGTTTGTTTTTTTTTCCAGTATCTTGTTCGATAAGGGAATCTATTCAGATGAGACTGTTAAACAGTTCATTGTTGTTGTTTTTTTTTTTTTTCCAGTGTCTTGTTCGATAAGGGAATCTATTCAGATGAGACTGTTAAACAGTTCATTGTTGTTGTGGTTTTTCCCCAGTGTCTTGTGCGATAAGGGAATCTATTCAGATGAGACTGTTAAACAGTTCATTGTTGTTGTGGTTTTTCCCCAGTGTCTTGTGCGATAAGGGAATCTATTCAGATGAGACTGTTAAACAGTTCATTGTTGTTGTGGTTTTTCCCCAGTGTCTTGTGCGATAAGGGAATCTATTCAGATGAGACTGTTAAACAGTTCATTGTTGTTGTGGTTTTTTCCCAGTGTCTTGTGCGATAAGGGAATCTATCCGAAGGCTGGACAGAATCAATCCATCAACCATTGTTCAAACCTGGAAACGCTAACGATGCTAATAATTACTGAGGAATCTTGCTGATACACGTGTGTGCAGTCAGATGTAGGGATGTATGATCAATGACAGGCTGAAAAGATGGGCAGACGTGCATGACATTATCTGGGAGAGTCCGGTAGGCTTCCGAGCGGAATATTTTACTGTTAATCACATTTACGCTTTTTGCGGTCATCCATAAGCAAGTATAGTCCAATAGAAAGTTATATATATATATATATATATATATATATATATATATATATATATATATATTCAGTTATAAACAAAGCTTGCTCTTATGTCTTAGATTGAAGAAATAGGGGGAGATAAGCATTCATATCTGCAGTGGTAGATAATTCTGCCTGAAGGCTCATTTTGAGAAGCATTTATTATTCCCCACTCACCCACTCAAGCACATACTGTTAGTTAGGCAGAATTATCTACCACTGCAGATATGGATGCTTATCTCCCCCCTATTTCTTCAATCTAAGACATAAGAGCAAGCTTTGTTTATAACTGAATAGTTCTTGCAGTCATTGCAACACCAAGCTGCTCTGTAAGTTGCTGGAATGGTGCTCGGTACTTATCCTTGGAACTTATTAGTTTATTGTATACATATATACTACTAAAAACAATTGAAGTACCACCCCTAATTTTTGTATGCAATTTTTAAAAAGCTCTGATAAACAAATTAATATTGATAATTGAATAAACTCTGCTGGATAAGCTTACCCGGTTCTCAAATACTACTCCTCGTGCATTTTTGTTATGTTAAAGTCGGTCAGCAGTTATCTACCGCGTCGCATCTGAGGCAAAAAAATCCCGAGAAATTATCGAACTTGTGTCGCTCCCAGATTTTGACACAGATACAGCAAGAAAAAAAAATGTGATGCACGTGAAAGCAAGGTCTTTTCTGAGCAGAATTGCAATCAGTTAGCACATTTGACGGGTATAAAAAGTCGCGAAATTTAGGAAGATTTAACCATGCCTGCGAGACAACGACCAAGCAACACCGACAGAGGAAGAGCGATAGCATGGTACCAAGAAGGTATTGGCTTGAGGGAGATTGGTCGACGGCTTGGAGTGAGTCACCCAGTCATTCTGAGGCTCAGAGACCGTTGGCTTAACACTGGAAGTGTTGAAGAACAGCAGGGACGTGGACGGACGAGAAGCACCTCCAGACAGCAGGATCGGTTCATTGTTATCGCTTGTCTGAGAGACCGTTCAGCCAGTGCCACAGTACTCCGAGACCAGCTACGACAAGCCAGCAACGTCAACGTCAGTACCCAGACAGTTCGGAACCGGCTCCACGACGCCAACTTGAGGTCAAGGTCCCCAGCAGTGAGATCAATACTGACCCCAGCGCATCGAGCTCATCGTCGGGCCTGGGCAGCATGTCATAGAAGGTGGACAAGAGCTGAATGGGCAACAGTACTCTTCACAGACGAGTCAAGGTTCACCCTCAGGTTCAACGACGGGCGGGTTCGCGTCTGGCGACGTCCTGGAGAACGCTACGTTGACGCTGCCGTCAGGGAGCATGACCGCTATGGAGGTGGGTCCGTGATGGTGTGGGGTGGGTTCAGCCTACGTCACAGGACCCCCCTACACCGTGTTGAAGGCCGCCTGACCGGTGCCACCTACCGCGACACCATCATCCGCCCCCTTGTGATGCCCGCCCTGAGGGCAGTTGGCCAGGGCGCCCAGTTCCAGGACGACAACGCGCTGTGCCACCGCGCCGCCATCGTGAATCAGTTCCTACAAGGGCAGCAGGTGACAAGAATGGACTGGCCTGCCAGGTCACCAGATTTGAACCCCATAGAGCATCTGTGGGACGTGCTGGGGAGGCGAGTGCGGGCCCACAACCCTCCAGCAGACACCGTGGACCAGCTGTTTCAGTTGCTGGAGCAGGAGTGGCAGGCGATCCCCCAGGACACTCTCCGCCGCCTGGTGCACTCCATGAGACGTCGATGTGACGTTTGTTTGAACGCGAACGGTGGTCATACCCGTTATTAACATCATGACATCTACCATAGACTCTTGTTACTTTTCATTTTGGGGGTATGCCTCTTTAATCAAGTGTAAAACAAAGATAATTTTTTGTCACGGTGTTTGAATAAATTTGAATGGATTGAGGAATAATAAAAATAAAATATTCAATCATTAAATTATGTTCAGCTTTGTTTTCTTTCGAATGACAGCAGTTTTCCTAAGTGGTACTTCAATTGTTTTGAGTAGTGTATATATATATATATATATATATATATATATATATATATATATATATATATCCTTCATAGATTTTTCGAAAGCGTTCGATTCTGTTTCAAGTCGTTCACTGCGGCCAAGTTTACAGAAAGATAACAAAGGCGAAAAACTAGCTATTACTTTGCATTCAAAGCATATACACATCAGTCAAAGCATGCGTTAGAAGTGGCACCAAGATGTCCGACTGTATATGATGTACTCGCGGTCTTAGAAAAGGAAGTATGTGCCGCCCAATGTTATTTTCACTATCAATTAACGCACTAGTGACTAGTGATGTGTGTAATCAACAATGGTAAAGCGCGGCGCAACTTTATTTCCAGAGGCCATCGAACAATTCATTTTACTGCTTGCTGATGATGTTTTCCACCTGTCTGAAATTTTATAGGTTTACAGAACCAGCTTAGAATTCTACACAACTCATCTTAACGTCCTGGAGAATTCTACACAATTCATCTTTAACGTCCTGGAGAATTCTACACAACTCATCTTGCCGTCCTGAAGAATTCTACGCAACTCATCTTGCCGTCCTGGAGAATTCTACACAACTCATCTTATCGTCCTGGAGAATTCTACACAACTCATCTTGCCGTCCTGGAGAATTCTACACAACTCATCTTGCCGTCCTGGAGAATTCTACACAACTCATCTTGCCGTCCTGGAGAATTCTACACAACTCATCTTAACGTCCTGGAGAATTCTATACAACCCATCCTAACGTCCTGGAGAATTCTACACAACTCATTTTAACGTCCTGGAGAATTCTACACAACTCATCTTGCCGTCCTGGAGAATTCTACACAACTCATCTTAACGTCCTGGAGAATTCTATACAACCCATCTTAACGTCCTGGAGAATTCTACACAACTCATCTTACCGTCCTGGAGAATTCTACACAACTCATCTTAACGTCCTGGAGAATTCTACACAACTCATCTTTAACGTCCTGGAGAATTCTACACAACTCATCTTGCCGTCCTGGAGAATTCTACACAACTCATCTTAACGTCCTGGAGAATTCTACACAACTCATCTTACCGTCCTGGAGAATTCTACACAACTCATCTAACCGTCCTGGAGAATTCTACACAACTCATCTTAACGTCCTGGAGAATTCTATACAACCCATCCTAACGTCCTGGAGAATTCTACAGAACTCATTTTAACGTCCTGGAGAATTCTACAGAACTCATCTTGCCGTCCTGGAGAATTCTACACAACTCATCTTGCCGTCCTGGAGAATTCTACACAACTCATCTTTAACGTCCTGGAGAATTCTACACAACTCATCTTGCCGTCCTGGAGAATTCTACACAACTCATCTTAACGTACTGGAGAATTCTACACAACTCATCTTTAACGTCCTGGAGAATTCTACACAACTCATCTTGCCGTCCTGGAGAATTCTACACAACTCATTTTAACGTCCTGGAGAATTCTACACAACTCATCTTACCGTCCTGGAGAATTCTACACAACTCATCTTACCGTCCTGGAGAATTCTACACAACTCATCTTGCCGTCCTGGAGAATTC
>CM065717.1:65078792-65081292 GCA_033310375.1 Conus canariensis
GACAACAGCAACATCTCCACGAAACGCAGAATCAGGCTGTATGGCATACTCCATCTCCCTGTAGGCATGTGAAGACCTGGACCCTCACAGGCGATCGGAATCAGGCTGTATGGCATACTCCATCTCCCTGTAGGCATGTGAAGACCTGGACCCTCACAGGCGATCAGAATCAGGCTGTATGGCATACTCCATCTCCCTGTAGGCATGTGAAGACCTGGACCCTCACAGGCGATCAGAATCAGGCTGTATGGCATACTCCATCTCCCTGTAGGCATGTGAAGACCTGGACCCTCACAGGCGATCAGAATCAGGCTGTATGGCATACTCCATCTCCCTGTAGGCATGTGAAGACCTGGACCCTCACAGGCGATCAGAATCAGGCTGTATGGCATACTCCATCTCCCTGTAGGCATGTGAAGACCTGGACCCTCACAGGCGATCAGAATCAGGCTGTATGGCATACTCCATCTCCCTGTAGGCATGTGAAGACCTGGACCCTCACAGGTGATCCGAATCAGGCTGTATGGCGTACTCCATCTCCCTGTAGGCATGTGAAGACCTGGACCCTCACAGGCGATCAGAATCAGGCTGTATGGCATACTCCATCTCCCTGTAGGCATGTGAAGACCTGGACCCTCACAGGCGATCAGAATCAGGCTGTATGGTATACTCCATCTCCCTGTAGGCATGTGAAGACCTGGACCCTCACAGGCGATCAGAATCAGGCTGTATGGCATACTCCATCTCCCTGTAGGCATGTGAAGACCTGGACCCTCACAGGCGATCAGAATCAGGCTCTATTGGCATACTCCATCTGTCTGTAGGCATGTGAAGACCTGGACCCTCACAGGCGATCAGAATCAGGCTGTATGGTATACTCCATCTCCCTGTAGGCATGTGAAGACCTGGACCCTCACAGGCGATCAGAATCAGGCTGTATGGCATACTCCATCTCCCTGTAGGCATGTGAAGACCTGGACCCTCACAGGCGATCAGGAAAGACGAATGCAAGCCGTGGAAATGAGAGTCGTGACAGCAAGATACTAAACACCAGACACACTGATGATATCACCAGTGAACAACATGTCATCAGGCACACTGATGATATCACCAGTGAACAACATGTCATCAGGCACACTGATCATATCACCAGTGAACAACATGTCATCAGGCACACTGATCATATCACCAGTGAACAACATGTCATCAGGCACACTGATCATATCACCAGTGAACAACATGTCATCAGGCACACTGATGATATCACCAGTGAACAACATGTCATCAGGCACACTGATCATATCACCAGTGAACAACATGTCATCAGGCACACTGATCATATCACCAGTGAACAACATGTCATCAGACACACTGATCATATCACCAGTGAACAACATGTCATCAGGCACACTGATCATATCACCAGTGAACAACATGTCATCAGGCACACTGATCATATCACCAGTGAACAACATGTCATCAGGCACACTGATCATATCACCAGTGAACAACATGTCATCAGGCACACTGATCATATCACCAGTGAACAACATGTCATCAGACACACTGATCATATCACCAGTGAACAACATGTCATCAGGCACACTGATCATATCACCAGTGAACAACATGTCATCAGACACACTGATCATATCACCAGTGAACAACGTCATCAGGCACACTGATCATATCACCAGTGAACAACATGTCATCAGGCACACTGATCATATCACCAGTGAACAACATGTCATCAGGCACACTGATCATATCACCAGTGAACAACATGTCATCAGACACACTGATCATATCACCAGTGAACAACATGTCATCAGGCACACTGATCATATCACCAGTGAACAACATGTCATCAGGCACACTGATCATATCACCAGTGAACAACGTCATCAGGCACACTGATCATATCACCAGTGAACAACATGTCATCAGACACACTGATCATATCACCAGTGAACAACATGTCATCAGGCACACTGATGATATCACCATGTGAACAACATGTCATCAGGCACACTGATCATATCACCAGTGAACAACATGTCATCAGGCACACTGATCATATCACCAGTGAACAACATGTCATCAGGCACACTGATCATATCACCAGTGAACAACATGTCATCAGGCACACTGATCATATCACCAGTGAACAACATGTCATCAGGCACACTGATCATATCACCAGTGAACAACATGTCATCAGGCACACTGATCATATCACCAGTGAACAACATGTCATCAGACACACTGATCATATCACCAGTGAACAACATGTCATCAGGCACACTGATCATATCACCAGTGAACAACATGTCATCAGGCACACTGATCATATCACCAGTGAACAACATGTCATCAGGCACACTGATCATATCACCAGTGAACAACATGTCATCAGACACACTGATCATATCACCAGTGAACAACATGTCATCAGGCACACTGATCATATCACCAGTGAACAACATGTCATCAGGCACAC
>CM065717.1:65091292-65096292 GCA_033310375.1 Conus canariensis
TCTTCCATGGTCTGGCTTTGATTAGTCTCGTATGGCCTAACTTGCCCAGTCCTGATTTGGCCTCACATGGCCGTGCCTGATCCGACCTAATCTATTAATCTACCCCCATCGCTTCACCCTCGCCTGATCTGGCCAAGCCTCGATCTCGCCTTGCATTATCTTGCCTACTCCTGATCCGGCCTTACCTACCTTAGTCTGATATGGTCTGACCTAGCCTTAACCTGATCCGGCCTTGCCTGGCCCTGATGTGGTCTGACCTAGCCTTTACCTGATCCGGCCTTGCCTGGCCCTGATGTGGTCTGACCTAGCCTTTACCTGATCTGGCCTTGCCTGGCCCTGATGTGGTCTGACCTAGCCTTTATCTGATCTGGCCTTGCCTGGCCCTGATGTGGTCTGACCTAGCCCTTATCTGATCTGGCCTTGCCTGGCCTTGATGTGGTCTGACCTAGCCTTGCCCGATCTGGCCTAGCCCGGCCTCAGTGTGGCCTAACCTAACCCAGCTTGGTGCGACTTTACCAAGACCAAAACGATGGTGTTCTAAACTAGCCTACTTTGATCTAGCCCAGACTAGCTTAGCCTAGCCTAGCCCTGACCGTGGCTTAGCCTAGACTTGGCCTCGCCTTGCCTTGCCTTAGCCGGCCTTGCCCAACCTTGTCCAGCCGACCCCGTGTCCAAGCTAGCATATATCAGCCCTGTCCGGCCCTGCTGAGCCGACAAAGAGGAACCCCAAGGTCCAGCCTTGGATTAAACCTCTGAGACTCACACCTCTATCCTCTGGGTTCACAGCCGGCTTGGGGGGGGGGGGGGGGGGGGGGGAGCGACCAGTTAGGGTGTTCTACCCGAGCTGGCCAAAACTGGATCGTGTGGATCTATGTCAAGTGGCCCTGAAAAAGGGACTGTAAAAGGCCTGGGAAGGTGACTGCCATAGAGAGTAGACGACCAACGACAACAACAACAACGACAACAACGACACCGACCACGACCAATCACCACAGGGAACAGCAACGCCGAAATCCACACAGACTAAAGTCTGGGAAACCTTGTCCTTCAAGGGCCTCAGACCAGTAGGACGTAAAACTCACCCACGAACGAACCAACTGTTTAGCCCAGAGCTAGCTAGCTAGTAGCCTAGCTGTGGGCCTGCCCTGGCCCCGCCCGGCCCCATCTCGGGTCAGGATCTCATCGTCTGCTTGCCCCCCCCCCCCCCCCCCAGTCTCTTTCTATCTCTCTCTCTTTCTTTCTTTCTTTCTGTCTGTCTGTTGTCTGAGATCCCACATTACCAGCCATCCCCCCCCCCTCCCCCCCCCCCCCCCCCCCCCCCCCCCCCCCCCCGCCGCCCGGTACAGTCTCCGGTCCAGCCAGGAGAAAGGAAAAACGACAGGGAGAGAGAGAGAGAGAGAGTGGGAGAGAGAGAGAGAGAGAGAGAGAGAGAGAGAGAGAGAGACAGGGAGAGAGAGAGAGAGAGGGGGGGGAGGGGGAGGGAGGGAGGAGAGGGCGAGGCTGGTGTCGCCCCTGGAAATTGGCTGCTCTCTCTGGCAGGACGAGTGGCCGCTGAAGGACTATCCACGTCGTCCGCCCTGAAAGCAAGTTCATTAGGGGACCCGTCTCAGACCAGTAGGTAGAGCATGTCAGGAAGGAGGAGGAGGAGGAGGAGGAGGGCGGGGGGTGGGGGGGTGAAGGGGAAAGGGTTGGGGAGGGAGGGGAGGAGAGTGTTGGGTGGGGGAAAGGGGTACTAAGAAAGTGATGTGGGGTAGAAGGAGGGGAAAGGGATGGGGTGGGGTGGGGGTGGGGTTCAGCACCTCCACCCCTCCACTCCCACCACCCACTTCCCTCCCTACTCCTCTACCCTTGCATTCCCCCCCCCCCCCCCCCACCAAATCTCTTGTCCGCCTTTCCCCCCACCCCCCCCCCCACTTTCCCCCCAACCCACCTCCTCCCCAAGGGTGGGTGAAGAGTGCAGCTCTGAAGGGGTAATACACAGGGAGTCTTTTATTGTTTCTGTTTTTTTTTTTCTTGTTTGGGGATTTTTTTTTTTTTTTTTTACTTTCTTGGAGGACCTTGCGTTGTATTGTTTCTTGAGTGAATGTGTGTGTGTGTGTGTGTGTGTGTGTGTGTGTGTGTGTGTGTGTGTGTGTGTGTGTGTGTGTGTGTGTGTGTGTGTGTGCAAGCGCGCGCGCGCGTGCGCGAGAGTGCGTGCGTGTGCACGCAAGTGCGCGAAGCGTGGGGAAATGAGAGTATGGATGTGGGAACGAGTCAAAAGAGAGTGCTGAGTGAGAGGTGGGGGGGGGGGGGGGGGCTGAGGGGGGGGATTAGAGGCTGGCTTGGGAGGAGGAAGGAGAGGAAAATGTTGAGGTGGGGGGGGGGGAGTTGTTATTGCAGATTGGGGAATCTGGTGAGTCCTGTCTGTCAACTGCTGGCAACTTGCATGGTACCCTTCTCCCACTCCCTCACACCCCCACCCATCCGCCCCTGTCTGTCTGTCTGTCTGTCTGTCTGTCTGTCTGTCTGTCTGTCTGTCTGCTCTCTCTCTCTCTCTCTCTCTCTCTCTCTCTTCTCTCTCTCTCTCTCTCTCTCTTAACCAACTAAAACTGTGGACAACTTAGTAAATTATCACTATGTTTTCCCCGTGTGAGTGCAGAGCCACGCGCGCGCGCGCCTCTGTGTGTGTGTGTGTGTGTGTGTGTGTGTGTGTGTGTGTGTGTGTGCGTGCGTGCGTGCGTGCGCGCGCGCGCGCGTGCGTGTGTGTGTGTGTGTGTGCGTGCGTGAGTGCGTGTGTGCGTACGTGTGTGTGTGTGTGCGCGCACGCGTGCGCGCACATGTCTGTGCGTACGTTGCTGTATACTAAGTATATGCATTTAAGTGAAATTGAGAAAGCAGTTCGAGATGTGAAATAAACAATTTGTTGGTAAGAATCGAAGGAGGTTACAGCGTACTTATTTGTGTGCTTATTTGGTTTGTTACATTAAGGTGGCAGTTTAAGGTTCACAATGAATATCTCGTTTGGTTTGTTAGGTTTAGGAGTTTGTTCAAGGCGTACAAGACTTTCTTGATTGGTTTGCAAAATTTTGAAGGCAGTTTGAGGCGAACAAGAAGGTCTCTGTTAGTTTGATTTAAAAGGCAATTTAAAGCATGCAATAAATGTCTTGTTCTGTCTGTTAGCTTTAAAGGACAATGCCAGACATAAAGTACGTATTGTGTTTTGGATTGAGAAGGCAATGCAAGCTGCACTGCAAATGTACCTTTCTTTTGAAGATTAAGAAGGCATTTTATGGCTTACAGCAAATGTGTTCTGTTTGTTATACTACGAAGGCGGTTTAAAATGTAGAATACAGATCTTGTTCCTTTTTTAAGAATTAAAACAGTTTAATGTCTTTTTTCTTTTATTAAAAAATGTCTTGTTTCGTTTGTCAATTAGGAAGAAGTTAAATGAATGAATAACTGAAATCAGTTTGGTGCCAGATTAACCCAAGGTGTGTTTTGACACTTTGAAATTAATGAGGCACGCGTCTTGTTTTGTAAACGTTTGATTAAGAAGACAGTTTTAATGAATGAAACTGATGATTATTATTTAGTTCGTTAGGGTTAGAAGGTGGTTTAATTGACCAAAGTAATGAGCTGTGTCCGTTCATTAGATTTAAAAGGCAATTTACTGATTGAAACAAACGCGTTAATTCGTTATCATTAGATTCAGGAGGAAGCTTAGGGAATGAAACAGATGTGGTATTTCGTTCATCAGATTTGTAAAGAGTTTCATGAATGAGAAAGAGATGGGAGGACAACATTCCCTAATTGATGGGCCAGAGGCTGAGAGACGCTCAGACGGCGACAGAAGGGAGAGAAATGCAGAAAGCTGGTTGTCCTATTGTCTGTGGCAGCTCCACCGTCGGCCAGGATATCGGACTGATAATGATGATGACGATAATAAATGAAAAGTTAATCAATTTGTTTGTTCATTACCGTTAAAGGGGAAACTAATGAGTGAAGCAACTACGTTGATCCGTTTATCAAATGTACAAGGTAGGCATTGCACACGTATGTACCAATTCATCAGTTTCAGGGATGAAAAACGGTCATACACACAAAACTCCTCTGCCTGTCTATACAGGCAGTGTCCGCAGGAGTATCAGCCTGCGTAAGCAGAAAGAAAGAAAGAAAGAAGGCAACGCAGTCATCACAACAAATGTACTGTATCATTCATCGAATACCAATTCTTAAAACACAACAGATCATCAAAGTGAAGAAAGCATTGTGATGGATCGAGAAGTCGATGATGATGAACAAATCAACAAAAATAAATGTTCCTTCCTTCACCGAATTCACAAGACAGTTCAATGGGTGGAAATGATAATTCTATTAGTTCCTTCATCAAATTTAGAGGGCAGTTTAATAGATAAAAACAAACGGTTAGTTGTTTTTTTTTAATCAATGTTCGTTTCAGTGAAAAGTCTGGTGAATGAAACAAATACACTGATTACTTGGTCAAATCAGAAGGCAGTTTAATGAATAAAAAAAAAAATGTTAGTTCGTTCATCGGGATCTGTACCCAGCATAACAGATGAAATACGTGTCTTGTTAAGATTCTAAAACTCAGTTCGCTATCGTTCTTTGTCGTGTTGTAGCTCGAGCTCTGATACGGCCCCTGCATTCGGCCGGGCTGTCAACCAAACACGGTATTTTTTTTTTTGATTCTTTGTTGTTTGGAGTGGTACTGCATGTCAGAGGACTGATGTGACTTCGGGTCAACTCAAAGGCAGCCGAAGACAGGCGTGACAAGCGCCAGCCAGCTGCTGCGTGGTGTCTCCCATGGGAGGACCTCCATTACGGGGCAGGTGAGGTGCGCCCAAGGTGGTCTGGTGTGGGAGGTCTTCAGGGGAACAGAGCACGACGGACTGAAGCTGAGAGTGCAGAGTGGTGGACTGGAGGGGGGAACACCCACAGGGGCAGCCTTTAACTACACTGGGGAGCCATTGTCACTGGAGGCTCCAGTTTTTGACAGTGTT
>CM065717.1:65113792-65116292 GCA_033310375.1 Conus canariensis
ACACACACACACGCACACGCACACGCCCACACACACACACACACACACACACGCACACACACAAGATAGATAGATAGACAGACAGACAGACAGACAGACAGACACACAGACAGATAGATAGATAGATAGATAGATAGACAGCTTGGAGATATTGGGGGGGGGGGGGGGGTTAAATTTCTGTGTCATTCCAATGGCACTACACCCACGCCATTCAATTTAGCTCCCGTCGCAGCCTTGACACCGGCAATCCACAGGGGCGATTGTTGTCCCACTGGCAATCCACAGGGGGCAAATGTTGTCCCACCGGCAATCCACAGGGGCAAATGTTGTCACACCGGCAATCCACAGGGGGCAAATGTTGTCACACCGGCAATCCACAGGGGCGATTGTTGTCCCACCGGCAATCCACAGGGGGCAAATGTTGTCACACCGGCAATCCACAGGGGCGATTGTTGTCCCACCGGCAATCCACAGGGGCAAATGTTGTCAAGCCGTCATTTGTGAGGCAACCCACCAGAGGAGACACTGCACTGCCGCCGAATCACTTCGGTAGTGTTCAGTGGCGCCTGTTCTGATTCAACATACACAGAGCACCACCTACCAAGCTCCACACTGACGACAACAATTGCTTTGTCGCGGAGACAGCTTGCATCAATGTCAGTCAGCGGAAGGGCGCCACCACGTTCATCCACGGGTGGGAGACGTGTAGATGAACTGGGAAATAAGGTCACCACGCGTGCAGGACATGAAGGGTCACATCATTTGAAAGTAGTAAATAGACAGTTCACTATGATAGTTCGATAACTAAGAAAATGTCAAACAGTTAAACAAATGCGCCGTTATCGGAATAAAAGAATCAGTTAATAATAATTTTTAAAAAAAAATAACAAACAGACGAAATAAATGAATAAGTAAATTTATGAATTTAGTCGTTCAAAACAAGTGGATGCAGAGAGAAAAAAAAATTTCAGTTTGTTGCAATGAAATTGCTTGGCAGAATGATGATGACAACGATGATAATGATAAATGAATCATTGTGTAGAGCTCATCTCTGACGCATTGAAAATTTCAACAAGGCCTTATATAGCCTTTCACGTTAAACTCACTAAAATATGAACCGACAGATTTTTGCATTTGTATGCGCGCGCGCACATACACTCGCAAGTCGCATAACGCTGTCGCATGATACTCCACTTTGGCATATGATTAACAGGCATGATCAACGATAATAATGATAATAACAGGGCCCATGGTCATATGGTCAGATCGTTTTGTCTGCGGAGCCGACGGTCGCGAGTTAGAGCTACTCATGGGGCAGGGTGTTTTCGGTCCTAAAGCCCTCTCTGTCCACGAAGCAGCAAATGAGTTCCTGATTCAGTTCAGGGAAGGTTAACGGCGGTGGAAGCAGAGGGATGTTCAGGCCTGACACGGTGACCATCTGACAGTCTACTGCTCCTGACAGCCAACAGGCTTTGCCAACTTAAACTTTTTTTTTTAACAACAATGATGAATATAATAATTGTATTTTTGATGATGATGATGATGAAGACGATAATCATCATTATCTTCATCATGATCATCATCATCATCATCATCGTCATATGAAGAAGAGAAAAGAAGAAGAAGACTGGGAATACTGTACATTATTAACCTAGGAGCCATTGTCGTGTATTAATTATTAAAAAGCTGTTTTTTTGTTTCTCTTAAAACCATGAAAATAGAAAAGTAATCAGCAAACTTGGAATCAGTTCAACTGAAAGAAAACACCACTCCAAGGGGCGAATAATGCACAGGGGTATCTTGTCTGGGTCCATTTTCTAGACATTCTGGCCCTGGCGGGCTAAAACCACAATCAGATACACAAACTCAAAAGGCTTTGTTTAGATCACTTGCTCATCAATGTGGTACTGTTAAACGTAAAAGAAATGAGTGTGACGTTATCACATGTTATCATCATCATCATCAACTTCATCATCACCATCATTAGTATTATTATTATTATTATTATTATTATTACGACTACTACTTCTATTACTATCACTACTAATTCTACAACAATAACTATTAAATTAATATTTATTACTATCATCATTGTTATTGTTATTATTATTATCATTATCATTATTATCATTTTTGTTGTTGTTGTTGTTGTTGTTATTCCTTGGTTTAAGGCCAGCTTGCTGAAGGATTTCAGACATGCTATTTCCACTTGACAGTAATGATAACTGTGTTGTTGAATGTTGTGCTTTGATTTTGTTATTGATACGGTTTTCGCGAATACAACTATGTATTTGGAACTAATCATATATGAAAGCAAAAAAGAGGTGCAATGTCAGATTTAATTATTACACAGTACTAAACAGACCAGCGAATTTTCGACAAATGTGTCTTCTTCATATATTACAAACAACAGACATCAATATGCACAAACCAACACCCCACCCCACCTCTAGAGTACAGTCAGCATGAGAATGACAATGTATTTTTCCTGTTTTCCATA
>CM065717.1:65121292-65123792 GCA_033310375.1 Conus canariensis
TTGGGTTGGGTACACGACAGACTACTATCAGGCTACCGTTCTCCGTGTTCAGAGGCGCTGTATAATAGATCAGTCAGCGTTTCCACAGCCGCCTGACAGCTGACACAGTGCTAGGAATGGTGTGCGTTGTGTGTGGATGTACAGAAGATCCAGCGCGGAATTTATGGATCCTGCGATCCGTGTCAGCAGTCAGCGGGTTGCAGGAACGCTGACAGATCTAGAATACAGCGCCTAATTGTAATAGTAGTACCAACAGCAGCGGCAGCAGTAGTAATGACAGCAGCAGCAGAGATAGCACCAGAAACAGTGATAGCACTAGTAGTAGTAGCTGTTGCAGTAGTAGCGGGAAGCAGTCGCAGCACCAATAGCAGTAGCAGCACTAGTAACAGCAAAGATAACAGCAGCAGCAGTAGTAGTAGTGGCGCGCTGCAGCAGTCGCAGCACTGTATGGGAAAAAGATCAGCACGATCGAGAGTACTTAAATAGCAAACAACAATAATAACAGCAGCAGCGGCAGCGGCAGCAAGCAGCAGCAGCAGCAGCAGCAGCAGCAGCAGCAGCAGCAGCAGCAGTAGTAGTAGTAGTAGTAGTAGAAGTAGTTGTGTGTTGTTTTGTCGTTGTTGTCGTTAGAGTAGTAGTTGCTGTAGCAGGAGTAGGTGTAAGAAGAGGGGGAGCAGGAGCACAGGAGCACAGGAACGGGAGTGAGAGAAGGGGAGGGAAGCAAAAGCAGTACTATCACCACCAGCGAGAGCAACAGGATAAGGAGATGGAGAAGAGAGGGAGAGAGAGAGGGAGAGAGATGGAATAAGCGGTAGTAACAGCAGCGGTAGTAATGGTAGTATTAGCAGGATGAGGAAGTGGAGGTGAGGAGGAGGAGGAGGAGGAGGAGGAGAATTAGCAGAGGAGGCAGTAGAAGGAGGACAAAGAAGAAGAGCGGCAGCATCGATTGACGAGGAGGAGAGGAGGAGGAGGAGGAGCAGCAATGGTAGAGAAAGAGGAGGAGAAAGAGGAATAAGAGGATGAGGAACAGCAGCGACAGCAGTGGTAGTAGCAGCAGCAGGAGGAGGACGGGGGGGGGGGGGGGGGGGTGGGGGGGGGCGAGGAGGAACAGTAGAGATTTCATTCTCCATTATCGCTGACTTTCCACCCCCCAGAATAGGATCACTCTCCCAATGAATACAGAGACGAAGTAAGCGCCGCAGACCACATTTGGATCATAATAAGATGAGAGACGATTCATTCAACTGTACATTAGTGACTTTTTTTTTTGGGGGGGGGACTAAAATCCTATAAAGTTAAAAGACGTCGTTTCACTTCGATTCATTCTGACCCTTCCCATCCTCCCCCTTCTCTCTCTCTCTCTCTCTCTCTCTCTCTCTCTCTCTCTCTCTCTCTCTCTCTCTCTCTCTCGTACGCGCGGTGTGTGTGTGTGTGTGTGTGTGTGTGTGTGTGTGTGTGTGTGTGTGTGTGTGTGTGTGTGTGCAAGCGCGCGCTTGTGTGTGTGTGTGTGTGTGTGTGTGTGTGTGTGTGTGTGTTGTTTTTGTTGTTGTGTTGTTGTTGTTGTTGTTTGTTGTTGTTTGTTTGTTTGTTGTTTGTTTGCCTGAGTATTCAATACATTTGGGCAGACTGTCGTCTAATTTGACTAATACAGCTAATACTCATGAAGTTAGATCGGACACGATTTAAATTTGATGCATTTGGTATTTCTTGAGAGGTCTCATTCCGCAGCGAACTTCCAGAAAATGCCAGACTAGATTCTGTTGAAAATAGTCCATGGCATTGGGTAGGTTTGTTTTATGCAAATGTCGATAGTCGTTAAAAGTGAGCATATTTGTTAGTGAAAACGGAGCATTAACATGTAGTATGTTATACATAAACAGTCCTTTGTTGCGCACATGTTTTGACCATAGTGGGAAAATGCCTGTCCGCTTGTATTCCGAATTTACAACTGAGGATGATTCATTAATTGACAGCTGAATGCTAAGCGACGATTTAAGCAAATTATTGATAGCCGAGTCGAAAAGTGTTGGGGCATAGTCACTGACAACTTGAATACAAGCGTGAAAAAAAAATTAGACTATGTAAATTAAAACAAAAAATTTTAACTTTCTTTCGTTGAAATAGCTTTCTTGCAATATTTCTGGATAGGTATTCCAAGTGTTTTGGAACTGGATACTTGTTAATTTTTTTTCTTTGGAAATATAAAGTACCAGTTATTTTTGGATAGTTGGTCTTGACGTATTTGTCGAACATTAATCATCATGACTAGTTTTCTTGAGGATGGAGAGCCATATTATTCAACTTGTGCCCATTTAACCAGAAGACTGATCTTTTGTGGAAAATATATAATATATATATATATATATATATATGCTGGAATGGTGCTCAGTCACTTACCCTTGGAATTTATTAGTTTATTATCCACACACACACACACACACACACACACACACACACACACACACACAATATATATATATATATATATAAGAGAGAGAGA
>CM065717.1:65136292-65146292 GCA_033310375.1 Conus canariensis
GTATTTTTGCTACTCGAGTCTAATCATGTCAGTATTATGTATGCGTTGGATGGCAATCTATATTCATTCATTTGAAATCTTAGACCAGTATTCTTAAACACTGGACACTGAAGCATAAGAGCGAATGAAGTAGCATTCAATCCCCACTACGCAGCTCCATAAAAGAGCAATAGGCTGCACTTGAGAGTCAGAAATGTTCCAGAATACTTGGAGTGAGTTGTTATTAAGTTGATACAATCGTTGGAAAAAAAAACATGAGCTTTCCTCACTCTGCTTGCGAGATCTTTATCAACAGCTACAAAGTTAAGTCGAGTAGGAAAATTACATACCAAGGTATTCATGACAGTGAACAACAGACATTTCCGCCGCATTAATAAACCCTCTGTCTTGCTTGACAGCCACCTTTGTTTAAATACAGCAATGTCGCTCCTTTCCACATTTGTTCTAAGCTGAAACCTGGATGATGCATTACAGAGAATGCTTAGCTCAACACACGGAAGACCGACCCGTGTTTCAGAGAGCAAAGTTAGGTTATCTGTAACAAAATAAACAATTCCAAAATGCCAGGTGAGGCTATTGCCCCGTGCCTTTCTTTTTCGATTGTTCCTCACGCTTATTTATTCATAAAAAGAAAAAAAAAACTAAAACGGGACTACAGGCATTCCCTTGTTTTACATCTCTTGTACAAATGACAGAATCTCTAAAATCTTCACCGCACCTTACCGTTGCTTTCACACTGCTATACAAACAATCAAGGCATCAATACACCTTGCCCTAAATTTCATTCAGAGAGAGAGAGACACAGAGAGAAGAGAGAGAGAGAGAGAGAGAGAGACAGACAGACAGACAGACAGACAGACAGACAGACTGCTAGAGAGAGAGAGAGAGAGAGAGAGAGAGAGATAGGGGGGGGGGGGAGACAGAGACAGAGAGTAGGTGGCTTTTGTCCCCGAGAGCCATGTTTAGAATCTGACACACTTTCCACCCAACCATTCCTCAGTGTGGCGTGGTCTGTGTCTGGACCCCCTAATGACATCTTCATGGCTGACGAGTTCCATTGGACCCTCTGACTGTGCTGTGTGACCGACCGCTCCACCAGATCAGGTTTAGCTGCAGCCCCAGACCCGAGTTTAGGTCCCGCCCAACAGTCTCCTGAACTGTTTGAGGACTCAGGAAAGAAGTCCTCCTAATTGTCTCCCTTCTTCCCGTCGTTCATATCCCCCTCCATCTCCTCCTCCTCAATCCTCTACTTCCTGGTAATCTCTTCTCCCACTCCACCCTCCTTTTCCACGTCCTCCTTCTTCTCCTCCTGGTCCTTCAGGTTCTCTCTGCTGCGGCTTGTGACGGGGAGGTGCTCGTGCATGGGCGAGGGGGGTCTGGGGTGGTTTGGGGCAGGTGTTGGGAACGATGTAGAGGACCGTGAAGGGCTGTTGGTCGTCTCTCTCAGAGAGGGCAGGGCGCTGGTTATGGCCACGGTTTGGGGCGTGCTCTCTGGTGTCTGAGAGGATTGGGGGGGTCGGGTTGGTTGGCTAAATGTGTGTTGAATCCCTTAAAGATCTTGTACGAGTTGACGAATGTTTCATTCTTGTATTTTCTGTCCCTCCTCCCTCACATTCATCTTCACTTCTTTCTTTGTTTCTTTTTTTAAAATCACAATCCATGTTTGGGTACTTGAGAGAGAGAGAGAAGACAGACAGACAGACAGACAGACAGACAGACAGACAGACAGAGACAGAGACACAGACAGACAGACAGACAGAAAGACAGCCATATTGAGAGAGAGAGAGAGATGGAGAGAGGAAGGGAGGGAGGGAAGAAGGAACAGAGAGGGGGGGGGTAAGGTGGGAAGGAAGGAGAAAAGGAGAGGGAGGAGGAGGAAGGAAGGAAGAACACAAAGAGAAAGAGAGAGAGGGAGAGAGAGGTGAGGGAGGGAGGAACAGAAAAGGAGAGAGAGAGAGAGAGAGAGAGAGAGAGAGAAGAGAGAGAGAGAGAGAGAAGCATTCAGGGGCTTCAGACATATTCTTTATTGACATTGACCTATACAGTCTTTTGTGTCAAGGGGGAAAAAGATCAACTTTGCAGCGCCAGGAAAGAGAAGAAAAATTCTGGAATGAAACAGGCAAACTGAATAGCTCAGTGAATGTGGACAATCAAAGCATTTCAAAATAAAGTAATTGAAAAATAAAACAGGGACTCGTCTTAATAACAAATCAAATATATAGTAGAAGTAAAGAAATGGAAAGAGAACACTTTATACACACAAACGCGCGCGCGCGCGGGCACGCACACACGCACGCACGCACACGCACACACACACACACACACACACACACACACACACACACACACACACAGAGGCAGAGAGAGAGAGGGGGGGGGGAGAGAGAGAGAGAGAAGAAGAAGAAGAAGAAGAAGAAGAAGAAGAAATAAATTAAAACGAAAAAGTGATCATCAAACTGTATCAGCGTCAGACGCTATTACGAAAGTCAGTGACATGAAGCATTTTCTTTTTCCTAGAGCTAACAGCTTCTGCGACATACTTTGCGAGAGAGAGAGAGAGAGAGAGAGAGAGAGAGAGAGAGAGAGAGAGAGAGAGAGAGAGAGAGAGAGAGAGAGAGTCAGAGAGTTTTTTCCTAGGAGAGTCATTTTTAGAACTTTACACATTTTCCTCTCGACCATTGCTCAGTGTGGCGTGGTCTGTGTCTGGACCCCGTAATGACATCTTCATGGCTGATGAGTTCCATTGGACCCCCTGACTGTGCTGTGTGACTGCTCCACCAGATCAGGTTGAGCCGCAGCCCCAGGTGGAGTTTACACCCACCCCCACAGTCTCCTGAACTATTTGAAGGCCCAGGAAAGGAATTTCTGTAGTCCTCCGTTTTGTCTCTCTCCTGTCTTTTTTTTCCCGT
The DNA here is from genome assembly GCA_033310375.1 of Conus canariensis. NCBI lineage: Eukaryota > Metazoa > Mollusca > Gastropoda > Neogastropoda > Conidae > Conus > Conus canariensis. The sequence continues at coordinate 65,139,202 of CM065717.1, forward strand.
CGTTCCTATCCTTCTCCTCCTCCTCCTCCTCAATCCTCCTCCTCCTCCTCCTCCTCAATCCTCTACTTCCTAGTAATCTCTTCTCCCACTCCACCCTCCTTCTCCACGTCCTCCTTCTTCTCCTCCTGGTCCTTCAGGTTCTCTCTGCTGCGGCTTGTGACGGGGAGGTGCTCGTGCATGGGCGAGGGGGTCTGGGGTGGTTTGGGGCAGGTGTTGGGAACGATGTGGAGGACCGTGAAGGGCTGTTGGTCGTCTCTCTCAGGGAGGGCAGGGCGCTGGTTATGGCCACGGCTTGGGGCGTGCTGTCTGGTGTCTGAGAGGATTAGGGGGTCGGGTTGGTTTGCTAAATGTGTGTTGAATCGCTCAAGATCTGGTTTTGATTTGACGAACGTTTTACCTTCAGTTCCTCCTCCCTCACATTCATCTTTAAGTTTTGTTTCGTTCCTATATTGACATACAAACCATGCACGGGTACTGGAGAGAGAAAGAGATAGGATGAAGAAGGAAAGGAGGGGGATAGGGAGGAAAGAAAATCGGAGGAAGGAAGGAAGGAGAGAGAAGCAGAGAGAGAGAGAGAGAGAGACAGACAGACAGACAGACAGACAGACAGACAGACAGACAGACAGACAGACAGACAGAGTGAGTTTGTATCCTAAGGATTGTCATTTTTTGACTGGGTCTCTGCCCTCCCTCTTTCCTTTCCCGTAGGTACGTCGTTGTTGTTGTTGTTGTTGTTTTCGTTGTTTTTTTTGTTGTTTTTTTCTTCAAACAGTTATAATAGGTATTCCCGACCTTTTCTGAAATTCCGTACGAGAAGGTTCCTTTGATCATATCTCCGTTTCTGCCATTGTCTCTCTCTCTCTCTCTCTCTCTCTCTCTCTCTCTCTCTCTCTCTCTCTCTCTCTCTCTCTCTCTCTTCTTTATCTTCTTATCTTCTTTCTTCTTCTCCTTTCTCTCTCTTCTTCTTCTTCTTTCTTCTTCTTCTTCTTCTTCTTCTTCTTCTTCTTCTTCTTCTTCTTCTTCATCTTCTCTCCGCGCATTATCTACTGTTTCTCCGTGATGCTTTTGTTTTTGTATGTTCTTTTGTTTCACCTTCCACCCTGAAATGATGCTACGGATCTGATAGTCCCCGTTGGTCGGGAGGGGGGGAAGGAGGTGTTGTTCAGAGCTAAGTCAGTGCTTAATGTAGTCTGATTTTGGTCGTTATCCTTTGACCTTTTCTTGATCACTTTTGTTTCTAGTTTTGTTCGAGTTGGTCCTCCAATGTTTGTTGTTTTCGCTCTTAAGTTGGCGTCATCAATCTTAATTATAATAATAATGAGCACAGTTTATATAGCGCCGATCCCAAGAACGTAGGCTACAGGGCGCTTTACAAAGTTTAACAAATCAATATTTAAAACACACACACACACACACACACACACACACACACACACACACACACACACACACACACACACACACACTGGGACACAATATCGCATACATGAGCAGCTACACTATATAACACGGTGAACAGCTCATTCGTACACGAGCAAAGTGTGCAAGTGACATGTTGTAGTTTAGTAATATTTCAAGTGGTACTCTGCAACTGGCGTTTAAACAGATAAGTTTTAAGTGCAGACTTCAAAGTCGGAAAGGAAGGGGCATGACGTAGATGGAAAGGTAGCAAATTCCAGAGTATGGACGCAGAAAATGAGAATGCTCTTGAACCGTGCTGCTTTCGGTTATATGAGGGAATTCGAAAAATTTGTTCATAAGAGAAAGAACGGAGGGGACGTGTGGGAATATATATTTCGAACAGATCAGAGAGATAGGCAGGCATTTCACCTGTGATAATCTTATAACATAAGGAAGAAAGGTGGCAGAGTGGTTAAGACGTTCGCCTGCCAATCCAACGTGTGAGAAGTGTGTGGGTTCGAGCCCTGCCTTTCTCGCCCTTTCTTTGCCAGTTTGAATGAATGACAAATCGAACTGAACGTCAAGTCCATCGGAATGGGGACTATAAGCTAGTCGGACCCGTGTGCTTTCCTGGCCCCCTGCACACGTTAAAGAACCCACGGCAGTTGAAAATCGAAAAGAGCAGGGGGGTTCCCCGCTGCCCTGGCAAAATTGATGTAGGTTGAAGATAGCCGCCTGGTATTTCTTACCAGGCCACAAAAATTGTCACTTACTGTTATCGTGTGCCATCATGTACCGGTGGAAATAGAGGACACGTATAAACATCGCATGCATCCTATGTGAGAAACTGGAGGAATAAATGAGATAAATGAAAATGAGTTACTGATATTTGAATGGCACGGGAAACGACTGAATGAGCGCCAGTAGGTTGCTCTTCGGCCGGCTCTACCTGGGTAGGCAACCCGTTGAGTGAGTGAGGTAGTGTGTTTATTGTAAAGCGCTTAGAGCTTGGTCTGTGACCGAGGATAGGCGCTATATAAATACCCAATATAATAATAATAATAATAATAATAACATAAACACGCAGACTTATACTGTGCTTGATTTCGTTTTGGCGTCTTGTAGATAAGGCAAGTGGCTGAATCTTGAACACGTTGCAGTGGCTGGAGTAAGGCTGCGATACACCAAGGAGAAGAGCGTTACAATTATCTAATCTTGACAGAATGCAGGAAGACACCGACGTCTTCGCGGCCTATTCTGTAAGGAAAGGTCTGACAGAGCTGATGCGACGGAGTTCAAGAAAGGATGCTTGGCAAATTTTGGCTCTGTGGTGTTTCAGGGTGAGATCAGAGTCGAGATAGAAGCCACGGTCATGAACAAATTGCATAAATCAGATGTCAGTGGAGCTTAGGACTATTGACGGATGAAGACGGGGGTCTTGAGCTTGAGAGTGTTTTATAAACCGGATAGCTTCTGTTTTGTCATCGTTTTTTGTTTTTGTTTTTTCGCGTACGCAGGCTGATACTTCTGCGGACACTCCCTGTATAGACAGGCAAGGATGAATCCCATCTACCCAACAAAGTGAGTGGAGTTTTGCGTGTATGACCGTTTTTTATCCCACCATTAAGGCAGCCGTACTCCAACTTCGGGGAATGTCGTCGTTTAATTTCAGCTTATCGTTTAATTTCAGCTTATTTTTAGATATCCACTGTTTGATATCAGAGACACGATCTTGAAGATTTTTGACGAGATTGTCATAGTTATCTAGCGTGTCAGAATGTTCAAGCTGAGTGTCATCGGCGAACATTTCATGCTGTTAATGATCTCGATCCTGGGCGTTGTGTACATTATGAAAAGCATTGGACCTTGCACAGACCCGTGGGGAACGCTAAAGGTAGGTAACATTTTAGAAGATTGTTTCTCATTAATAAGGACGAACTGCTTGTCTGTTTGACAGATACGATCTAAACCAATTTAGTGCAATGTCACATAGGCCGAAGTTTGTGCTCCGGCGTGAAAGGAGTGTTTTGTGATGAATTGTGTTGAAAGCTGCCGACAGATCGAGGAGAAGGAGAAGAGATATTTTGTCGACATCAAGAGATGACAGAATATTATTCAAGATTCGGAAAAGAACAGTTTCTGTGTGATATCCAGCACGGTAGGCTGACATTTCATCATACGCAAACATTTTTTGACTTCGATAGTCTGATTTTAAGTATTGCTTGTGGACCTCGGCCTGATGCGATCGTACCATGGATTTTTATTTCAGCATGTAGGGGCTGTCAACTGTTACAGGTTCGCAGTGTCTAACGTGAGGCATGATGAACGGTGGAGCTAACCCTCTCCTTCCATTCACAGTGTCTAACGTGTGTGTGTGTGTGTGTGTGTGTGTGTGTGTGTGTGTGTGTGTGTGTGTTGTGTGTGTGTGTATGTGTGTGTGTGTGTGTGTGTGCGCGCGCGCGCGCGCGTGTGCGTGCGTGTGCGTGTGTGTGTGTGTGTGTGTGTGTGTGTGTGTGTGTGTGTGTGTGTGTGTGAAATCCCATCCAACGGACAGTTCGAACGCACGACCGTCATCGTCGTAGCCGAACGCAAGGACCAAGCAAAGAAAGCAGACAAGAACCTGATGTGATTGTAGTGCGCTGTTGGTTGTTAACGATGCGTCGACAGCCTTGCTGTCATTGTGTTTGATCGACAGGACTACAGTAACAAAGAATAATGACACTACTGCTGATAAGGATTCACCCCCCACTCCTCTTCCCTGAACTCGCCCCCCCCCCCCCCCCCCCCCCCTTCTAGTTTTCCCGTCTTGATTGCTTGTTATTGGAGCTGTCCCGTTTTATTTCTGGTGAGTACAAAAAGAACATCGCTGTTTCTTTCTGCAAATGGGATTTCTGTGTGTGGAATTGCTTTGCTCGATGGCTTGATTGCTAGACTGAGCAGTCTCCTCTCTCTGTCTCTCTGTTCCTCTCTCTCTCTCTCTCTCTCTCTCTCTCTCTCTTTGCCATCATCACCCTTTTCTTCTTTCTCTCATACCCTCTGTCTCTCTCTTTCTGTCTGTCTGTCTGTCTGCCTGTCTGTCTCTCTAAAGCTCTTTCTTCCTCTGTCTCTGACTTTTTTCCCTCTCTCGTCTTGCTTCCTTTCTTTCTTTTTAATGTTTAACCAACTGTTTGTAAAAAATTCAAACAAAAGTAACAAAGCAAAGAGAAATAATCAGTCCAACACTCTTACCCTTACATAAGATACAATCAAAGAACTAATAAATAAAACGAGAGAGAGAGAGAGAGAGAGAGAGAGAGAGAGAGAGAGAGAGAGAGAGAGAGAGAAGAGAGAGAGAAGTGGGGCATGTTGTGCCATACATTTCCTCCAGCATAGACCCCTCCCCCTTCCCCTTCTAACACCCACCACCCACCCCCACCGCCTCTCCCTTACCTCTACCTCCTTCCACTTCACCTACACGACACATACGCTATACGCTCACACCCAAACCTAAGCATTTGTCAAATTTACCTCTCCAAATCTCCCTAATCGATCTCCGCCTCTAGAACAGAAAGAAAAAAAAGACCTGCTCAAGCCATGGACCGCGACAAGCCAAGGAGAGCTCTTGATTTTGTTTTGAAACGATTATCACCTTCTTCTGCGGGCAGCACACCAGGCTGTAGAGCAAGAGGAGTCGAGTCTCGACAAGCTCCTGTAGCGCTCTCTGGCCCTCCTCGGGAAGCTCTCGGCCGACACTCGGACACCTCTTGTGCGCTCTCCGGCTCAGCTCCTAACACCCCCCCCCTCCCTCCCCCACGCCCCCTCAGCCCGGCGACAGGTTGCAGAGTTGTGTGTCCACGAGGAGGCTCAGAGGTCCTCTCTCGTCCTCTCTTATGTGCCTTTTGTTTTCTGTTTCTGTTTCTGCCGCACTGTCCTTGTTTGTCTTGGCGCGCGTCTTCTGGCCTCCGCTTGCCTTCCTCCCTTCCTTCCTTCCTTCCTTCCCCTCCTGCCTTCCTCTCTTCGTTCCTTCTTTCCATCCCAGGTTGTTTGTCGGGGAAAGGATTTGAGACCCTGAAGTGCCTGTGATAGGAGAGCCCATGAAGTATCTATCTTCGTCACCGTTTAAATGGACAATTGGATAGCGTAGAGCGCTCATTTTGGGGGGAGGGGAGTGGTTGTTTTTGGAATCTTCCTTTCGTCTCAAGTGCTGTTAGTTTAAAGCTGGCAGCGTGTTGTTGTGATTGGCTGGCAGATAAAACTACAGTGAAGAATTCAATGTGTGTGATTCTCCTCTCTCCACCTTTTGATTAAAGCTGGCGGTGTTGAGATTGGTCGGCAAATGAAAGTACAATGTAGATTGTTGGCATATGTCATCCACCTTTTCATTTTTGATGAATAAGCTGACGGCATTTTACCTGGTCAATAAATCAAATCAGAGCGTACAATTTCGGTAAACGTCACTTTTTTTTTTTTGCCTCAAAGTGCTCGTGGTGTGGTTCTTGTTTCGTGTGTATGTATCTGATTCAGTAGCTGTCTGTTAAAGAGGCGTAAAGATTAGGTGTGAATTATTTACCCGGTTCAAATTCCACTCTTTGCTGTTTGCTAGACTGAAAACCCGTTAAACTGCGATTCTATCCCGCCTTGATGGAACACGTTGCTACACGTTCATCGATGACTGTGTTTCAGAGTTATGGTTGGACTGACACGAATCATTTCGATCACTTCTGATGCTTTCCATTCGAAACATCAAAACGGGAAAAAGTATGGCGTGGAACCGAGTCTGTTCTTAAGAGCAGCTGTAATGGACCGTACTATCGTTGGGAACCACGTACTTTCTCTTTTCTAAGCCTCGAGCCATCTCATGCCTTGTTCACACAGTTCCTGTAGACATTTGCTTTGTTCTTGTATCGCAGATGGGAGCACCGTGTATCTAACTGGTTTTATTCACCGACTAACCGCCGTGACGAAGTGGTTAGCGTCGCGGACTCCAGGCTGGGACGTCGTGGGTTCGATTCCCATCAAAACCATGAGGGATTTTTCTGCCCCGGCCGGCTCCTACCCAGAGTTGAGTTTGCAACGAGCTCAACTGGGAAGACCGGGGCCACACAGTCGAGTTTCATCCACTTAATGGATACATCTATGAGAAGGTTGCTCAAATTTCCTGACCAATACTGCAGGTGTCTGTATTTCTCGGGCCTGGTTGACGCCAGGATATATTATGAAAGTAAACGTAGAGTACAGCCTTGTCATGGAGTCTCAGACTGGAGTGGAATTCTGTAGCATCATCTTCGCCGTCCTCATTCTCATCGAACAGCATGGAAAAAAAAGTCTCATTTTTGTGGCCCTTCATGCTCTGCTCTCATGGTGACTTCAGTTTCAATGTCCTCTCCATGTCTGTGGCCTTGGTTTCATTCTGTCGGGGTCACCAGTATCGGCGAGTCCATGGGGGCTGTCGTTGGACGCACGTGGTGGCGCCCTCCTAGATGAGAGCTCACTCACGCCGGCTCCGCGACTAAGCAATTATTGTCGTCAGTAGGGGGCTTAGTAGGTGGTGTCCTGCGTATGTTGGTTCAGAACAGGCTCAAATGAACACCAACGAAATGACTCGGCAGCAGTGCAGTGTCTCCTACGGTGGGCTGCCTCTTGACGACTTGACACTGACTGATCCCTGTGGATTGCCAGTACCGGGGCTGTGGCGGGCCGGACTGGGCTGT
>CM065717.1:65148792-65156292 GCA_033310375.1 Conus canariensis
GTCTTTCTCTGTCTCTCTCTTTGTCTGTCTTTGTCTCCCCCCTCTCTCTCTTCTCTCTCTCTCCTCTCTCTCTTTCTTTCTGTCTCTCTCTCTCTCTCTCCTCCCCTCCCCAGTTCTACTTCCTTCTATCCCATCTTCTTTCACTTCTGCCCATCGCCCCCGTAATGAGACTGTGGAGGAACTCACTCATCGTTCCAATATTCCGCTTTATTACCTGGAATGTGGTTCAGAAGACGTGGTTATCGTTTGCCCTGAAGCTGGTTCATGGCTCATTCAGGCCCTTTTTGTTTCCGTCTCTGTCTCTGCCTGTGTATCTGTCTGTCTGTCTGTCGCGTCGGTCGGTCGGTCTGTCTTATCGTCGGTCTGATTGTTTGTAGTCAATCTGGGTTAGCTGCTGTGTATCTCCTGCTTTGTCTCTGAGGATTGTCTCTGTTTCTGCAACTCCCTTTGCGTTTGTATTGTTTGTTTCACTTCTTCTGTCGCCCCCTCATATTCCTTCTTTCTGTGTGTATGAAGAGAGAGAGGAGAGAGAGAGAGAGAGAGAGAGATCGAGAGAGGAGAGAGAGAGAGAGAGAGAGAGAGAGAGACTATGTCTCTCTGTTTCTCTGTTTGTATGTCTATTAGTCCGTCTGTCCCTACCCTCTTGACTCTCTCTCTCTCTCTCTCTCTCACCTTTTCTTGCATGCCGTCTCTCTCTCTCCTCCCTCTCTCTCTCTCTCTCTCTCACTCTCACCACACACACACACACACACACACACACACACACACACACACACACACACACACACACACACGTACAGTGATGGAGCATCTTATCCTTTTCGTCCCATCTCCAGCAGATTTCACCCTTTTCCTAATAACCTCTACCCCCATCTTTCAGAGGCACCCCCTCCCCTCTTTTCCCGCTCGCCTCCCCTGCCGCTCTCACCCCGCCCCGCTCCCCCTCCCCCCGTCTTCCGTCCCTTTATCCCCTCACGTCTGTCTCCGCTCTCTCTCTCTCTCTCTCTCTCTCTCTCTCTCTCTCTCTCTCTCTCTCTCTCTCTCTCTCCTCTCTCTCTCTCTCTCCCCCATCTCTTCCCTGATTCGGTTCTGTGTGACGCTTTGTTTTTCAGCTGTCAATCAAGAGGGATGCAACTGGCTTCTGCCTCATTGCCCAAACGATCAGTTTAGCATGTGCAGAAGAAACGAGAGAGAGAGAGAGAGAGAGAGAGAGAGAGAGAGAGGAGAGAGAGGAAGAGGAAAGAAGGAGAGAGAGAGAGAAAAGATAAGAGAAGAGAGAAGAAAAAAAAAGAGAAAAAGGAGAGACGAGAGACAGACAGAAGAAGACAGATAAAGAGAGAGACAGAAAGAAGAAAAGAACGGGCGACAGAGACGACAGACAGACAGACAGACAGACAGACAGACAGACAGACAGACAGACGACCGACCGACAGACAGACAGACAGACAGACAGACAGACAGACAGACCGACCGGCCGACAGACAGACAGACAGACAGACAGACAAAAAGACAGATCAAAAGACCGACAGACAAACAGAGACAGAGACAGAGAGAGACACTGACATGCACACAGACCAACAGACACACACAGGCGGAGACATAGACAGAGAGAGACCAGAGCGAGAAAGAGACAGAGAGACAGAGAGACAGAGAGACAGAGAGGGCTGAAGCTGGGTTAGAAATGGGGACAGGAAGAAAGCAGAAGGGCGGAGAAGGAAGAGAAGGAAAGGGGGGGGGGGGGGAGACAGGAAACAGAAGAGAAAGACGAGGGAAAGGGGAAGTCTTTGACGCTTTGACTTCTTCAATACAACTAACCATACGGCCCGTATGACATGGATGACGAATGCATTGTGTGTGTGTGTGTGTGTGTGTGTGTGTGTGTGTGTGTGTGTGTGTGTGTGTGTGTGTGGGGTGTGTGTGTGTGTGTGTGTGATGCATAGAACAAATCTGATGGAATATAAAGGTGAAATGAACGTAGCTTTCCAGTTGGCAGCAGAAGGCAAATTGTACATGCATCAACAACATGACCTCTCTCTCTTCTCTGTCTCTCTCTCTCTCCTCTCCTCTCTCTCTCTCTCCTCAGACACACACACAACACACACACACACACAAACGCGCGCGCAAAACACACACACACACACACACACACACACACACACACACACACACACACACACACACACACACAAAGATAGAGAGACAGAGACAGACAGAGATGAATTATTAATGAGATATGAAATCGGATTTTAAACACCAACAGTTTCTTTTAGATCCGGCCGTCAGTACACAACTTTTCTATAAAAAAAAAAAAAAAAAAAAAAAGTGAAAACGGCGTTACAGTTATTGTGGAAAGTATGAACATGCATAATCTAAAACAATAGAGTGAGAAGACTGTTGCAAACACCAGCAATGTACAAGTGAAATTATTGAGAGAGAGAGAGAGAGAGAGAGAGAGAGAGAGAGAGAGAAGAGGAGAGAGAGACAAACAGACAGACAGACAGACTGACAGACAGACAGACAGACAGGTACAGAGACAGACAGACAGAGACACAAAGAGAGACAGAGACACAGAGACAGAGAGAGGGGGGCGGGGGGTGGGGGGTGGGGGGCAGAAGGGGGAAATTACATCAAACAGAAAAGACAAAAGAAATAGGAACTGGCAAAATCAGTCATTTCATATTTACGAGAATTATGTCTGAAGATATTCGGCATAGTTTCATCATTAACAGAAGCTACATTTGAGTTCCATTAAAAAAAATCCACCAGACACAAAATTTCAAAAGATCAGTCAGTGGTGTGTGTGTGTGTGTGTGTGTGTGTGTGTGTGTGTGTGCGTGCGTGCGTGCGTGCGTGCGTGCGTGCGTGCGTGGTGTGTGTGTGTGTGTGTGTGTGTGTGTGTGTGTGTATGTGTGTGTGTACTGGCATGTATGTGAGCATATGATGGATGTGTATATGTGTGTATGTAAATGTGTGGGTATATATAATATATATATATATATATATATATATATATATATATATATATATATATATATACTACTCAAAACAATTGAAGTACCACTTAGGAAAACTGCTGTCATTCGAAAGAAAACAAAGCTGAACATAATTTAATGATTGAATATTTTATTTTTATTATTCCTCAATCCATTCAAATTTATTCAAACACCGTGACAAAAAATTATCTTTGTTTTACACTTGATTAAAGAGGCATACCCCCAAAATGAAAAGTAACAAGAGTCTATGGTAGATGTCATGATGTTAATAACGGGTATGACCACCGTTCGCGTTCAAACAAGCGTCACATCGACGTCTCATGGAGTGCACCAGGCGGCGGAGAGTGTCCTGGGGGATCGCCTGCCACTCCTGCTCCAGCAACTGAAACAGCTGGTCCACGGTGTCTGCTGGAGGGTTGTGGGCCCGCACTCGCCTCCCCAGCACGTCCCACAGATGCTCTATGGGGTTCAAATCTGGTGACCTGGCAGGCCAGTCCATTCTTGTCACCTGCTGCCCTTGTAGGAACTGATTCACGATGGCGGCGCGGTGGCACGGCGCGTTGTCGTCCTGGAACTGGGCGCCCTGGCCAACTGCCCTCAGGGCGGGCATCACAAGGGGGCGGATGATGGTGTCGCGGTAGGTGGCACCGGTCAGGCGGCCTTCAACACGGTGTAGGGGGGTCCTGTGACGTAGGCTGAACCCACCCCACACCATCACGGACCCACCTCCATAGCGGTCATGCTCCCTGACGGCAGCGTCAACGTAGCGTTCTCCAGGACGTCGCCAGACGCGAACCCGCCCGTCGTTGAACCTGAGGGTGAACCTTGACTCGTCTGTGAAGAGTACTGTTGCCCATTCAGCTCTTGTCCACCTTCTATGACATGCTGCCCAGGCCCGACGATGAGCTCGATGCGCTGGGGTCAGTATTGATCTCACTGCTGGGGACCTTGACCTCAAGTTGGCGTCGTGGAGCCGGTTCCGAACTGTCTGGGTACTGACGTTGACGTTGCTGGCTTGTCGTAGCTGGTCTCGGAGTACTGTGGCACTGGCTGAACGGTCTCTCAGACAAGCGATAACAATGAACCGATCCTGCTGTCTGGAGGTGCTTCTCGTCCGTCCACGTCCCTGCTGTTCTTCAACACTTCCAGTGTTAAGCCAACGGTCTCTGAGCCTCAGAATGACTGGGTGACTCACTCCAAGCCGTCGACCAATCTCCCTCAAGCCAATACCTTCTTGGTACCATGCTATCGCTCTTCCTCTGTCGGTGTTGCTTAGTCGTTGTCTCGCAGGCATGGTTAAATCTTCCTAAATTTCGCGACTTTTTATACCCGTCAAATGTGCTAACTGATTGCAATTCTGCTCAGAAAAGACCTTGCTTTCACGTGCATCACATTTTTTTTTCTTGCTGTGTCTGTGTCAAAATCTGGGAGCGACACAAGTTCGATAATTTCTCGGGATTTTTTTGCCTCAGATGCGACGCGGTAGATAACTGCTGACCGACTTTAACATAACAAAAATGCACGAGGAGTAGTATTTGAGAACCGGGTAAGCTTATCCAGCAGAATTTATTCAATTATCAATATTAATTGGTTTATCAGAGCTTTTTAAAAATTGCATACAAAAATTAGGGGTGGTACTTCAATTGTTTTGAGTAGTATATATATATATATATATTTGTGCACAACTACTACAAGCGTTTACGGGAGTGGGGTGTCCTTTTGCATGATAAGCGTGTGTGTTTGCAAACAGTTTCGACATCGCTGCACTTTTGTGCACTATAAAGTATGTCACTGAACATTGCCCTGCGATTGTGTGTTATATGGAAATGTGAAAACAGATTTAAACAGACAGACAGACAGAACAAACAGAGAGACAGGTAGTCAGGTAGACATGTATAGTCTACTGATTCCCAGTGTGTTCCTTGCAACACATGCAACGCCCCGTTTCGCTTTGCTGACAGCAGAGAGGGAAGTGAGTGCGTGAGTGTCGGGTCCATGCTGACACCGTCAGTTGGGAATGTTCAGCTGGTTAATAACATCATTAAGCCGTCAACAATCCCCGATTACCCAAGACTGGGAGGGAGGACTGAAGACAAATCCCAGACAAAAGACCCACAAGATGGGGACGAAACAATCTAGGTTTTGCGGTGACTTGGGCGCTGGGATTCGTTCCAGATTTCAGCTCACGCCACCTTTTGTTTCTGCGCATGCTCGAACAAAACCTCCTTTTTCCCCGCCATTGTGACATGCCGCAGCTCCGCAGCAAATGGAACTCTTTTGTGCGGAGGAAATCTGTTTTGTCTTGGAGCGTCAGGACGGCGGTATTGTGGACTTTGGTGACTGCTCAAGTGTCCCGCCGACCGCGAGGTTGCCGAGAGTTCGTTGGTTCGTTTCCGATTGTTTCTGCTTTTAATTTGTGTTAACGACAATTAAAAGGACACATGGTGCAAATCTCTCTCTCTCTCTCTCTCTCTCTCTCTCTCTCTCTCTCTCTCTCTCTCTCTCTCTCTCTCTCTCTCTCTCACCAAATTTCCAAGTATTACACATGTATTTCATCTCGGATTTTATGCGTGCCCATCTTTGCCTCACGTGTCTTCATTTGTATAAGCTGGTGCTTGTTATTGTCATAGTCTGTCCTAACAAAGGCGATTCCTTTAGAATATGCATCCACGTAGAGAGGAGGAAATGTTTTACTATGTAGTATTACATCAGTGCGGAATGTTTTATTTGGTTTAATATCTAGAAAATGAACAGTATCATTAAATTCTCTCTCTCTCTCTCTCTCTCTCTCTCTCTCTCTCTCTCTCTCTCTCTCTCTCTCAGTCTGACCAAATGTCCAGTAATTACACTTCTCTTAATTTTGCTCTCAGATTTTTCGCGAGCCCATATTTTATATCAAAGTCTTCATTTGTGAAGGTGTTATCTCAAGTGTTACGCGTGCCCATATTCATCTCAGATCTCTTCGTTTGTGAAAGCTGGTGATTGTCTATAAACAATGTTATAATTAGTCCTACCCAGAGGCGATACGTTCCGGATGAGAAAGCGTTTTACCATTCAATACTATGTGCGGAATGTTTATTTTAGTTGAATATCTGCAAAATGAACATTATCATTAAAGGACCTCTCTCTCTCTCTCTCTCTCTCTCTCTCTCTCTCTCTCTCTCTCTCTCTCTCTCTTCTCTCTCTTCTCTCCTTTCTTGTAGCATGATGTAACCCTAATCGGTGGTTTTTGAAGGTTTTGTGTGGTCTGCGGAACAAACAGAACATGAAGCAGCAAAAGGGAAACAGAACTATGGGTGGGACGAGCGTGTGTTTGACGTTAGTGGGAGCCGGACAAATGTGCAGGGGGCGGGGGGGGGGGGGGGGGGGGGGAGGAGTGCCAGTAGCGATGGCACCGCAGTGTTTGCTCGGGGCCTCTGGAACAATCACAGAAATCCATTCGCCCAGTACGAATTTCTGAAGCAGACATTCTGCTGTGTAAATGAAGTCTTGTCTGTTAGATGAAGGCATCTGTGGGTTCCCTACGGTTGTCGGACAAGTAACACAGCTTAGTTATCTTGCCGTAGGGATGTCAATGTTTATGAAGCCACTGTCTGATAAATTGTCAGCTGTGTGTTTGTATCCTGAAAGCCATTTGTGTAAATGTTATAGTTATATATTTTTATAAAGGTTCTTTTTTCTTCCTTTTTTGTGTGTATTTATTTATTCATGCATTTATTTGATATTCATTCATTTATTTATTTGTTTGTTTATTTATTTTAGTTTCTATTTACTTATTATGAATTTATTTTATCTAATTACCGATTCATTTATTTTTTGTTATTTATAAACGCGTTGACAACCCCGATATGACTCGGCAGCGTGTTGTGTTTGAAGCAACAAACAAGCAAACTGCGTTTGGCTGCCTTATCTTTTGTGCTGTCTGAGAGGATTCCTTCCGTCACCGCTCATCTGGACGTCCCCAGACACAGCTATTTCTGAACTAAACTAAACTCTTCATGATCACGCCCACTGGTTGTCAAAAAAAAATAAAGGAAATAAGCAATGATGGACTTGAATTCCTTTGTTTTGTTGTATTGACATCTTTTGAAAGAAGATGCAGATTACACACTTTCTAAGGTCTGGCTTCTATCGGACTTGAACAGGGACATTGTCCAGGAGCTGACGTTGATAGTAACTACGGCCTTGGCATGAAGAACGTTGAACTACAAATGGAGATTGCAGTAGAAATTAAAAAAAAAAAAAAAGCAGCCGTTTCAAAGTGTCATGACAAACGTAAAGATCCTGACTGATCCTGATCCTGATCCTGATCCTGTATTGCTCATGTTAATGTCTGTACTGTTGTTGTTGTTGTTTTTTGTCGCTGAGGAAGGCATATTGTCGAACATTTCTTTTCCTGTTTTGTGTCGTGCATTAAAACTGCGTTACTTCACACTTTGTTTTGTGTGCTCTTCTGCTTGTTCGCATAGATCTCGACCAGTAATTTGGAGATGAATGACACTAGAGG
>CM065717.1:65161292-65182997 GCA_033310375.1 Conus canariensis
TTGGGGGGAGGGGGGTGAGAAAGTTTTTGTTCAATTCTCATTTAATTCAATCATTCATTCAAAGTGGTTCTCAACAATTATACGCTCCGGATCTTCAGCACTATCAACATCATTCGTGTTTCTCCTCCTCGTCCTCCTCCTCCTTCCTTCCTTCCTTCCTTCTCCTCTTCTGCTTTGTCTTCTTTGTCACCATCCTCTCCCGTCTCGCCCCCCCCTTCCCGCCCCCCCCCCCCCCCCCGCCCCCGAAAAAAACCTTACCCAGCAAACCACGTTCCCTGACATCTCTCTCTCTCTCTCCCTCTCTCTCTCTCTCTCTCTCTCTCTCTCTCCTCTCTCTCTCTCTGTTAATGAGACTTTGTCGAGCTTCTGAGAAACCCTCACGGCCTTCTTCTTATACACCATCTACACAGATTTCAAATCATTGATCGATTCATTGATTGGAGACAGAGTTTACAGGAGTGAAGAAGGATGTGACGGAGACATGGTGGAGGGGAGAAAAGGGGGGGGGGGGGGGGAGTTGTTACAAGAGCAACATAACAGCAAAATGACCCATTCTAGGGTCAGCAATGAATCCCCATCAAAAACAGCCCGGGGTAAATCTTTTGGAGGGCGGAGGTGGAGTTGGTGCCCGCTACGCTGAGGATTATGACCAAAGGTGTAGAGTCAACGGTCAGTATGTTGTTGTTTGGCACCTGGGCGGCTACTTTCTGTGGCCCGATCTCACCCTGCCCTCCCCACCTCCCACTTCCTCTCCCCTAAACCACCCCCTCCCGTCTCAAACACCCAGACCCACCCACCCTCCTCACCCTCCGCCTCTATCCTCCTTTCCTCACCCCCCCCCCCCCCCCCCCCCACTACCATTCCACTTCTATCCGTTTTCGTTTCATGTGTATGATGTGTTACATGAATTAATATCAAACAATGTGATTAACTGGCGTCATGTTCATTTTCAGCACATATAGTACTAGTAGTAACTAGTATGTATAACAGTGGTGTTACATTGATTTTTGATTGACGTTTCAAACGTATTTTTTACAAAAGGGATAGTAAAAAGAAGAATAACTGTAAAAGTAAACCACTTTTGTTGTAGATTCTAGATAAGCAGCAAATGAAAAAAAGAACAAGTTAATAAATAAGTAAGTCAAAAAGAAAGGAAAAACAAAAAAAGCAAGAAAAAGAAAGAAAGACATGTAGATTTACCAATCCATGAATGAATAACCGAACATACATACGAATAAATGATTGAATAAATCGAAGGGAGGGGGGGGGGGGGGAAGGCACGAAATGAAAAGAGAGAGAGAGAGAGAAAAAACGCGAACGCTTCCTTGACGACACCAGCATCAGCGTCCTTGTTGTCATCCTCATCTCCATCCACTTCCCCAGCAGCAACAACAACAGCATAGCCATTATCGCCAGCATCAACTTCCCAACAAACCACAACTGACCCCCCAACCACGAATGACCCTCTTCCCGCCTTAGCCAAAAAAAAAAAAAAAAAAAAAAAAAAAAAGCAGCTTTCCCATTCGTTGACCGCTCGTACCGTGGCCAACAAAAGAGGCGTGGATTGCCGAGGCCACTCCAGGGGTCGGACGGAACACACGTGTTTTGGTTGGAACTCAGTGAAGCAGGAATTTTGACACCTTTTCTTCTCCAAGCCCAACTAATCCGACCGCCTTCATTTAGGCCCAGATTATCCCCTTCCTCCCCCACCCCCCAACCCCACTCCCCACTCCCAGCCCTGGGGCTGGTTGAGGCCCCGGCCCTGGCCGCTGTGGCCGGGCCGTCAAGCCCCCCAAGCCGGTGGCCGACATTAAAGCTGCTCCAGGGAGGGTTACCGTCACTGGCCGCGCTTGATTAGCTCGGCTGCGGCCTCCCGATCGGACCCGACTTAAGCCGTCTGCTTTGGAAAAGGGCACTAGGAAAAGAAAATAGTGGGGCGGACCAGGGGTTAGTAGCAGCTCTCCGCTCGGGAACGGATTTAGTGGCGTTTGTAGTCCGCTGTCTAAAAACAGCTCCCGAGTGTGAAACTGACAGCTAGCTTGACGGCTGGGGGATGGAGGGGGGAGGGGGGGGCCGGGGGGAGGAGGGGGGGCGGGGTTGTAAAGGAATGATGGAGGAGGGGGGTAGGGTGGGGGTGTGGGTGAGGTGGGTGAGTGCCGAGAACGGTACTTGCTGATCGGTGAAATTCTGGCAAAGGAGATAATGAGGAACAAACTGGGAGAGGTGGTAGGGGTTGGGAGAGAGGAGGGTGGGGCGCGAGGGGTGGGGGGAGGGGACCGAGCAAGTGGCTAAATGAGGGCGGGCATAACGACTTGGGTTAGGTGTGGAGGTGGAGGGAGAGGAGGAGGAGGAGGAGGATTACGTTAGAGGCTGAGAGTTCTCTGGTGATCGGAAAGAAGTAACGGTCAGTGCCGGGCGGGGTGGAGGATGGAAGGGGGAAGAGGGAGGGGAGAGGGAACACAGGGGAAAGGGGGTAGGGAAAGGGTGGGAGAGTGTGAGAAGTTAAAAAAAAGAAAACACGGATGGTGTTGATGAAGAAAAGAGAATTTCAATCTGTAAAACACCGAGAGGAAGTCAGTAGATCATACACATTGAACCAATCAATATATGAAATGCATAACAAGTGAATCAGACAAAAAACAAACAAACCCACCAATCATTAATTTTGATTGCAGGAGGAAGATTCATTCCATCGATCAACCAAAACATCAAACGGTAAAATCTAAAGGGAGCTTCAAATAATCACTTAACAACGACAACAACAACAAAGAATGGGACTTCTGGGCCAAAAAGAACACAAAGGGGATATTCAAGCAAACGCCCGCTGTTCAATTTCGAACAGCTGAAGGAAATAATAACAGCAAGACGGTGCCAGGATTGCAAAGCGAGCACAACAGAATACTGTTCAAATAGAGCAGAAATATATCAGCACGCTTCTAACTACTCGTTTTCACGATAAAAATTAAATAAAAACAAAACGACATAGAATGATTTACGCCAGTCATGAGAAATTGAAACGCGCGCGCACACACATGCAGAGAGAGAGAGAGAGAGAGAGAGAGAGAGAGAGAGAGAGAGAGAGAGAGAGAGAGAGAGAGACGCGCGCAGGAAGCAGTTTGCAGAAAGCTACACACTTTGTACAAATTAACAAAAGACAAACAAACAAACAAACACTCGCACGTAAATGCCGACTGACGACAATAAATAAAGCTTGATATGTCATTCACTATGCTTATGAATATAGGCTTTGATAAGTACCTTGAACACACACACACACACACACACACACACACACAACACAACACACACACACACACACATTCTCCAATTACACCCCTTCTTAAAAAAAAAAAAAATCCAAAACTGAAGGGCGATTCACTGCCCACCTACCTATACCCTGTGCCAGCCTGATTAAGCTGCTAATGAGAGGCCACGCACAAGGCCCGTGCAGACAGAGAGGAGAGAGAGAGAGAGAGAGAGAGAGAGAGAGAGAGAGTCACGAGGACTGCGATAGGAGAGGCGGCAGGTCGACCAGAGAAGAGAGAGAGAGAGAGAGAGAGAGAGAGAGCGCGCGCATGGCAAGGAGCGTTATGAAGAGCCCTCGTGAAGGCGCCAAAGCGACAAGGCTAAGACGATTGTGTCTATGAAACATAACCTGGGAGTCTCTCGGCCAGATTGGTCGCCTCCTTGACTCCTGTAAGCCTGCCGTCTGGCATAGGTCTCCTCCTTTCTCTCTCTCTCTCTCTCTCTCTCTCTCTCTCTCTCTCTCTCCTCTCTCTCTTTGGCTCGTGGGCTGGCGTTTTGTCTGGCCAAGGGGCTCATTGACGGTGTCAGTGGGTCCTTAAGAGACCACTTCTCCTCAGGTGATCAAGCAGCAAAGAAGGCCCACTCCTTTCTCTGGGAACGATGCTGTCTACAATGACAAACACGTCCTTAGGACTGAAAGGAGACTTCAACAAGACAAACACTCGCTTGCGTTAAAGCCGTGTGAAGCGCCCACCTGTTTCTGAATGACCGATGCCAGACACCTTGGCCTGTCTTTGAACCTGGATGATGTTCACCTGTCTTCGGAATGGAGTAGTAATACTGCCAAGAATGGGAACTACCCATCTTGTCATATTCTTATTGTCTGGCCTTTCACCCCGTGACACTAATGTCCCTCCAGAGATCAGAGCCTGGGATGATTGGTTGACGATAGGTGGCTCATTGTCGTGGAATGTCAAGGTAGGTGTCAGGTAGGATCGCTCGGCCTGGGTCACTAAGTAAGGTTCCAGGTCTGAGAGTTCTTAAGAGCATTTCCTCCCAATCTCGATGACTTCACCCGGATTGCGTAGAGTGCCGGACATTCCAGTTTTCAAGTTGACACCACAGAACAGGTTCATAATCTCTGAGCAATTTCGCAGTTTTTCTAGCTGTGTTGGCGCTTTGTGTGTCTGGATGATTCTAAAGGAGACTGTCAATTATGATGGAAACTTGGCAGGAGAAACTCTCTATTCAATTAACAAACATGTCCACATCCAAAATAATACTCATCTTCAGTTCCTTGTGAACACGAATGGCTATTAGTTTCCATTATGCATGTGCATAATTGCTACAGTTCTGTTTTTGCCACAAATATCACTATTTTCTTTCCATAAATATTTTTGGGTATTCCCCAGTGTCACATTCCTTAGATCTCGTGGATGGTATTATCAAGAGGAAACAAAGCCGTTACAAAGCAGATCGTATATTATGTCTGGTTCAGTCGCCTAATTCCTCCTCCAGTCGTGCGAACACATAGCTTTAAGTTGCTTATTAACGCTATGTGTCAGCCAGTTTGCATTGCTGGCATGAAGTGCTGTTTTGTGCCTTTCTATTCTTTGTGGATCGAATAAGGTCCACATGGAGTCTCTTCCCATCTCCCACCCCACCCCACCCCTCCCATACATGCAACTCCAATAGTCTCTCACCTTACAATCTTTCAGATGAGGTCAAATATTCAGTTTCTCAGCTGCAGTTTCACTGTGCAGTCTTTAGATGAGGTCCTTTTTTCGGTCTCTTTGAAGACGTCCTATATTCGGTCTCTTTGAAGACGTCCTTTATTCGGTCTCTTTGAAGACGTCCTTTATGAAGTTCCCTAAGCAGTCTGTCAGATTAGCGCTCTCTCAGATGGCGTCCATCATTGACTCTCTCAGATAAAACTTCCTATTCAGTCTCAGAGAAAGCCCGCTACTCGGTCCCTTAGATGAGGTCCTCTGTTCAGTCTCCCAGACGAGGTTCTATATGCAATCTTTTAAACGATGCAGTCTGTGTAGTCTCCCAGATGAGGTAATCTATGTAACCTCTCAGATGAGGTGCCGTTTTTCAGATCAGATCATGTATGTGGTCTTTCCGATGAGATCCTGTATTTAGTCTCTCAGATGAGATCCTGTGTGCAGTCTCTCCAGTGAGATCGTGTGTGCAGTCTCTCAGATGAGTCCCTGTATGTAGTCACTCAGATTAGATCCATCATTCAGTCTCTCAGATGTGGTTCTCTGTGCAGTCCCTCAGATGTGGTTGTCTGTGCGGCGTCTCAGATGAGATCCATCATTCAGTCTCTCAGATGTGGTTCTCTGTGCAGTCTCTCAGATGTGGTTCTCTGTGCAGTGTCTCAGATGAGATCCATCATTCAGTCTGTCAGATGTGGTTCTCTGTGCAGTCTGTCAGATGTGGTTCTCTGTGCAGTGTCTCAGATGGGATCCATCATTCAGTCTGTCAGATGTGGTTCTCTGTGCAGTCTCTCAGATGAGATCTACTATTCAGTCTCTCAGATGTGGTTCTCTGTGCAGTCTCTCAGATGTGGTTCTCTGTGCAGTCTCTCAGATGAGATCCATCATTCAGGATCTCAGATGGCTCTCTGTGCAGTCTCTCAGATGAGATCCACCATTCAGTCTGTCAGATGTGGTTCTCTGTGCAGTCTCTCAGATGTGGTTCTCTGTGCAGTGTCTCAGACGAGATCCATCATTCAGTCTCTCAGATGTGGTTCTCTGTGCAGTCCCTCAGATGAGATCCACCATTCAGTCTCTCAGATGTGGTTCTCTGTGCAGTCTCTCAGATGTGGTTCTCTGTGCAGTGTCTCAGGTGAGATCCATCATTCAGTCTGTCAGATGTGGTTCTCTGTGCAGTCTCTCAGATGAGATCCATCATTCAGTCTGTCAGATGTGGTTCTCTGTGCAGTCTCTCAGATGTGTTCATTGTGCAGTGTCTCAGATGAGATCCACCATTCAGTCTGTCAGATGTGGTTCTCTGTGCAGTCTCTCAGATGTGGTTGTCTGTGCAGTCTCTCAGATGAGATCCATCATTCAGTCTCTCAGATGTGGTTCTCTGTGCAGTCTGTCAGATGTGGTTCTCTGTGCAGTCTCTCAGATGAGATCCATCATTCAGTCTCTCAGATGTGGTTCTCTGTGCAGTCTCTCAGATGTGGTTGTCTGTGCGGTGTCTCAGATGAGATCCATCATTCAGTCTCTCAGATGTGGTTCTCTATGCAGTCTCTCAGATGTGGTTCTCTGTGCAGTCTCTCAGATAAGATCCATCATTCAGTCTCTTAGATGTGGTTCTCTGTGCAGTCTCTCAGATGTGGCTCTTTGTGCAGTCTCTCAGATGAGATTCATCATTCAGTCTCTCAGATGTGGTTCTCTGTGCAGTCTCTCAATGAGATCCATCATTCAGTCTCTCAGATGTGGTTCTCTGTGCAGTCTCTCAGATGTAGTTCTCTGTACAGTCTCTCAGATGTGGTTATCTGTGCAGTCTCTCAGATGTGGTTCTTTGTGCAGTCTCTCAGATAAGATCCATCATTCAGTCTCTCAGATGTGGTTCTCTGTGCAGTCTCTCAGATGTGGTTATCTGTGCAGTCTTCAGATGTGGTTCTCTGTGCAGTCTCTCAGATGAGATCCATCATTCAGTCTGTCAGATGTGGTTCTCTGTGCAGTCTCTCAGATGTGGTTCTCTGTGCAGTCTCTCAGATGAGATATATCATTCAGTCTCTCAGATGTGGTTCTCTGTGCAGTCTCTCAGATGTGGTTGTCTGTGTGGTGTCTCAGATGAGATCCATCATTCAGTCTCTCAGACGTGGTTCTCTGTGAAGTCTCTCAGATGTGGTTCTCTGTGCAGTCTCTCAGATGAGATCTATCATTCAGTCTCTCAGATGTGGTTCTCTGTGCAGTCTCTCAGATGTGGTTTCTGTGCAGTGTCTCAGATGAGATCCATCATTCAGTCTCTCAGATGTGGTTCTCTGTGCAGTCTCTCAGATGTGGTTTTCTGTGCAGTGTCTCAGATGAGATCCATCATTCAGTCTCTCAGATGTGGTTATCTGTGCAGTCTCTCAGATGTAGTTCTCTGTGCAGTCTCTCAGATGTGGTTCTTTGTGCAGTCTCTCAGATGAGATCCATCATCATTCAGTCTCTCAGATGTGGTTCTCTGTGTCCAAGTCTTTGACAGATGTCCTGTTATCCTCCCCTCACAAAAACGTGTAATCTGTCACTGTTTGTTGACCTTGACAAGCTGCCTTGTCCAGTATTTTGCCCTGCTGAACTGGGCGTCCACTGGTAGCTGATTCTTTACTCTGTAAATGTTCCCCTATACTACTCAGTCATGGAAGTTACATTGCAACTTCTATCTCAAAGAAAACAAGGTCTGCCCAAATCAGAATTTTAAAGTTCTTTAGGATTTTGTTTTAGGTGTCGTATCTCTGACCTCTTGTAAGCACCGGTTGACCGTTCGGCTGCACTTATAGCTTTGCCTTGAATCATGCCATTTAGTACATTGTCAGGAAACTTTGTATATGTCCTCCTTCCTATATTCATTATGGGGCGGCAAATTAAGCAGAATAGCTGGCACGCCTAATACTCTCAATCTTAAGGATGCCAACAGGAACCATGTTATTTTTTGATTGAATAATGGTAAGTACTGTCTTCGTAGTTTTTTTTTTTTTTGGGATGACGACTTTTTTCTGTACGTGGTGAGAGCCGTTGAAAAGCCTTGTGCTGTCGACTGGGTTGTTACAATGGACCTAGAACTAGGAGACCTTTAAAAGCATGTTAGATGTTGCTAAATAGTCATGGAAGCTACTTATCGGTGCGTTTCTGGACAAAAGACTAATATATGAATGAATTCTGTAGCGTTGGTGTTACTTATTACTTATTGACGTATATGTACAGGAAGTCTTGAATAATGTCCAGTAGAAGAAAAATAAACAACAAAAAACTAAGAATTCATTGTTGTACGCTCATCAATTTTTTTTTTTCTCTCTGTATAATCTGGGAATAGACATGCTTAAGTCTCATTGAAGGAGATGACCCGAGGGAAGTCACCCCTCTCCCTGCCTCTCCACCCTCTTCCCATAGATCACTCCGACCAACCCCCGACCCCCACCCTCCCGACCGTCACCCCACCCCGTTCACCCCCCACCCCGCCCCCTCCACCCTCTCTTTTTCTGTCGTACCCCGACCTTCTCGCTCCTGAGTTAATTCGCCACGAATCTTATGAAAACGTCACTGTATTCTTCATTAAGCATATCACCTGCCTCACGAAACGAATGCGACGCCTTGGTCCAAAATATGGGCCTCGTTCGTTTGACCAAACAGGGTGGGCAACCCAGGCGATCTTTCTGCTCCCTACACCAGGACCTGGCTTACTGAGGCACGCTGTGACATTGTACCTTACTCCCCCAAGATCAAAACTGACCCCCAGCTGACTTCATTTCATGCGTGGATAAGGTATGTTTGACACGGATCTGAAATATGTTAAACGCAATTTAAAAAAAAACAAAACGAAAAAAGAGAAAAAAAAAGTGTGTGAAAAGCATATGGAAAGAATTCTCTCTCTCTCTCTCTCTCTCTCTCTCTCTCTCTCTCTCTCTCTCTCTCTCTCTCTCTCTCTCTCTTATTTTTTTTGTTTCTTTCGATTGTTTAATGTGTATGTGTATGTATGTATGTATGTATGTATGTATGTATGTATGTATGTATGTATGTATGTATGTATTAGATAGATAGATAGATAGATAGATAGATAGATAGATAGATAAAAGAAAAACTACCATCACACACACACACACACACACACACACACACACACACACACACACACACACACTTACACACACACACACACACACACACACACACACACACACACACACACACACTTACACACACACACACCCCACTTACACACACACACAACACACACACACACACACACACACACACAACACACACACACACACACACACACACACACACACACACACACACACACGCCCGCGCGTGCGTGAACGATAAACAAAATACTCATCCATTAGCCGATCAGTAAATCAGTCTGAATAATAAGATGCCCTTCCCCATCGTCTTAGGTATAAGCATGCTTAGATTTCAATGAATGAATGAGTCAATCAATCGATTTTTGTTTGTTTCGATCAGTCAGTCAGTCACCAACCATAATGCAGAAACGTCCAACATGAAAATAAATGATAAGATGCACACAAAAAAATCATTTTTGATCATACATCCGTCCGTCCATCCATCCGTCCATCCATCCATCCATCCATCCATCAATCCATCCTGGCCATTCAAAAAGTCAGTAAAAAAAAAAAAGAAATAAGCCCCATTTTCCACTCAATTTTGCTTTCCTTTAAGAAAAAAAAAATATCCGGACGTCAAAATACAGAGGAGGGTTAGCATTCCGACTTCAGCATCGCTGCCAAAACGTGTGAGTTTTTTTTTTTTTTTTCTTTTTTTTTATTTAAGAAGGTAAAAAAATAAAGTCAGGGAATCACAGAACCGTGTCGGCGCAGGTGCCAGAGAGAAAGGCGACGGACGTGTCACAGGTGAGCGAGCTTACCTGAGCGGCTAATCTGCCCACCTGTGCCAACACTCCGTTCTGGGTTTCCGTCCTTCCTTCCTTCCTTCCTTCCTTCCTTCCTTCCTTCCTTCCTTCCTTCCTGCCTTCCTTCCTTCCTTCCCTCATTCCTCCCCGTCCTCTTCGCTTACTATTGCTGCTACCCACCGCTCCCTTTGTATGTCTGTTCAGTTTCTGTTGGTTCCTGTCAAACTGAGCCTTGCATTGATTGTTTTATTGTTTCTTCTTTCTTGTGTCCACCTGCCTCTTCCTTTCCCTTTGTTTAGTTCTTCCTGCTCGTTCTTCTTGGTTGTGTTCTATTGTTTTCATTCTGTTCTCTCCTCTCTCTCTCTCTCTCTCTCTCTCTCTCATATATTATTATATATATATATATATATATATATATATATATATGTACGCATGTATGTATGTATATGTATGTATGTAGTTGATACATGTATGTATGTATCTATGTATGTGTGTATATATGCATGCATGCATGCATGTATGCATGTATGTATGTATGTAAATATATATGTATGATGTATGTATGTATGTATGCATGCATGTATGTATGTGTGTATGTATGTATGTATGTATGTATCTATGTATGTATGTATGCATGCATGTATGCATGCATGTATGTATGTATGTATGTATGTATGTATGTATGTATGTATGTATGTATGTATGTATGTATGTATGTATGTATGTATGTATGTAGTATGTATGTATGTACGTATGTATGTATATGTCAAAAGAGTTGAGCCGTGGGCAAGTGCGTATGTTCCCCTGTCTACTGTGATGGAAGATGTAAGATCACGAAACTCGATTTAAACGTATGTAATGCTCTACCTGTCTCTCTGTTTGCGTAACATTGAACAAAGAATGGTCTGCCACGCTAATATCAGTATAACGTTTAAACTGCCCTGAAGACTACAAAACAGCCTGTGATTAACTGAAAATAGTGACATTCCGCTTTTTATCGGAACAGTTATTTTTGTTCAGAAATAGCAATTAAATTGATCCACTGATGTCGCTTAGATCTTAAATGACATTACTGGATATATACCTTTTCAGAATTAAAAAAGGGCTTTGTTTTTGTTTGTTTGTCTGTATGTTCTTTTTTGTTTGTTTGTTTAGCGTTAGGGTTGATTAGAACAGTATTTTCAAGAAAGACAATATATGCTATACGAATACGACAGGATTTTTATTCATTTTGACAACCCAGAACTCGATGAGATCGTTTGGATCGCAATGAATACATTTTACATGCTTATATACGTTTTCTGTAGAATGACTAAAAAATGTAACTAGATGCGTGTGTGTGTGTGTGTGTGTGTGTGTGTGTGTGTGTGTGTGTGTGTGTGTGTGTGTGTAATAAATGTTTCCCTGAAAAGAAAGGCACGTTTCAAAAATGATGAAAGTTATCACAAAATATGGCACCCTATTCTTAAATCTGACTTTCGTCTAAAAGTTTTTTTAAAGAGTTTTCTTCTGAAAACCAACATTTTCCGTTAGAATAAATGTTCCCTAAAAAAAAAAATCTCCAAGAATAAATGTGCATGATCAAAATACTTCAGTGAAGAATAGATGTCTCCTTCAAGAATCAATGTGATCTTGAAGAATTTTTTCTTTGAGTTTCCGTGGAAAGAAAACCATATGCCAAAATGATGAAGGTTGTCACAAAATATGACATCCTGTTCATAAATCTGACTTTCGTCCAAAAGTTTTTCAAAGAGTGTTCTTCTGGAAACCAACATTTTCTTTTAGAATGAATGTTCACTGAAAAAAAGAATTATCTCTAAGAATAAATATGCATAATGAAAATACTTCAGTGATGAATAGATATGTTCTTTAAGAATCAGTGTGATCACAGATTAAGTATACACAGATAGTTCACTGCCTTCTTTCCCTTACTATCTTGTTACAAGCCAAAATTTCGATTACTTCCCTTTGCTCTGGTGGTTTAAGTATTCAGGTTTAGTATTTGCTGTTGCATTCAAAGCAGCATATTTCAGGTTTAAAACACACTGATACATTCACATACAACTCATACACATGCATGCATGTACATAAATACGCACACACGCACGCACGCACGCACACACGCACGCACACACGCACGCACGCACACAGGAACGCACACAAATGAACACACACACAAACTGCACTCATTTAACCGCATGCATATGCATTCACACATGTGCGCACACACACACTGAAGCTCATGCACACACACACTAAACACACACACATGTGTGCGCACGCATATACACATATGCATGCATGTTATACACACATGCATTTGGATGCATACACAAATGCATACACACATGAGTGCGCGCACACACACACACAGTACACTCATGCACACACACATGCATATGCGCACACACGTGCACATACACATACATGCACACGGTTACATACGTGCACACACATATGCATGCAAGTGCACAAATACACAAAGGTACACCCACACATGTGCATGCGCAGACATGTATGCACAATTGCAAGCAGGGTTTTGGAGCAGGACAGTTCACCCCAAGACAGTTCACCCCAGGCAATTCCCCATCGTAGACAATTCACTTCTGGACATTTACCCCTGACAACCCGCCCTCCTGACAATCCTCTCCCATTGTGCATGTTGCAGGTCTACTTGCACAAACTCAAAGACGTGTTATAGTGTGTGTGTGTGTGTGTGTGTGTGGTGTGTTGTGTGTGTGCGCATGTGATGTGTATGCATAACAACCACCACACAATTATGCACGCACACTGACACACACAGAGGCAGACAAACACACGGACATACAAACGCACACACACACACCCATATCCTATGCATACATGCATGTACACATGTAATTGTGTGTGTGCACACTTAAGCAATTTTGCAATTGTGTTACTGTGTGTACACAAAAACTTATTTCATACATTCCGATCTAAATCAGAAAAGATCTTTAACGAAACTTTCATTTGCTAAGAAACGGACATGGTCTATGCGTGTATAAATCTACTAATTCACATGTTGAACATAAGTATACCTTGTTTGGTCTTTCGGAAATGTGTAAAAAGATTTTTGTCTACAGTCTTTTTTTTCCATATCGAATTCGGGCAGTTTATTGCTGCACAATGATGTCTCTCTAACAGTAAATGTTTCGGAAAAAGGAGAGGTGTATCCTCTAAGTATGAGGGTTTTTTTTTTTCATTACGCTGATATTTCGTCGAACATTCTCTGAATTCCCTGTAAAATGTTACATTTTCCTCTTAGAATGAACGTCTTCCCTTAAAATAAATGTTGCGTTTAAGAATTAATCATGTTCTTTACTTCCTCCAAAACGAGTGTGTCCTTTCCTGCAGGGATGAATATCTCCGTTAAGAATCAGGGAGGTCTCAAAGAACGTGTACTCTCAAAATGATTCTTTTCTCTTAGATTGAACATTGACTTTCCTTTGCGAATGACTATTTCTTCTAAGAATGATCAATTCAGTTCCGTGGTTATTTTGATATCAGACGAATTCTAAAATCGATCGTTGTCCCGAATAAGGTTTCCTCCGAGTAGAGATGTTTACTGTAAGCTGACGTTTATTGTGAGAACTGACGTTTTACTCTAAGAACTGAGCTTTCCATAAAGCCTGACCGACAAAGAAGTCCGAGACAATGTTTCGTGCTGAATAAGCATGCAGTGCAGCGTTTCCTGTTTTCTCCCATGTAAAAATTAATACTTTTGTGGGAAACAGATTGTGAAGCCGTTTCACGCATTCCCTCATTTCACGACGCTAAAGTTTGGCGACAACATTTTTTGGGATTCCCGTATTGAGTCGATGAAGGTACAGGTGGGTTTGTCTTGCTTGAATACCAAATAGCAGACCGAAAATGAACAGGTCTTTTGATTTGTGTGTGTGTGTGTGGCGGGAAAAGCTCCGTTTTTTTTTTTGTTTGTTTTTTTTTTTTATATCCATTATTCAATAGCACTCGCCCTGCGGACCCGCAAGTCGAAAGAAACAGAAACGAAAAGAACCAGGCCGTTGAATTTTGTTGACAAGTAAACCCTTTACCACCACTGAAAATTTACTCACCAGCGAGACACTGGAACATGATCTAAATGAGATGGGACATAAGGGAACCATCGTAATCCCTTTTGGAAGGCAGATATATTGTATTGCCTGCTCCGAGGCCTTTTGTCCGCTGGGTCGAACTCATCAGGAGCGCAGACACAACCAGCCGTGTCTCCCTGAAGAGTTCCGACCCAGCGGACGAAAGGCCTCGGAGCAGGCAATACAAATATATCTGCCTTCAAAGGGATTACGATGGTTCCCTTATGCAGCTAGTGAAGAGTTTTCATATCTGTAATAATATTTTCTTAATTTCATGTTCCCAGTTGCCAAGTCATTACTGTGAAGACAGTTCAGTTGTTGGCCTGCGCTTGTTTTTTTTTCCCCCACTATTAGATTGTTCGTCTATGTATTTGTCTGACTTTATTTAAGTTTAAAAGGCTGTCCAGTCTTGAATAAAAGTTACTCTGTGTTAGTTTTCTTATGGGAGCAAACGTTACCCCACTTGTTTACTGTTTATTGTTTACTGTTCCCTCCTCATTTCATTTCCAATTTTGTTTCGATTAATTGAGGTTATTTGTTTCTGTCCGTCCTGTGTGTTTGTCTTTTGATCTCCCTTGCATCTTTGGGTGGATCCTCAAAGCGTAGGCTCAAATATTGTCCCCTACACTTTATACTATTTTGCATAATGTCTTTAGTTTTTCAGCAACTTTTTCCTCCCCACACTTTCGTTTATTTTTCATTTACTACCCTTCATTGGCTGCTTTGGGGGTGGCGATTGGATTCTTTATTGCACCCTTGTGGTGAGAACACCACAGTATTATGACTGTGGTTGTGTCTCTATTTGACTCCAGGACGCAGACCAATCAGCCGTGTCTCCCTGATGAGTTTCCGACCCAGCGGACGAAAGGTCTCGGAGTAGGCAATACAAATATATCTGCCTTCAAAAGGGATTACGATGGTTCCCTTATGCAGCTAGTGAAGAGTTTTTCATATCTGTAAATATTTTCTTAATTTCATGTTCCCAGTTTTTCCATCTTCAAACTCCCCTCCCCCCCCCCCCCCCCCCCCCCCCCCCCCCCCCTCTAAGTCCAAATCTTTGCCAAGTCATTACTATGAAGACAACAGTTCAGTTGTTGGCCTGCGCTTGTTTTTTCCCCCACTATTAGATTGTTCGTCTATGTATTTGTCTGACTTTATTCAAGTTTAAAAGGCTGTGCCAGTCTTGAATAAAAGTTACTCTTATTAGGTTTTCTTATGGGAGCAAAAGTTACCCCACTTGTTTACTGTTTGTCTGCCCAAAGACAGTCCCCATAAACGTCTGCCTAACGACAGTCCCCCATGACGTCCTGCCCAAAGACAGTCCCCATGACGTCAGCCCCCATGACGTCAGCCCAAAGACAGTCCCCATAACTTTCCGATACCGCTGACTTCGACACGAACCATCGCAGGGACAGACGTGACAGGAAATCGAAACGGAAATCATCATGAGAGCAGGGCATGAAGGGCCACAAAATTTGATACTTTTTTCATGCTGTCGATTAAGATGAGAATGAAGAAGTTAATGCTATGGAGTTTCCCCCTCCGGTCTGAGACAGTATGACAGGGTTGTACTCTACGAACACTTTTCACCCAGGCCCTTGTGATACAGATACCTGCAGCGTCAGTCAGAAATTTGAGCAAGACCCTCAGGGATGCACCCCATTAGAGGACGAAACTCAACGTGTGCTTTAAATCTTCTTAGTTGATCCCGCAGCAAACTCAAGTCTGGGTAGAAGCCGGTCACGGGCCGAAAAAATCCACAAATATAAATGGTTCTGATGGAATCGAACCGTCGACCTACCAGCCGGGATTCAGCGAAGCTAACCACTGCGCCACGGCGGCTGGCCAGTGCAACGTTGTTTGTGGCTGTTTGGAAAGCGTGTATTATTTGGAACATTATCACGTGATGATGGCCAAAGATTCATATTTTGAGAATTCACTTGTCCTTTTAAAAATGAATGTTCCCTTTAAGAACGCCATAACCAAGAGTGGGATCTTTCCTTTCAGGATGTCCATTTCCAGAATTGATGCATTTTCTGGAATGGTGTTTCTCTGAGAATGAATGTTCCACATGAAGAATAAATGGATGTCCCTTACGAGAATGATTATTTCCTATTCGGCAAGAAAGGACGAATGTTTCGTCAAACAGCAGTTCTTCAGCTCAGCTCCTCTATCACATGTAAAAGCATCGGTTACCACAAACAGCTGCTTTCCTTGTGGGTGGGAGGGGAAGCGGGGCGTTCCCAGACCCCGCTGAGTCAGGTCAGCCTCGCCGTGGACAAATTGGCTCCTTTCGAACAGGTGTCAGGGCCTGGCCTCGCTCCCTGTTTTGCCACTACCACCACCACCGCCATCATCAACCACCACCATCACCACCACCGCCACTGCTCAGGCTGGGCAGCCGAGGAAATCTGCTGAAAGGTCCCGCGGGAATGGATTTTCACGGTTGATCACCTGTGGAGGGGCCCATTCCTTCACGCTTCAAGGGGCCCGGGGTTCGGGTCCCGCGCTCCTCGCCCGCCCGCCCCTCCGCCCTTTCAGCGTAGGGGTATAGGAGGGCAGGACGTGGGGGGGGGGGGGGGGGGGGTGGGGGGGGGGGGGGGGGGGGGGGGGGGGGGGGGGGGGGGGGTTTTTGGAGGGGAGCAACTTGCCGGGGCGCCGGGCCCTGAAACCCGGGGCAAAAAAAGGTGCAGGGCAATTGGGGGGTTTTTTCTCCGTCACACCCGCTCTTTTTTTTTTTTTTTTTTACGGTGTTAGGTCGCTGAAAAAACCCCCTGCCTTTTTTTTAAAAATTCCGGGGGGAAAGAAACGGAAACGGCCGGCCAGAAATGTTTGGGGCCTCAAAGGAGGGGTTTTTTTATTAAAGGCACTTTTTTTTAGGAAAACACTTTTTGGGTTTTTTTAAATCATTTGACTTGGGCAAATATAAACACTGAATTCTTTTTTTTTCCCCAAAAACAAAACCCCAATATTTCCCCCCCCCATTTTTTCCTTTTTTTTTTTTTTTAACCTCAAAAATTTTTTGGTTTTTTAAAGATAAAACAAAAAAAAAAAAAAACCCCCAAAAAAAAGGGCATTTAGCATAAAAAAATTTTTTGTGGGTTTTTCTTTTAACTGAACTTTAAAACCCCCTCCACTCCCCCCCCCCTTTTTCCCATATCCCAAATTTCCCACCACAAAAAAACCCCCCGGGCCCTTTTTTTTCCTCCTGTGTTCGAGAGCATGCTGGGGTTTTTTTTTTTTTTTTAAATTTTTTTAAAAAAGGCGGGGCGCGCAGTCTGTGTGTGTGGTGTGTGGGGGGTTTTGCGTGCGTTTTTTGTAGGGGTTTTTTTCAGCGTGTGTGTGTGTGAAATTTTTTAATATTTATTTTATTTTTAAAATTATATATGTATGTGTATGGGGTGGTATGCTGCTTTGGGGTGCGGGGCGGCCCCCCCCGCGCCGCGCGGCGCGCGCGTGTGTGGGGGGGTGTGTTTTTTTGTGTGGGGTGGGGTTTTTTTGTGGGGTTTTTTTAACCGCAAAATTGGAACGATTTTTCGCCGTGGCACAAAAAAGGGCAGAGGGGAATAAAATTTTTTAACACCCAGGCCCCTTTTTAAACGGTAGTAGCAAGTACGTTTGGGAAAAATTTTTAAAAAACCCCAACCTGAAGAGAAAACAAGCTTATAACTTTCCTTTTTTGTTATTTTGTTGTCCGCTCAAACCCCCGGGAAAAAAGCGTTGTGTATTGCATAAAAGGAATTTTTTTCCCGGGTTTTCCGGGGGAATGTTTTTTTTGCCTGAAAAGGGCGCTCCCAAATTTCTACCCTTTTTGGGGCGGTTTTTTTTTCGCCCCTGCCGGGGGGAAAAAGTGGGGAGGGGTGAGGGGGGGGGGGGAAAAGGGGTGGGAAGGGGAGAAAAAGGAGGAAAAGGAGAGAGAGAGGGGAAGAAAAGGAGAGAGAGGGGGGGGGAAAAAACCCAACAAAAAAAAATTTTTTTTTTAACCAGGTTTAAAGGAAAAAAACAAATTGGCTGCTTTTTTCCACCCGCCCTGAGGAAAAAAAAAAAAGCACATGGAAAAAAACACAAGTCAATAAAAAGGCAGAAAAAGAGAAAAAAGTGAAAAAAAAGAGGGGGAAAAGAGAGAAGGGGGGAGAGAGAGAGGGGAGAGGGAGAGAGAGAGAGGGGGGGAAAGAAAAAGGGAAAGGAAAAAAAAGCCCGGGGGGGGAGTTTTTGGAAGGGGGGGGGAGAGGCGGGTCGTTTGGGGGGGGGTTTGTTTTGGGGGAGGGGGGTTATTGGTGTTTTAAAACCCCACGTGGATGAAGCAGGCCCCTGAAGGGGGGTTTAAAATTCGAAGGGTTTTGGGGGTCCCTTTTGGGAAATTTTTTTGAGTTTTCGAAAAAAAAAAAAATGAAAACACACACAAAAAAAACATCACGTATATAAAACAAAACCCGGCACGCAAAAAAAAGGGACCCCCCAAAAACGCACCCCCGCACCCCCAACACACACACACACACAAAAACAAACCAAAAAACCCCCCGCAGCACGCACCCCAACGCCCCGCCCCGCACGCCCGCCCCCCAAAGCATACACCAAAAACCACACACAAACCAAAAAACCAAAACAACGCACGCACGCCCCCGCAGGGGGCACGACGAAACGCCCGCACACCACCCAACACAACCCCGCGGGCGCCCCGCACGCACCGGGGCGCCGCCCAAAAACAAAAACACACCCCCACACAACCCATACAAGGAAAATTTGTCGCAATCATTTTGTGACCCCTTTTCCAAAACGCAGTGGGGCCCGACAAACCCCTCACGCCCGGGGCCCCCCCCCCCAAAAAACCCCCGGAAAGGGGTACCGTCATGCAGTGGTTAGAAAAACCAAAAACCCTTGTAGACCCGGTTTGTACGTTGTTTGCTGCCCCCTCCCCTCCCCCCCCCCCCCCCCCTCCTCCCCCCCCCCCACCCCCCCCCCCACCCCCTCCCTTCCCCCCCCCTTATTTCCCGCCCCCTCCCCACGGCCCCCCCCAAAACCTTCATCCCCGCCTATCGTCCATCTCCCTTTCTGCCGCTCTGTCCCTGTTTATGTCTTTGTTGTTGTTGGTTGTTTTTTTTTTTAACCTGGGGAAAAACCATTCCCCCTTTTTAGGCAGCTTTTAAAGGTTTGTATGAGGATGTTTAAGAGGATTTTCGGTTATGAATATTCTGACAAAGGAGATAATTAATATTTGCTAAGGAGGTTTGGGGGGGTTTTTACCCGGCGGTGGTTAATTGTTTCGAAAAAAATTTTTTCCCCCTCTTTTTTTTTAGGGGGTTTAAAAAAAAAACCCCCCCGGGGGGCCGTGCTTGACGGGGGCTGGTAAAAACCCCCCGGTTTTTTCCCCCCCAGTCGGGGAGGTTTTTTAATTTTTAAATCATCCCTTATTTTTCATGTCCAACCGCTTTTTTTCTTTTGGGGGTTTTTCACTTGTCGGGGTTCGTGGGGTGTGTGTGTGTGTGTGGTGGGTTTTTTTTTTGTGTGTGTGTGTGGTTTTGTGTGTGTTGTGTTGATTTTTGAATGGGTGATAATTTTTGGGGTTGTTGGTTGGGTGGTTTTTGGGTGTGGGTTTTTTGTTTTGTTTTGGGGGTGTGTGTGTTTGTGACCCCCCCGACGGGGGGTTTTTTCAGCCCCCCCATACAATTAGAAAACAAAAAAAACAAACCCCCGAAAAAATTTACCAAAGCGATTCACGGCAGGGGGTGTTTCCTCTGGTGCTTGGTGGTTTGGGCGCACCTTGGCGTTGGTTCGGTAACTCCCTGGAAATTTAATTTAAGAAAGGAACCACGCCCCGAAATTATTTCTTTTTTTGGGGGGGGGGGGGGGGGGGGGGGTTTTGGGGGGGGGGGGGGGGGGGGGGGGGGGGTTGGGGGGGGGGGGGGGGGGGGGGGGGTTGGGGGGGGGGGGGGGTGGGGGGACTGCGAGTTTTTGCCATTATGAGTGAATTTGAGGATGATTCAGCAACACACCTCGGGGCCCAAATTTGTACTTTTTCTATATTCTGTCTGAATTTTTCCCGTCTGTCTTTTTTGTCTGTCTGTTGTCTGTCTGTATTGGTGTGTCTGTATGTTCCCGTGTTTTTTTTGTGTTCCCCCTTTTTTTCTGTCTGTCTGTTTGTTTTTTTTTCGGGGGGTAATTTTTGTCCTCCCCCGGCGCGCCCGGTTGCGTTTTAAAAATTTTTTGGTTTTTAGAATCAATTTTTTTTTGGTGTTTTTAATTTAAAAATTTTTAAACCCCCACTCACAAAAAAATAAAAAAAAGAGTGCCCCCCCCCCTCGGTGGGGGGGCCCCTTTTTGGGAATGGGAAGGGGTTTAAAAAAAAAAAAAACCCCCCCGGGGTTTTTTCCCTCAAAAATACAGGGGAAAAAAAAAAATGTTTTGTGTTGTGTGTGTTTGTGTGTGTGTGTGTGTGTGATGTGTGTGGTGGGGGTTTTGGGGGGGGGTTGGGGTGCGTGCGTTCCCCCGTTTTTGGGGTGCCGGCGTGCGGGGGTGGGGGGACGTGTGGGGGGTGTGTGTGAGTGTGTTTGGGGGGGGGGGTGTTTTGTTTTTTGTTGGTGTGTTGTGGGGGGTGGGGGGCGGGGGCCAAAAAAAAAAAAGATAACCACGGGTTTTAAAAAAAATAGCAACAAATCCGGTGGGCCCCCCAAAAAGGGGGGAGGGGGAGGGGGAGAAAAAAAAATTTAAAAAAGGGGGGAGAGGGGGGGGAGGGGGGAAAAAGGGGGGAAGGGGGGAGGAGAGAATCTTTTTTTATAAAAGGGTTTTTAAAAACCCTCATTTAGCTTAAAAAAAGCTTTTTAAATTCTTTTTTGTTTCCCCTTTTTTCCCAAAGGGGGGGGCATGGGGGGAGAGAGAGGGGGAAGGAGAAGAAGGGGGAAGGGGGGAGGGGGAGAGAGAGAAAGGGGGGGGGGAGGGGGAAAAGGGGGGAGAGAAAAAGGGGGGAAAAGGGGGAGGGGGGAGGGGGGGGGGGAAAAAGGGGGAGGGAAAGGGGGAGGGGGGGGAGATCGGGGGGGCCCAACCAATTTTTTCAACGGGGAAAAACAAAAAAAAGGGGAGCACAGTCGGAGAGAAAAAGGGGGGGAAATGGAAAAAACCTGGGAGGGATGTGGGGGGGAGATTTTGGGGGGGGGGGGGAGGAAAAGGGGAAAAGGGGGGGGGGGGGGGGGGGGGGGGGGGGGGCCCCCAAAAACTGACAAAAAAAACCCCAAAAAAAACCGCTTGCCCCTTTGGGGGGGAGGCGAAAAACCCAATTTTTAAAAGCCCCCCCCCTTTTCCCCCCCCATTTTGTTTTTTTTTCTTCTCGTTTTTTTTCCCCCTTTTTTTTTTTCTTTTTTTTTTTTGTTTCTTTGTCCCGCTCATCATTTGGGGTTTTGGGGCCCCCCAAAAAAATTTTCCCCCGGGGGGGGGGCCGGGGGGGAAAAAAAGTATAAAAAGGGGGTTTTTCCGTGGGGGGTGTTTTTAAAAAAAACAGTGTTTCAAAGCCCCCTTTTGGGCCCCCCTTTTTTAAATTTTTCCGTAAAAAAACGGGGGGGGTTTCCCTCTCCCCCTCCTCTCTCTCTTTCCTCTCTCTTTCTCTTTTTTGTTCCCGTTTTGGGTTTTTCTGTTTTTTCTCTCTCTCTCTCCTCTTCCTCTTTAAAAATTATTATTTATATTATAAAATATATAAAATGTATGTATTCTCCCCTCTCCCCCCCTCTCCCCCCTTTTTTTTTTCTCTTCTCCCCCTCTCTCT
>CM065717.1:65183097-65188097 GCA_033310375.1 Conus canariensis
ATATATATATTATATATGTACGCATGTATGTATGTATATGTATGTATGTAGTTGATACATGTATGTATGTATCTATGTATGTGTGTATATATGCATGCATGCATGCATGTATGCATGTATGTATGTATGTAAATATATATGTATGTATGTATGTATGTATGTATGCATGCATGTATGTATGTGTGTATGTATGTATGTATGTATGTATGTATGTATGTATGTATGTATGTATGTATGTATGTATGTATGTATGTATGTACGTACGTATGTATGCATGTATGCATGCATGTATGTATGTATGTATGTATGTATGTATGTATGTATGTATGTATGTATGTATGTATGTATGTATGTACGTATGTAT
Organism: Conus canariensis; assembly: GCA_033310375.1. Taxonomy (NCBI): domain Eukaryota; kingdom Metazoa; phylum Mollusca; class Gastropoda; order Neogastropoda; family Conidae; genus Conus; species Conus canariensis. The sequence continues at coordinate 65,183,462 of CM065717.1, forward strand.
GTATATGTCAAAAGAGTTGAGCCGTGGGCAAGTGCGTATGTTCCCCTGTCTACTGTGATGGAAGATGTAAGATCACGAAACTCGATTTAAACGTATGTAATGCTCTACCTGTCTCTCTGTTTGCGTAACATTGAACAAAGAATGGTCTGCCACGCTAATATCAGTATAACGTTTAAACTGCCCTGAAGACTACAAAACAGCCTGTGATTAACTGAAAATAGTGACATTCCGCTTTTTATCGGAACAGTTATTTTTGTTCAGAAATAGCAATTAAATTGATCCACTGATGTCGCTTAGATCTTAAATGACATTACTGGATATATACCTTTTCAGAATTAAAAAAGGGCTTTGTTTTTGTTTGTTTGTCTGTATGTTCTTTTTTGTTTGTTTGTTTAGCGTTAGGGTTGATTAGAACAGTATTTTCAAGAAAGACAATATATGCTATACGAATACGACAGGATTTTTATTCATTTTGACAACCCAGAACTCGATGAGATCGTTTGGATCGCAATGAATACATTTTACATGCTTATATACGTTTTCTGTAGAATGACTAAAAAATGTAACTAGATGCGTGTGTGTGTGTGTGTGTGTGTGTTGTGTGTGTGTGTTGTGTGTGTGTGTGTGTGTGTGTAATAAATGTTTCCCTGAAAAGAAAGGCACGTTTCAAAAATGATGAAAGTTATCACAAAATATGGCACCCTATTCTTAAATCTGACTTTCGTCTAAAAGTTTTTTTAAAGAGTTTTCTTCTGAAAACCAACATTTTCCGTTAGAATAAATGTTCCCTAAAAAAAAAAATCTCCAAGAATAAATGTGCATGATCAAAATACTTCAGTGAAGAATAGATGTCTCCTTCAAGAATCAATGTGATCTTGAAGAATTTTTTCTTTGAGTTTCCGTGGAAAGAAAACCATATGCCAAAAATGATGAAGGTTGTCACAAAATATGACATCCTGTTCATAAATCTGACTTTCGTCCAAAAGTTTTTCAAAGAGTGTTCTTCTGGAAACCAACATTTTCTTTTAGAATGAATGTTCACTGAAAAAAAGAATTATCTCTAAGAATAAATATGCATAATGAAAATACTTCAGTGATGAATAGATATGTTCTTTAAGAATCAGTGTGATCACAGATTAAGTATACACAGATAGTTCACTGCCTTCTTTCCCTTACTATCTTGTTACAAGCCAAAATTTCGATTACTTCCCTTTGCTCTGGGTGGTTAAAGTATTCAGGTTTAGTATTTGCTGTTGCATTCAAAGCAGCATATTTCAGGTTTAAAACACACTGATACATTCACATACAACTCATACACATGCATGCATGTACATAAATACGCACACACGCACGCACGCACGCACACACGCACGCACACACGCACGCACGCACACAGGAACGCACACAAATGAACACACACACAAACTGCACTCATTTAACCGCATGCATATGCATTCACACATGTGCGCACACACACACTGAAGCTCATGCACACACACACTAACACACACACATGTGTGCGCACGCATATACACATATGCATGCATGTTATACACACATGCATTTGGATGCATACACAAATGCATACACACATGAGTGCGCGCACACACACACAGGTACACTCATGCACACACACATGCATATGCGCACACACGTGCACATACACATACATGCACACGGTTACATACGTGCACACACATATGCATGCAAGTGCACAAATACACAAAGGTACACCCACACATGTGCATGCGCAGACATGTATGCACAATTGCAAGCACGGTTTTGGAGCAGGACAGTTCACCCCAAGACAGTTCACCCCAGGCAATTCGCCCATCGTAGACAATTCACTTCTGGACATTTACCCCTGACAACCCGCCCTCCTGACAATCCTCTCCCATTGTACATGTTGCAGGTCTACTTGCACAAACTCAAAGACGTGTATAGTGTGTGTGTGTGTGTGTGTGTGTGTGTGTGTGTGTGTGTGCGTGCGCATGTGATGTGTATGCATAACAACCACCACACAATTATGCACGCACACTGACACACACAGAGGCAGACAAACACACGGACATACAAACGCACACACACACACCCATATCCTATGCATACATGCATGTACACATGTAATTGTGTGTGTGCACACTTAAGCAATTTTGCAATTGTGTTACTGTGTGTACACAAAAACTTATTTCATACATTCCGATCTAAATCAGAAAAGATCTTTAACGAAACTTTCATTTGCTAAGAAACGGACATGGTCTATGCGTGTATAAATCTACTAATTCACATGTTGAACATAAGTATACCTTGTTTGGTCTTTCGGAAATGTGTAAAAAGATTTTTGTCTACAGTCTTTTTTTTCCATATCGAATTCGGGCAGTTTATTGCTGCACAATGATGTCTCTCTAACAGTAAATGTTTCGGAAAAGGAGAGGTGTATCCTCTAAGTATGAGGGTTTTTTTTTCATTACGCTGATATTTCGTCGAACATTCTCTGAATTCCCTGTAAAATGTTACATTTTCCTCTTAGAATGAACGTCTTCCCTTAAAATAAATGTTGCGTTTAAGAATTAATCATGTTCTTTACTTCCTCCAAAAACGAGTGTGTCCTTTCCTGCAGGGATGAATATCTCCGTTAAGAATCAGGGAGGTCTCAAAGAACGTGTACTCTCAAAATGATTCTTTTCTCTTAGATTGAACATTGACTTTCCTTTGCGAATGACTATTTCTTCTAAGAATGATCAATTCAGTTCCGTGGTTATTTTGATATCAGACGAATTCTAAAATCGATCGTTGTCCCGAATAAGGTTTCCTCCGAGTAGAGATGTTTACTGTAAGCTGACGTTTATTGTGAGAACTGACGTTTTACTCTAAGAACTGAGCTTTCCCATAAAGCCTGACCGACAAAGAAGTCCGAGACAATGTTTCGTGCTGAATAAGCATGCAGTGCAGCGTTTCCTGTTTTCTCCCATGTAAAAATTAATACTTTTGTGGGAAACAGATTGTGAAGCCGTTTCACGCATTCCCTCATTTCACGACGCTAAAGTTTGGCGACAACATTTTTTGGGATTCAGTATTGAGTCGATGAAGGTACAGGTGGGTTTGTCTTGCTTGAATACCAAATAGCAGACGAAAATGAACAGGTCTGTTTGATTTGTGTGTGTGTGTGTGGCGGGAAAAGCTCCGTTTTTTTTTTTTGTTTGTTTTTTTTTTTATCCATTTATTCAATAGCACTCGCCCTGCGGACCCGCAAGTCGAAAGAAACAGAAACGAAAAGAACCAGGCCGTTGAATTTTGTTGACAAGTAAACCCTTTACCACCACTGAAGAATTTACTCACCAGCGAGACACTGGAACATGATCTAAATGAGATGGGACATAAGGGAACCATCGTAATCCCTTTTGAAGGCAGATATATTTGTATTGCCTGCTCCGAGGCCTTTTGTCCGCTGGGTCGGAACTCATCAGGAGCGCAGACACAACCAGCCGTGTCTCCCTGATGAGTTCCGACCCAGCGGACGAAAGGCCTCGGAGCAGGCAATACAAATATATCTGCCTTCAAAAGGGATTACGATGGTTCCCTTATGCAGCTAGTGAAGAGTTTTCATATCTGTAATATATTTTCTTAATTTCATGTTCCCAGTTGCCAAGTCATTACTGTGAAGACAGTTCAGTTGTTGGCCTGCGCTTGTTTTTTCCCCCACTATTAGATTGTTCGTCTATGTATTTGTCTGACTTTATTTAAGTTTAAAAGGCTGTGCCAGTCTTGAATAAAAGTTACTCTGTGTTAGGTTTTCTTATGGGAGCAAACGTTACCCCACTTGTTTACTGTTTATTGTTTACTGTTCCCTGCCTCATTTCATTTCCAATTTTGTTTCGATTAAATTGAGGTTATTTGTTTCTGTCCGTCTGTGTGTTTGTCTTTTGATCTCCCTTGCATCTTTGGGTGGATCCTCAAGCGTAGGCTCAAATATTGTCCCCTACACTTTATACTATTTGCATAATGTCTTTAGTTTTTCAGCAACTTTTTTCCTCCCCACACTTTCGTTTAGTTTCATTTACTACCCTTCATTGGCTGCTTTGGGGGTGCGATTGGATTCTTTTTTGCACCCTTGGTGGTGAGAACACCACAGTATTATGGACTGTGGTGTGTCTCTATTTGACTCCAGGAGCGCAGACACAATCAGCCGTGTCTCCCTGATGAGTTCCGACCCAGCGGACGAAAGGTCTCGGAGTAGGCAATACAAATATATCTGCCTTCAAAAGGGATTACGATGGTTCCCTTATGCAGCTAGTGAAGAGTTTTCATATCTGTAATATATTTTCTTAATTTCATGTTCCCAGTTTTTCCATCTTCAAACTCCCCCCCCCCCCCCCCCTCTCCTTAAGTCCAAATCTTTGCCAAGTCATTACTATGAAGACAACAGTTCAGTTGTTGGCCTGCGCTTGTTTTTTCCCCCACTATTAGATTGTTCGTCTATGTATTTGTCTGACTTTATTCAAGTTTAAAAGGCTGTGCCAGTCTTGAATAAAAGTTACTCTGTATTAGGTTTTCTTATGGGAGCAAAAGTTACCCCACTTGTTTACTGTTTGTCTGCCCAAAGACAGTCCCCATAACGTCTGCCTAACGACAGTCC
>CM065717.1:65193097-65200597 GCA_033310375.1 Conus canariensis
CACGTTACAAACATAGCAACAAATCCGGTGGGCTCAAGAGAGAGAGAGAGAGAGAGAGAGAGAGAGAGAGAGAGAGAGAGAGAGAGAGAGAGAGAGAGAGAGAGAATCTTTATTTATAAGGGTATAAAAACCGTCATCAGCTAAAATGCTTTTTACTTCTGTATGTTTCCTTTGCCCATGGTGGGAATGGAAAGAGAAGAGAGAGAGAGAGAGAGAGAGAGAGAGAGAGAGAGAGAGAGAGAGAGAGAGAGAGAGAGAGAGAGAGGAGGAGAGAGAGAGAGAGAGAGAGAGAGAAGATCGGCGACCACATTGAACAACGTGTGAAAACAAAGAGGGCAGCACAGTCGGAGAGAAAGGAGGCGAAATGGCCTAGGAGGGATGTGGATTGAGATGGGGGTTGGGGGAGGAGGGAAGGGAGGGGGGGGCCGAGAGACTGACAAAAAAACACACAAAAAACCGCTTGCCTTCAGGCGGAGAGACGATACAATTATCCAAGCATCCTTTTCCGCCCCATTTTGTTTTCTTTCTTCTCGTTATTTCCCTTTTTATTTTTCTCTTTGTTATCTTGTTATCTTTGTCCGCTCATCATTAGGTCTGGAGCAGCATCACGTTGCATGGGGGTGCCGGGGAACACAGTATATAGGTGGTGTCCAGTGACCTGTGTTCGAATCTATACAGTGTGCAAAGCCCTTGGCTCTTTTTTCATGCACGTAAAACGGGGATTCTCTCTCCCCTCTCTCTCTCTCTCTCTCTCTCTCCTCTCTCTCTCTCTCTCCTCTGTCGTCTGTCTGTCTCTGTCTGTTGTCTGTCTCTCTCTCTCTCTCTCTCTCTCTCTCTCTCTCTCTATATATATATATATATATTTATATATATATATATATATATGTATGTATCTCTCTCTCTCTCTCTCTCTCTCTCTCTCTCTCTCTCTCTCTCTCTCCTCTCTCTCTCTCTCTCTCTCTCTCTTCTTGTAAATTTGGTGTGAGTGATTGTTGCCCTGTGCACGAACTCATGCTGTCTCTGTCTGGAAGCGATCTCTTCAAATTTAAGTCTCATTCATTATGGTGGATTTTTATTTTAGAACACAACCTTAGCTCCCTTTGTGTTGAAACTAGCTTGAATGTATTCAAACGCTGTTGTCGTAAACGTCTAATGACAGAAAATTCGCGGACTCAGTAATGAGACTCTACTATGTTACCCTTTTGGTTTAAAGCAATCCCCCCGCCTCATTCATCCTCCCCCTTGTTCACCACACTCCTCGGTTTCTCGGTCTCTCCATTCTCATCTTCTTAAGTCCGCATCTCTTCCCTCCAAACTTTTCGTCTCATCTATTCACGTGCATGTTGTTTTTGACGATATATCACCCCTCGCAGTCGGCTGAGCTGTAAAGAGCATGATTGAATTAAAAGTGTCCCTTGTTCTTATTCGTCTTGATTACGTTTATTTTCTTGTATGATCCTTTATTCCTTCTATTGGTGGCCAGGTTTCGCTGTTTGTTGTTTTTTTCTTGTTTGTAATTTGCTAGTTTTTCTCTACCCCCTACACCTCCCTCCTCCCCTTTAAACCCTGTCTCCTCCCTTCCCCCTTCTATGTTTTTTTTTTCCTTTTGCACTCTCTCTTTCCTCAACCCTTCCCCTCTTCCCTCAATCCTCTACACATGTTCTGTTTCCTCAGGTCATCATTTCTTTTTTCGTGTGCGCTGAATTGATTGTCGCAAGTAATTTTGCGTACACACATGATGATAAGAATCTAATCCCTCGCTTACTGTTCTTGTTCTGTCTTTTTATAAAAATGTTGTTCTTTTTTTCATTGCATGCTTTTCGTGATGACAAGATGTAAAAAAAAAAAAAAGACATTTTTACTTGCTTATTCTTTTCCCTCCTTGACTAAGCTCTCTCTCTCTCTCTCTCTCTCTCTCTCTCTCTCTCTCTCTCTCTCTCTCTCTCTCTCTCTCTCAATTCTTCCAGGTTCTGGTCACAGTTTAGTGCGGGCCGGGTCGAGCCGCGAGCAATATGGCGGCGATCAAGGGGGGGGTAACAATGGGCACTCCCTCCGGTCAGCAGCGTTAGTAACCTGCCCTTTGTAGCCCTTCCTGTTAATGATGGGGTGGCCGTCTCTGGCTCCGCCTATGTTGTTTCTCTTTCTGTGCTGCTGCCTCTGGGTGCGAGGGAGGGGCGGAGGGGCGGAGGGGCGGACGAGAGTGGGTAGGGGTGGAGAGAGGGAGTGAGGGGGAGGGCTGTTGGTGGGAGGGAATGAAGGAATCGGGAGAGTTGCTCATGTTGTGTGCCCGCGTTTTCACTTTCATGCACAATTATCCGAAGATCAAAATGCGCTCTTTATTAGTCGGTTTTTTGTTTTTGTTTTCTCTCTCTCTATTCGTTTCCACAGCAGCATCTATGTGGAAGTAGCCTGACTTTTTGTGTGTGTGCCGGCGGGAGCGAAAACGTGGGATGTGCAGTGCCCGGTGTTCGAATCTGTAAAGAGTGCACGCTTTAAGCACTTCCCCCTGTGTGTGATTGTGTGTGTGTGTGTGTGTGTGTGTGTGTGTGTGTGTGTGTGTGTGTGTGTGTGTGTGCGTGTGTGTGTGTGTGTGTGCGTGTGTGTGTGTGTGTGTGTGCGTGTGCGTGTGCGTGAGCGTGCGTGCGTGCGTGCGTGCGTGCATGCGTGCGTGCGTGCATGCGTGTGTGTGTGTGTGTGTGTGCCCTTCTCTCTCTCTCTCTCTCTCTCTCTCTCTCTCTCTCTCTCTCTCTCTCTCTCGTTCACATGCAGTGAGATGACAATGCACTTTCCCTTAAGTCAGCAGCAACAGTAACCGGCCCCTGAGTGTCGACTGTCGGCGGTCTTATTTCTTAACTTGAGTTCACAGCCTGGCTGCAGCCATCGCGATCGGCGGAGCTATAAACAACATAATCGTATGCAAACCGGAACCATTACATGTCCTCGCGGACTTCGCTCTGGACACAAGTTGTCCTTACGGGGCCTCGGACTATTAGGACGTAGTCTAAATCTCACCATACAACGCGTTCACGACCTGAAAACCTCTTCCTTCAAACCATTCAGAATCAGAGGGACTGGCGTTGGATAGAGCACAGCACGACATGTCCATCATCCCCGGTCTCTATATTTCTTCGTCCCTCCTCCCTCACTTAACACAAACCTACCTTCTCTCTCTCTCTCTCTCTCTCTCTCTCTCCTCTCTCTCTCTCTCTCTCACACACACACACACACACACACACACACACACACACACATACACCCACGCACGCACGCACACCACACACACACACACACACACACACACACACACACACACACACACACACACACACACACACACACACACAACGTCCCCCTCTCGCCTCTCCCGCCCACTCCTACCCCTGGTTTCCATATCTGGTCATTTTCTGCCCCACCCATTCCCACCTCTGTAGAATGACCCCTCCTTCCCCCCCCCCCTCTGTAGAATGACCCCTCCTTCCCCCCCTCTGTAGAATGACCCCTCCTTCCCCCCCCCCTCTGTAGAATGACCCCTCCTTTTTCCCACCTCTGTAGAATGACCCCTCCTTTTCCTCCTCTCTGTAGAATGACCCCTCCTTTTCCTCCTCTCTGTAGAATGACCCCTCCATTTCCTCCTCTCTGTAGAATGACCCTTCCTTTTCCTCCTCTCTGTAGAATGACCCCTCCTTTTCCTCCTCTCTGTAGAATGATCCCTCCATTTCCTCCTCTCTGTAGAATGACCCCTCCTTTTTCTGACCCCTGTAGAATGACCCCTCCTTTTTCTCACCCCTGTAATGACCCTCTTTTCACCTGTAAATGACCCCTCCTTTTTCTCACCCCTGTAGAATGACCCCTCCTTTTTCTCACCCCTGTAGAATGACCCCTCCTTTTCCCCCTCTCTGTAGAATGACCCCTCCTCTTTCCCACCTCTGTAGAATGACCCCTCCTTTTTCTCACCTCTGAAGAATGACCCCTCCTTTTTCTCACCTCTGTAGAATGACCCCCTCCTCTTTCCCACCTCTGTAAAATGACCCCTCCTTTTTCCCACCTCTGTAGAATGACCCCTCCTTTTCCTCCTCTCTGTAGAATGACCCCTCCTTTTTCTCACCTCTGAAGAATGACCCCCCCTTTTTCTCACCTCTGTAGAATGACCCCTCCTTTTTCTCCCCTCTGTAGAATGACCCCTCCTTTTTCTCACCTCTGTAGAATGACCCCTCCTTTTCCCCCTCTCTGCAGAATGACCCCTCCTTTTTCTCCCCTCTGAAGAATGACCCCTCCTTTTTCTCACCTCTGTAGAATGACCCCTCCTTTTTCTCACCTCTGTAGAATGACCCCTCCTTTTTCCCACCTCTGTAGAATGACCCCTCCTTTTATTCACCTCTGTAGAATGACCCCTCCTTTTTTTCACCTCTGTAGAATGACCCCTCCTGTTTCACCACCTCTAAAGAATGACCCCTCCTTTTTCTCACCTCTGTAGAATGACCCCTCCTTTTTCTCACCTGTGAAGAATGACCCCTCCTTTTTCTCACCTCTAAAGAATGACCCTCCTTTTTCTCACCTCTGTAGAATGACCCCTCCTTTTTCTCACCTCTGTAGAATGACCCTCCTTTTTCTCACCTCTGTAGAATGACCCCTCCTTTTTCTCACCTCTGTAGAATGACCCCTCCTTTTTCTCACCTCTGTAGAGCGACCTCAAAGTCTGTGTGCGAACTTGTGGAGGAAAATATAGCCACAGTTACGATAACTTATTTTATCACTTCCTTTAAAACCTCCCTGATCTCCAACAGCCTATCACCTTGGCTAATTTTGTTTTTCAGCAAGACTCTAACCGTTTTTTTTCCCTTGCATACAACAATACATTAGATCCTTTTAAATGGTGGATTAAAATTGTAATCATTAAAATTGTAATCATTCTTCCATGCTTCGACACGACTGTCACAGTATGATGCGGTCTGAGCCTTCTCTTGTTTCGTGAACTGCCAGTCAGTATACCTCCTTGTAAAGACCTGTGAATGTTCATGACACTGACGATGTAATTTTAGGGAAGTTTCACCTTACGTGTTTTGGCGAGTCGTAATTGCTATTTTCATTATGATTCATGTTTGACTGCAATTTCACGCCTAAAAACCAAGAAAACGGGTAATGATAAACCAATCATTAATTAACATCATCGCAAATTACTATTCCCCAATGCAAGCATGTTTACCATTGTCTTGAAAAACGTTTTTTTTGTTTTCACCAGATTTTGATGGGTTTGTGATAGGATTTCGAAGGTCGTAACGATGACAGGGCTTGAAGATGATAAAAGAACACAAAAGGGACGGGGAGGGGTAAGGGCGGAGAGGTAGAGGAGGAGAGTGGGGGAAGGGAGGAAGGTGGCATAATGGGAGAGAATCGCGGATGGAATGGATGGGCGGAGAGTTGTCCGTCCCCTAACCAACCCTGTGGAGACTGACCAGTGCTATCAGATCGCTCCAGCCAGAGGTCAGAGTGGTGGACAGGGGTCGCAGTCATTGTGTGACCATCAAAGGGGTAGGAGGGGACTGGGTGTAGTGTGTTTGTTGGGGGAAAGGGGAAGAGGGGGGGGGGGGTGACTGATTGAAAAGAGGAGCGTGGTGGTGGTGTCGCTTTTGCGGAACAGTTCCGTTGGCAGTCTTTCTTTTTAGTTGGTTGGTTTTAGGTGCATGTGCGAATTCCTCTCTGTGTGTGTGTGTGTTGTGTGTGTGTGTGTGTGTGTGTGTGTGTGTGCGCGCGCGCGCGCGCGTGCGTGCGTGCGTGCGTGCGTGCATGCGTGCGTGCGTGTGTGCGTGTGTGTGTGTGTGTGTGTGTGTGTGTGTGTGTGTGTGTGTGTGTGTGTGTGTGTGTGTGTGTGTGTGATATTACTTTCCAGTAATTTGATATCCGATACGATCCCTTATATACGGCTGGGCTATAAACAATGAAAGATTACATTCCAAAATATAAGTTTTTCTGGAATACTGATATTTTTTTTACATACAGTCGTGTTTTATGGACAACAATTGTTTTGTTTTCTGTATCCAGAATTTACCAAATGCGGGAAGATCCCATTTAACAGGAGGCCCGGGAGACATTCATTTGTTCATGTCGTTGATAGCCTAGCCGACGACAAGGGGCAAATTGAGGCCGTTACTCCGTCTCCGTCTATTCCGTATTCAATTGGTTAAAAAAAAATCTGAATTCAACCAGATTTTGTTTTAAAAATCTGAAAAATGCTTATAAAGCTTCTCCTGTAACATCTTTGAACACACGAAAAAATTTAGCTTTCTGAGGAACTGAAAACAATCGCGTCTTAAGGAATATCACGGAATAACGGTTCCATGCGGTCTGCTGAGAAGTGTTTATGTATGGCTTCATGTAAGTCCCAGCACTCAACAAGAACATGTTCAATGGTGTGAGGTACATCACACAGAATGCATCATGGAACTTCTTCACCTTTGAAAAGGTATGAGTGGGTGTAAAAAGAGTAGTGGCGTGTTTGTAATCGGAGCAAACGGTTCCTTTGTATTTTACGGCCACCAGCGGTAGCCGGTAAAGCCTCTTTAAGGTTTGGTCATTTACAAAAAGGTTTTGACCCTCGACCCGAGAGAATGAGACCAGTATGTGTGTGGTCTTCAAAGGCTAACAGATGATCAAAGTAGACTTAAAAACCCGATGCGGATCTACAATAGAGCAGTTGATGGGCCAGCATTTGACAACAGACTGTTTCCATCGACCAGCATCCAGACAAAAATAGCTGGAGGGAGGAAAGATGGGGGACGATGATGAAAGGAAACTAGTCTTCCCAGTTCTTTTGAGATCGGCTTGCGCAAATTTTAGAGAAAAAAAAATTCTGTATCTGTATAAAACATACCTTTTATCTTTTTCTCCTTTTTTCAGGAGTGCTGAGTTCTCTGCCTCTGTCTTTTTCTGTCTGTCTGTTTCTCTCTCTCCTCTCTCTCTCTCTCTCTCTCTCTCTCTCTCTCTCTCTCTCTCTCTCTCTCTCTCTCTCTCTCTCTCTCGGAGTACCACTCCTTTGCAACAATCTCAGCTATTATGCGTTAATTGTCAGTCGTCCAGTAAAGACATGAGTATGACTCAAACGTGTCGAGCGTAGAAAAAAAACACACACACTGTTCATTAATTAACTTCAGCCCTTGTGATTTAAAAAGGTAACAAGAGGAGCAAAAATTTGTCTGTTCGTATACATGCAGGTGTCAGTAGTTTTGTTTTGGTTTGGTTTGGTTTATTCGTTTGTTTGTTTGTTTGTCTTTTTTTACATCGGTTTCACTTTGTAGTTACTCCCAATCGTCTAACGGATAAACTATTTAAAAGTCAATTTGGACTTATTCTGTCTCTCACTGCATACCTAAAGTATATGTGGTCACTTCCAGATTAAAAGCACTATTCAGGAATGCCACCAGTGTTGTTAGTTTTTAACCATCGAGAAAACAAACTACGTAATTTTACCCAAACCTGTGGCCTTGTTGAAAAATTTACCACCTG
>CM065717.1:65203097-65210597 GCA_033310375.1 Conus canariensis
TTGGGCTTTCTTAACCCAATTGAATAAAATCTTTACTCTCTCTCTCTCTCTCTCTCTCTCTCTCTCTCTCTCTCTCTCTCTCTCTCTCTCTCTCTCTCTCTCTCTCTCTCTCTTAATGCAAAAACATGCGACAAGTTTCTTGAGTCTCAGTTTGAGCAAACCCGTCCCTTCAGTACTCACACAACGTTATCGATGTTTGTTACCACACTCTGTAAATCCTTAGTTACCAGACGAACAACATGAAGTTGTCCAAGACACCACAACAGACACCACTGAAAAAAAAACCCGAAGTTGCTCAGTAACGGCGCATCGTCTCCTCGGGCAGGTGTCCTCATGGTGACTTGATGTTACTGTACGACGTGTGGTCTGCCGGGGCTGAGGCAGCGACAGAACAAACCTGGGTGTGGTTGTGAAAGGCTGAGCCGGAAGGAGCGGCTTGGGAGAAATGCCATCGCAGATCACAGAAAATGAAACTGCAATAGATAGATAAAGAAACGGATGAAGGACCAACAAATCGATTGATTAACTAGATAATATATACAGGAGTTATAGCAGAAATGTCCCCCAAATAGATAAACCAATCAAACGATCAATCAAGAAACAATAACAGTAAAAATCGATCAATCAGTCAGTCAATCAATAAACAATAATAATAATTAGAATACTAATGATGATGATGATAATAAAAAAATTATACTAACGATAAGAACAATAATGATTATAGTAACAATAACTACAACAACGACAATAATAATAATATAATGATAATAATAATTATCATCATCATTATTATTATAAATATAACAACCACGACAACAATAACAACCACAATCAACAACAACAACAACAAGGATACGGAATGATTTCCTGTCAAATCTTGCTTGAGCAATGAAGGGCTAGTTCAGCCATTTTCCGTTGCGTATGAACATGTTACATGAGGCTATGTGTCTACTTCAGGTGAATATTTGTGGTGGCACATTTGGATACTCCGGCTCTTCCGAAGATGGCAGATTAAAAAGATAGCGAAGTCAATTTCTTCCTCTGTCTCTGTCTCTGTCTCTCTCTGTCTCTTCTGTCTCTGTCTGTCTGTCTGTCTGTCTGTCTGTTGTGTCTCTCTCTCTCTCTCTCTCTCTCTCTCTCTCTCTCTCTCTCTCTCTCTCTCTCTCTCTAAGCCTGAAGCGAGTCATAATTACCCATTTACATTCATTTGTTTGTTTACCGGTATTCAATATCAATGTAATTTTCTCAAATTAATCATGAAAATCAAACTGATTGGGGGAAAAATAAATGTCGTCAGGGATATTTAAATTTCATGGGCCAATCTCTATCAAGAATTCAATCGTTGTTCACGATCTCCACGTCATCATGAAAAATCAAAGATCAAGGTCATTTTATCAGGTCGGCTGGCATATGAACTTATTTTGAGGAGGGAAAGTGTCAGAGATTGTTTCGCAAGAGCCTTTTCATAACGCTGAGTCCACATAACGTGATCTGATAAAGACTTGTGTGGCGATTTCCTTGGAATCAGATTGGCTTGTTTAAACAGGCCCGACACGAGAACAGAGGAAGTACAAAAAAAACGTAAGGAAAAGGTAATTTCGTCTTGACTCTGTCTTTTTGTCTCCTTGGCTTTTTCCATCTTTTTCGGTCTGGATTTTGATTATTCTGTTCGTCTCTTGCCTTTCTCACTTTATTTCTTTGTCGCTATTTGCCCTCATTCCGTATCATTTACGTTCTTTTCTTCCGGGTTATTTCTGTTTGTTTACTTATTTCGTCTTTGTTTTATTCCATCGTTCAAATTCTTTCCCACAGACCACAAAATTAAATGTCTTTAAATAGCAAAACCCCCCATAAAACTCATGTATCTTCTTATCAGTGAGCCTGTTTTTTACTCATTTATTTGCGTAAGGGAATTTGATTCTTATTATTCTACTGATTTTTTTTCCCCTTTATTGACAGAGTGGTGGGCTGGGGGAGCTTCATAAGGCTGGTGTCACTGGAGGTGGAAGAGAAACCGGAGAGGTTTCAGCGTGCACCAAGTGCTACAAGAGGTAGCGTGGGGGACACCAGATCTGGAAGAAAAATGGGGGAGGGGTGGGACAGGGGCGCAGAATGATATGCTTCTTCAGGAGGAGCACTCCAGCGGGCGGTGAAGATGTCAGAACCATGCCCAGTGCCTCTCTTGTGGCTTGAGATAGCTGAAGCAAGGGGGCCGTGTTGACATCATTTTCAGACTTCCATCTTCTTAAGGGTGATGATCGGCCATATCGGCCAATGTCACTCTCTGAGGGTCAGTTGATGAAAAAAAAAATGATGTCATCTTCTGATGATTACCTAGCCTCTTCCATTGCTTCCGGTGGAGGTACGGTAACCTGTGGAAATATATCTTGACTGGCACGGCATCTTGTTATAATATTAAAATGTACGTCTGTTACTGTACTCTTAGCGTGGCTGTTGATTCTTATCGAGAGAGAGAGAGAGAGAGAGAGAGAGAGAGAGAGAGAGAGAGAGAGAGAGAGAGAGAGAGAAGAGTTGAAAAAGTGATTGGGGCATATATATATATATATATATATATAGAGAGAGAGAGAGAGAGAGAGAGAGAGAGAGAGAGAGAGAGAGAGAGAGAGAGAGAGAACAGATGAAGTAAGGGAATGTGGAAGTTATCCCACCGCCATGTACTTCAACATACAGCTAACCTCACGACAAAGTAGAGGAATAAGCTCATCCCACGATCAAAGATTAGAACAATAGAACTCGCCCGACAACAAAGTAGGGGAATATGGAAGTCATTCCGCTACCGAGTAGTCCTGTTAGAACAATAGAACTGACCTGAAAAAAACCCTCGGGAACATGCACTTAAATCCACAACATAATATTGAAATATAGGTGAAAAAACAGAGCTAATCCCCGGGCAGATTACTACTACGTAGAGCTTATCCCTTACCAAAATAAAAAAAAAAGGAAATCACTCCATGATAAATGATGAGAGCATTAAGATCAAGCCTTAAGGGTGTGAAAGATTCGTCCCTGCAACAAAGAAACGCAAGAACTATTCTTAAAAATATTGGTGTACTGAACAGTGAATTATGTAGTTCTTGTCACGCGACAAAAGGACAGTACCACTCATATGTTCTGGCACTGTGGTCTTGTTAAAGATTTTTTGGAATGCTTTGATGTATGCAATGAATGAAAAATGTCGCAATGTGTCAAATTTACGGATCACCCCACAGCAAAGAATGCGGGAACAGAGGGCATCACACAGCAAAGAATAGGGAAACGGGGATCACCCCACAGCAAAGAAGGGGAAACAAGACATCACACAGCAAAGAATGGGAAGGGTAAACAGAGGGCAAACACGCACGCAAAGAATGGGGGAACAGGCATCACCACGGCAAAGAATGGGGAAACAGAGGGCGTCACACAGCAAAGAATGGAGGAAACAGAGATCATCCCACACAAAGAATGGGGGAACAGAAGGGCATCACACAGCAAAGAATGGGGAACAGAGGGCTCCACAGCAAAGAATGGGGAAACAGAGTCATCACACAGCAAAGAATGGGGAAACAGAGGATCATCCTACAACAAAGAATGGGGAAACAGAGGGCGTCCCCACAGCAAAGAATGGGAAAACAGAGGGCATCACTCAGCAAAGAATGGGGAAACAGAGATCATCCCTCAAACAAAGAATGGGGAAACAGAGGCATCCTCAGCAAAGAATGGGAAACAGAGTCATCCCTCAGCAAAGAATGGGGAAACAGAGAGTCATCCCCAGCAAAGAATGGGGGAACAGAGGTCATCCCTCAGCAAGAATGGGAAACAGAGGACATCCCTCACAAAGATAGTGGGCAGAGGCATCCTCAGCAAAGAATTGGGAAACAGAGATCATCCTCAGCAAAGAATGGGAAACAGAGGAGAATACACAGATAAAGAATGAGAAACAGAGGATCTAAAGAATGGGAACAGAGGTTCCTCAGCAAAGAATGGGGAACAGAGGTTATCCCACAGCAAAGAATGGAAAAGTAGAGGAGACACAGATCAAGATATGGCACAGAGGTTCACCACACGGAAAGAATGGGACACAGAGTTACCTAACAGCAAAGAATGGACACAGAGGTAAAGAATGAGACACAGAGGTAAAGAATGAGACACAGAAGTTAAAGCAAAGAATGAGACACAGAGGTTAAAAAATGGGACACAGAGGTTACCCAACAGCAAGAATGAGACACAGAGGTAAAGAATGAGACACAGAGGTTAAAAGGAAATGGGACACAGAGTAAAGAATGAGACACAGAGGTTACCGTAAGAAACACAGAAAGAATGGGGTAAAATAGCCGGGTTACCCAACACAAAGAATGGAAAAACGGCACACGAAGAATGGCAGGGGGAGTCAAAATGGCAGCAAGCTTCTCTCTCTCTCTCTCTCTCTCTCTCTCTCTCTCTCTCTCAGCCTGAAACGGGATATAATTACCCATTGCTATTTCTTGGTGTTTTTTGGCGGCCAATATCAGCATCATTTTCTCAAATTAACACAAAGTTAAATTGATTGGGGGGGGGGGAGGGAAATATTAATGGCCAAAACGCCATCACAGATCTTTGAATTGTTCATGGGCCCATTTCGTTCAAGAATTTAATCGTTGTTCACGATCTCGACGTCATCGTGAAAATAAATGACCAAGGTAATTTCATCAGGTCGGCTGGCACATGGACTTATTTTGAGGAGGGAAAGTGTCAAAGATTGTTCCGCAAGAGCTTTTTCATAACGCTGAGTCCACATAATGTGATCTGATAAAGACTTGTGGCGATTTCCTTGGAATCAGATTGGCTTGTTTAAACAGGCCCGACACGAGAAAAGATGAAGAAGAAAAGATGTGGGGGAAAGCTAATTTCGTCTTGGCTCTTTCCTTTTTCTTGTTGGCGTTTTCCATCTGTTTCGGTCTGGATTTCGGTCATTCTGTCTCTTGTCTTTATCTCTTGATTTCTTTTTTGGTGTTTGCCCTCATTCGCTATCATTGACCTTATTTTCTTCTAGGTTATTTCTGTTTGTTCACTTATTTCATCTTCGTTTTATTCCATCGTTTAACTTTTTCTTACAGACCACAAAATTAAATGTCTTTAAACGGCAAAAACTAGCCTGTGTCCTCTTATCAGCGAACCTGTTTTTATTCATCTGTTTGCTGAAGGGAATTTAATTCTTATTATTTCTGCTGATGTTTTGTTTTCGCTTTATTGACAGAGTGGTGGGCTGGGGGAGCTTCATGAGGCTGGTGTCACTGGAGGTGGAAGAGAAGCCGGAGAGGTTTCAGCGTGCACCAAGTGCTACAAGAGGTAGCGTGGGGATCTGAAAGGAAAATGGGGGAGGGGTGGGACAGGGGCGCAGAATGATATGCTTCTTCAGGAGGAGCACTCCAGCGGGCGGTGAAGATGTCAGAACCATGCCCAGTGCCTCTCTTGTGCTTGAGATGCTGAAGCAAGGGGGCGTGTTGACATCATTTCCAGACTTCCATCTTCTTAAGGGGGGTGATCGGCCATATCGGCCGATGTCGGGCTCTGAGGGTTTAGTCCAGGAAAATAATGACTTTCATCGTCTAATAACCATCCAGCCTCTTCCGTTGTTTCCGGTGGATGTAAAGTAACCAATGGGAATGTATCTTGCCTGGCGCGGCATCTTGTTATAACTTTGAAATGGACGTCTGTTACAGCACTGTCGGCACTGCTGTTGATTCTCATTCAGAGACTAAGAGATCGGATGGGAAGGAACGGGTGGGGTGGAGCTGGAGAGAGAGAGAGAGAGAGAGAGAGAGGAGAGAGAGAGAGAGAGAGAGAGAGAGAGAGAGAGAGAGAACAAAGTACAGGAACGTGGGGGGTCATCCCACAGCCCTGTGTTTGGACATAGAGCTAACCACATGACACAGCAGAGATATATAAGATCATCCCATAATCAAATATTAGGAAAATAGAGTTCGCCTAAAACAAAGTAGGGACACGAGGGAGTCATTCTGTTACCAAACAGGCCTGTGAAAACAATAGATTTGACCGCAGAAGAAAACCCAAGAACATGGACCTAAATCCACAGCAAAATAGAACGCTGAACTCAGCCCTCACTAAAACACAAAGACATAGAGATCACTCACGACAAAGACATAGAGATCACTCACGATAAAGCATGAGAGCATGGAGATCAACCCAAAGTGTGCAAAGGATTTGACCCCTACAACAACGAAAATGAAAACACAAAAGTCACCTCACAACACAGAGTGGGAACATTCACGTTATTCAACAAGAAAGGATTAAAACGTAGAAACCATCCCCTCACAAAACGATAGCGATTCAGGGATCACACCACAACGAAGATGGGGACTAGTCACCCCACGATACAGAGTAGGAACCAGAGGTCAGCTCACTGTAATCAATGAAAAACGAAGGTCACCCCACAGAAAACAATGTAAAAACGGAGGTCACCCCACAGAAAACAATGTAAAAACGGAGGTCACCCCACAGAAAACAATGTAAAAACGGAGGTCACCCCACAGAAAACAACGTAAAAACGGAGGTCACCCCATAGAAAACAATGAAAAACGGAGGTCACTCCACAGGAAAAAAACGAAAAAGCGGAGGTCACCCCACAGAAAACACTGAAGAAACGGAGGTCACCCCACAGGAAAAAAAACGAAAAACATGGAGGTCTCCCTACAGGAAAAAACGAAAAAACGGAGGTCACCCCACAGAAAACAATGTAGAACAGAGGTCATCACGCAGCAAGGAATGAGAACAAGGCCACTCACGGCCAAGAATGAGAACTAGAGGTCAGCTCACAGCAAACAAATCTGAAAACGGAGATCGCCTCCACACCAAAGAAGAAAAAACAAAGGCCACCCTACAACAAAGAAAGGGTTAACATACGTCACCCCGGGAATACGGGGATACAGGATACGGAGGTCACCCCGAATGACACCAGAGACCATCCAGCCACCCCATCCCACAGAACAAAGATTGTGGTGCCTTCACCACACCACCCCCACCCCACAGAACAAAGATTGTGGTGCCTTCACCACACCACCCCCACCACCAGAACAAAGATTGTAGTGCCTTCTCCACTCCACTCCTACCCCACATAACAAAGATTGTGGTGCCTTCACCACCCCACCCCACCCACAGAACAAAGATTGTAGTGCCTTCCCCACCCCACCCCACAGAACAAAGATTGTGGTGCCTTCACCACACCACCCCACCCACAGAACAAGGATTGTAGTGCCTTCCCCACCCACCCCACAGAACAAAGATTGTAGTGCCTTCCCCACCCCACCCCACAGAACAAAGATGGAGTGCCTTCCTCACCCCACCCCCACCCCACAGAACAAAGATTGTAGTGCCTTCCTCACCCCACCCCCACCCCACAGAACAAAGATTGCAGTGCCTTCCCCACCCCACCCCACCCCCACCCCACAGAACAAAGATTGGCAGTGCCTTCCCCACCCCACCCCACCCCCACCCCACAGAACA
>CM065717.1:65215597-65220597 GCA_033310375.1 Conus canariensis
CAATCACAAGTGCGCAACTTCAGAGTAATGCAAACACAATTACAAGAACAAAAAGATTCAAACTGACGCTGAACCTGCACATACCCCCAAACGTCTGCTAAAGTAACAAAACTCCAGCCACTGCTCAAACAATATCAAGTACGTAACTCCAAACTACTGCTTAAACAGTGACAAGAATGTAACCTAAACTACTGCTGAAACAGTGACAAAAATGTAGCCCAAACTACTGCTGAAACAGTGACAAGAATGTAACCCAAACTACTGCTGAAACAGTGACAAGAATGTAACCCAAACTACTGCTGAAACAGTGACAAGAATGTAAACCAAACTACTGTTGAAACAGCGACAAGAATGTAAACCCAAACTACTGCTGAAACAGCAACAAGAACGTAACCCAAACTACTGCTGAAACAGTGACAAGATGTAACCCAAACTACTGCTGAAACAGTGACAAGGATGTAACCCAAACTACTGCTGAAACAGTGACAAGGATGTAACCCAAACTACTGCTGAAACAGCAACAAGACTGTAACCCAAACTACTGCTGAACAAATGATAGCACTAAACTCCAAACTACAGCTGAAACAGTTACAAGCACGTAACTGCAAACCGCTGCCTATACAGTTTCAAAAAGAAAACTCCAAACCACCGCTGCAGAAACGTGAAGCGCTCTGTGTGCAGGCATTTGATCGTGAACATCACCAAGACAAGTTGGTCAAATTCAGTTTGGTTTTTCCTTGGATAATTAACACGGGCAATCGCAAAATAGTCCATACGAAACTCTCTCTCTCTCTCTCTCTCTCTCTCTCCTCTCTCTCTCTCTCTCTCTCTCTCTCTCTCTCGCTCTCTCTCTCTCATACACACACACACACACACACACACACACACACACACACACACACACACACACACACACTCGCACACACACATACGCGCGCGCATGCACGAACACACACACACACACACACACACACACACAGAGAGAGAGAGAGAGAGAGAGAGAGAGAGAGAGAGAGAGAGAGGAGCGGGTGCGCTCTTTCAGCATGCACACCAATGCATGGCTTGTTCGTCAGTACAGAGGCCCGAATGTCGCAACCAAGGGTCCCTCTCGTTTGTGTGTGTTCATGGATCGCTGCCTGCTGTTAGAGTAATTGTCTTTAATTCCAGGGGCCCCTGTCCTGTAACTCAAAGGTAGACATCTTGGGCGAGTCCAAATATTGCTTGCCTGCCATTAAAAACTCCGGTGAATGTTGGTCTGTGTGCTAGTCTTTCGGGCGAAACGACAGCCCCAAGGTTCCCCTCCTGAAAGGAGTCAGTGACAACACATTTGATTTGAAAAGTACCATTCATATTGTCATAGCTTAGCTGACCACGAGGATCGATATCATAGCTGTCATCTTGTGAAAGTCAGAGCCGCGCGCAGTTGCTTTAAGGGAGAGGGGAAAAAAGTACCATCGAACCAATTTTGTTTAAAACAGTCAAACATTATTTAAAAGTCTGTCTTCCACAAAATCTTAGATCAATGAAAAATCGATTGTTTCAGCAACTCAAAAATCACATCTAATGGAACATCTCTGAAGAGGGTAATCATTCTCGTATCAAAATGTCCCAACGTTTGGTAAGAACAGGTTTTATCGTGAATAGTACATCACATGGAAGGCTCAACGGAGCGTCTTCACCTTTTAAAGATACGAGCGGGATGTGTGTCATCGGCACAAAACTGCCTCTTCATCACGGCCACTGGAGACCGATGGGTAACACTCTGTAAGGTTGGTTTCAAAGTGGGCTGACAGGGGCCGGAATAGCTCAGTGGTAGAGCGCCGGACTCGTAATCTTGAGGTTGCGGGTTCGAATCTCAGCAGGGCCGTTTCGGTACAGGGGGGATTTTTCCCTCGGAGTTAACATTGGTTCTGACTCCATTTCCCATACAGTCCTTCGAATGAGACTATAAACCGAGGTTCCGTGTGTGAACGCACACATAGCATCTTGCACACACGTCAAATCCCATCACCAACTTTCGGAAGAGAAGGCCAGTTTGGCCGTTGGTATAGATGACACGTTACACATAGCATGCACCTTCTCCGAAGTTGGAGTATCCAAGGGTTGCGGGGTTAAAAAACGGTCATACACACAAAACTCCACTCCCCATCCCGCAGGAGTATCCGCGTGTGTCCGCAGGAGTATCAGCCTGCGCACGCAGAAGAAGAAGAATAAGAAAGTGTGGGGTGATTGCAGGCAGAAATTGAAACGAGAGCAAAGACAGGCTTACTGTGCCTCAAAACGAAAGAATAAACTAAAAAACAACAACAACAACAACAACAAAACAACAAAAACAACGCTTATTCCTCTCAGTCAGAAGAGATGACTGTCTTTCGTCCTTTGATTTCATTGTCTTGGACCAAATAGACCAAAAACGTGTTGTGTTTATTTTCTAATTGATTCATTCTTTCTTTTGGCGGCACAGTGCTTACTGTTTTAGTCTATAAGGTCTGGACGGATTTGATAAGAGTTTGTTATCCGTCTGCGTATCCCAGTCCTCTTGACAGCTTGCCAGAGCTTTATGACACTATAGTCTGAGCTTCGGGCATCACATTGGCGTCAAGGATAGATAATCTGTTCAATTCTTTGGTTGTGACATTTTTGGCAAGTTGATCAACTCCCTCTTCACCTGGAATGCCGACATAGCCTGGAACCCAAGCAGCACAGGCAGAAAGGGGGGGGGGGGGGGGGGGGGGGGGGGGGGGGTCTGCTTCATTGTGCTGCAAGGCTGTCCTTACATTGTAGCTGTTTTTTTTTTTTTTTCTATCATGGTTATCGGCCATTGTCGTCGCGGTTGATGCTTGAGGCGGTGAAGATGATGGTGGTGGCTGTAATTTTGTTCATGTTTAAACACCCTCTGTGTGTGTGTGTGTGTGTGTGTGTGTGTGTGTGTGTGTGTGTGTTGTGTGTGTGTGTGTGTGTGTGCGTGCGTGCGTGCGTGAGTGTGTGTATGTGTGTGTGTTGTGTGTGCGTGCGTGCGTGCGTGCGTGTGTGCGTGTATGTGTGTGTGTGTGTGTTCTAACATATATTGAAATAATGCAAGCACATCACGAAAATTTCAAACGCTGATCATTCGTCTTGCCACTCAAGGAAATAATGTCCACTCCCCCTCCGCCTTTCCTCCTCCCCCCCCCACCCCCCACCCCCTCCCATTCACCCGGCCCCCGTTTTCTCATCCTCACAATCATCATTTCCATTCTTCTCTTCCAAGTCATCACCATCAAGCACACCCCCCGCCTCCCCTCCCCCCCCCCCCCTTCTTCACCCCACCCCATTTCTACTCTACTCTACCACACACACACACACACACACACACACCACCACCACCACCACCACCACCCCCTCCTCCACTCGTTCCTCGTTCGTGACGACGACGAGTTAATGGAGATAGACCCAAGGTCAGACGAGAGAGAGAGAGAGAGGGGGGGGAGAACGACAGAGGCCATGACAGACACAAAAGATTCGCCCTCCGAGGGGGCCAACCCAAGCAGCCCGTCAAATCAGCTTGGAGTATTTTGTCGGGACAATGTCGTTCGTCAAATCACCGTGAAGGAGGACACAGGAGTGCGAAGAGTTAATCCACAGGAGTCGGGCCAGCCAGGGAGGGGTAGAGGGTAGGGGGGGTCCCGGGGCTGATTGGATTAGCATTCAGCGCATATGGGTGTAATTTGGTTGGTGCGGGGAGCATGTCACAGGCTCCGGAGCGCGCCACCCCGTGTTTGCCCCTCTGATAGCCGATTGCATTAGCAAGCAATCGGCAGGCCCCGTAGAGCGCCGGGGCTCGTGAGCATATTTGCATTTTCTATCGAAAGTGAACGGTTTGGACAAGGAGAGGAAGGTGGGGGGGGGGGGGGGGGGGGGGGCGGGACGCTGGGATGAAGGAAGAGTCGGGGGAGGGGGAAGGGGAAGGGGTGGGGGGAGCGAGTAGGACTGCTGGGAGGAGCGTGCTAGAGAGAGAGAGAGGGGGGGGGGAGGGGAGTGTGTGTCTATGTCACAGAGAGAGAGCGAGAGAGAGAGAGAGAGAAGACAGACAGGCAGACAAACAGACAGACAGAGACAGACAGACAGAGACAGAGAGAGACAGAGAGAGACAGAGACAGAGAGAAAGACACAGACGTTAGTCACAGAGACGCTGGAATCAGACGGGGAGAGGAAGGATCGACAGAGCATTGAGAGAATGAGAATGGGAAAAGGATGGGAGTAGAGAGAGGGGGGTGGGGGTGGGGGAGTCGTGAAGTCTGGTGCCGGATTGTTCTGTACACGGCCCGGAGCGAATAGAGAACAGAAACCAGTGCCAAACACCTCCCCCCCCCCCCCCCCACCGGGGGTGGGGGTGGGGTGGGGGGGGGTGGAGGGAGGGATGGAGGGGGGGGGGGGCGAGGCACAGGGAAATAGGGCTAACCTCAGCAGCTGTTTCGCAATCCTCTTTTCTACTGGGGCAGTCACTGGAGCGGGAGTATGTGTGTGTGTGTGTGTGTGTGTGTGTGTGTGTGTGTGGGCGGTGGGGGGGGGGGAGAGGGGAGGGAAAAAAAGGGGGGGGGTAGTTTGGAGGTAAGGGGTATCGGCGCTCCTAAGACCCCATCAGGCATTTGTTTTAACTCTGGTCACTACTAGCTGCCTGTGTGCCCGCCGGAGGGGGTGACGGGAGGGAGAGGGGGCGGGGGGGGGGGGGGGGAGGCAGATTAGTGCCGCCTGCAGATGTTTCACTACCCAAATGATTGTGGCCAAGATTTCAAACAGTAAATCGGAGGAGTCGCTGGGGGGGGGGGGGGGGGGGGGGGGGCACAGGCACTGCCAGAGGGGGAGGATCAGAGAGATGGAATAGCAGAGAAAAAGAAAGAAAGAAACAAACAAAAAATGGAGGGTTTGCGGGGAAGGAACCGGGTGAGATCGAACAGGGGGAGGAAGAGGGTGAGGAAGGGGGTGGGGGTTGGGAGCCGAGGGGGAGAATGGGGTGGGAA
>CM065717.1:65230597-65245597 GCA_033310375.1 Conus canariensis
TCATTTAATTCTCATATATTTCGCTTTTTTTTTTTTTTCATCCTAATAGTATTCAAATTACTTACGACTAAACACCTTACACGTAGACTGAACTTGACAGCAATTGCACCTGACCATACTTTTCTATCATAAAGCCTCTGGCAGGAAGGAACCACTCAGCAGCAATTTCAGCTGCTGTTCAAGACTGCTCGACTCCACTTCAAACTCTACACCTCGATAGCAGCATCTTCAGAAATCTTCAAGACTTCCAAGATTCTGGAACTCAGGCAGGGAGACTTTCAGGCTAACGGAAGAAGTACCGTCGACTCCTCGATGGGATGCGTTTAATCTGCTTCTTGTATCCCCAGGACACAGAACTGCGCGGGGTACAACTCGTAGAGTCTTTGGGGAAATTATCCTGAGAATTCCGTCACAAATTCCCTGTATGTCTGTATGCTTTTCATCTTTGATGTTTGCGTAGGACCAGTCAAAGTCCTCACACAACGACAGAATGAAAATTGTGTTTCAAAGTGGAGGATTGAAGATTGAGAAAAAAAAAACGATGGGGAGTGCCCGTTCTTGGTAAGGTCCGGCTACTCTGAGGAGAATGGCGGATGGTAGAGAGGAAGGAGAATGCTGGAAGACAGGCCTGAGATGGAACGGGAACGGGAATATAAAAAGGAGAGTGCGCATGGGGGGTGTGGGAGTGGGGGGGGGGGGCAGAAGAGGATTGAACAGCGCAGAATGGCATGTTGGTAAGCAGGTCAAATTGGAGGAAAATGCCCTTCGGGTTAATGTAGTTTCATGTTGATGTGAATTATCTGTCGGTCCTTTTGGTTCTAGTCACCTTCTTTGATTCTATCTTTTTTTTTTTTTCAAATCATTTTCTTTTCTATCTTCCACTGTTCTTCTGCCTTTGTGGCTTTATCATTCACACTTCTTGGATCGGAGAGTCTTTATGCATTTTTCATTGACATGTGTAACAAGCGAGTCTTTGTAATTATGCTGTTTCGGTTGTCCATCCGTGTGTGCGTGCGTGCGTGTGCGTGCGGCGCGCGCGCGTGTGTGTGTGTGTGTGTGTGTGTGTGTGTGTGTGTGTGTGTGTGTGTGTGTGTGTGTGTGTTCTTTGTGTGTTTGAGTGTGTGTGTGGGCGGGGGGAGGGAGGTGGGGGGTAAATGTTAACGTTGGCATTTAGCCAGCAAGTATAAGCATGAACATAATGAAAACGTGGCAGAATGATAATTATTGGTATGTCCTTTCCAGTCATTCCATGCATGGTGATGATGTCACCGATTTGCAAGGATCATAAATCTGCAGTTAATATTTTCAGCTATCATGTAACAAAACTGTCACTTTATCTTTTCTCATATAAGATTAAAAGACATGTTAAACACTTTTTTTAATACAAAAAGTGCAACCATACTCAATCACAGTTTGTCAATATCATACCATTTGTGCCATTCTACCCAGCAGAGGCAGAGATATGAAATTATGTAATACTGAATAAGCAACTAAGCTACATCCACATAAACATAATAAAACGTATGCGCATTACGTCAAAATATGGCGTCGCGCTCATGATGCACGATTTTCAATGCGTAAATGGAACTGAGACGAAACGGTCTGAGGGAAATAGATTTGTGGGATGAAGATTGACAGAGAGAGCAGATGAGGGGGGGGGGGAGGGGGAGGGGGATGACGGGGAGGGGCATGGATGGGAACTGGCGGTGACGTTGATATGAAACATAGAAGGGGAGAGAGAGGGCAGTAAAAGTGAATGGTGCTGGAACAGAGCGTTAGGGCGCCGAAGAAATATCGTCAACACTGAAGAGGGCCGGGAACTTGCCAGTTGTCTGTTTAAGAGTTCGTGTTGACTGCTACCAACATTTTCTGCTCTTGTCGCCGGGTGGTCGTGCAGTGTTTCCATACACCCCTCTCCTACATTACCCATTGTGTGCCTTTCTTCCTGCTGCTGTATGAATTCATCACATGTGAGTCAACTATGGGCAAACTGCCTCTCTTTCCAGTGGGCTAGGCAAAGCTGTGCCGCCCTTTTAGAAATCAGATTGAGAATTGACCAAATAAAATTTAAAAAAAAAACCAAAAAAACATAAAACTGAATGAAAAAGACATCTGTTTTGCTTCCGTATCACGGCACTCTATGGACAAGATCAGACAGAAGGATCATAAATTACCGCCCCCCCCCCCCCCCCCCCCCCCCCCCCCCCCCCCCCCCCCTCCTCACTATTGCCATGATTGCACAAGCGAAATTTTAGATGTGGTACTCGCTACATTGAAATAACATGGGGAAAAGAACAACATCTTTGACCTCACAGTCTTGCTTAACAGGAAGGAGATATTAGCTCCACATTAATATACAATAACACGCTGTAACAGACTCGCCTGAGAGAGAGAGAGAGAGAGAGAGAGAGAGAGAGAGAGAGAAGAGGCAGACAGACAGACAGACAGACAGACAGACAGACAGACAGACGGATGCATGCTATCACCAGTACAAGCGAAAATAACTCTAGATTTGCCCTGGATGTGCTTTTTTTTTTTTAATATAAATTCAGATTGTGAAAGAATGATACACATGAATACAAAAATGGAAAAAAAAGACCAGAAAAGAAAGAGAAGAAGAAAAATAAGAAACAAATTTGAGAAAAATCAAGAAAGAAGTGATCCTTTTCTTTTATCCTTCCCCCCCCCCCCCCCCCCCCCCCCCCCTTACGGGTGTCATATCACGCTATGGATTTTCTGTAACATGTAGTGTGTTCAACTCACCATGGTTTTAGTTCTTGAATTCCGTTCCTTGTATGTATCTATTTCAGGAAGAAATCTTTCATTCAGTGACTTCAAGAAACGTTCAAATTTTGGAGTGATGAAGTTTCAACCAGACCTTTTGCACTGTGCAGCCTTGACAGGGACCAGCCACTCCACAGCAACTTCAGCTGCTCCTCAAGGGAGGCTGCTTGACTCCATTTCAACCGCCACACCTCAACAGCAGCTCCTTCGCAAATCTTCAAGACTCCCAAGATTCTGGAACCTGGCAGCAAGACTTTTAGACTGACGGAAGAAGTACCATCAACTCTCACTGGAACACTTCTCACCTCCTTCTTTCTTCCTCTTCACTGAAAGCAGCCCAAAGACAGCAAAATGGATAAAACTCGTCGAGTCTTTTTTTTTTGCACACATCCTGGAAACTCGGTAACACTTTCCTTTTGTGGTCCTCGTCCAAATGTTTGCACAATGCTAACCAAAGTCTGGCAGAAGGTCGAAGAAAGGAGTCTGGGAAGCAGGTAATCACAGGCTGAACGATGGTGTCCGTTGTTAGTAAGGTCTGGCGACTGTGGAGGAACAAAGCCTGAGTGAGGGGAAGGGTTGATGTTGGATGAAGAATGCGACAGGGAAAAGGGAGACAGGTGACAGCAGCGGCATTGGACAGTGAGTTTGGGAGAGGGTGGAGTAGAGGTTCGGTTGAGGATGAAGCAGACAGACGTTATGAATGAACGAATGAATGAATGAATATTCTCTTCTGTTTAACGTGTTTTCACCATAATCAGTGATATTACAAAGCAGACAATGATCAAAATGATCGTCAGTGGCTTAAAGACGTATTGTTGGTCATCACTGGTTGACTTTCCCTCTCTATTGAATCTCTACAGAGCTTCTGTCAGTAAGAATCACAGGAGGGACTCGATATCGACTCGATAGGTGTCGTTTTCTATGTTCGCCTATTTGCATTATCAAGATTTTATAATCCACCAGGAATGCTTTCAGACTAACCACAGACAAATGCCTAAGATCTCTCGTGGAAAACTGTCCACAGCCTCGGATTTTTCCTACGCCCGACAACCTGCGCAAAGAATGTGGAAAAGTGCACAACTCGTGGAGACTGCAGAACACATCTTTAAAACTCACTCACTATTCATCCACTGTGACTAAAGGACGACGGCAAAATCTTGCAGGATGACACGCATCCAATTTGTCATCACTGACGCATGATTTTGTTGTACATCAATCCAGTCTGTCATTACTGACACATCGTTTTGTTGTACAGCATCCAAGCTGTCATTATTGACGCGTGTTTTCACGATACAGCATCCAGCCCATCATTACTGACACACGATTGAGCCAGACGAACATAAACTGAAGCACAACATACTCATACGGGGTGGATATTGTTTAAGGGTGGATATTGTTTAAGGGTGGATATTGTTTAAGAAATGACAGAGAATCAAACAGGATGCTGTAAAAACAAAAATCTGTAAAGACACTCTGGAGAGTAGAAAACCCTGCCAAGGTCAAACACAAATGTTTGCGTACAAGCATTCAGACAGACACAATAGACCATGACAAATGGTACTGTTTTAGGAAGACGTTTTGTATTATTGGTGACGTCATATCTAAGGAAACTTGTTTGCGTTTTTCTTTTGTGAAGTAGATTAAGAATATATAATAGTGAAGACCAATCCAGGATCCGCTGCACATGCACATCACGGGTGAATCCGCCTCCAGACTTTTTGGTTCGTCCAGAGTCCTATATTTGATCCGTATGCACGCAAAGAACAGTCCCCCCCCCCCCCTCCCATTTTATTTTTATTCGTCCCCGTGCCACTTTCCATCTTTTAAAGTGTGGTTAAAATTCGTTCAGTAGTCTTTCCATCTTTTAAAGTGTGGTTAAAATTCGTTCAGTAGTCTTTCCATCTTTTAAAGTGTGGTTAAAATTCGTTCAGTAGTCTTTCCATCTTTTAAAGTGTGATTAAAATTCAGTTCAGTAATCTTTCCATCTTTTAAAGTGTGGTTAAAATTCGTTCAGTAATCTTTCCACCTTTTAAAGTGTGGTTAAAATTCGTTCAGTAGTCTTTCCATCTTTTAAAGTGTGGTTAACATTCGTTCAGTAGTCTTTCCATCTTTTAAAGTGTGGTTAAAATTCGTTCAGTAATCTTTCCATCTTTTAAAGTGTGGTTAAAATTCGTTCAGTAGTTTTTCCATCTTTTAAAGTGTGGTTAAGATTCGTTCAGTAATCTTTCCATCTTTTAAAGTGTGGTTAAAATTCGTTCAGTAGTTTTTCCATCTTTTAAAGTGTGGTTAAAATTCGTTCAGTAGTCTTTCCATCTTTTAAAGTGTGGTTAAAATTCGTTCAGTAATCTTTCCATCTTTTAAAGTGTGGTTAAAATTCGTTCAGTAGTCTTTTGCGAAATCCTGCTAACAAACACAGACGCGGGTGAAAACATTGACCTAGTTAGAATCTTTTTTCAAATTTTACGAAGTATTGACATGGATACCTGCAGATGGAACAACAACAACAACAACAACAACAACACAACAACAGCAACAACAACAGACTTAAAAACAAACAAACACAATATTTGAATATGTGCAAGTTCTGTTTGCACCCCTCCAGCACTTTAGGCAGGAAAATGTAAAACAAAACAAAAAAAAGAAGAAAAAAAGAAAAAAAGGCCAATTCAGACTCTTTCGTTGAGGTAGCCAGCAGCTGACAGAAAACATCTTTGGTTCCTTATGAAATAAAGCTCTCCATCTCATTGTTTGTTGCCAGCGGTTCTTTCAATTAACTCGGGAAGCTGATCATCGAATTTTACTTTTTCCGTCAATATTTGTTGTCAGCAATTGTTTTGATAACATGAGAAGTGTGTGTGTGTGTGTGTGTGTGTGTGTGTGTGTGTGTGTGTGTGTGTGTGTGTGTGTGTGTGTGTGTGTGGTGTGTGTGTGTGCCCGCGCGCGCGCGCGCGCATGTGTGTGTACGTGAATATGTGTGTGTGTGTGTGTGTGTGTGTGTGTGTGTGTGTGTGTGTGTGTGTGTGTGCGTGCGTGCGTGCGTGCGTGCGCGCGTGCGCGCGCACGTACGTAAACAGAAAATATCATGTACACCTGTCCCTGCTAAAACTGAAAGAAAGACTGACAGGCAAAATGGTGAAGTGAGAAAGGATAGCTGTCAGCTGTATTAAAGGCCAGCCAATAGCACAGCAGCTCTTTTAGCGCTGATGAGCACAGTGATCACAACAGGAGAAAGGAGCAAAGGATACATCAGGGGGAGAAAAAAAAAAAAAAAAAAAAACAGAGTCGTGGGCTACAAGGAGAGAGGGTGGGTGGAATCTGAAGACTCGGGAAGAAAGGGGAGGGTTGGCTATGGGAGGGGCTGATTGAGGGGGTGGGGGTGAGGGAGGCGGAGGACGGGTGGGTGGGTTGGGTTGGGGGGGGGGGGGGAGGGGGTTATTGGAAAGCTGCCAACAATCGAAGAGGATAAAAACGGACGTTCTGTACGGTACAGTGAAGAGCTTTAACATGCCTTAAACGAGGATAAACGATTCCGCATGCCTTTTTCGTTCTTTCTGTTTTTTTGTTTTGTTTTTTCTTCTTTTTTTTTTAATTCCCTGCTCGAGTCTAATGTTTGGTGTCCGAACGTGTTTTTACGTTGTTTCCTTCGACATTTCGCGCAAGATTATTTGATCTTTTAAAAGCTTTGATTCCAAAGCACAGCCCATACAAAGCAAACGTGTTTCTTTCTCTCTTTCCCACTCTCTCCGTCTCTGTCTGTCTGTCTGTCTGTCTGTCTGTCTCTCTCTCTCTCTCTCTCTTGTGTTTGTCAGTCTGTCTGTTTGTCTCGCTATCTGTCTGACTGTGTGTCCCTCCCTCCCTCGCTTCCTCCTTTCTCCTGCCCCCCCCCTCTCTCTCTCTCTCTCTCTCTCTCTCTCCCTCTCTTTCCTGCGTCTATTCTCTCTCTCTCTCTCTCTCTCTCTCTCTCTCTCTCTCTCTCTCTCTGAGCGAGTGCCTTCCCTTGTGTGGCTGCCACTAAGTCGAACTTCATTCAGCTCCAGTTAAAAGTCTCTTTCTACAAACTTCCAAGATGCCTGTTGCAGGCCTTCCATCGAGCGTAGGGAACATGCTTAACGCCGCGTGGCGAGATCTGGTGTTATCGTCTTTCAAAATTGAAAGCAGAGAAAATAAGACAGCTGACGTTCTTAGGGTAAAAACCATTTCCGACCGTTCCCTGCCATGAAAGCCCAAGCGCAAACTGCTGTGTATATGACAGGTCTTCTTCTTCTTCTTCTTCTTCTTCTTCTTCTTCTTCTTCTGCGTACGCAGGCTGATACTCCTGCCGACACTCCCCATATAGACAGGCAAGTATTAATCCCATCTGTCCAACAAAGGGAGTGGAGTTTTGTGTGCATGACCGTTTTTTTTTTATCCCACCATTAAGGCAGCCATACTCCATCTTCGGGGAAGGTGCATGCTATGTGTAACGTGTTATCCATACCAACGGCCAAACTGGCCTTCTCTTTCGAAAGTTGGTGATGGGATTTTATGTGTGTGCAATATGTTATGCGTGCGTTCACACACGGAACCTCGGTTTAGAGTCTCATTCGAAGGACTGTATGGGAAATGGAGTCAGAACCAATGTTAACTCCGAGGGAAAAATCCCCCTGTACCGAAACGGCCCGGCGGAGATTCGAACCCGCAACCCTTGGATTACGAGTCCGGCGCTCTACCAACTGAGCTATTCCGCCCCCCCCCCCTCCCCCCATGACAGGTCAAGAGGGATAGGAGCGTCGAGGAACACAGGAAGTAAAAGGCGAGTGAACGTGTTTTCACCCCGTCCGGTCTGTTCCTGTTAACCCCACCTAGGTTGTTATACAACACCGACAACAGTGAAAACACTGTTTGGGGCAGACATCTGTCATTTTTCTGACCACCCACCTCGTGTGTATTTTCGCCTGTAGCAAATACACTGTCCGCCTATGGAACACAGCACATTGACTTGGCACAGTGTGGCATATACAGTGAAACAGTAACTGTTCTCCCCAAAACATAATTCCCATATGACATTGGCATATAGACAAACAAAGTGTTAATAATGAGTTGTAGATTTTTCTGAAGTATTATGTGAACAAAGTCCATCGGAAACTACGACTGAGACTTCCACAGAACATGACACTTGAAGCCTTCGTTGCAGGAGGAAATCTGTGTATGAAAGATCGTGGTTTGAATTCTGGAGATTCCTCTGATTTCAATGAGTCACCCATAGCCCATTCAGGCAATACTACAACAAAAGACATCGTCATGTATCTAGAAGAAATGACATGGAAAATGGATGACCGCTGGTGTGCCTTGAAGGAAGAGATGTAAGGCTGCGCAGCACACAACACAGGGGTCGAAAACGGAAAACCTGACGATCCATCGTGACTGCTGCTTTCTCGCAACAGTTGATCAAAATTTTGGAAAATCTGACTGACTGTAAGCTATGTTTGGTGTTGACAATTGAGTGCTGTGTTTTTCCGTGAACTGGATTCTCCATCATAGTGAACTTCCTGTAATGTGGGATCGTGTTATTTCTGATTTTTTTTATGCACACAATGAACTTCCCTGTAATGTGTGGATCGTGTTTATTTCTGATTTTTGTTTATGCACACAATGAACTTCCCTGTATGTGTGGATCGTGTTTATTTCTGATTTTTGTTATGCACAAATGAACTTCCCTGTAATGTGTGGATCGTGTTTATTTCTGATTTTGTTTATGCACACAATGAACTTCCTGTAATGTGTCGATCGTGTTTATTTTGATTTTGTTTATGCACACAATGAACTTCCCTGTAATGTGTCGATCGTGTTTATTTCTGACTTCTGTTTATGCACAGTCCCTATCCCTACATCTCCCGCTTTTGTGAATGGCTCTGTAAAGCTTACCGCGATAGACCATTCATTCATTCATTATTCATTCATTCATTCATTCATTCATTCGCTCTCTCTCTCTCTCTCTCTCTCTCTCTCTCTCTCTCTAAACCATTCATTCATTCATTCATTCTCTGTCTAAACCATTCATTCATTCATTCATTCTCTCTCTCTCACTCTCTCTCTCTCTCTGTTTCTCTCTCTCTCTCTTCTCTCTCTCTCTCTCTCTCTCTCTCTCTCTCTCAACCATTCATTTATTCAGTCATTTATTCAATCATTCTCTCTCTCTCATTCATTCATTCATTATTCATTCTCTCTCTCTCTCTCTCTCTCTCTCTCTCTCTCTCTCTCTCTCTCTTCCCCCCCCCCCTCCCCTCCAGGAAATTACGTCAATGTCATCCCCGCCACAGTGATCTTCAAAATTAATCATTATACATTGCAAAACATACTTCTCAACTTAAGCCATTGCTCATCAAGTCTTACTTACACTGTTTCAGACTCTACCATTCTGCGAAGACCGCGTAAGAGAGTTTCGAGATTTACAAGATGGCAGAATATGACCGTGAGACTGTTAGAACAACGAAAGAAAGGGATATCGAACGGTATCTGAAAATACTTCTACCACTTGTAGTTTCAAGATGATGGAGTCTGGAGTTGAGACTTAACTAAAGAAAGTGGTATCGACTTATAAGTGAAAAACTTTTTCACCTACTTCTTGTCCTCCTTCAAGAAACTACGCAGAAGATGAGTAAACCTCATCAAGTCCCTTGAGGGTGTCTTGGGAACTCGATTACCTTGCTTCCTTTGTGCCCCTCGTCCAAATATTTCTACAGGCCCAATCTGAGTCTTGGGGAAAGGCGCAGAAAAAGAGTGTAGAAAACTGATAATCGAAGGTTGGGGAAGGCCTGTTAGGGACCCCTTCCTGGTCAGGTCCCACTACTCTGTTGGAAAACGGCGAAGAGAGACCGAAGAGTGATCGGACTTGGTAAAGAAGGAGTGGAGGAAGAGATAATCCTTAAAGTGACAGGAAGGTCGGCCTGCAAAAATGAAGGAATGAACGAGAGTTGAATGAACGTGGAAGGAGGGATGCGACGGGTGGCGAGGCGGTGACTGGGAATAGGTTGCACTGACCAGTACTCAATGATTGAAATAGTCGGGAAGCAATATTCATCAGGATACATCAGAATGCTTTGGAAGGAGCCAGCCGAAAGTAGGTTACATTTCCCTCGTTCTGTTTAGTACCAAGCATTTACTTCTTCTTTGTTTCTCCCTGTCATTTCCTCCTTCCTTCTGACGTCTGTGAGATTTATGAGTTGTGTTCATGACTATGTTCTCTCTCTCTCTCTCTCTCTCTCTCTCTCTCTCTCTCTCTCTCTTTATATATATATATATATATATATATATATATATATATAGTAGAAAGAAACTCGTGGAGAGCGTGGCAGCAGATAGTCCTCAGAAGAGAAGCCCCCTTCAAGCAAGTGTTTCGGCCCTTATCTCCTGGCACTCTAGGGGGGTTGGGCCACACCCGGTTCATGACTCCGGATGTCCCTCTGCTGCCCCTTTTTTCCCATCTTGGGACGAGCCATGGCTGGGATTCGAACCCATGACCCTCTGGACATGCTCATTTTCCACTTAATGACTCGCGCTTTAACCACTGAGCCACAGGGACACCTGATATTTGTAGGGAAATTAAGCCTTATGAAGTTCACTTTTGTTCCTCCTTGACCAGATCCAGCTTGAACACCCCTCTGCCGCTTCTGCCATTGCTTTCAGGGCTCTGGTTTTTTCCTTCCCTGCAACTGAGAGCTGTTTCATGAGGCTGTATGCAGACGTTCCTACAAACCCCCTAGCTCCAATTTCTGCAGTGAGGACTTTGACCTGATAGCCTTCTCTCCTCAGGCTGTTTGCCAGATCAGCATACTTTTCAGTCTTGTAGATTTGAGCTGCCTCCATTCTGTTCTCATATGGCACCGTGAGCTCGATCATGATCAGCTGCTTGGTTGACTTAGAGTGGACTACTATGTCTGGTCTCATGCCACTCTTGCTGATGATCTCTGGGTGACTCTTCCATTCTGGGAGGTCTGCAGTGCACTCCCAGTCATCTGCCCCGTCCAGCAGACTCTGCCTGCATGTTTCGAGTGGCACTGTTGTTCTTGGCCATGATTTGCTGCCTCCTGCCGTGAAGAATGTTGCGGGTGCTTTTGGAGTCCTGATTTTCCCTTTTGTGGTGTTGGTACTAGCCCAGACTACTTGTACAATCTCTTTGAGCACTTGGTTGTGCCTCCATGTGTACCTTCCTTGAGCCAGGGCTACTTTACATGAGCTTAGGACATGCTCCACTGTTTGTTTTTCATGGCAGAGGGGGCATGCAGGATCGTCTGTTTTCCCCCACTTCACCAGGTTTGCATTTGAGGGCAGAAGGTCATATGCAGATCTGAGAATGAAGCTGATCCTGAGAGGGGCCATGCGCCAAATGTCATTCCAAGTGAGACTTCTTTGGAGTGCATTCTCCCACGTTGTCCATTGCCCTTGCTGGCTCTGCTGGACTGCTTTTTGGAGTCTTTTTTGGTCTTCTTCTTTTCTCATCTCCTGAATCATCATGTCTCTTTTGGTTTTTCCTTTGGCCTTTGACCACCATTCAGTTTTGGTCACCCCCAGTCCTTGTCTGTTGGTCTGTGTGTGTCCTGTTATTTCTCTGATCTTGAGACTTTCTTTTGCAGAATCCATCGCTTCTTGAACTTTCCATTTTCTGCCTGTCTTCAGCTGGGGCTTGATTGCTTCTACCACCTTGTCTCCTGAGTCCCCCAGCATGCTTTGAAGTCTGATCTTCCCTGCTTTGTATTCCTCCAGGATGGATTTCAGTGGTAGTTTCAGCTTTGCTTGGCGACAGTACAGCGCTATGTCAGTCAGACAGGGTGGGACACCAAGCCATTTCCTTGTGAACTTGTTGATGTTGGCTTCCATTGCCTCCACTATGCTGGTGCAGATGTCGTATATCATCAGAGGCCATAGGAGCTGTGGTATCAGCATGAACTGCAGACACCAGACCTTGTATTTGCCAGGGAGCCCACACTGGTCAATGGTCTCCAAGCCTTCCTCCGCCATCTGCTTGGTTTCTTTTGCTCTTTGTGTGTCTTTCAGCGTATCATCATACCATCTTCCAAGGCTCTTGACTGGTTCTTCTGTGACTGTTGGAATGGCCTGGTTGGCAACACTGAAGACCACAGATCCGGCCACTTTTCCTTTCCTCAGTGAGAGACTCCGTGATTTCTTTGGCTTGAACTTCATTCTGGATGAGGCAACTATGTCGTCCAGCCTCTCCAGCACATGACGTGTCTCGTCTTCTCTGGATGAAATCACTGTAGTGTCATCCATGAAGGCCTTGAGAGGAGGCATCTTGTATCCATCGCCAAGGTCTGTTTGTCTCGCGTTGTTTGTTGCTGCTTTCAAGATGAGTTCCATTGCCAGCACGAACAGTATTGGGGAAATTGCACAGCCCATTGCAATACCCACTTCCAAGTTGATCCAGTCTGTTGTGTACTCCTTGGTAGAGAACCGCATTGAGAAGCCATTGAAGTACTTCTTGAGCATGTCGCGGATGTTCTTTGGCACATGGTACATCTCAAGAGCCAACTGTATCATCTCATGGGGCACAGATCCATATGCGTTTGTCAGATCAAGCCACACTACGTCCAGGTCTCTCTTTTCTGTTTTTGCTTTTTGGATTGCGTCCCAGATCATTGTGGCGTGTTCTACACAGCCAGCCACGCCTGGGATGCCACCTTTCTGGACTGACACATCCAAGTACTTGTTTTCCATGAGGTACTTGGTCAGCCTTGCTGCCATGACAGAGAAGAAGATTTTCCCTTCGACGTTCAGTAGTGATATTGGCCTGAACTGGCTGATGTCACTTGAGTTTTGCTCTTTGGGGATGTACACACCATCTGCCGTCATCCACTGGCCGCTGATCTTCTGGTTTCTCCAAGCTGATCGCAGCAGCCTGTGGAGCCACTCCAGCACCTTGGGACATTACTTGTAAAGCTGGTAAGGTATTCCGTTTGGCCCTGGTGATGATTTGGCTCTGGCTTTGTCGACCACCTTCTTGATTTCCGCCAACGTTGGAGGCTTGCCATTGAACTGTTCCTCAGGGTTGGTTGGCCACACCAGACCTTGAATGTCGAGTGGTGCTTTGCTCTGTGGGTCAGAGTATGTTTTCCTCAGATGCTGCTCAAGAACTCCTTTGTCCACACTTAGGGTCCCAGATTTTGGCTGCTCAAACAGTGTTCTGGCAAACTGGAAGGGGTCTCTGAAGAAGCGCTCTTGTGTCTTCTTCTTTTTGCTCTTCCTCTTCCTCGCAGATTCCGCTTTGCTGATGGCGCTGTGTTTTGCTTTCAGGTCTTTCCAGAGTTTTTCCAAGCCTTGTTTTTCAGCTGGCAGTGCGGTCTTCATTTGCATCTTAGGTTTTTCTTTTGGACCCTGATCTTGTCCATCTTTTCTTGGCGTCTGGATTTCTTTGGAGGTGTTTTCTCTTTGGGTAGTTTTGCTCCATAGGCGTCTCTACATGTGGCATACACAATGTCCCCATATGTGGCTAGTTTGTGTTCCAGGGTGCTTTTCCCTATCAGTGCATCGAGTCTTTGGACGATTTTTGCATCTAGTTTCTCCCAATCTTCGGTTTCGTTTGCTCGTGGCAGGTTGAGTTTCAGGCGCCTGGCATCGAGGGCCTGTGCAAATTCCTCATCCGAACCAACAGCGTGGATGTCCTTGGCACTGTGGTTTAAATCCTGGCCTGGGTCTTCCGACGTCTTATCTGCTGATGCAGTGCGCTGCTGCTCATTCAGATGAGTCTTCACACATCCCATCTTTGTTCTGTGGATCTTCATGCCACGGGTGGTAGCGAAACGCTTTCCACAGACACATGGATATTCCATTTGGTCCATGTTCATAGTCCGTTTGGGATTTGCAGTCATGATTGGTTGAGCACCGATGGATTCATCATTCTCTCCCCCTTTCGGTGAATCCTGGGAGCATCTTTTCCTTTTATTCTTAGTAGCCACATGTTGAAGGCAAAGTGGGGAGCCTGCCCACAGAGCCCTTGGTTCTGGTCTTTCCCAGTGTCCTCCGGTCTTTCCCGGACGTCCTCCGGCCTATTCCCGGAAGTCAATGGTTTACCCATGCATCAGTAGAAAGAAACTCGTGGAGAGCATATATATATATATTATATATATGCATACATACATACACACATACATCTCTCTCTCTATGTAATGTATATGTATATGTTATAATATATTATATATATATATATAAAATTCTGTCTCAGGCAACAACATTAAAATCATCATCTTCAGATAGATCTTCTTCAGAGTGATTCGACAATCAGCATCAACTTAAGCTTTGCTCCTCAAGTCTTGTTGACACGTTTCAGACTCTACCATTCTGACGAGACTGCTTAAGAGAGCTATAACGTTCACGAGATGGCAGAATATGACCGTGAGACTGTCAACATATTCAAAGAAAAGGACATCGATCGACACCTCAAAAACCCTTTCCACCTACTTGCATTTTCAAGATGTTGGAATCTGGTGGTGAGAGTTGACCAAAGAAAGCGGTATCGACTTATAGCTGAAGAACTGTTCACCTACTTCTTGTCCTCCTTCAAGAAACTGTGCAGAAGATGAGTAAACGTCATCAAGTCCTTTGAGGGCGTTTCGGGAACTCGATTACCTTGCTTCCTTTGTGCCTCTCGTCCAAATATTTCTACAGGCCCAGTCTGAGTCTTGGGGAAAGGCGCAGGAAGGAGTGTAGAAAACAGATAATCGAAGGTTGGGGAAGGCCTGCGAGAGGCCCCATCCTGGTCAGGTCCCACTACTCGGTTGGAAAACGGTGAAATGAGAAGGGTGATCGGACTTGATAAAGAAGGCATGGAGGGAGAGAGAGGGGTAGACGTGAGAGGAGGACAGGGATGGGAAATGAAGGAAAGAACGAGGGTTGAATGAGGGCAGGGAGGCGAGGGGTAGCAAGGTGGTGACGGAATAGGTTGCACCGAGATGCAGTCAACGATGAAAATAGTCGGGAAGAAATATTCATCAGGACATATCGGGATGCTTCAGGAGTCAGCTGAAGGTAGGTTACATTTCCCTTGTTCTGTGTAGTACCTAGCGTTTACTTCCCCTGTGGTTCCCTCCTGTCCTCTCTTCCTTTCTTCTGCCTTCTGTGAGATTAAGGAGTTGAGTTCATGACTTTCTTGTAATTGGGTTTCTCCTTGTAAAGTTTCTAACTAGTTTGTTCCTCGTGCAAATGCTGCCCCTCGTGCATTACAGT
>CM065717.1:65253097-65255597 GCA_033310375.1 Conus canariensis
GGCCATGATTTCCATGTCACACCAGTCTGTTGGCCATGATTTCTATGTCACACCAGCCTGTTGGCCATGATTTCCATGTCACACCAGTCTGTTGGCCATGATTTCCATGTCACACCAGCCTGTTGGCAGTGATTTCCATGTCACACCAGTCTGTTGGCCATGATTTCCATGTCACACCAGTCTGTTGGCCATGATTTCCATGTCACACCAGTCTGTTGGCCATGATTTCCATGTCACACCAGTCTGTTGGCCGTGATTTCCATGTCACACCATCCTGTTGGCCATGATTTCCATGTCACACCAGTCTGTTGGCCGAGATTTCCATGTCACACACCAGTCTGTTGGCCATGATTTCCATGTCACACTAGTCTGTTGGCCATGATTTCCATGTCACACCAGTCTGTTGGCCATGATTTCCATGTCACACCAGCCTGTTGGCCATGATTTCCATGTGCCATCCATCACCAGTCTGTTGGCCATGATTTCCATGTCACACCAGTCTGTTGGCCATGATTTCCATGTCACACCAGTCTGTTGGCCATGATTTCCATGTCACACCAGTCTGTTGGCCATGATTTCCATGTCACACCAGCCTGTTGGCCATGATTTCCATGTCACACCAGTCTGTTGGCCATGATTTCCATGTCACACCAGCCTGTTGGCCATGATTTCCATGTCACACCATCCTGTTGGCCATGATTTCCATGTCACACCAGTCTGTTGGCCATGATTTCCATGTCACACCATCCTGTTGGCCATGATTTCCATGTCACACCACCCTGTTGGCCATGATTTCCATGTCACACCAGTCTGTTGGCCATGATTTCCATGTCATCAATCTTTGGCCATGATTTCCATGTCACACCATCCTGTTAGCCATGATTTCCATGTCACACCATCCTGTTGGCCATGATTTCCATGTCACACCAGCCTGTTGGCCATGATTTCCATGTCCACAACCAGTCTGTTGGCCATGATTGCCATGTCACACCATCCTGTTGGCCATGATTTCCATGTCACACCAGCCTGTTGGCCATGATTTCCATGTCACACCAGTCTGTTGGCCATGATTTCCATGTCACACCAGTCTGTTGGCCATGATTTCCATGTCACACCAGCCTGTTGGCCATGATTTCCATGTCACACCATCTGTTGGCCATGATTTCCATGTCACACCAGCCTGTTGGCCATGATTTCCATGTCACACCATCATGTTGGCCATGATTTCCATGTCACACCATCCTGTTGGCCATGATTTCCATGTCACACCAGCCTGTTGGCCATGATTTCCATGTCACACCATCCTGTTGGCCATGATTTCCATGTCACACCATCCTGTTGGCCATGATTTCCATGTCACACCAGTCTGTTGGCCATGATTTCCATGTCACACCATCCTGTTGGCCATGATTTCCATGTCACACCAGCCTGTTGGCCATGATTTCCATGTCACACCAGTCTGTTGGCCATGATTTCCATGTCACACCATCCTGTTGGCCATGATTTCCATGTCACACCAGCTGCCATGTTCTGGGCCATGATTTCCATGTCACACCAGTCCTGTTGGCCATGATTTCCATGTCACACCAGTCTGTTGGCCATGATTTCCATGTCATACCAGCCTGTTGGCCATGATTTCCATGTCACACCAGTCTGTTGGCCATGATTTCCATGTCATCACAGTCTGTTGGCCATGATTTCCATGTCACAATCTGTTGGCCATGATTTCCATGTCACACCAGCCCTGTTGGCCATGATTTCCATGTCACACCAGTCTGTTGGCCATGATTTCCATGTCACACAGTCTGTTGGCCATGATTTCTCACAGTTGCCAGACCATGTACACAGTCTGTTGGCCATGATTTCCATGTCACACCAGTCTGTTGGCCATGATTTCCATGTCACACCAGTCTGTTGGCCATGATTTCCATGTCACACCAGTCTGTTGGCCATTGATTTCCATGTCACACCAGTCTGTTGGCCATGATTTCCATGTCACACCAGTCTGTTGGCCATGATTTCCATGTCACACCAGTCTGTTGGCCATGATTTCCATGTCACACCAGTCTGTTGGCCATGATTTCCATGTCACACCAGTCTGTTGGCCATGATTTCCATGTCACACCAGTCTGTTGGCCATGATTTCCATGTC
Organism: Conus canariensis; assembly: GCA_033310375.1. Lineage (NCBI taxonomy): Eukaryota > Metazoa > Mollusca > Gastropoda > Neogastropoda > Conidae > Conus > Conus canariensis. Next base: position 65,255,250 of record CM065717.1, read on the forward strand.
ACACATCCTGTTGGCCATGATTTCCATGTCACACCAGTCTGTTGGCCATGATTTCCATGTCACACCAGCCTGTTGGCCATGATTTCCATGTCACACCAGTCTGTTGGCCATGATTTCCATGTCATGCTATCTGTTGGCCATGATTCATGTCATGCTATCCTGGCCATGATTTCCATGTCACACCAGCCTGTTGGCCATGATTTCCATGTCACCCAGTCTGTTGGCCATGTTTCCACGTCATGCTAATCTGTTGGCCATGATTTCCATGTCAATGCTAATCTGTTGGCCATGATTTCCATGTCCACCATCCTGTTGGCCATGATTTCCATGTCATGCTAATCTGTTGGC
>CM065717.1:65260597-65263097 GCA_033310375.1 Conus canariensis
TGACGGGTTGGAGATGGCCTCGGGAGAACTTGGTATACACGGTCCTGAAGGCACGTTGGTGAGCTTCACCCGGTGTAGTACTCGGCGTCCTAGATCACGCTGCACCTCCACTCGCTCGTTTCTCCGGGATGTAGGATATGATTGTCTGCACCTCCTCACGCATTTCAGTCCCTGTTACATTCACAACTTCCCTTAAAGTCAAGATTCTGTTTCATGTTCAGATGTATACCATCATCATTACGATGTATTCAACAGATTTGACACACAGCGCGCTGCAGTCGCATCAACATCAGTGCAAGATTCATTTTGCATACACTTATCAGCATACTGCCAATCATGAAATCTGCAGTGCTGCAACGTTAGGAATCACCGAAAGTTGCAAGGAATGATGATACTAAAGGGAAGAAAAAAAAAGAAAAGAACACAAGCGACATAAAAACAGCAAAAGAAATTCATGAGATTGCAAACAACATCACTACAAAGAGCACTCATCGTATATGTTTTTTTTTTTTTTTACCAAACATTAACGATAAATGACCACTGTATGTTATCAGCATAAATGGAAAAAAAAGATACGAAATATTATATCACAGTGTCTCTTAAGCAAAGGCAGAAAATAAGATGTTACAATCTGTATAGTATCACCCATGAGGATGACTCGGGCAAGACATATCAGTATCAGTAGATAGGTTAGAAATTATTTTACCACTGAAAGATGATCTCGCGTTGTTTCTTCTACCTTGTGGGGGATGTTGAATTCTGGTGTAATACAGGCACCACTATAGATTGCATAGAAAATATAGAAGAAGACACGACTCATACAGCGTCTTCTCTGGAACAGTTATCCGGCGCGTGTCGTAGTAAAAAGAAGAAACTGGGCCTGATCTTGAAGCTGGACTCTCCCTGTTTCACCAGTGTGATGCAGTATATATATATATATATATATATATATATATATATATATATATATATATATATATATGTATATACACTACTCAAAACAATTGAAGTACCACTTAGGAAAACTGCTGTCATTCGAAAGAAAACAAAGCTGAACATAATTTAATGATTGAATATTTTATTTTTATTATTCCTCAATCCATTCAAATTTATTCAAACACCGTGACAAAAAATTATCTTTGTTTTACACTTGATTAAAGAGGCATACCCCCAAAATGAAAAGTAACAAGAGTCTATGGTAGATGTCATGATGTTAATAACGGGTATGACCACCGTTCGCGTTCAAACAAGCGTCACATCGACGTCTCATGGAGTGCACCAGGCGGCGGAGAGTGTCCTGGGGGATCGCCTGCCACTCCTGCTCCAGCAACTGAAACAGCTGGTCCACGGTGTCTGCTGGAGGGTTGTGGGCCCGCACTCGCCTCCCCAGCACGTCCCACAGATGCTCTATGGGGTTCAAATCTGGTGACCTGGCAGGCCAGTCCATTCTTGTCACCTGCTGCCCTTGTAGGAACTGATTCACGATGGCGGCGCGGTGGCACGGCGCGTTGTCGTCCTGGAACTGGGCGCCCTGGCCAACTGCCCTCAGGGCGGGCATCACAAGGGGGCGGATGATGGTGTCGCGGTAGGTGGCACCGGTCAGGCGGCCTTCAACACGGTGTAGGGGGGTCCTGTGACGTAGGCTGAACCCACCCCACACCATCACGGACCCACCTCCATAGCGGTCATGCTCCCTGATGGCAGCGTCAACGTAGCGTTCTCCAGGACGTCGCCAGACGCGAACCCGCCCGTCGTTGAACCTGAGGGTGAACCTTGACTCGTCTGTGAAGAGTACTGTTGCCCATTCAGCTCTTGTCCACCTTCTATGACATGCTGCCCAGGCCCGACGATGAGCTCGATGCGCTGGGGTCAGTATTGATCTCACTGCTGGGGACCTTGACCTCAAGTTGGCGTCGTGGAGCCGGTTCCGAACTGTCTGGGTACTGACGTTGACGTTGCTGGCTTGTCGTAGCTGGTCTCGGAGTACTGTGGCACTGGCTGAACGGTCTCTCAGACAAGCGATAACAATGAACCGATCCTGCTGTCTGGAGGTGCTTCTCGTCCGTCCACGTCCCTGCTGTTCTTCAACACTTCCAGTGTTAAGCCAACGGTCTCTGAGCCTCAGAATGACTGGGTGACTCACTCCAAGCCGTCGACCAATCTCCCTCAAGCCAATACCTTCTTGGTACCATGCTATCGCTCTTCCTCTGTCGGTGTTGCTTAGTCGTTGTCTCGCAGGCATGGTTAAATCTTCCTAAATTTCGCGACTTTTTATACCCGTCAAATGTGCTAACTGATTGCAATTCTGCTCAGAAAAGACCTTGCTTTCACGTGCATCACATTTTTTTTTCTTGCTGTGTCTGTGTCAAAATCTGGGAGCGACACAAGTTCGATAATTTCTCGGGATTTTTTTGCCTCAGATGCGACGCGGTAGATAACTGCTGACCGACTTTAACATAACAAAAATGCACGAGGAGTAGTATTTGAGAACCGGGTAAGC
>CM065717.1:65265597-65270597 GCA_033310375.1 Conus canariensis
TCTGTTATTAATATTTATCAAGTCAATGATGTGAAGACGAAGGAATTGCTGGCCCGCACTTGTTTTCCCCCCACTACTAGCTTGTTCATTATGTTATTGCTTGATCAGTCAGTGCGAGATTGCATCTATTAGGCGATCCAAATAAAGGCTGTTCTGCAGCTGCTGTCAGCACTTGTGTTCCTGACAGTGCTCGGGTTATCAAACCGTAGAGCCGACCACTCTGACTGTTGACATCTCACGACCTCTCCTGTATCCTTAAATGGATCCTCAAACGTAGCTTCGAAGAGTGAGTGAGTGAGTGAGTGAGTTCTTTAATTTAGAGGATGTTCACACTTGGTGATATTAGACTTTAAAAAGGGAGCAAGGGGAAGGGGAGCGTTCGAAGATCACCCCTCCTATCTTCGTTATTCTTTACAGAATGATTTCGGTTTTTGCAGCAATGTATTTCCTTATAACGTTTTCCTTATCGTTTTACTCTTTCTTACTCTTTGCTGGCTGCTGTAGAGTGCCCTTGGGTTCTGTTTTTGGTCGAAAGAACACCGCAGAATCAAAGACCGTAGTATATCTCCATTTGATGCCAAGGGAGGACAGACACAGTCAGCTGTGACTCACTGATGATTCCGAATCAGCGGACGAAAGGCCTCTGAGCAAAGGTCTCTGAGCAAAGGTCTCTGAGCAGGCGATGGGAATGATTGTGTATTCAAGATGAGCTACGATGTCGCCACAAGCTGCTGGTGAACGAATTCGAGATTTATGATCTAAAGCCTTGGTTCTTTCTACCTGTGTTATTTTCTTTCACTTACAGCCCTCCCACCTCCTCTCTCTCTCTCTCCTCCCCCCCCCCCCCCCCTTTTTTTTTTTTTTTTTTTTTTTTTTTTTGGATATTTCTGATGACGGAGTGATTGATAGCATGCTCTTGTTTACCAACACTATTGGTTCCTTCAAATAGATAGATAGATAGACAGTGTGTGTGTGTGTGTGTGTGTGTGTGTGTGTGTGTGTGTGTGTGTGTGTGTGTGTGTGTGTGATTGTTGATATAGATAGATAGATAGATAGATAGATAGATAGATAGATAGATAGATAGAGAGGGTGTGTGTGTGTGTGTGTGTGTGTGTGTGTGTGTGTGTGTGTGTGTGTGTGTGTGGTGTGTGTGTGCCCTTGCGCACGCACTTGCATGCAGGTGTGTCTACACTGGTGTGCGTTTATGTTCATAATGTGTCGTCACAGTTATTATCATCTAATTCTGGATATGAAGAATGATTCTCTCTCTCTCTCTCTCTCTCTCTCTCTCTCTCTCTCTGTATGTGTGTGGTGTGTGTGTCTGTGTGGGGTGTGTGTGGTGTGTGTGTGTGTGTGTGTGTGTGTGTGTGGTAACGTGTGTGCTTGTTTCCATGTGTGCGCGAGCATTTGTATGTGTTCGTGTATGCATGGGTGAGTGACATGCATATGTAGGTCTGTATGTGTGTGTGGTTGTGTAAATACGAATGAGTCAGACCCAGACGCGTTGTTTCTTTGACGTACACACTACACAGCTTAGTGATCGCAGACATGTAAGAAAAATAAATAAACGAAAAACAAAAGAAGAACATCGTGGTGTGAAAATATTTAAAGAAGAGTGCTGAGACTGGAAAATAGGTGAGGTAAGCACAAGTGATCAAAACAACAGAAACAAACGAAAGAAGAAGAAGAAGAAGAAGAAGAAGAAGAAGAAGAAGAGAAGAGAGGAGGAGGAGGAGGAGGAGGAGGAGGAGGAGAAGAAGAAGAAGAAGAAGAAGAAGAAGAAGAAGAAGAAGAAGAAGAAGAAGAAGATCGATTTACCTGAAAATTGAAACTGGTCGTATGCCCCGGATATCATTTTTATTATATTTACAATGCCTGGTTCATGTGCAGTCGCTCTGTCGGATTCCTTCCTTTATGCTAATGTTAGATTCTTTATTTACAAGGTTCAAAATAGAGCGTTAAAAGAACAAATAAATAAATAAAAAAGAGTAGCATTAAGTGGATGGGCGAAAGCTTATTCTACATGTAAAAGATATTCTGTTGTCCATGCATTTAATCTAGGTATGTAACAAAAACCTGAATGATACCCTGAACTCATATCAGAATTTTAAAACTGAATTTTGATTAATTAACACGAAAAAGGGTAAACCATATGAGTATTGCACGCGCGCGTGCGTGTGTGTATGTGTCCGCGCTCGCGTGCGTGCGTGCGTACGTGTGTACGTGCGTGCTGCGTGCGTGCGCGTGTGTGGACGCGCGCGCGCGTGTGTTGTTTATGTGTATATTTCTCCAGCTTGAAGATTATCTTTAACTGTTCTTGAAGGTGTAAGTATTATGCAGGCTCAAGTTTTAACTTTCAGAATAAAGGGGGGGGGGGGGGGGGGGGGGGGGGGGAATCCAAGAGACTACCAGGTGCCCATCTTAGCTTCCATTTTCCCATTCACATTAATTGTTATATCACGAGGGGGGAAAACCCTGACCTGCACCGGCAACCAGCTCCCACCCCCACCCCCACTCTCCCTTTCATACACCGACGAGTCTTAATACACCCTTTCCAGTGTGTACCCAGCATCGCTCCTGCTGAACTTATAACAGCTGGGATTGATACACAGCTTGTAGCTGACCCCTTCAACACTCCATTGTACACCGGTAGCAGTGACACCTCGTTCCGCGCGGTCTTTTGCGAGAAGAGAGAAAAGCCGCCATGTTTGCCGAGCGGTTTTGCTAGGTTTCTCTGGCCGTTCGCGAAGTGGCGAAGAGAGCGAGGGAGCCTTTCCACCAACAGATAAAGGCTTGGCACGTTGTTGACCTATATTTCACCGGCCCGGGCGGTGAGGCCCTCTTTTGTGCAGAAGTCGATGACGGTTGTGTTGTATTAATGGGTCATATTTCACAGTCAGCGGACCCCAGCCCCCCTGCGGAGTGTCAGTGCTTCTGGAAAGGCGAGCCGTTGTGGGACTTTAGGAAATCTTTAAGATTTTGTAAAAAAAAAAAAAAAAAAAAAGAAAAAAAAAAACAGTCCTTCTTACGTTTGCCAAGTTAATTTGAGAAAATTAGCGCGAGAAGGCTATGTCCGTCTTGAAAAAAAAAAGAAGATATATGAGGGAAAGAAGAAGAAAGAAGAATTGAAAAGTATTCAGAGAGAGAGAGAGAGAGAGGAGAGAGAGAGAGCGAGAGATGCAAGCACCTGCACAAGATAACACAGTGTTAGTATTGCACTGGATGTTAAATATCATAATCACAAAATATGGGCAATATTGAAACATATGAACAAAAAAAATAAAATAAACAGAAAGAAAATGAGACTAGAAACTACAAAGAAATGACAATAACAATAACAAGAGGAGGGGAAGGGAAGCAGTTAAGAACAACACAAAACATCGTCGGCTTCACACAAGCACAAAAGCTATCCCCCTGCACAAATCAGCTGATCTCTCGCAGCTCCGTCTGTGTCGCGCGCTCTGCCAGCCATTCACACAATCGTACCTGTCTTAGTTTCCCTCGGAGTTAACATTGGTTCTGACTCCCATTCCCCATACAGTCCTTCTAATGAGACTATAAACCGAGGTTCCGTGTGTGAACGCACGCACAACATCTTGCAGAAATGTAAAATCCCGTCACCAACTTTCGGAAGAGAAGGCCAGTTTGGCCGTTGGTATGGATGACACGTTACACATAGCATGCACCTTCCCTGAAGATGGAGTATGGCTGCCTTAATGGCGGGATAAAAAAAATGGCCATACACACAAAACTCCACTGCCTGTCTATACAGACAGTGTCCGCAGGAGTATCAGCCTGCGTACGGAGAAAGAAAGAAAGAAAGAAAAGTACCTATCAACATGGACATGTGGTTTCCGCCAGGCCTTGGCGATAGCCATTTTCTAAGACAAATGGGATTGTGTTGTCATGTTTTGTTGTTGTTGTTTGTTTTTTCTTGCTTGCTTGCTTGCTTGTTTGCGTTTTGCTTTGGCGTGCACCTCAAGATTTCAGAACTGAAGCCTTTCCTCGCTAGCTGTTGTGAAATGCATCATTTCCCAGATCTGCAGAGCAGGTGTACTGAAAACAGTACCAAAAACGCTACAAAGGGAAGCTACCTGACGCGATTTTCAAGAAGATAACCTCCCTTTGAAATTCAGTTTTTTTTTTTTTTTCCTCTGTCAAATATTCGAGTTTTGCTCATGCAAACAAAATACATGTCAATATTTGTGCGTATTTAGTAGTTACGAGGAACATTTATGCAGAGTAGTAATGTGCTTTCTAGTAAAATTCACATTGTTTGTGGACGGTTGCCCTGTGAAAGAATGTACCGAAGCCTCACGACTCATGATCCATGACGGGAAAGAAAGACAAAGGGAGAGAAAACATGTGTAGAAACGAGTGAGCAGTACTGCTTCCCACCTTAGAGTGCTTCTGGTATGTTATACCGGCTCAGCTTACAGTCACTCTTTTGTGGCTTGCTTCATCATTTCCGAAGCAATGACCCCGTTCCATCTAATATAATGAAGGAAAATGCTTCAAACAACAAAATGACCTTAAAAAAAGAAGGCTAAAGGGTATATCTGTATTGTGTGAAATGAGACCAACAGTGCTATTCAGTCAGTCAGTCGGTTTGTCAGTCAGAAAATCACCCCACCCACCCACCCACCCCACCCCCCCCCCCCCCAAAAAAATAAAAATAAACAAGCAAACAAACCAAAAAAAACTAAAACAAAAGAAAACAACCACTTAAGAAAAATGAAATATGTATTCTGTCAGTCTATGGATTCATGTAACTACGTACATTCGTAAAAATAATTTCTTGTGGGAATATTTCATATAACTGTTAATGTAAAAAAAAAAATGTATTGTTATGGGTTAATGATAATATGGTTCCCTCCAAACTGTGCCCCCGCCTCTCTCTCTCTCTCTCTCTCTCTCTCTCTCTCTCTCTCTGTTTAGGGCTGTCAACTATTTTTCTGCCCATGAGGTTAGTTCACCTTTCTTTAATGTAGATTTTACGT
>CM065717.1:65278112-65283112 GCA_033310375.1 Conus canariensis
TTTTGGGAGGTCCGGTACTGCAGTCCACAGGGAACAGTCGGTATCAGGCCGTATGGTGAGTCCCAGTCAGCGGACGAAAGGTCTCTGGCCGTATGGTGAGTCCCAGTCAGCGGACGAAAGGTCTCTGGCCGTATGGTTGAGTCACAGTCAGCGGGCGAAAGGTCTCTGGCCGTATGGTGAGTCCCAGTCAGCGGGCGAAAGGTCTCTGGCCGTATGGTGAGTCCCAGACAGCGGACGAAAGGTCTCTGGCCGTATGGTGAGTCCCAGTCAGCGGACGAAAGGTCTCTGGCCGTATGGTGAGTCCCAGTCAGCGGACGAAAGGTCTCTGGCCGTATGGTGAGTCCCAGCCAGCGGGCGAAAGGTCTCTGGCCGTATGGTGAGTCCCAGTCAGCGGGCGAAAGGTCTCTGGGAGAGCGACATGAATGGATCTGTTTTCAAGACGGACTGAGGGCGACATGAATGGATCTGTTTTCAAGACGGATTATGATGGTTCTCATATGCTCCTGGTGAAAGATTCCATATTTGTCTTCTAACGCCATCTTTTCTTATTATCGTTTTCCTTCTTTCAAATCCCCTCCTCTTCTTCTTCTCCCTTTTTAAAAAAAAAAATCTTTGCGAAACAATTGCTGTAATGGCGTAGGAATTGTTAGCCTCCACGTGTTTTCTTTCACTAATTATTTGTTCAACATATGTCTTTCTGGACATTTCATTAGTGCTGTTCTTGCTGTTTTTAAGTGTGTTGTTTCTTATGTTCGAGTGGATGATATACACACCGATCTTTTTAACTGGTCAGTGGGAGCTAAATGAAGATGTATACTTAGTTCAATCTCATTTTCGATTTTCTATCAAAAAAATAGAAAAAGCAGCAAAAGACAAACGCAGCAAGAGCCGTCGAAAGTGTTTTGACTGAGTGAATTGTGTGAACAAATGAAGCAAAATGACAGAGTCGTGTCTGTTTCAAATTTTGGACACGCAAGTACAGCCTCTACTTTTGTATGTATCCGTGATGTGAGAATGGCAAAGTTTAAAAGCGGTCGAGAAGGTTAAGACATTTATAATCAAACAATATCTTAACATGCCATTAAAAGTGCCAGATTTGTACTGGAAAAACTGGGTGAGATCGATTGTATGTCAACAGTGCGGTCAAATATCTCAAACATTTGCTAAGTGTTACAGCAAATGGACGATACACGTCTTCCTGACCAGGCACACACTATGTTACTCGGTCTTGATGGAAAAGGTAAAAAGTGTTGGATATCTCGTTGGAAAGATACACTTTCTAATCTCGGCGTTTGATTTTTCTGGCTGCAAGGATGTAAAACATCTTTTATTTCTACGATCAAACAACGCCTAATGGACATTCGTGTTATTCTTCTTTGCCTTAACTAGGCTGACCCTGGAGAAAGGTCCAGTGACGGTGAGGAAAGACCCACTGACCACAGGGAAAGTCCTGTTGACAGTGGGAAAGACTACAACTTTGGATTCTCTCGTGAGGGCACATAAGACCGTATGGCGAAAGCTTGGCTGTGTCTGGAGTGGCACTGTCTTCATCTGTCCGTGGGCAGGGGTGGTTGGGTCTGTGGGGTGTGCTCGGCAGCTGGAGGGTGGTGTTTTTCGCCGGTTGGCTCTGCAGTCATGAAATACGGGCTGGTACACCCATGGGGATGCTACTTTAAGGCTGTTATGAGCTGCATCCTGTAGTCTGATTTACCTCTGTTCAGGAGCAGTTAGTCCCTTGATATCTTAATGGAGTGTCCTGCGCGTGCCTGTACCCATCGTCAACACAGCGCAGGCCTCCAAGGGTGGTACAGGACTGCTCTAAAGGCAGGTGAAGACAGTGCTTCTCTGGGTCCTCCCCAGCACCTTCGGGTGTTTCTTTTTCTTCTGGGAAAGCTCTCTTTTCCATACAGGTATATATTACAGAACGTCTCCAACTACTTTCGAGAGCGAAAGAAAGATGATTTATTCAGTGTATGTAAAGTGATTGAAGATTATAAAAAAAAAGGACATTTCCTATATTCTTGTCCTTTGTACAAGGAGATCAGACTGAGAAATTTTTAGACTGTAAGAATGAATAATTCCTAAGCCTTTGAGGTTGACATAAGAAGATATAGAGTCTAATCTTTTTTATGCCGTTAAAATACAAAGTGATTTTATAGAGAATGTAGAAAAAGTCAGTTTCAAGTGAGGTGACTGCAGGCGAAAATTGAAACAATTTTTTTAAAGGAAATGAAAGTAAATCCGCCGGATAATAGGGACAAACAAATCGCAAAAAAAAAAACAAAAAAACAAAAAAAACACGACGCATTTCGACCTCTTAGGTCTCCTTCAGGCAGCTGACGTCATGGCATGATTTATTCATGTTTTCGTTTCTTTTATATCATATTTCAAAGTCCAGCAGTTTCAAGGGGCTTGTGGCCTATGGGATTAATCTCTCTCTCTTCTCTCTCTCTCTCTCTCTCTCTCTCTCTCTCTCTCTCTCTCTCTCTGTATGCATGCATGCACGTGCATGGTGTTTGTGTGCGAATGTGTAAGTGCGTGCGGCTTGTGTGTGCCTGCGTGCATGTGTGTGTGTGTGTGTGTGTGTGTGTGTGTGTGTGTGTGTGTGTGTGTGTGTGTGTTGTGTGCTTGTGTGTATGCATTTGTACAATCGCCCCTCTCTCTCTCTCTCTCCTCTCTCTCTCTCTCTCTCTCTCTCTCTCTCTCTCTCTCTCTCCCCCTCCGGTTAAAGGGGGGATAATAGATCACTTTTCTCTTGTGTGATATGAGTCAAACCAAATATCAACTAAACAGTCGGATATATGATTTAGTTTGCCTTTCTCTTTACTCTTACGTAGCTGTTCTTAAAAAAGTGAAACAAAATCACATACTTTATCTCAGTAGCAACAAACATTACTTATTCCGACTTGTATGTGTGCGTGCGTGCTTGCGCGCGTGCTTGCGCGCGTGTGTGTGTATGTGTGTGTGTGTAAGACAGAGAGAGAGAGAGAGGGGGGGGGGGAGAGATTCTTGTAGCAGAAAACGAAGCAGCAGCAGTTGAAGCAGTGATAATAACTGCAGTGGTGGAATGGTGGTAACAGGAATGTATTGAGAGATCTCTATAAACCATGTCTCTGGCAGTGTTACTGATTCTTGGTGGTGGTGTGGTGGCGTTTGTTTTTTTTCCCCTGTTTATAATCATGTTATAACGATTCTGTTTCCCTGTTAGCAAAACAAATATACAAACAAACAAACAAAAACAGAACACCTCTGACACATTGCCTTGTACAGATATTACTACATCAAGAAGAAAATAAACCTATACTGGTGAGATAGAGAGTTCAGTATGGGTCCCGAGCAGAGAGAGAGAGAGAAAGAGAGAGAGAGAGAGAGAGAGAGAGAGGAGAGGGAGGAGGGGGGTGATAGCAGTGGAATAGAAAAGGGAGCGGAGGAGGAAGGGTGCCTTATCAGGTCATCTCCCAGACCACGTGACCCCCACGTGGTATTCTGCATGGGGACACACTGTGTGATGACGTCTCCTTCAAGTGGGCAGAGGGAGGTCACGCTAGCGCTTCCTGATGGACAGATTATCGCCCCTGAACGTTCAAGATGGCGTGAGTCAGACGCTGAAAGGAGGGGAGGGGAGGGAGAGAGGAGGTGGGGGAAGAGGGAGGGGGCACCAGAGGGTATAGGGAAGAGCGGAGTGCAGTTGGAGTGGAAACAACGGTGTGTGTGTGTGTGTGTGTGTGTGTGTGTGTGGTGCGCGCTGCGCGCGCGCGCGCGCGTGCGTGTGTTTGCATGCTCGCCCTCGTGCGCTACTGTCTTACGGTATGTGTGTGTGTGTGCGTGTCTATGTGTGTGTGTGTGTGTGCGCGCGCGCGCGCGCGCGCGTGCGTACGTGCCGCGCGCGTGCGTGCGTGCGCGCGCGCATCATTATTATCATTATTGTTGTTATTATCATCATTATTATTATTATCATTATACACAAAAGGTTGCTGCCGGCCTTTTCCGGTGTCATTCAGTCAATATCATTGACACAGTTTCCTTTCTTCATTCTTTCGATTTTTCATGCAGGGTGCATGCTATGTGTAACGTGTCATCCATACCAACGGCCAAACTGGCCTTCTCTTCCGAAAGTTGGTGATGGGATTTGACGTGTGTGCAAGATGTTATGCGTGCGTTCACACACGGAACCTTGGTTTATAGTCTCATTCGAAGGACTGTATGGGAAATGTTAACTCCGAGGGAAAAATCCCCCTGTACCGAAACGGTCCGGCAGAGATTCGAACCTGCAGTCCCAGGATCACCAAGATTACGAGTCCCGGCTCTACCAGCTGAGTAATTCCTGTTCCAACTCATTGTGAGCAGCTCTGTGTGGTTCGGCTGGGCAGTACCATGACACTGACATGACCACAGTTCCATGGTTCCACAACTCGGCACACCTGAATAAAGAGTCCTTCCATGGAAAATAATATGTTCAACATTGTTCCGTTATGGTAACGCCTTTCAGCGAGACACGTCTCTCTCTCTCTCTCTCTCTCTCTCTCTCTCTCTCTCTCTCTCACACACACACACACACACACACACAACACAACACACACACACACACACACAACACACAACACACACACACACACACACACACACACAACCACGCACGCACGCACCACGCCACCCCCAAGGGGGGGGGGGGTGGAGACCGAGAGAGAGAGAGAAGAGACAGAGAGAGAAGGCAGACAGAGGACAGGAGCAGGGAGTGCAGCAGGAGGCAGACAGCCGAAGACAGATAGACAGCCAGACGCGAGAGACAGGCAGGCAAAGGCAGGCGAAGACGCGAGAGACAGAGGAGGAGGAAGGGGGGAAAGAAGAGTGAGAGAGAGAGAGAGAGAGAGAGAGAGAGAGAGAAGCGAGAGAGAGAGGAGAGAGAGATAAAGAAGAGCGAGAAGAAGAAGAAGAAGAAGAAGAAGAAGGGACGTACAGAATATTTCAACCGATTTTTTCAGATCCTGGTAAATGTAATT
>CM065717.1:65290612-65295612 GCA_033310375.1 Conus canariensis
TATGTCTATAGTCCACCACGTCTATGTGCCACCGTGTCTATGTGCCACCGTGTCTATGTGCCACCGTGTCTTTGTTCCACCATGTCTTTGTTCCACCATGTCTATGCTCCACCATGTCTATGCTCCACCATGTCTATGTGCCACCATGTCTATGTGCCACCATGTCTATGCTCCACCATGTCTATGTTCCACCATGTCTATGCTCCACCATGTCTATGCTCCACCATGTCTATGCGCCACCATGTCTATGCGCCACCATGTCTATGTGCCACCATGTCTATGTGCCACCATGCCTATGCTCCACCATGTCTATGTTCCACCATGTCTATGTTCCACCATGTCTATGCTCCACCATATCTATGCTCCACCATGTCTATGCTCCACCATGTCTATGTGCCACCACCTTGTCTCTGTTTCCCCGTGCCTATGTCCCACCACGTCTAAGGGCAATCATGTCTATGTTCCACCATGTCTATGTTCCACCATTTTGTCTGTTTCACCATGTCTATGCTCTACCACGTCTATGTTCCACCATTTTGTCTCTGTTTCACCGTGTCTATGCTCTACCATGTCTTTGCTCCATCTTGTCTTTCCTGCGCCGTGTCTATATTCCACCTTGTCTATATTCCGTCTAGTTTCTCTCTTCTGTCATGCCTATGATCCACCTTGTCTCTGTTCCACCTGTCGACGGTCCGGCTTGTCTGTATTCCATCTTCTCTATGTTCTACTTTGTCTACACCCCACCTTGTTCACGATTCACCCTGCTTTCCCACCATCTCTTTGGTGAGCATAACTGTGTTTCTCATGCCCATGTTCCATCGTGTCCTCTTTCCACTATATCTGTGTTCCAGCCTCTCTATATTCTATTCTAGCTATGTTCCACACTGTCTGTGGTTTACCTCAGTTTGTGATCAACATGTCCATACTTCGTCATGTCTTTGTTCCACCGTATCTATGTTCCAATCTATGTTCCATCTTGTGTAAGTTCTATCTTCACCATATACCTTCGTATCTATGTTCCGCAATGTGAATCTACCACTTTTGTCCCTGTTCCACCATGCCTGTTTTCCATTCATTTTCCGCCACATTTTATGTTCCATCTATCTCTATTCCACCGTGTCTACGTCCTATCATGTCTATGCTCCGCGTCTATGTTCTCCCCATGTCTATTTTTCATCACGTGTTTCCACAATCTCTGTCTTTTGCTGTGTCTGTGTTCCACCATGTCTCTGTTGTACCGTGTCTTTGCTCCACTTGTCTGTTGTGTTTTTTTTTACCATGTCTATGTTCCATTACGTCTGTTGTCCCTTTGTCGGTGTTCCACCGTGTCTATATTCCTCTCTGTCGGTGTTCCACCGTGTCTATATTCCTCTCTGTCGGTGTTCCAACTTGTCTATGTTCCACCATGTCTATGTTTCACCTTGTCTATGTTCCAGCATGTCTATGTTTTACCATGTCTATATTCCACCTTGCCTGTCTTCCACCATGTATATGTTTCATGAGTGTCTCTGTTCCATGATGTCTATGATTCACCTTGTCTATGTTCCAGCATGTCTATGTTTTACCATGTCTATGATTCACCTTGTCTAAGTATCGCTGTGTGTATGCTCCACTCGTCTGTCCTACCAGGTCCACGTTCCACCGTGTCTTTATTCAATCACGTCTATATTCTATTTGTGCGTGTCCCACCTCGTTTATGATCTACTTTGTCTATGCCTCAACATATCTACGTTCCACTATATCTATGTTTCAAGTTCTCTACGTTCTATTTTGTCTTTGTTCCACGTTGACTTTTTCCACCATATTCATGTTCCACCCAGTGTGTGGTCCAGGACGTCTATGATTTTTCATGCCAAAGCTCCGCCATGTCTATGTTCCACCATGTCTATATTCCACCTTGTCTATGTTCTACCATGTCTATGTTCCACCTTGTCTATGTTACAGTATGTCTATGTTCCACCTTGTCTATGTTCCACAACGTGTGTGTTCCACCATGTCTATATTCCACCTTGTCAATGTTACAGCATGTCTATGTTCCACCTTGTCGGTGTTCCACCATGTGTATGTTCCACCATGTCTATATTCCACCTTGTCTATATTCCACCATGTCTATGTTCCACCTTGTCTATATCCCACAACGTGTATGTTCCACCATGTCTATATTCCACCTTGTCTAAGTTATAGCATGTCTATGTTCCACCTTGTCTATGTTCCACCTTGTCTATGTTCCACCATGTCTATGTTCCACCTTGTCTATGTTATAGCATGTCTATGTTCCACCTTGTCTGTGTTCCACCATGTGTATGCTCCACCATGTCTATATTCCACCTTGTCTATGTTCTGCCCTGTCTATGTTCCACCATGTCTATGTTCCACCTTGTCTATGTTCCACCATGTCTATGTTCCACCTTGTCTATGTTCCACCTTGTCTATGTTATAGCATGTCTGTGTTCCACCTTGTCTATGTTCCACCATGTGTATGTTCCACCATGTCTATATTCCACATTGTCTATGTTATAGCATGTCTATGTTCCACCTTGTCTAAGTTCCACCATGTGTATGTTCCACCATGTCTATATTCCACTTTGTCTTTGTTCTGCCCTGTCTATGTTCCACCATGTCTATGTTCCACCATGTCTGTGTTCCACCTTATCCATGTTCCGTCATGTCTGTGTTCCACTTTGTCTATGTTCCACCATGTCTATGTTCCACCTTGTCTATGTTCCGTCATGTCTTTGTACCATTTTGTCAATGTTCCACAATGTCTATGTTCCACATTGTCTCTGTTCTATTCCACCTTGTCTATGTTCTATCTTGTCTATATTTTACCTTGTCTATGTTCCACTTTGTCTGTGTTCTACCGTATCCATATTCCACCTTGTCTGTGTTTTACCAATTCTATGTCCCACCATGTCTATGTTTCACCATATCTATGTCCCATCTTGTCTATATTCTACCTTGTCTATGTTCCACCTTGTCTATATTCCACCTGGTCTCTGTTCCACCGTGTCTATGTCCCATCTTGTCTGTATTCTACCTTGTCTATGTTCCACCTTGTCTATATGCCACTTTGTTTATGTTCCACCATGTCTACGTTCCACCTCATCTATATTCCACCTTGTCTATTCTCTACCATGTCTGTGTTCCACCTAGAATATGTGTTCTACCGTGGTTATATTGCACCTTGTCTGTGTTCCATCATGTCTACAATCCGTTATGTCCATGCTCGACCATGCCAAATTTCCACCATGTCTATGTTCCATCATGTCTACAATCCGTTAAGTCCATGCTCGACCATGCCAAATTTCCACCATGTCTATGTTCCATCATGTCTACAATCCGTTATGTCCATGCTCGACCATGCCAAATGTCCACCATGTCTATGTTCCATTACGTCCACGCTTCCACTCTTTGTTCTGTCATAACTTTGTTCTCTCGAATCTTTTCTGCACCGTGGTGATAGATTGTCTTTGTTCCACCTTGTCTATGCTGTGTTTATGCTTCTTTGTCTATGCTCCCTTATGTCTATGACCAGTTTGTCCATATTCCATCTTGTTTATGTTCCTTTCTGCCTACATCCCATATTGTTCATATCCCATCTTGCTCGTATTCCACCATGTCTATCTTGTCTTTGTTTCCCCTTGTCTATGCTGCACCTTGTTACGATCCATTATCCCATGTTCCACAAAGTCTATGTTCTACCTTGTCTATGTTCCACCTTGTCCATGTTCCATCATGTCTATGTGCCATCATGTCTATGTTCCACCAAGTCTTTGTTCTACCTTGTCTATGTTCTACCTTGTGTTCCACCTTGTCTATGTGCCATCATGTCTATGTTCCACCATGTCTATGTTCCAAACTATGTTATATTGTGTCTATATAGCTGTGTTCTACCTTATCTATGTTCTGCAATGGGTATGGTAAACAGTGTATATGCTTTTACTATGTCTATATTTTACCACGTCTATGCTCCGGCAAGTCTACGTTCACCATGTCTATTTTTGACCATGTATATATCCCATTTTGTGTATGTTTCACCTGATTGTGTCCACTTTGTCTATCTTGTCTATGTTTCTCCAAATCTATGTTATACAATGTGTATGTTTCACAACGTCTATGTATCACTATGTCTTTGTACCACCAAGTCTCCGATCCACCTTGTCTGCCTTCAAGCATATCTATGTTAGACCTGGTCCATTTTCCACATTGTCTATTTGCCACAGCATCTACGACCCTGCCTTGTTTATATCGCACCATATCTATGTTTCGCCTTATTTTCCACTTGTCTGCCTTCCACCATGTCTCTGTTCCACCGTGATCTGCGTTCCCAGCTTGTCTATATTCAACTATGTCGTTGTTCTATCATGTCTGTTCCGCCATGTCTACGTTCCACTGTATCTGCCTTCCAACAAAAACCCTTGCCTCCGATTGATCGTGTTTGTATTCCAGCGTGTGTATCCCGATGTGTCCATGTTCCCTCGTATACTGTCTGTGTAGCCAGGTCCACCTTCCACCTATATACCATCTTGCGCACAAAGACAACAGGTCCCAACACGAATATTCCAGTCAGTCCGTGTCCCACAGTCTGTCTTTCGCTTCATGATCTGCACACTCCCTTTATATGTTTCTGGAACTTAGTCAGTATCCGAGAGAGGTGTTGGCGTCTTTAACCCCCCCCCCCCCCCCCCCTTCCTCAGCCTGCCCCAGGTTTCTGCAGCAGGACAAGCTGAGTAAGCTGGCGCTTGCGGTCCACCAGGGTGCTTTACGTCTGATTACTCCCCGACAGTACCTCCCCCTGGCGGCAGCGGAGACGGCCGATGGACCGGAGCACCCTGAAGTGGCCGTTAGCCGGACAGGGGGGGAACTCGTTGAGAAGAGAGAGAGAGAGAGAGGGTGGGGGGAGGGGGTAGGGGGGGTACGGGGGGGTGAGAGGCCGAGAGAGAGAGACAGCGAGACAGAGAAAGTCCTGGCAACTGTGGCGAAGAGGAAGGGCCCGGGGC
>CM065717.1:65300612-65303112 GCA_033310375.1 Conus canariensis
CAATGTAAACACGGTTTGCGGTTTTGGAATCGAGCCAGTGAAACAGAAGCACTGGTTTAAAACAATCATTTTTACAGCGTCCGCAAAAAGTTAAAAATGTCACAAGGGCGCATCATCGAAGACTTACGTAGGCAGCCAGTCCTAAACTGCGAGAGCGTGTTTAAAGCCAACACTACACAATCTTTAGTTTAGTGATACGATCGTTCTCTCTGCGCTAATCCTAACGCGTTCTTTCTGTTCTGGACGTTGGTAACCGCCACGACAGAACACTCAGGGACATTGACACAATTAGCATCAATGAACAGGTGCTGTCATCTTTTACTGGGGGGAAAAATGTTCTGCTCTTGAGCAATGCGCGCTTTTGGGCCGTGTGTCAATTAAATTGAATACCACCCCCTCCATAAAACCTAACGTCACTTCACTTCACACATGCTGAATGAATGAGCGAAAAAAAAAACCTGTAGGGCGGGGAGTGGAGGGGGTGAGGGTGTTGTGTGTTTGGGGGCCGGTGGGGGGGGGGGAAGGGAGGGAGGGGGGAGGGAGGGAGGGGGGGGCAATAAAACTTAACAGATTGTCCACCTTGTCTGATAGAAAATGAGTCATCTTTGCACTTGTATTTAGTAACAGAAGAGAGAGAGAGAGAGAGAGAGAGAGAGAGAGAGAGAGAGAGAGAGAGAGAGAGAGAGACTGAGCGGTGCCAAGCATGTTTAGTAGAGGTCGTTCTTTTCTTATTCACTCTCAGCATTCCTGCTGTAAATGACGAAGAGGCGTCACGGTTTATGATCTCTGTGTGTTGATGTTTGTGGCGGTGAGGTGAGGACGTCACGGTCTATGATCTCTGTGTGTTGATGTTTGTGGCGGTGAGGTGAGGACGTCACGGTCTATGATCTCTGTGTGTTGATGTTTGTGGCGGTGAGGTGAGGACGTCACGGTTTATGATCTCTGTGTGTTGATGTTTGTGGCGGTGAGGTGAGGACGTCACGGTCTATGATCTCTGTGTGTTGATGTTTGTGGCGGTGAGGTGGGGACGTCACGGTCTATGATCTCTGTGTGTTGATGTTTGTGGCGGTGAGGTGAGGACGTCACGGTCTATGATCTTTGCGTTGGTGTTTGTAGCGGTGAGGTCAGGACGCCACGGTCTATGATCTCTGTGTGTTGATGTTTGTGGCGGTGAGGTCAGGACGTCACGGTCTATGATCTTTGCGTTGATGTTTGTGGCGGTGAGGTGAGGACGTCACGGTCTATGATCTCTGTGTGTTGCTGTTTGTGGCGGTGAGGTGAGGACGTCACGGTCTATGATCTCTGTGTGTTGATGTTTGTGGCGGTGAGGTGGGACGTCACGGTCTATGATCTCTGTGTGTTGATGTTTGTGGCGGTGAGGTGAGGACGTCACGGTCTATGATCTCTGTGTGTTGATGTTTGTGGCGGTGAGGTGAGGACGTCACGGTCTATGATCTCTGTGTGTTGATGTTTGTGGTGGTGAGGTGAGGACGTCACGGTCTATGATCTCTGTGTGTTGATGTTTGTGGCGGTGAGGTGAGGACGTCACGGTTTATGATCTCTGTGTGTTGGTGTACGTGGTGGTGAGGTGAGGACGTCACGGTCTATGATCTCTGTGTGTTGATGTTTGTGGCGGTGAGGTGAGGACGTCACGGTCTATGATCTTTGCGTTGATGTTTGTGGCGGTGAGGTCAGGACGTCACGGTCTATGATCTCTGTGTGTTGATGTTTGTGGCGGTGAGGTGAGGACGTCACGGTTTATGATCTCTGTGTGTTGGTGTACGTGGTGGTGAGGTGAGGATGTCACGGTCTATGATCTCTGTGTGTTGATGTTTGTGGCGGTGAGGTGAGGATGTCACGGTTTATGATCTCTGTGTGTTGATGTTTGTGCTGGTGAGGTGGACGTCACGGTCTATGATCTCTGTGTGTTGATGTTTGTGGTGGTGAGGTGGACGTCACGGTCTATGATCTCTGTGTGTTGATGTTTGTGCTGGTGAGGTGGACCTCATGGTCTATGATGTCTGTGTGTTGAATGTTTGTGCTGGTGAGATGGACGTCACGGTCTATGATCTCTGTGTGTTGATGTTTGTGCTGGTGGGGTGGACGTCACGGTCTATGATCTTTGCGTTGATGTTTGTGGCGGTGAGGTCAGGACGCCACGGTCTATGATCTCTGTGTGTTGATGTTTGTGGCGGTGACGAGAGGACGTCACGGTTTATGATCTCTGTGTGTTGGTGTACGTGGTGGTGAGGTAAGGACGTCACGGTCTACGATCTCTGTGTGTTGATGTTTGTGCTGGTGAGGTGGACGTCACTGTTTATGATCTCTGTGTGTTGATGTTTGTGGCGGTGAGGTGAGGACGTCACGGTTTATGATCTCTGTGTGTTGATGTTTGTGGCGGTGAGGTGAGGACGTCACGGTCTATGATCTCTGTGTTGGTGTATGTGGTGGTCAGGTAAGGACGTCACGGTCTATTCTCTCCGTGTGTTGGTGTATGTGG
>CM065717.1:65310612-65313112 GCA_033310375.1 Conus canariensis
CACGTTGTAATTTCATGGTCAGTCTGCTAAAACATAATAACAACAGCTCTGCAGTCATTGGTCCGCATGAGCTTTTGTACTGTGAACAGAGCAAGTTTAAGTCAATGATAATAAACTTGACAGTTTAGATCACATAAAGGCCTAGACTTACTTTACAACAACAACTTTGATTACAAGTTTCAGTGGTAAGTTGTACAGTGATTAAGTCATATCTTGGGCAATGTTTCCTTTCCAACCAGCACTGACGTCAGAACAGTTTAATGAGGAACTTTGTGACACTTACGTTGCTTCTAAATCAGGATTTTCATCATAACCAGCACTGGTTGTCACATCTGGGTTTTTTTCTCTGGTCTGATGGCATGGATGAGGCTGCCCATTCGCTTGGATGTATCTTCAAAACACTTTGTTACTGCGTTGTAGTAAAGGTCACATAGTTCAGCTGACTCACGACCATCTGTTGTGCTGTTGCACGTGTTTTTGCTCTTTGCATCAGTCTCCGGTGGATTGAGAGTCAGGCTGCTGTTGGGCTCCCCTTTTGCAACTGACTATAATTCATTTTATGGTATCTCCATATCAGTGGTGTTGTATTCCTCTGATTCAGTTTCTAAAATATCGGTCATCGCTCATTTTTACTAACTGACAGTGTATGTCACTTGCATGCAGTGACAGTGATGAACCGTACTGTTGTTCTACATCTGTCTGATACGCACACCTCTCAACTCTCAATGTCATTTCCCGTGTTGTTAAACAAACTAGGTAGAGCAGGGAGAAGCAAACCTGAGTGAGATGACGAAGAATTTGCATTCTGACGTGTTCTGGGAATCTCGGCCAGCCTTCTATCCCTGGAAATCTGTGACGGACATTTCCGACGAAAGACTTGGCGAGTGTTTGAGGTATTGTCGGGTGGAGTTGGTGGCTGTTTCAAACGCAGCACGACAGTTTATGCCCCGTGCCTTCAATTTGAACGACGGTAATGACAGTTCTTGTAACAAAGTTCAGCATACATTCAAGAGACGTCGGGAGTCCTATGACTGGCACTGTCACTTGATATCCTGCGAAAGAAAAATGCAATGGTCAGACCTTTGTTGAAATGCGTCTTGCCGATAGCCAAGTAAGGGAAGCCACTCCAAGAGAGAGAGAGAGAGAGAGGAGAGGGAGAGAGAGAGAGAGAGAGAGAGAGAGAGAGAGAGCAGGGACGTTTAAAGGATGGATTTAGGTTGGGGGTGGGGTGAGGAAGAGAAGAAAGTCGAAGGTGGGAAGAATGGAGATGGGAGGGAGGAAGATAGCAATGATGTGTGGGCGTGTGCTTGTGCGAGCTTGCGTGTATATGCCAGCTTTCATGTTGTGCGTGTGTGTCTATGCGTGGAGTGCGCATTTTAACAGGGCTCGTCTGAAATCACAAAGTAGTCAACACCCGTTAAATAAAAGATTCGTTTGGCATGGTTGTATTATATTGCAGTTATTGTGTGTTAGCGACGGTTCTTCAATGTATTGGTATCATGATCGATTTATTGTTCGTTCGTGGTGTTATTTTAATTGACCAGTTGAACTTCAGTGAACCGTAAGCCAGCAAGTTCTAATTTTAACAAGTCAGTCAGTAGTAAATGAGATCAGTCCATCAAGCAAACATTTAACTGGCGCTGTAGTGATACAGATCACATCAAATTGTTTATAGTCTTAATTGACTCCTAAGGCCAGCACAGAATTACCGAAAACAGCTTCGCACCAAAAGATTAAAAAACAAACAACAAACAAAAAGTCCCACGGCCAAAGAGCCGAGCGGCTCGATGTTCACTACGTCTGTGGCACGCCATGACGGAAGGCAGCTGCAGCGTCCCTCCCTCTCCTGTCGCCGCCTTGACACGTTCCAGAACTCAGTTTGGTACCCGTTTACTGCTTGATGGACAGAGGGGGGGGGGGGGGGGGGGGGGTTCTAGATAAAAAAAAAACAAACAAATAGTTACATTGATAAATAGATGCATAAACACATACTTAAATGAATAAATAAATTAATTAATAATTAAATATAAATCTGCCCCCACGAATGATTCGAGTTCATGATCGTGAGCTCCGCAGACAAATGCTCTGACAATTCGACTACGGGCGCTTCTAAAAATGAAAAAAAAAAAAAAGCACCTGCAAGACCAATGAAAAAGAAAGAAAGATGGAAAGAAAGAAATTTTTTAAAAAGAAAAGAAAAACTATGCAAAACTGAAAAAGGTTGTAATTAAAACGTCAATGCCAAACGCACGCGCGCGCGCACGCATGTGTGTGTGTGTGTGTGTGTGTGTGTGTGTGTGTGTGTGTGTGTGTGTGTGTGTGTGTGTGTGTGTGTGTGTTGCTGCGACCTGCGATTTTACTCTTCTCAGAACAGCATATAAGACAGTAGAAACTGAAAACAGTTGTTGTTCAGCTCAGTTCATATTGTTCATAGTCCAGCCAGCTGCAGGGGCCCGTATCAGAGCTGACACAATCGACAAGCCTAATGTAACTGAACTAA
>CM065717.1:65323112-65335612 GCA_033310375.1 Conus canariensis
CAACAAGAAAAAAATGAAGACGGAAACAGAATATTCCAACTAGAAGCCAGTGAAGAGAGTAGAAAAGATGGGGGAGAGGGAGGGGGTAAGGGGGGGGGAGGAGGAGTGAAAAGGGAGGAGAGGAGTGGTGGACAGGTTTTTCTCTTATCCAATGCTATCTGGGATTCGAACGCACTGTTTGCAACAACAACAACAACAACAACAACAACAACAGCAACAACAACAACAATCGTGATAGCTGAAGTCCTCGACACGGCTGCAAAAGAACGATGTCGCAGATCTGCCACGTAGTTGCAGGCAGTACAGTCAAGCGGGCCGTTTGTGTGGTTCTTTTCTCCACACTTAGCCTACGTACACGTTCCATCTTTTTCCTTTTCCTTTTTTTTTTTTTTTTTTTTTGTTCTTTTCTTTTCTCTCTCCCCACCCCCACCCACCTCCTCCCCCCTCCTCCAGTTTCTACCTACACCACAACGTTCCCAGAGCAGTCTTGCTTCCTTGCGGAAAGCGAAAATCAGAAGCATCGTATATGGCCCTCTGTTGATTGATTTGTCTTTCTTGTATATATATGTATGCCCCAAGGTTCTAAGCGAAAATCAGAAGCATCGTATATGGCCCTCTGTTGATGGATTTGTCTTTCTTGTATATATCTGTATGCCCCAAGGTTGTAAGCGAAAATCAGAAGCATCGTGTATGGCCCTCTGTTGATGGATTTGTCTTTCTTGTATATATCTGTATGCCCCAAGGTTGTAAGCGAAAATCAGAAGCATTGTATACGGCCCTCTGTTGTTGGATTTGTTTTTCTTGTATGTATCTGTATGCCCCAAGGTTCTTAGTTGTTGCTTTTTATTTCCTGCTTCCGTGTCACCTTAGAAGCGCTTTATGGTGATTATCAATGTGCTCGTGGCCATTACTCGAATGATGATTATGAGGAGAAGGAGAAGGAGGGGGGGGGGGGTGTTGATGAATGGTTTTACAAAGGATGAACACACAAAGAAAAGCACGGTCGACCAAATTGCGTAAACAGAATGGGAGGTGGAAGGGGGAGGGGAGGGGGGGGGGGGTGGAGGCATGAAAAAGAGCGAGGCAATGGGTGGGGGTGGGGGTATTAGACCGAACGGGCGGGGAGACGTATTGAACACACACACACCCAGAGGCAACAACAAAGACGACGACGCCCGTGAAATGACCCCAAGGATTTGGGTATCGGCCAGTAGTCCGTCTCGGAAACTGACCCACCCAAGACACTGCAACAGAAGGTAGGACAGACCACGGCCCTGCGTCTGACCCGACTGATTTGACGTCACTTTTCTCTCACATTTCATGCCGAAGACGCGCTTACACGACGCCTCGTCCCGGGCCGCCACGGCTTAGGCCCCGCTTCTTGCTGCAGGTCGTCGTTTAGCGCCATATGGCGAGGTAACTCTACCCTGTCATTGATGGAGTTACCTCCCGTGACGCTGGCCATGTTTCTGAGCAGACGTTGGGGAGGCGGACGCCTGGCAGATTTGGCCAAGTGTTAATGACGTTTGTGGAGGTACTTTGCTCTGTTTACTCACCGATCGAACATGATTTTTTAATATTGCTGATAACCGTTTTGTCCTCTCCCAAGAGTCTTGTAAACCGGGGTGATCTCTCACACTGAAAAGCTGTCTTGTGAGTGACGCAGCGGGGCTGGAGAGAGAGAGAGAGAGAGAGAGAGAGAGAGAGAGTGTGTGTGTGTGTGTGTGTGTGTGTGTGTGTGTGTGTGTGTGTTGTAGCGTGCGCATGTGTTTGTTATTGTTATCGATATGAATAATCTTGTCTGCCTAATGATATCATTGACTGTATTTCAATATCCTTGATATTCCACTCTTTGTTCGCAGGATTCCCTTCATTTTTAACGTTAATGGTGTTTTCTTTAGAGAATCAACAAACATGGAACACGTTTTGATTGATGGTTTTGATATATTTACTGTTGAGATTTTTTTCTTTTAGTTTGGAATCATTCTATACGTGACGTCGATAGCAGCTGCAGTGGTGTTAGTAGCAAAGTAGCAGTAATAAGCAGGGGTAGTTATCGCAGTAGCGAACATCGCAAGCAGCGCCGTTTTTGTCCCTTGAAGACTTTCTTTACGGGAGCACACAAAACTGCTTTGACTTTCTCCCTCTTTGCTGTAAGTAAGATGAATTCAGATGAGTTAGGCGATGCATATCCTTTTTCAATTTTTTTTAAGGAAAACAAAATTAAGCAGCAATGAGGACTGAAAGTTTGGAATGTATTTTCAAATTATAACTTAAGTTGAAAATGAGGCAGGGAACAGTAAACAATAAGCAATAAACAAGTGGGGTAACTCTTGCTCCCATAAGAAAACCTAACACAGAGTAACTTTTAATTACGACTGGCACAGCCTTTTTAACTTGAATAAAGTCAGACAAATACAAAGACGAACAATCTAATAGTAGGGGATAAACAAGCGCAGGCCAACAACCCATCCATCATCACAGTAAAGACTTGGCAAAGATTTAAACTTAAGGCGGGGGCGGGGGGGGGGGGGGGTTGAAGATGAAGAAAATGGGAACCTAAAATCAAGAAAATATATTATAAATATGAAAACTCTTCACTATCTGCATGAAGGAACCATCTTCGAGAGGGATTACGATGGTTCCCTCATGCAGCTAGTGAAGAGTTTTCATATCTATAATATATATTCTTGATTTTAGGTTCCCATTTTCTTCATCTTCACCCCCCCCCTCCCCCCGCCTTAAGTTCAAATCTTTGCCAAGTCATTACTGTGATGACAGAGGGGTCGTTGGCCTGCGCTTGTTTTTTCCCCCACTATTAGATTGTTCGTCTTTGTATTTGTCTGACTTTATTCAAGTTTAAAAGGCTGTGCCAGTCTTGAATAAAAGTTACTCTGTGTTAGGTTTTATTATGGGAGCAAGAGTTACCCTACTTGTTTATTGCAGATTATAACTGTTCGTTGTAGTTTACATTTCAATTTGAATTTATTTATTTGAGGGGAAAAGAGCGGAGGAGTAGGAGAGGTGGATATCGCGGGCAGGGTGTGGTGTATAAATCAAATAGTTTGTCAGTGCCATGACACCCACGCCGCTGATCTCCATTCTGCTATGACCTACTCACACCCAGACGTTCCCATTTGGAGTGTCAGCGCCAACACTCGGCAGGTAGCTATCAACGTATCAGGTCGTCAAAAGGCCGCCTGCCGACGAAGCCCCGCCTTGCTGCTGAGTCAGTGTGCTGATGGTCGCTTATAGTGCCTGTTCCCATTTCACATGGGCAGGGCACCTCCCACCAGGCCCCCTCTTGACGACAGTAATGGCTGAATCGTGGAGGCAGATTGGATGGGTACCCCCTGAGGGCCAGGCTGTGAGTAGCGTCCTGCTCCCGTCAGCGACAATCCGCGTGAATCCGCCACACAGAAGACGCTGACGTGAGCTCATCATGGCTGTGTGTGTGTGGGGGGGGGGGAGGGGGAGGAATCAAAATGGTGGTCTTCGTGAAAGGAGGGCACACAGGACCACAGAAACCTAGACGATTATTTTTATTGTTCTTATTATTATCATTATTATTATTATTACATGATTGATGAGGATGATAAAGGAAATGCTGTGAAGGTCCGTTATTGACAGGGCAGTTTGTGATCTCTGCTTTCTGCCATGACAAATCCTGGCATCAAGCAGACCCGAGAGGAACCGACGATGCTAGTCAAGGAAAGACATTCTCACAGACGCATCCGTGCAAAGGGATGACCTCAGCAAAGGGATGACCCCAGCAAAGGGATGATCTCAGCAAAGGGATGACCTCAGCAAAGGGATGATCTCAGCAAAGGGATGACCTCAGCAAAGGGATGACCTCAGCAAAGGGATGACCTCAGCCTGTATGGTTCCATACTTCCCGTTCCAGCTTCTTGCACGCTCCACCGGAGCCTTGAGTAGACAGTAGCCGAACAGCCCCACAACATTGGCATGCCTCGGAGGGAACTGGAACCCACCTACAAACCTCCAGGCTGCCAGTCTGTGACACAGCTGATCACCGTGTCAAGAAGACAGATCGTGTAGACCTCTCGGTCACCATAGGTGACGGCTTAGACTGTCCACATATCAAGAAGAAACACGTTAAACTACGCGAGACAAGAACACAGAACGTTAAACTGACGACACTTTCGGTTTGCCTTCAGCTTGAAGATAACCTAAAGACATCGTAGGAGCGGAGAAGGTTGGTTTCTTAGTCAACATCCGGCCCTGCAGGTTCATAGTTCAGATCCGCCACCAATTTCACTTTTCCTCCACAACAACTCGTGTCACGGAACAAAAACAAAATGACAAAAGAGAGTAGGCGACGGGGACAATATCTGCCGCAGGAAATTGCATGAAGGGGGCACCATACTGCTGGACGAATGGGGAAGCTGGGGGTGGAGGGGGAGGGGGGTGGGCGGATGAAAAGAAACTCTTGTCGTCCGGACCACCACGACAAACCAGGGGGACACCCCTCCGTTGTGTCTTTGTGAGTCCCCTGTCAACTTCCCACCCCCTCCCCCACCCCCATCCCCACCTTACCCCCCACTTCCCATCCTGCTCCAAGCCAACGGCGACGCTTCATGAATTCATCATCGGGGAGACCCAGCGCGGACCACCGCTCTCCACTAGCGGCGACAATGGGAACCGGGGAGGGAGGGACCCCCCCTCATCCCCCCCAAACCCCGCCCACCCAATTATCGCCCGGGCCGCCCAGCAGCTCGGCTTCACTGCCGGAGTTAACGTCGCTTCCGGCAGGAGGGCGCGACAGACGGCAAGATCGGATAACTCTTGTGTTCACAAAACGCCCAGTAACTGTTCTTGGGGTGTTGGGGGGGTGGGAGCGGGCTTCGGTCCTCCTGCTTTCTTCCTAGCATTTTATCTTTTCTTTTTTTTCTGTCTTTCTTTCTTTCTTTTTCTTTAAAATTGTTTCCAGAGATTGGCCTGCAAAGGCGTGCGGCTGACCCCCCGTCATATTGCGAAACAGAGCGGCAACCTTTCTCTCTCTACTGCGTTTGGTGTCCATTGTCGAGCATTGTGGGGCGAGCTAACAGGGCTGAGACCGCATGCACATGCGCACCTCTGGCGATTTCCTTGGGTTGGAGGGAGGTCTGGTGGGAGGCCTGCGGTGGCCATGGGTGGCAGGGGGGTGTGCTGGGGGGGGGGGGAGGGGGGTGTTCAAATACTGAATCAAGGTGATCGGTTTGATACCCGCCCTCTTCTTGTTGCTGTCTGTGTTTGTTGCTTTCCCTTTGTCTCCGACCGCAGAGGGGCGAAATTAGAAATCGCCCCGTTCAGTTTCTGTGATCGTTGCCGCTAATTTTTGTTTCTCCTCCATATTTTATTTTCAATATTTTCTTTTGTTTTCTTCGTTATCGTTTGTTTATCTTATTGCTAATTAAGTCGTCTTTTCGTTCTCCAAATTTCCTTCGTGGCGTCTCTCTCTCTCTCTCTCTCTCTCTCTCTCTCTCTCTCTCTCTCTCTCTCTCTCTCTCTCTCTCTCTCTCTCTCCAATTTTCTTTCTCTTAATATCTTGAAACGTACGTGCCTTCGTGCACTTGAGGAAAGAAGACAATGTGGTAAACTGTCCCCCTATATCATGTTCTGTTATGCTTTCTATTTTGTATGGGTTTTGTTGTTTTGGGGGCGAGCTAAATGTAAACAGATGCAAATGTGTTTTTTTCTAACCCGTCTGGTAAACAAATAATTCGGCTCGTCTGTCTGCCTTCTTCCTTCCGTCTTCTGATCATCACTGTTTCATTAGCGTTGTACCCCGTCGCATTTCGCCATCCTCGCTCAGTAATATTTTGTCAGTGTGTTATCGTCCGGTTACGGCTGAGACTGTGTCACGTGGTACTGTTTTCAGGTGAAAGTATCTCTAAGGAGATCCTTACACTTCAGATCAATGAATTCTTTAGAGATTTGTCTTCTAAGGTGTGCCACACGATAACATACCCACAGCGAAACGCCACATGCTGAAGATTTTGAACTGCACCGTCGACTGCTCAGATGCTGCTCAACATGAATGATCAAATGCTGAACAATTAAGTAGTGGGGGAAAACAAGTGCAGGGTAACAATTCTTCCATCATTATAGTAATGACTTGGCAAAGATTTGAACTAATAAATAAGGTGGGGGATGGGGGGGGGGGGGGGTTAAGATGAAGAAAGTGGGAACAGAACATTAAGAAAATATATTATAGATATGAAAACCCTTCACTAGCTGCATGAGAGAACCATCATCATCCCTCTCGAAGGCAAATCTACTTATATTGCCTGCTCCTAGGCTCATCAGGGAGACGCGGCTGATTGTGTCTGTGCTCTTGGCGTCAAATACAGACACACCACAGTCCATCATTCTGTGGTGTTCTCACCACCAAGGGTTCAAAGAAGAACCCAACAGCACCTCCACAGCGAAGGGTAGTAGAATGAATTATCATCGAGAACCGCCCGCTCGGATCGGGGCGTCTGTTTCTTTTAATCATCAATGCTGTATTCCCACACCCCCACAGGTTAAGCGGCAAATGAAAAACACCGATTCAAAAGAAAGTTTATCATTTGAAGAATGTGAAACGGGTCAATCCGGTCTAAAGAGGCCTGTGATGAAATGGCCTGAACATCATCTCTGTCCACCCCGCAGTGAATGGATAACTGATTCAGTTCAGGCAAGGTAAAAGGGGGCGGCAGAGGGGGATGGGCTCCGCCTACCGTCAAGCCGTGCTCCAGACACTCTGAACCTCAGATGGTTCACTGTCCCTATGGACAAAAGATGATGGGAACTTTATCCTCTTTTTTTCAACCTTTATGTCCAGCTGTTTCATCTATTTGATTGTCTGTCGAATCGCAGTGACGAGTTCTCCAGTAGCGCCGTTCATTGACTCATCATACAAAGTACGGAAATATATTACGCCAGACTACAGCACGTCGTGAAATGAGTTTATGCGAAAAGTAAGTTCGAAACCTATTTTTCGAAAAAGTATGTCAGACGGGAAAAACACAGGAAACACCCTACTGCACGCTTATTTTGGCACGAAATGTTGTTTCACGACTTCATTTGTAACACTAGAAAACTTGCTTCCAACCTTCTTACCCGCAATGAACAAACTAATTCCTGCTCTGTCTGTCTGGCTAGCTGGCTGGCTGGCTGTGTGTGTGTGTGTGTGTGTGTGTGTGTGTGTGTGTGTGTGTGTGTGTGTGTGTGTGTGAAAAGATTCAACTGAATTAGTGTGTGTGTGTGTGTGTGTGTGTGTGTGTGTGTGTGTGTGTGTGTGTGTGTGTGTGTGTGTGTGTGTGCGTGCGCGCGCGTGCGTTCGTACGTGCGTGTGTACGTGCATACGTGTGTGTGTGTCTGTGTGTCTGTGTGTGTGTGTGTGTGTGTGTGTGTGTGTGTGTGTGTGTGTGTGTGTGTGACAAAGGAGGACTTTCGGCGTTTAGACAAGCCCATATGTGTTACAGCACCTCATGCTGAGCCATGAATTCACAATGCGCAGAGCGGCAGATGGATGTGTGAGTAAATAAACATTTAAAGTGAAGAGCAGAGAAGCCGTGCGTGTTCTATGCGATAAACCCCAGTGCGCTTGCCGGGCCTTCGATAGCTAAATCAGTCTGTGCCACTACTCTAGTTGTATGCGTGTGTGTGTGTGTGTGTGTGTGTGTGTGTGTGTGTGTGTGTGTGTGTGTGTGTGTACGTGTGTGTGTGTGTGTGTATGGTGGGGGAGGGGGTGTTTGTTTGTTTGTGTGTGTGTGTGTGTGTGTGTGTGTGTGTGTGTGTGTGTGTGTGTTGTGTGTGTGTGTGTGTGTGTGTGTGTGTGTGTGTGTGTGTGTGTGTGTGTGTGTGTGTGTGTGTGATGTATGTGTGTGTGTGTGTTTGCGTGCGTGCGTGCGTGCACGCGCGCGCGCTTTCGCGAGCGTGAATAACAGACGCATCGATATCAATCAAGAATAACACTCATAGATGCACACATACACACTCTTCGGCACCTGTGACCTACGACAGCAGGTGCGCAACGACACAGATTGCCTGACAGCCCAACGTGCACGAGCGTCCCGAAACTGGCGAACCCACGGACAGTGTGATTCAGAACACTGATCACCCCTCTTCTAGTCCCTATGTCTACCATGCATGGTCTCAGAAGACATTGAATGAACAGGTCAACAAAGAAAAGCATGAGAGATCCCCAACCTGAAGACAAACGAAAGCCCAAAAGGATGAATCAGCCAACTCTTGTCTTTCGTCTCACTTCACACATCCTTCTTCCAATCCACTTCAACAACCAGCGCAAGCATACACACACACACGCACACACACACACACACACACACACACACACACACACACACACACACACACACACACACACACACACACACACATACAAGCGCGCGAGAGCGCGCGCGCATGCACTCTCTCTCTCTCTCTCACACACACACACAACACACATACACATGCACGCACGCACGCACACACACACACGCGCGCGCACACACACACGCACATACACACACACACACACACACACACACAGACACACACACGCACACACACAACACACGCACACTCACGCACATACACACACACTTCAACAGCCAGTGCAAGCAGTCACACACACACACACACACACACACACACACACACACACACACACACACACACACACGCACGCACGCACACACACACACACGCACGCGCGCTTGCACTTACACACACACACACACACACACACACACACACACACACACACACACACACACAAACATCCACTGCTTGCGCACCACAAACGGTGGTTCTGACAGCGTCAGTATATGATCTCACTTGGCGAACTGGTTCAATCATTTGCATATGACACGCGTGTGTCTTCGACAAACTTATAAGAAAAAAAATAGGGAAATGTAAATGTAACTACGCAGCAACATTTCCATGTAAAATATAACTGTGGCGAATGCAACAAATGTACACACTATGTAGAATCCTTTGTACTTTGTCGAACCCTTAAATAAACCGTTCGAAAAACAGCTTGCTAATTCATATAACAACGAAACATACACTCGCCCGTTCTTCTCGCTGTTCTTCTGATAGCCGTCTGGGAATGTTGTTATTGTTGTTGTTGTTGTTGTTGTCATTGTTGTTGTTGTTGTTGTTGTGTGTGTTTGGTGGTGGTGGTGTGTGTGTGTTGTTTGTTTGTGTGTTTACTTGTTTGTCCATTTTTGTACTTGTTATTTGGAACGGTTGAAAAAAAAAAAAACAACTTATTTTGTGGTCTTGTAATTCAGTAGGAAGAAAAAGGTTTTCTTTGCAGTGTACGTTGTGTGCTTATTTCATTTCTTTCTTTCTTTCTTTTTGTTATTATTTGTTTTTAATTTGTAAATGTACACACAAGGAGCTGAGAGAACCAATAAGCGAATCTTCTGCAAATTCTTGCCTGTACAGATCACAAATCAAAAGTGCTTACGCACCCGCCTCATGTGCGCGCAAGTGAGCAGTACCCCCCTCCCCTCCCCTCCCTCCCCCTCTCCTATTCTCATCAAGTCCTTCTTTGCTCATACCCCCCTCCCGCCCTCCACACACACCCCCCTCTCCCTCCTCCCCGCCCTCCCTTTGTCTCTTTCCCTCACACGCATACACGTTATTTTTGTTATGAAAATGTTTTATCTCATCGATTAGGCGTCTGCTTTATCATATAATATGAATGAAACATAATTTGAAAACAAATTAGTCATTAACATAAAGAACCGTCGTTTTAGTACAGCCGCAATCTACGTCTTGAGCAGAATGATTACAAGAAGTTACGTATTAGTAGAACTTCCGTTCAAACGCTCGCTGTACTACAACAGATATATTTAGTATATACAATGAAATGAATCGAATGGTTAGAATGACTAAAAACTATGGTCCTTGCATCAGTGAAAATATCCAACTTTATTTTCACATACACGGCAACAGTACCAATGAATCTAGTTTAAGGTACTCTAGTTGCAAAGTGAGACGACTGCAGGCGGAAATCTAAACAAATCTTAAAATAAATGTTGGCGAACCGCCAAGAGAAACGTGGGCAAACGAGTCACAAGACAAAACACGACGCGTTTCGACCTCTTAGGTCTTCTTCAGGCAAGACACAAACAAATAGGACAATGAAAATGAAAATTCATGTGCTTCGTTTCTTTTTTTGTAAATCACTGCATGTATTTGGTGCGGTGCCAAAGACTTCTCCATCAAATCCAGTGTTTATACTGCTGCAGCAAGAATCTGGGCGGTTGAACCCCCGCTGGTGGTATCGTATTGTGTTGTTTTGTAATGTATTGTAGTGCCTCATGCCTTATGGAGTTGTACTGTGGTGTCCTACCGCATTGCCGCTTTGAGCTGTACTGTGTTTGTGATGAGGTTGGGTTCTTGTTATTGTGCTGTTTTGTACTGTGTTGTGTTGCACAGTATGAAGACCGGAAAGTGCACTATCCATTAACAGAGTGTGACCACTTGTTTAAAGTCCAATGCTTTTGGATTTCTTTCATATTTTCGCATCGCGATGGGAGTGGGGGTTAGAAATGGAAATGGGAGAGATGGGATGGTGATGAAGACTGCTGTATTGATTTCCACAACAATAATCGAGGAAGGAATCATGTTGATTTCCACTGAAAGTTTGGAAATTTCGTGTAGTCAATTATCCACAAGTTTGTAATGATTTTCATCAAGTCTACGTTTAATCAAAGAATAGGCGCAGGAGAGGGAGGGAATGGAGGGGAATAATTTATCTCCCACCTCCTTGAAAAATGAACACGGACAGAAAGAGGAGAGGTGGGGAGGGGGGGTGGGGGGTGGGGGTATTTATTTCAGTCACAAAATTTAGTTTCTAAGTCTTCAACGGCATCAAGTCCATGACAGCAGCAGAAGATTTCGGGGAGGTCTATTAGTCACTGTCTATGACATTCTGCACATCTCAACCGCTTCCAGTCTGTGGTCGAGCCAGTAAAGGCGGTGCCCCCACACCTCTTCCCCGCGCCTACTATTTTTTTTTCCACTTCGAATCTTTCCCAAGTCATTAATGTAATATTGAGAAATTGTTAGCTTGCACATGTTTTCTCCCATTACTAAATTCTTAACAACACACACACACACACACACACACACACACACCCCCGACACACTCACACTCTACAAACCAAAACACCACCACACAACACACACACACACACACACAAAGAATTCAAAGATTTATTCCTGTGACCCCTTTTGGGGGCATGGAGGACTTGAAACAAATCATACAAATGTAAATGAAACACATCAAACATCCAAAACATTTCCGAAATTAACACACTGGATAAATGTTACACAACTTACTAATTTTTAAAAACTTCGCTCAGTTTGCAACACTTTTTTACTACCACAGTGCAAACGACAATGGTTAAATACGGACTTTATACATGTAATTTCTTGGTATAAACTTATTTCTAATATTTATATTTGGTGCATTTCATTACAAAATAAATTCATCGCCAAGTCATTCTGGTCGCAGTCCCGACAGAATCGTTCACCGTGAGGTATTCCGAATCGTCTGCCAATTTCTATCATGAGTTTATGATTACCTACAGCGAAACCGAATCAGTGGGTATATATATAAACATCAGGTAACATTTCAATATAATTTTTCATGGCAAAACTCTGTTTTAAAATTCCTGTAAAATAAACACTTATTACTAGATTCTAAAGCACCGTTCCATGCACGTATGTAAACATCTTCTAATGAATTACAAACATTCTACAGAGACTGTGAACAGACGAAAACTTTTGTGTCTCCCACACACAGTCGAATCGTGTTTCTATTAGGATATTCCGTACACACATCAACCACTTGGATGTAAAACCCTGATTTCTATATAAATCATATAATACTTGATACAATCTAGATGAATATGTGTTTGTTTGTGGTGAAAGTAAGGATGCCCAGAATTTTATCATTTGGGCATATACTGAACTGAAACAGGATACATTCCTAGTTCTCCACAGATCAGTTCTGTTTTAGTACAACGATTTACATGAAAAAGGTGCTTAAAAAAATTAAGCTGAAACTTTGCCATTAGCTTTAAGTCACTATATCCCCAAATTTCACAGCGATATAAAATACAGGCAGTACCTTGACTGGTATAAGTCCAGTACAATGTTTGTAGGGAAATTTTGAAATCTTGCCATCTTTAAATAAAGAAAACATTGCACATTGCGCTTGGTCATACAAATACTTCTTACATTTATTTTTAAAAAAAATTCCTGTTCTGCTAAAGATTTACCTAAATATTTGAAAGTGTGTACTATTTCAATGGACTGGTTTCTGAACTTATTGTTTTTTTTTTCTAGGATTGTTGCGTCCTTAAATCTACACCCTTTGTTTTTGCT
The DNA here is from genome assembly GCA_033310375.1 of Conus canariensis. Lineage (NCBI taxonomy): Eukaryota > Metazoa > Mollusca > Gastropoda > Neogastropoda > Conidae > Conus > Conus canariensis. The sequence goes on from CM065717.1 coordinate 65,335,509, forward strand.
ACATTAACATTAAGCTTCCATGTACTACAATACTCGCTTAATACATCAAGAGCATGCTGCAAACCACAAAAAGAATCTGCAAGCAATAACAATATCATCAGGTA
>CM065717.1:65345612-65350612 GCA_033310375.1 Conus canariensis
CTTAGAATTAAAATGTAATCAATTCTACAGAAGCAACAGAGGGATTATGTTGGCGATGGAACACTGGATCCAATGTCTTCAACTGGCGGCGCCATTGTGTGCGAGATAGTCTACGAAATACTGCTTAACATTATGTTGACGATGGGAAACTCGATCCAATGTCTTCGACTGGCGGCCATTGTGTGCCAGACAGTTCACATGGTACGGAGACCATCTTCTGTCTCCTAAACTACTGGAAAAAAAAAAAGAACGAACAGTCACTTATCTCTTTGATAATAATAATAATAATAATAAAAATAAAAACATCAACAACAATAATAGTAATAATAATACTAGTTGTAATAATAATGATAATGACTAATAATGATGACAATTTTGATGATGATTATGCTGATGATAATAACAAAAGGAAGAATGTTAATAATGATTATAGTAATAATAACAATTAGTGTTATTGTTATTATTATTATTATTACTATTATTATAACTGTAAGAACAAGAACAAAAGCAACATCAACAACAACAACGACGACGACGACGACGACGATAACAACAATACTAATGATAATAATGATACTGCTACTACTACTACTACTACTACTACTACTACTACTACTACTACTGATTATTTAATGATAATAATTATAATAATAATGATGATGATGATGATGATGATCATCATCATCATCATCATCATCATCATCATCATCATCATCATCATCAACCACAGGAAGCTTTAAGTCCGAAAGTAGGATAACGGATTTTTTTTTTTCACGTATCTCCACCAACAAACAAACTACATTTGATAAACTAAGATCAAAGAGGTGTAACAGTGCCACGTGGTCTTGTGTCATAGTGTCATACCCATCCTGGGGGAGAAGATCAAGCAAGCAAACAAACAAACAAACAAACAAACAAACAAACAAACAAACTCGTGTCCAAGCCGAATAAAGACAGGCACGAAACAGACTTCGCATAGTCCATGAACATCGTGAGAACTTCCAACGGTTGGAATGGTCATGTTTGTATTCTTTTAAACAAAATCAACGATAGGAAAGAAAAAAAAGGGAAAAAAAAAAAAAAAAGAAAAGAAAAGAAAGAAAAAGAAACGGGAAAGATGATGAGTCAATGGGAGGGGGGGGAAGGAGGAGGAGGAGGAGGGGGGGGGTGTGTGTGTGTGGGTGCAGTTGGTCAGAGCTCCGAGGTGGTATCAAGCCACATCTTGCGAGTTCAAATGACAGTGGGGGCTGCGCCCAGCCTGAATGAACATCGCCACTGTCGGTTCCCACCTTAATGTGTTGTCGTTCTGGTGGGTTTGGTATGATGTGATGTTGTGTAAGACAGGTCCTCTTCCTCCATCCCCACAAACTGCCAACTCTTCCGAATAGCTCTTTCCGTCTGCCTTGGCACCGCAGTAAGGTGTGGACACTAAACTAACTACAGTATAAATAAATAAATGAATAAATTAAATAAACAAATACATGAATGAATAGGTAAATAAATACATGACTACACGGATAAAGAGATAAATGAAAAGAATCAATTCCTAAAGAATTAAATAAATGAATTGAAAACATAAACGGTTCGGTGAAATTAGCCGTTATTATAGCAAGTAAACGAATGTATGAAATATACAGTGAGAAGAAAGGAGGAAGCCAAAGAGAAGACGCACCTGCTGCCCCCTCCCAAGAACCACACACACACACACACACACACACACACACACACACACAACACACACCAACACACACTACACACACGACACACGCACGCACACACAGTCTCTCCGAACTCCGATTGATTGTTAACCGGATGATCATAACAAGGTCACATGACTTCTCTCTCTCTCTCTCTCTCTGACTCTCTCTCTGACTCTCTCTCTCTCTCTCTCTCTCTCTCTCTCTCACACACACACACACACACCCCCAAACACACACACACACACACACACACACACACACACACACAACACCACACACACGCACGCACGCACGCACACACACACACACACACACACACACACACACACACACACACACACACCCCGCACGCACGCGCGCACACACACACACTCCGCGTGTATGCGCTTGCACATTCTCTCTCTCTCTCTCTCTCTCTTCTCTCTCTCTCTCTCTCTCTCTCTCTCTCACACACACACACACACACACACACACACACACACACACACACACAACACACACACACACACACCACACACACACACACACACACACACAGGGCAGAGGCAGAGTACCAAGCGTTGAGCGAACACTTCAAGTGACGCACAAGACGATTAAACATGACGTGAAGCAGCACGTCATAATTCTGCCACCGGCCGTCCCCCCCAGTCCTTCTGCCCGCCGCTCACAAGCTCCGCTCAACGTAAACCTGTCCCCCCGACCCCCCAACACGAATTTACAGGATGTGCTTCAACGTGGTTATCACCCAGGAAAGGGGAGGGGGGGGGGGGGGAGAGAGAGAGAGAGAGAGAGAGAGAGAGAGAGAGAGAGAGAGCGGGGTGAGGACAGGCCGTTCGCTGCAGTCTGGTGGAGGAGCCTATATTGGTGAGTTCAGTTACTGCCCCTTCTGCCCTACCCCTTGTCCTGCTTTCAGAACTGGGCTGAACGAGGGGGGGAGGGGGAGGGGGGGGAGGAAGGAAGGTGGCGTGTACTTTTTTTGTGTGGGGGTTATGTGTGTAGGTTTGTCCTTTGTTTGTTTTGTTTTGTTTTGTTTGTTTTGTTTTGTTTGATTGCTTTTTTGTTTTGTGTGTGTGTGTTGTTGTTTTTTCTTTTTCTTTTTACTTTTTTTTTTTTTTTTTTTTTTTGTGGGGGGGGGGGGCATTATACACTCATGGTACTAGAGAAAAGTCAGCCAACGGGTCCTCACTGGAAAAGTTACCGGGGCAGTTCGGGAGAGTGTAGACCTCTGTTAAAGTTGAACGGTTCCTGGATTCCCTCCCTTTGACCCGGATCAACACCGAAATGTAAGTTAAGAGAGAGAGAGAGAGAGAGAGAGAGAGAGAGAGAGAGAGAGAGAGAGAGATGGAGGGAAGGAGGAGAAGAAGAAGATGCAGATGATGATGATGATGATGCTGATGATGATATTGAATAACGGGAGGAAAAGGCAAGAGAGAAAGAGGATGTTTACCATAACAAGAGAAAAAAAAAAAGGGATCTGGTCAGTAATCTCTCTCTCTCTCTCTCTCTCTCTCTCTCTCTCTCTCTCTCTCTCTCTCTCTCTCTCTCTCTCCCCTCCTCAAACTTCTGTAAACAAGTCAGTTCCTGAGTGAAAATTAAATCATACTTCTGCCAGGGAAAGAGTAATGGTAGGTACGGCATGAAACAGTGACTTCCCATGTACTTCTGTTTTGTTTTGTTTTTATACTTGCTTTCTTCTTCTTCTTCTCTCTTCTTCTTCTTCTTCTTCTTCTTCTTCTTCTTCTTCTTCTTCTCCTCCTCCTCCTCATCCTCCTCCTCATCCTCTACCTCCTCTCTCTCTCTCTGTTTTTTTTTTTTTTTACTAATTTTTCTCTGGTCATAGGATATGCAGAAATAAAAACAAAATATACCAAGGCTCCTATCACTATAAAGATATCAATAGTCAATTTTAAAAAAAAAATGTATCGCTTTGTAGGTGTTGTTCGACTGGTAAACGGTTACGTCACAGTGTTCACATTTAGTGGAAATTTTATGAGAATTTTTCCGAGCGGATCCTGGATCTGTCATTGAGTTCAGATCCACAGGACGGATCTTCACTGCTGTTTGAGGGCTGCCGTCCTTGGGGTGCATGCTATCTTTCTTCCAAGTGTGTGTGTGTGTGTGTGTGTGTGTGTGTGTGTGTGTGTGTGTGTGTGTGTGTGTGTTCGTGTGTGTGTGTGTGTGTGTGTGTGTGTGTGTGTGTGTGTGTGTGTGTGTGTGTGTGTGTGCGTGTGCGTGCGTGCGTGCGTGGTGTGTGTGTGTGTGTGTGTGTGTGTGTGTGTGTGCGTGTGTGTGTTGTGTGTGTGTGTGTGTGTGTGTGTGTGTGTGTGTGTGTGTGTGTGTGTGTGTGTGCCTGCGTGTGTGCGCCCGCTCCTGTGTGTGTGTGTGTGTTTGTGTGTGCGTGTGTTTATTCTTGTTGACAGGTAAACTAACGAATCAATAGATGCGGGTTGAAATAACAACTTCTGGACGGAGGATGGCAAAAATAACCACCGCATAATGAAGAAAGTCGGGAAAACATTTTAATGATAAGTGATTTGACGGCGAGTTGAGTGGAACATTCAGAAACCAAAGTAACACAAAGACTAAAATTATAACCATTTGTGTATAAGACAGTGACAGTACCTGAGACAAAAAGGAATTCATTTGTTCGGGAAAAAAGCCAGGTTAATTAACATGGAAAAGTATGTGGAGCAAGTTGGAAAACTGATTAATATTAAGCGCAAATGTACCGTTGTTCGCTTAAAGCATAGCTAAATTCCTGCATTTCAACACAATGTATACGAACATACGGGCTTACAGGGTGTAGCACCTTTAGCTACAGTGATAACAAAAAATCGGAAAATCAACAATAACTGGATATTGGAATATAGCAAACGAGGAGGGAAACACTTTTCCCCACCGTTAAATAATTACAGGCCCATAACTTCAAATGAATGCTGCTTACGGCACCGAATCACCTAGCAGAAATGGCAACACAGAGCACACAGAACAAACAAGGAGACATCCCCCCAAAAAAAGAGTATTGGAATGTCAGCTTTTCTTCATCTTCACAAAATGAATCCTTTCACAAGACGGCACTCGGTTAATAGAGCTCTCTCTGTTTTCCTTTCAATTAAAGTGAGGTGTTATAGTTAATTAGCACCACTGATTCAGGTTTATTATTATTCCTAACCAAGTCGTTTAGGTAGCGATTATTAATACCGCGTTCTTCAAACTTGTTTTTGCTGCTGATTTTCCAAGCAATGCCTCAGTGTCGTGATAACATTTTCAGTCAATAGTATCACCCGTGACATTGCAAAC
>CM065717.1:65355612-65358112 GCA_033310375.1 Conus canariensis
GTCATTTCTTTTCCGGGTTACATTCACGTGTGAGGTATCATAGCCAGCCTTCTAGATGTGGCGGAAACGTGGCCAAAGAGAGGGGGTATGAAGTGACCACATGCAGGCTCCGTGCTCTGAGTTCCACACAGGATGATTTCTTTATTTTTTTGTTTTTCTTCTACCCGTTCCATCATCCCCTCTGTCTGTGAGCTAATGAGTTTGTTTTTTTTTCAGTGACAATATAAGCCAAGATCCCGTATGCCGCGTGCGCTTCACGCACGTTAAAGAATCCACGGCAACAAAGGAAGTTAACTGAAAAAAAATTGGGAGGTAGGGAGAGGGTGGGGTGGTGGTGATATCTTTGGTAGATGAACAAGAGCGCATGTGGACAAACTGAACAAGTGAAGGGGGGAGGCGGTGGTGTGGGGGAGGAGCCGGGTTGAGGCATGCAAAGAGGCGTTCGGGCATTGTTCAAAGCTACTCTTTACACATTCATGTTGTTCAAAGCTCACGCGACACGGAGATCATATTAGGACTGTTACATGTTACAAAATCCATTCCCTAATGAATTCCAAGCGAAAAAGGTTCATTTCAAACAGGATAAACTCGGCATAAAACTGGATTAATTTTCACAATTAAACGAACTGATTATTTTCTACAAATTTTAAACGAACTGGGAAAAAAAATACTGACCTCTCTTAAAAACTCAGAAATCGCATCTGGTGAAACACGATGATAGGCCTAAGTCTTTTAATGGAGTCTGCTGTGAAGTGTTTATGTGTGACGCAACGTATGCTGGAACACTCTAGAAGAACGTGTTCCTAGTGAATGGCGCATCTCATGGTAAGCACCATGTAACCTTTTTTGTTTTTCTCTTTTTCTTTTTTATGTTGTTGTTTTTTGTTTTGTTTTGTTGTTTTTGTTTGTTTTGTTTGTTAAAGACAGCAGTGTGTGTAAATGGATCTGCCTGTGTAAAATCAGCACAAAAGAGGTTTTCCTTTTGGCCACAAGTTAGGACATCTGGGACAAAGGGTTTATTACCTGCTTGTTGTTCTAGTCCACTCGCACGCATGCTCATAAGAGCGCATCATGGGTCAGTATAGCGCTTCCATCGTGCAATGGCAGTATTTAAACCAGAATGACGCTCTTTCTTAGTCCTTAGAATCCACGTTTAGTTTTCACTGTATCGAGGATGAAATGGGTCTTAAACGAAGAAAGCTGAATTCAATCTAGGTTTTCAAACGTCTTTTGTTTTTTGTTTGTTTGTTTGTGTATGTCTCTTTACATGGCCGTGAAATCGGCACATGGTTTACGTTTAGTATGTTGTAGCTAGTTAGTGTAACCGCACGCTTACTGAGAGCCGCAACAGCGCGCTTATTGGCAGTTGAACGCGCGTGTACAGGCGGCGCGTGTTTATCACGTGTTGTATAGAAAGGAAGCATCGGGTGGTGCTGTTCATTGGAGACAAAGCTGGCCCCTGGAGAGGAGTCCAGATTGCACATACACAATGATGATGTGCAATACAACACAGGGAAATCAATATATAACATATAAAATAAAACGATACAAAGGGAAGGTGATTTTTTTGTTTAATCATTAAGCAGTGTTTCAAAACAAAACCAGTTAAACGCAAACAATACAATAAAGGAGAGAAAAAAATCAACGCAATACAATAAATACAATGCATGAATTTGACACAATGTCCAACATAGTATTTAAGGCATTGTAAGTTTCCTGAACTAAAAATCACTGTAATTGTGTATTGTTTTATTTTGTACTATGTCATGTGATTTTTGTATTGTACTCTATTCCATTGCATTGTCTTGATTTGTGTCGATTTGCTTTCTATCTTTGGTTTTGTACGGTTTTGTTTTGAGTTGAATTGTATGGCATTGCATCATGTTGTTTTGCTCGTGAAAGAATGTGGTGTTTCAGTATTGTATTGAATATACTTTGTGTCTGGTTTTGTTCTTTTTTTGCATGTTGTGTTGTTTTCCAGCATTTAGTTGTTTTGGTTTTCGCTTTTTGTTTGTTGTTTGTTTTTTTTTGGTTTTTTTTTCTTTGTTTTGTGAATTGTGTTTGTTTTCCTGCATTGTGTGTGTGTGTGTGTGTGTGTGTGTGTGTGTGTGTGTGTGTGTGTGTGTGTGTGTGTGTGTGTTGTGTTGTGTTGTGTTTTCTCCGCATTGTATTGTTGTTGCTTTTTTCAATGGAATTGTTCAGCGTTAGATTTTGTTTTGTAGTATACTGTGCTGTATGATTTTATCGTCATATTACTTTACCTGAAAGCCTGGCTACTCTCCACAGAAAGACAGAGTAACATTACAGTTACAATACCATTCATTTGTTTTGTTTTTTTTTGTTTTTCTAATTAATTTCTTTGCTTGCTTGCTTGACCTTTTTTTTTGTTCTCTCTCCTCTCTCTCTCTCTCTCTCTCTCTCTCTCTCTCTCTCTCTCTCTCTCTCTCTCTCTCTTCGAATGCTTGATGTTGTTACATACTGAAGGGTGTTTTTTTTTTCC
>CM065717.1:65368112-65380612 GCA_033310375.1 Conus canariensis
TTAATTCAGCCTCTTACCGTTTTAATTCCCTTTCACCCTCCAGTATGAACAAGATCAATGTTGTTTTTTAAAGCTAGAAGTCTGAAAGGAAATCCTTTCGAATTAGGCACAGCCTGTAGGAGCTACAGCGCCCGGATTTCTTTTTTTTTTTAATTCACTTCCATACGGTTTCACGGTTGTCCAACTATCCTGATGCGATTCATCAGTTTCACGATCATGATTGTTCGCATTCTAGTCCACCAAGCCAGACCTTCTCGTGTCATTTTCGGAGCCCATCCCCAATCGCGTTTTTTTTTTTTTTTTTTTTTTTTTTTACTGTACATAAAAACGCTCGCACGTATATATAAAAATATATATATATATATATATATATATATATATATATATATCACGCAAACATTAAAACCAACAGGTAAAACATCAGGATTTTTAAAAAAAAACAGGATTGAACTTTTTTCTTTTTTTTTTCAGTTTTTTTCTTCTTCTTTTTTCCGCTTAAATCGTCTGCGGACAGCAAGAAAACGGGCCTGCCAGCAGTGAGAGAGTGGTGCTGTCTGGAATTTTAAGGTTTATACGTTATATATGCATATATATATATAAAGGGAGTCATAAGACCCAGGCCACTGCTATTCCAACATTTGTTTACTTGTGAATTTTCGCCCGACTTGGGCTTCTTCAAACAAGCTTCTGATCGTAACCCGAGCAGGGCAAAGCGACAATATCCACACCAAGAGAACAACTCACATGCAAAAAAAAAAAAAAAAAAAAAAAAAGCCCACACTCGCACGCACTCACCGCTTCCACACCCCATCTTACATACATTCTCTGTCTCTGTCTCTGTCTCTGTCTCTGTCTCTGTCTCTCTCTCTCTCTCTCTCTCTCTCTCTCATCACACACACACACACACACACACACACACACACACACACACACACACACACACACACACACTACACACTCACACACACACACACACACACACACACACACACACACACACCCGCACACACACACACACCTACGCACACACACCCACCCCCACCCCCACCCACACACAGAGGCAATTTATACCCCTCAATCAACATACATGTTCCCCCTCTGCCTATTGCTGGCACACTTCACGCCAAAATCAGAATAAGCAGCTAAACTTACACAGAAAGGAATCCTATCAATTGGTCACACATCTCAAGAAATGAAAACATGAATAAATGAATAAATGGAAATGCACTCTCACATCCCCAGTCTCATACATTTAGAAAGAAAAAGCTAAAGCTCACGAAAGATATGCTTACAAAAACTGTTGTGCCTTAATACACCTTTTCTATCATGCAAAAACAGACTAAGCCCCCAGTACATATATACATATATAATTATAAATAAATATGCATATATATGCGTGCGCGGCGAGCGTGCGCCCGCGCGCGTGTGTCTGTGTGTATGTGTCTGAGAGAGAGAGAGAGAGAGAGAGAGAGAGAGAGAGAGAGAGAATGAGAGAGAGAGAGAGAGACTCAGAGAGAGAGAGAGAGACTCAGAGAGACAGACAGACGGACAGAAGGACAGACACGAAGAAGCAGAGCGAGAGAGAATGCACACTCTGTGTGTGTGTGTGTGTGTGTGTGTGTGTGTGTGTGTGTGTGTGTGTGTGTGTGTGTGTGTGTGCAAGCGCGCGCGCGCGCGTGTACGTGTGTGTGCGTGCGTGTGTGTGCGTGCGTGTGTGTGTAAGCGCGCGCCTGCGCGGACGCGCGCGCGTTCTAGTGTGTTTATGAATGCACACGGCTGTCTATATCGGCCGCAAAAGTTTTGGACTACGTCGCATCTTCCTTGAATTGACTGTTCCGTGCTAATCACGATCACCGGCACCCACCCACCCATCCTTCACAGCAATCCGCCGCCTCTTTCATCACGTTGATGGTCAGTCCCTCCATCATCCACAGACTCCGCCAACACCTTATTAACAGACCACACATGGTTCTGGTCGCCTTTGAAGTTGGGTGACAGCCCCACTCACCTCTCTTCCTGAAAACGTTTCCAGATGTGTGGGAAGACCAGACCGCAATTAATAAGCTGCAGTTCCCTCTCCCTCCCCTTCCCCCCCCCCCCCCACCCCTCCTCACCTCCCTCAAATCGGTCTCCAAAACCTTCGCACACAAAAATGACGAGAGCGTCATAGTAGAATAAAGTACTTCAGATTTTCAGGGACAGGAGACAGTGTGTGGTATATTAGCATACCTCCCTGACCCACTTCCACACCTATGTCCACTACCCCCTTCCCACTACTACAATACAAGCCAGTTCCTCACCCCACCCACCCCCCACCCTCCTCTCTCTCTCCCCAGAATCGGTCGGTCAGCTTTCATGTGGTAAACGGAGCCAGTTTTCGCGGTGGGCCATCTCTCTCCTTTACGCGTAGGCGCTGAAGACTGTGCTCTGACCAGCAGAGACACCAGAGGGGCAAGCATCTTCTGTCGGAGAGGTGGAGGCACACGGGAGACCTCTGCCCGGAGCGGTAAACGAGAGCTCATTTGAATCATGTGAGCAAACGGTAACTCACCAACGGAACTCCAACATCGCTTTCGACGTTACCCCCCCCCCCTCCCCCTCCCTCCCCCCACCCCCACCTCCACCCCCCTCGAGCACACAGACCCGCCGTCCTGTCATCCTGCCCGCCATGGTGGCTTGAGGACCTCGTGACGTCATCCTGCACTGATGAGAACTCTCCCTCCTCAGACTGAAGAGCTCTCCACGAGGGGGCGCAGCAGTCTCGGGAGCAAAGACAAAAAGAAAGGGGCCGAGGAGGTGTGTGTGTGGGGGGGGGGGGGGGGGGGGAGCGGAGGGGGGGGAGGGAGGGAGGGAGTCGGGGGGGGAGGTGGGGGTTGGGGGAAATGGGGGGTGAGGAGAGCGGGACGTTTCAGGTCCGGCACACCACTGCGGCGAAAATTGGGCACCGGCCGTGTCTTGTTAAGTTTTGTTGTGAAAGGAGGAGAAGGGGGGAGGTGGGTACTTCCTTGGGGGTGGGGGGACGGGGGGGAGAAGGGAGGGGAGAGGTAGAATGGATAGGGAAAGGGAGGGGTGAGGTAGGGAGAGGGGAGGGGTTGCTGGAAGGGGACGGAAGAGGGAGGGGGGGGGGGGCGGGCATGTGTTCTGGACGTACTACACCAACAACCAGCCCACGCCGATCGTGTGCGCTATGAGCCGGGGACTTACCGGGATAAAAACTGGACGGTTCCTTCAAATGGCGGCGGTTCTGTTGCACCTTCCCTCCCCCCCTTTCCGTCCCCCCCCCCCCCTCTCTCTCTCTCTCTCTCTCTCTCTCTCTCTCTCTCTCTGTTCAGCCGAGGTCTCTGGCCGTTTGTTGTTGGGTCTCCACAGCCCAGGCCTTTCAAGGCGCTGATGAGTTTGTCCAGTTGGAGAGCTGGTCATTCAGCTTAGCCACCCCGGGTGACGGCGGCCGCTGATGAAGCCGGGTGGCTCAAGCACCTCCCGGAGCTTGGGGGTTTGTCTTGTTACGGGTGTCAACCCCACCACCCTTTCCTCCGCTCCTACCTGTCAAATCGCTTGTTGGAGGTGGCAGGGGGGTGTGTGTGTTAGGGGGTAGGACAAACAATGTTTAAATGGCAGGGCGGTAAGGAGTGAGGGAGGGGGGGGGGGGGGAGGGGGGGAGGGTGAAAGGAAGATGGGTCTCCTAAGTGAACATATTGACACCACGACCAGGTAGCCTTGGACGACGGGGGACTATGACGACCGTTACACGCCCTGCTTTCTTGGCGGAACCTCCAGGGATTGGAACTCTCTTCCACGTATAGCCTTCTGCAGAGCTTTCCCACGCTCCTGTGCGTGCTTGAGGGGCGAAGCCTCGTGTTATTGAAAGTAAACATCCTTGACAATATTTTGATTAAGGGGCCGTTTACCTCCGTGACCAAAATGCTTCTCAAACGGCGCTTGTTTCTATAGTCCTTCTCAAACATACCTCTTTCGCGTCGATCAATGGAGGATCGATACATAGATGATTATGTTTATTTCTACCGTTTGCCCTTGCCGTTCCTACCGCTAAGGCTATACCACTACTACATCATTCCGCTTTCATGATTGCACGTTTTACCTGTTCGCGCTATTTCTTGTTATTTGCATAATCTGTGTTTGCTCATAACGTCATCAGTTCTCACTATATGTATCTTTGTTCATGCATTCTTCTTTTAGTTTGCTTTCTCTATCCCTCTCATCTTCTTGTCTTCTTCTTCTTCTTCTTCTTCTTCTTCTTCTTCTTCTTCTTTCTTCTTCTTCTGCTGCTGCTGTTGTTGTTATCATTGGTACTGTTATTATCATACTATTATTATTAATAAGATTATTATCATCATCATTATTTTTATCATCATCATCATCATCACCATCATCGTTAATATCATTATCATCATTATTTTTATTATCATCATCATCATCATCATCATCATCATCATTATTATTGTTGTTGTCTCATTATTGTTATCATTATCATTGTTGTTGTTGTTGCTGCCCAACTGTAGTTGATATTATTTTCTGGTCTTGTTACGTGTTTACTAATTACCTAATTAGTAATTACCTGATTTCCTACGCAGCCGCAGTAACAGCCTGTATTTCCAAACAGTGTCATTTGTGAGCAGCCAAGATCCCCTCTCTCCTCTCTCTCTCTCTCTCTCTCTCTCTCTCCTCTCTCTCTCTCTCAACTTCTATTTTATTTCATAACAGTAGCAGTATAAAAAAAAAAACCTATTGTCGCCTGTAACGCATGCACATTAGTAGAAGTGGAAAATTGCATGGTGTGCACGCATCAAAATCCATTGTAAAAATATTTCAAACATCCTGTCGTCTCCCTACCAGAAGGCAGCTCCACTTGACAAAAGACGTCCACCTTGTGATCATCATTATCGTTTGTATCACACACGCAACGCTCATAAAGTCTGTCTTTTGACACATGAAATCTGCCCTGAAGAGTCAAAACGTTTCTGTCATCCTTTTGACACATGAAATCTGCCCTGAGGAGTCAAAACGATTCTGTCATCCTTTTGACACATGAAATCTGCCCTGAAGAGTCAAAACGATTCTGTCATCCTTTTGACACATGAAATCTGCCCTGAAGAGTCAAAACGATTCTGTCATCCTTTTGACACATGAAATCTGCCCTGAAGAGTCAAAACGATTCTGTCATCCTTTTGACACATGAAATCTGCCCTGAAGAGTCAAAACGATTCTGTCATCCTTTTGACACATGAAATCTGCCCTGAAGAGTCAAAACGATTCTGTCATCCTTTTGACACATGAAATCTGCCCTGAAGAGTCAAAACGATTCTGTCATCCTTTTGACACATGAAATCTGCCCTGAAGAGTCAAAACGATTCTGTCATCCTTTTGACACATGAAATCTGCCCTGAGGAGTCAAAACGATTCTGTCATCCTTTTGACACATGAAATCTGCCCTGAGGAGTCAAAACGATTCTGTCATCCTTTTGACACATGAAATCTGCCCTGAGGAGTCAAAACGATTCTGTCATCTTTTGACACATGAATCTGCTGAGGAGTCAACGATTCTGTCATCTGTATCCTTTCCGTAGGGCCATGACAGGACACACGCAATCATTGGCTTTTTCTTCACAGAGTGTCGTATAACACCGAAATGACTCTCGAATATAGATCGAGCAAAAGACCAAAAAAAATCCGACTGGGAGGGAGCGCGCGTAAGGGTCACACCATTGAAACGTTCTCATTTGATTCCAAAACGCGACCATACTTTCATCGCGTAAGCCTTTCAAAGTAGAAAATAGCCAGCAAAACAATGGCCTCCTTCTGCCTGCAAAAGCCTCAGAACTGTGCTTATTGATTGGCATCGCCTGGACAGAAAAAAGAGAGATGTCTTTGAACGTATCTGGAGCTGTGAGCTCTTGAAGTGGCCGGCTAAAAAAAAAAAAGACCCAACGAACTGTGGAACACAAAAAGGCAGAGAGCAGCGAGAAAGAGTCGGAAAACCAAGTGTCTATGAAGTGGGGCAAATGATATGAAAGCGTATTTTGACTGATCCGTTTAGAGCCGGGATAGGATGGGTGTAGTGTTTCTAGAGGCCTGGAAAAGGAATGTGAGACTGTGTGTGGTACAGTGTGGTCATAAATTGGCATTAAGGATGAGTTCCGTCGTCTGTTGAAGTGTTTGCACTGACTAGTTGAAGACTAGTGTTTTTTGTCTGGTGACTCGTTTGTCCACGTTTCTCTTGGCGGTTCGCTAACACTTATTTAAGATTTGTTGAGTTGAAGACCCTCGTCAACTGCTTTGACTGTGATGTTTTTAGCATTTCCTTTTTCACCTCCTTCTCCTCTTGTTGCTTCTCCCCCCTCTTTCTCCTCCTCCTCTCCCCCTCTTCCTTCTCCCTCTCTTCCTCCTCCTCCTCCTCCTCTTCCTCCTCCACTGTCTTGCTAAGCAAAATGGACAACAAAGAAAGAAAGGAATCATTCACAATGATTGCCGTCTTGCCAGACAGGATCGACCACAAAGAAAGAAAGGAGCTGTTTTTAAATGGCTGGCTGTCTTGTTAGGCCAAAATGAATGACAAGGAAAGTAACGTTTACAATGATTCAATGTCGCTGTCTTGTTAGACAAAATAAAATGACAAGGAAAGTAACGTTTACAATGATTAAATGTCGCTGTCTTGTTAGACAAAATGAATGACAAGGAAAGTAACGTTTACAGTGATTAAATGTCGCTGTCTTGTTAGACAAAATAAAATGACAAGGAAAGTAACGTTTACAGTGATTAAATGTCGCTGTCTTGTTAGACAAAATAAAATGACAAGGAAAGTAACGTTTACAATGATTAAATGTCGCTGTCTTGTTAGACAAAATGAATGACAAGGAAAGTAACGTTTACAATGATTCAATGTCGCTGTCTTGTTAGACAAAATAAAATGACAAGGAAAGTAACGTTTACAGTGATTAAATGTCGCTGTCTTGTTAGACAAAATAAAATGACAAGGAAAGTAACGTTTACAATGATTAAATGTCGCTGTCTTGTTAGACAAAATAAAATGACAAGGAAAGTAACGTTTACAATGATTAAATGTCGCTGTCTTGTTAGACAAAATGAATGACAAAGAAAGTAACGTTTACAATGATTAAATGTCGCTGTCTTGTTAGGCCAAAATGAATGACAAGGAAAGTAACGTTTACAGTGATTAAATGTCGCTGTCTTGTTAGACAAAATAAAATGACAAGGAAAGTAACGTTTACAGTGATTAAATGTCGCTGTCTTGTTAGACAAAATAAAATGACAAGGAAAGTAACGTTTACAGTGATTAAATGTCGCTGTCTTGTTAGACAAAATAAAATGACAAGGAAAGTAACGTTTACAATGATTAAATGTCGCTGTCTTGTTAGGCCAAAATGAATGACAAGGAAAGTAACGTTTACAATGATTAAATGTCGCTGTCTTGTTAGACAGAATGAATGACAAGGAAAGTAACGTTTACAATGATTAAATGTCGCTGTCTTGTTAGACAGAATGAATGACAAGGAAAGTAACGTTTACAATGATTAAATATGGCCGTCTTGTTAGGCAGAATGTATAACAAAGTAAGAAATGAATCGTTTACAGTAAGTGAATGCCGCTGTCTTGTTAGACAGAAGGGGTGACAGAAAAAGACAGGAACTGTTTTTAATCACTAAATGTTGCTGTCTTGTTAGAAGATGATAACAAAGAGAAATAAAAGAACCGTTTACAATGACTGAATGTCGCTGTCTTGTTCGGCAGAATTTATGAGAAGAAAAGAAAAGAGCCATTTCAAATGGCTGAATGTCGTTCCTTTGTCTAGCAGAATAGATGACAAAGAGAAAAACAATTAAAAGGAACCACTTGCAATAGCTAAATGCCGCTCTGCTGTTAAGCAATATCATTGATAAAGAATAGAGGTGGGGGTGGGGGTAGGTAAAGGGGGGGGGGGGGGGGTGCGTGAACTCTTTGCAATGACTAAGCAAGCGTCGTTGTCTTTTAAAAGAGAATGGATAACAACTAAATAAAGACAACGCTTTACAACTAGTAAGAAGAAGAAGAAGAAGAAAAAGAAATGTAAAATTTGTCTGTTTAACAGATGTAATCTATACAACCAGTAAACTCCCTTTCTTCTGCCGTGCTGTGATCTTCATTCCACACGTTACTGTCCAGCAAGTCCATGGTGTGTGTGTGTGTGTGTGTGTGTGTGTGTGTGTGTGTGTGTGTGTGTGTGTGTGTGTGTGTGTGTGTGTATGTGTGTGTACGTGTGTTTGCGCGCGCGTGCGTACGCACGTGCGGGTTGATTACTGCCAGTTGTGTTTGTGTTTTGCTGCACACGACACAGGGACGCACACAGGTTGACATCATTTTGAAATTTTTACATGATTAGTTTAAATTATGTTTGTTCAGGTGTGGTGGTATGTTGATTTTTTTTTTTTCCTCCTGTGTGTTGTTCTCTGTTTTTGTCGAGCACCATGTGCCAGATGACCTTTCTGAATCTAGCGTGTGTTGGTTACATTCAGGTTTAACGTTAACACCCACCTACGGTGGCAGGGCCGAGAGGGGTCATCATTCCAGGAGAGTGGGGGAAGGGGTGGGGCTGTCTTACACTAACTATAATCATCACGTCATCAGAACGACAACACGTTCAGGTGGGGTAGTGAAAAAGGCCCTTTTTACGTTGGGAACATCTAGCGGCGAATTTGCTCCAACAACTGAGGGGACGAGGCACCAGTATGGCTCAATGTAAACTTGTCCTTTTGTAGCATACTTAGCCCTCCATCTATCCCCTCCCCCCCCCTCTCTCTCCTCACCGTCCACTTCATCACACATCCTCTCCCCCCTCCCTCCTCCTCCTCCCCTCATCCTTCCGCCGCTTCCCCTCCTCCCTCCCCCCCCCCTTCCCTGTCTCCCCGTTCCTCCTC
Organism: Conus canariensis; assembly: GCA_033310375.1. Classification (NCBI taxonomy): domain Eukaryota; kingdom Metazoa; phylum Mollusca; class Gastropoda; order Neogastropoda; family Conidae; genus Conus; species Conus canariensis. The sequence goes on from CM065717.1 coordinate 65,377,043, forward strand.
CCCTCCGATCTTCTTCTCTGCCTCCACTGTCCCCAGTCCGCTGTGTCTCCCCCCCCCCCTTCCTTCTCCTCCCCCCCCCCCCCCCCCCCCCCCCCCCCCCCCCCCCCCCCCCCCCCCCCACTTACTATTGCTACTATCTCCATAGTATTTAAATATCCTCTGTACTTTTTCTCCTTATGTCAGTATTGTTTCTATTATTGCTATATTACCATTTTTTTTAGTGTTATTACTATACTATCATTATTATCATGAGTAGTAGTAGGAGGAGCAGTATAGTAGTAGTAGTAGTAGTTGTTGTTGTTGTTGTTGTTGTTGTTGTTGTGGTAGTAGTAGTAGTAATAGCAGCGGTCTCTTTGTTTCATCATCGTAATCATCGTCATCATCATGGTTATTATTATTATTTTTCTGACTCGTATTGTCTCCCCTCCATGCAGCCTCGTTTCCATTCCATATCCATTTGGCGCCCAATTTAAGGGGAAAAAAATGAATGTCTGTTAGTCCCTTTTCATCATCTTGAATATTGTGTGTCTCGCCTAAAGAAGACCAACGAGGTCAAAACGCGTAGTGTTTGTTTTGTGGTTCGTTTGTTCTTTCGGTTGGCGGCACAGTGGTTCTCCTGTTTAAATCTAAACAATCACGTCATCAAGAGAAACCGGGAGAGAGAGAGAGAGAGAGAGAGAGAGAGAGAGAGAGAGAGAGAGAGAGGAGAGAGAGAGAGAGAGAGAGAGAGCTTAGTGGAGGTGGGTATCTTGCGTCAATTTAAATTAGAACAGACACCCAGTGATCACCACCAATGTGCCTCAACAGTAGCACATCATAATGTTCTGATGGGTCGTCTCACGACAACCGGATACTGATTGCTCCTGAGGACTGACGGGGCTGGGGCTGGGGCACGGCAGTTTCGGGTGTGGCTGTGTTTGGGGCTGTAGGAATGAGCGGCGTGGGAGGGAGGCCACTGGGGGTAGAAAGAGGGGAGGGGGTGGAGTGGGTACAGAAAATGAGACAGAGAAGAAGAAGAAGAAGAAGAAAAAGAAAAAGAAGAAGATGATGAAGAATGATGAAGAAATACCGTTCTTTTGAAGAAGAAGAAGATGAAAATGAAGATTGCTGATCAAATATCGTTCTTTTGAAAGAAGAAGAAGAAGAAGAAGAAGAAGAAGAAGAAGAAGAAAAGAAGAAGAAGAAGAAGAAGAAGAAAGAAGAAGAAGAAGAAGAGATGATGATGATGATGATGATGATGATGATGAATGATGAAATATCGTTCTTTTGTTAGGCAGAATGGATGAGGGGGGGGGGGGGGGGGAGCCCGAGGTTACAACCAATAAGAGTCGCTCTCTTGAGTCTGCCCTCTTGCCTATGTTCGTGCACTTGCACTTTGTTAATGGAGGAACAGGCTTTCTCTTCTTTTCCCTCCTGATTTTCCTTTGTCCTTTGTATAGTTTTACACTTCACATCTTTGCTGCAATGCTTCTGCACAGAAACTTTTCTTCACAAAGAGCATCACCTAAAATTGGTGTCACTAAGTCGCAGTTGTCTTCTGTAGTCCTCGCTCGTGTGATTGGTCAGCTAAGGGAAAGCAGCTAGTCTCAATGTTCACATTTACGATTTTGAGATTTTACGATTATATTTTCGAAAGAGAGAGATGTGATATTTGTGCTAAAAACCCATGCTCTAAATCTCTCTCTGTCTCTCTCTGTCTCTGTCTCTGTCTGTGTGTGTTGTGTGTGTGTGTGTGTGTGTGTGTGTGTGTGTGTGTGTGTGTGCGTGCGTGCGTGCGTGCGTGTGTGTGTGTGTGTGTGTGTGTGTGTGTGTGTGTGTGTGTGTGTGTGTGTGTGTGTGTGTGTGTGTGTAAGTGTGTGCGTGTAAAAATATATGATTTCGTTCGTAACATTTTCCAGATTTGTTCCATTTTCTGGCGATGAGTTGCCAAATTGATTGATCCTGAACTGATGAACTCATGGAATTGGGACAGTCAACACTTTACTTGTAAAAAAAAAGAAACAGTTCTGTTCACAATGAATTTAATCAGAGTGTCACAGTCCCTGAAATGTTTGCGCTGCAATGTGTCCTTTTTTGAGTTACTGCTGTTTCGTCAAAAATTCGTTGGAAATGTACATTCAGCCTTTATTAAAAATTGTGCTTTGGGTTTTTTTTTGTTTTTGTTTTTTTTGTTGCTTTTTTTGTTTTTGTTTTTGTTTGCTTAAGATAGATTGGAGACTACTCTTGGTCTGGTTTGATGTTAGGATTCACAGGCCCAACATTGTACCTGTGATATTCCAACAAATCTGAGTTACCAGTCAAAAATTTGTCATTTTTGGATTCAGCGCCCATCAGTTTGAACTGATCCAAGACTAACTATTGTTGGCGTTTTGTTCATTTTTTACAAGTGTGCTACTTTCTACTTTCTCCGCATCACGAATTGGACTAATTAATCACCAAAGGGCGTGCCGCCCATCCCTGGCGGGAACTTCCCACTAATCTTCGCAAGCGAAGAACTAGCTAGCCATCATCACTTTCTCCGCAAGATACGTCTGGTGTAGCAATGATTTCAAAACTGTGCAATGAAACGATGCTTCTGTAAACACAAGACGTCTGTCTGTTACAATTATTTCTGTTCTAAAGTCGGTGTGCGCGGATTTTAGTAGGTTTGTCCCCAAGAACTGGCAATCAACCCGATTTTTGCTGCGCTGTCGCGGACAAGGCGATGACATAGAGCTCCGTCTCCTTGGTCACTCCCTGGCCTTCACTTTCCCCTCCATTTCTTTCTTTCTTCCTGTGGGTTCTGTAATTTTTTTTTTCTCTCTTTCTCTGATTTTTGTTTACTTGTTAATGAATTGATTCAATTATTCACTGACTTACGTATTCATTTTTTTTTGCTGTTTTTTTTTAATGATTATTTAACTATTATGCACCTACATTTTATACACTGCTTTGGAAGGAAAGCATAACATAAACCGATAAAACGGAATTTTTTTTTTGTCTCACTACATCGTTAGTTGTTTTTGTTTTGTTTTTTCTGGACTCGAAGATGTCAGTAGAATCAATTTTGATATGTTTTTGATTTTTGCAAGTATTTTCCTCTTTTGTGTTAACAAGTTTGCAGATATCGTTTCCGCTTCTTCTTCAGTTTGATATTGTTGTAAAACACGGTTCATTTAATGGTGTTCTAATTATAATATTTAACATACTTGGTGTGCTTTACAAAGAAGATTGTTGTAATGAACAGGCAGACAGGCAGGCAGGCAGGCAGGCAGGCAGGCAGGCAGGCAGGCAGACTTACATACATACATGCACACGTACATAGGCATAAATACATACATACATACATACATACATACATACATACATACATACATACATACATACATACATACATACATACATACATACATGCATGCATGCATGCAGGCCGGCAGAGGGCAAAACAATCTTTAAATAGAAATTGGTATTAATCATAACACCGTCTTTCCGTTTGTACATTTTTATAGATGTAAATAAAAAATAAAAAAAAGATAACACGAACAATAGATCAGATGCAAGTATCAACATTACATCAAATGTATCAGATAC
>CM065717.1:65385612-65393112 GCA_033310375.1 Conus canariensis
GGCAACAACAGCAGAGCGATGGATTCTGCAGTGGTGTGTGGCGTTAAGACTAACACACTGTAAGGATAGAGAAATCACTCAAACTGCAGTACACCACAACGCACACACACACACACGTCAAGATTTACAAATCCCATTCCCTTCATTCTCAAACTCTCTCCCGGTCTTCATCATCACCATCATCATCTTCTTCTTCTTCTTCTTTTTCTTCTTCTTCTTCTCTCTCTCTCTCTCTCTCTCTCTCTCTCTCTCTCTCTCTCTCTCTCTCTCTCTCTCTCTCTCTCTCTCTCTCTCTCTCTCTCTCTGTGCGTATGCCTTCAGCCTTATGGTGGTTTTCGAGATCGGCTTAGCTGCTAAACAACACAAAAATGAAACTCGTCAATCATGCTGTCCACCACCGCAGCAATCAGTGCCTTGGTGGTCGTGGTGGTGGTTTGTTTCTGTTGTTGTTGTTGTTGTTGTCGTCGGCGCCGTGTTTTCTTTTTTGTCTTTTTGTTTCACAGGGTAGTAAAACAGACTTAACGTTGTCAACGGAGTGACTTGTATGGGTAAAGTGGGGGGAAGGGGGGGGGGTGGGGGGGGGGGTAGGGGGGGGGGGGCACGAAAAAAAAAAAAAAAAAAAAGAAAAACACGGTGTTCTCCCTTCTTAGCGCAAAAAGAAAACAGACTGGCGTTGTCAGTCAATCGACCCCTTGGGGGCCGGAAAATGTGAAGGAGAAAACACCACCAGAGTAAAAAAAAAAAATAATAATAATAATAATAATAAAAAAAAAATTTTAAACCCTTCTTCGCACATGATAGACCTGCTTTGTCAATTTGCCTTACCAGTGGAGGGGCGGGGGGGGGGGGGAGAGAGAGGGGGAAGAAGAGAGAATGGAAGTGAAGAACCACACACCACCGTGTGTCACACAACTCGAGCCCTGCAGGGAGGGGACGCACGAACGGGTGTCAGGGACGTGTGTGTGTCCGCGCGTGGAAAGGCTCAGTGTTTAGAAGGCACAGACGACCACAAGCCCCCCCGATCAGACCAGTAGTAATCTCCCTTGGCACCTGATTTGTCAGGGAGTGAAAAATGATCACCCCTACAGGTAACATATGGGGGAGGAGAGGGGCGGGGGGTGGGGGGGGGGGGGTTCGGCGCGGTCCAAACACCTTAGCGCCAAGTCCAACACGGGAGACGGTCTGAGCTGCAAGTTGTGCTCGTAGAGTCGATAAAAGTCAATCGGTAGCTGCCGGTTACCCTTTTCCGTTTCTCCAGTGAGTGGGGGAGGACGGGAAGGGGGGGGAGGGGGGGGTGTTGTGGGGGTGTTGTGGTAAGTTCCGGGGAGGGGGGGGAGAGAGGGAGGGAGAGGGGTGGGGAAGGGGGGAGGGGAGGGAGAGGCACGAGGAAGATGATGAAAGGTCAGGGACAAAGGTAAGACGTCTGTTAGCTGCTGTCAAACGACTGGGGTCCGAATTTCTCTCTCTCTCTCTCTCTCTCTCTCTCTCTCTCTCTCTCTCTCTCTCTCTCTCTCTCTCTCTCTCTCTCTCTCTCTTTGGTTGTTGTTGTTTCTGTTGTCGTTGCTGTAATCTTCCAGGCGATTTCCGTCCATTGGAACGCCTGACTCGTGTTTTTGTTTTTGTTTTTGTTTGTGGTTTTTTTTTTGTTTGTTTTTGTTTTTTGTTTTCTTTTATTTTGTTTTGTCTTGTTTCGTTTTGTTTTGTTTGTTTTCTTTTATTTTGCTTTGTTTTGTTTTGTCTTGTCTTGTTTTGTTTGTTTTCATTTTTTTTTGTTTTTTTTTTTTGTTTGTTTTTTTGTTTTTGTTTTTGCTCTGACACACGAAACGTGGATACCGTCTCTGCTTGGTAGTTCAGTTGCCTTTCTGAACTCGCATTGTTTGACCAAAGGTGCTCTTCTTCATCTGTATGATTTTTCTTCCCCTGTCTAACATCTCTCTGCAAATTCCTTGCGGACGTAAGCCTGACCACAACGAGGTGAGACTGTCTGTCACTACTGGGATGAGGGACAGAAATAGAACGGAAGCCTGAAAACGGAATCGGTAGCTTGCTGCTCTCACTGCTTTCTCTGTAACCGTAACGGCTTTTTTTTTTTTTTTTTTTTTTTTTTTTCTTTTTTTACGTTTTGTCTTTTGCATACTAGACCCTTCTCTCCCCCCCCCCCCCCCCCCCACAAAAAAAAAAAGAAGAAAAAGAAAAAAGAAAAAAACAAAAGGAAAAGAAAAGAAAAAAAAAAGTTAAATAATGACTGCCCGATGGTGATTTCCTCGGCTGATAACCACATTTTGCATGCTTTGTTTTGACTTTTAGCACCTTTATTTTGACTTCTTACCTCCTTTAGTTTAACCTTTCTACTTCGCTTTTTGCTTTTTTTTTTTTTTTTTTTTTTTTACATTTCATGCTCTTCGATTTTTTTTTTTTTTTCACTGCACTTTTCCCCACATTTTTCTTGCTTTATTTGTTCACATTTTTTTTTTTTTTGCTTTGATGTTTTTATCTGCTTTATTTTGGCCTTCTGCGTGATTTCTTCTTTTTTTTTTTTTTTTTTTTAGGTTTGTTTGACTTTTAACCGGCATTGTTTTGACTGTCTGCCTGCTTTGCTTTGTCCTTTTCTTTTTTTTTTTTTATTTATCGCTTTGTTGTTATTTTTACCCGCTTACAAAAAACTTCTTTTTACTCGCTTTATTTGCAGTTTTAGGCTACTTTATTCTTTGTAGCTCTTTATTGTGACTTATAAACCTGCTTTATTTCAACGCTTTCCATGCTGCATTTTGGCATTATTTTTTTGTTGTTTATTGCTTTTTTTTTTTTTAACCCTTTCCGCTTTATTGTAACTCTCACCAGTTTGTTTTGATTTTTACCGCTTTAGGGTGTTGTTTTTTGTTTTTTTTTTCACTTGCTTTATTTTTGTTATTTCTCTATTTCATTTTTTTTTTTCTTAATTTTTGAAATATTTTCAGCCTTTGATTTTGGTTGATTTCCTTTTTTTTTTCATTTTGAACTTTCGCTTGCTCTTTGGAACTTTGGACCGCTTTTTTTTTTTTTCTTTTTTTTTTTTTTTTTTTTTTTTTTTTTTTTTTTTTTTGCTGCTTTATTTAGATTTTGTGTCATTTTTTGTTGTTGTTGTTGTTGGGTTGTTTTTTTTTTTTTTTTTTTTTTTTTTTGCTGTTTTTGTCTGTCTGTCTGTTTTACTTTTTACCGCTCTGTTTTATTCTGGGGATGACAAAGAAAGCAGAGTGGCTGAGGCCACTGCCATAACCACCCTCTCTCTGTGTCTCGACTGAGCTTCAAGACGCAAGTGTTGAACAGAGCTGAAGACTTAGGCAGAGCTCCCTTGGGCCGGCTGGCGCGGAACTTATGACAGCGGTAGTTAAGCTGGATGTGGCTGTGTGTTGGGAGAACGGGAGTGAGCTCCATGGAACATACACCGCCGACAGGACAAGAAGGACAAGACAACAAACGAAACAGAATCAGTAACAACAACAGTGATGTTGATGCCAATTATACAATGATGATGATGATGACGACGATGATGATGATGATGAAAATGAAGTAATGATGATGATGATGATGATGATGATAATAATTAAAATGATGATGATGATGATTATAGGAAGAATTGTAATTATAATTACAGTGATGATTAAATGGAGATAATGATGACAACAAAATGAGATGATGGTCGTTACAACAACAACACAACAACAACAACAACAATCATCATCATCATCAAAAAAGTAATGACAATAGTGATCACAATTATGATGACGGGAATTGAATGACGGGAGGCGTGAAGCAGATAGCAAGCATATTTTGTTGGTGTTTAGTTATTATAGTGGATGGTATCGGTTGACATACGTTTGATGTTGTTTGAGATGAGGGAGTGTGTGTGTGTGTGTGTGGTGTGTGTGTGTGTGTGTGTGTGGTGTGCGCGCGCGCGCGCGCTGGCGTGCATGCATATATGTCTGCGCGTGCATGCGTGTGTGTGTGTGTGTGTGTACGTGTGCGCGTGCGTGCGTGTGTGTGCGTGTGCGCGCGCGCGCGCGTGTGTGTGTGTGTGTGCCTGTCTGTCTGTCTGTCTGTCTGTGTGAGATAACCCTCGCGGGGGGGGGGGGGGGGGGGGGGGGGGGCAGCGTTTTTAAAGGAATAAGTGACGTGAATTTGGGCGGTGAGGAACACTGTATCCATTTCCCACTGTCCCTGCCTGTGAGATAGCGGCCGTCTGCTGTTGAACCAGCTGATGTTGTTGGTGTGGTTAGTAGTCCTTGACCATGCGGAGAAGACCAACCTCTGTCACGATGTGAAGAGACAGAACGGAGGATCCGGGGGTCAAAGGAATCACACGGGACTGCTGCTGCGCAGCTGCGGGACTGTATGTGGTTGTTGAAGAAGAGTATTGAAGGTGGGCTCAGTTCTTACCACAGAGCAATTCAAATACAGTATCGGTGTTTTTGTTTTGTTTGTTTGTTTGTTTGTTTTTGATCAGTGTCAAATTGGTTGTAGCGCAGCCGACTGCACGGGACCCCCTCAGCGCTGACTATGTGTAGGGAGAAAAGTTCTGGGGAAAAAAAAATGTTAACAAGGGCAACAGGTCTGTTTGTACAATATGTACATTAGCTGATAATATAATAGCTAAATTACTGATTTTTTTTTTCGTTTATCAAAGTGGGATAACGGTAGACTGTGTTGAGAGCGTCATCCATTCCGCATGGGTTTTCACCTAAAACGACATCGTTAAAACCAGTTTAAAGTGTTTTAAAGAAAAAAAAACGCAATCTAAAAAATTATATGGGGAATCAGATGCAGAAGAATGGAACGAATAGTGTTTCCTATGAACAGTAATCAGCTTTTTGCTACCTAGCTGTCGAATTACAACAGCAAAGACAAAAAGCTAGCACACAATCTATACTGAAGAGACAAAAAAATTGCACAGACTTCACAGAACAAGAAAGGAGAATGGGCCAGAAAGGAAAGACAACAAAATGCTGCACGACAGCAAAGACAGAGATTTGAAAAGTCAAAGTTATACAGAGAGTAACAGAAAAGAGGAAACTGCTGACACAGAATGTCCGAAATGTAGGAGTACAATTTATTCTGTGAAAGCTACCGGCAGTCCCACGTAAGCAGTGATGCGAATGTATTATCCAAATACAATAAGAACGTTACACCAAAACCACAACCTAGGATGTATACACTCCTGTCTCTTTTTTTTTGTTGTTTGTTTGTTTTTGTTTGTTTGTTTGTTAGGAAAGAGTATCATACACAGAGACTATGAATATAATTAAAACAGGACATTGAAAACTGTTTCACACGAGGGATAAATAATACTATATAGTACTTTCAAGGCAAAATCAGGAAAATAATTTTTTTTTTAACTTAATTCAAATGGACGACCATCATAATTGATAACAGACTTAATCCAACTGGATAAAAAAAACATAATTACCGTGATTTACCGAAGAGACCAACGATTGCTATTAAAGCTCCTTCATTTACTGAATTCGTGTAGTACAAAAGAAATGCCAGAGTCTAGCGCAAATACATGAAGAACACTGTTCGCACAAACTAAGTAGTCGAACACTCGGAAATTTACAAAAAGGGTTTAGTCCTGTACTTTCATCCTCAGCTTTGCCGTCTTGACAATGTTTCAAGTGGACACAAGGTCTAATACAAAATATGAACTACGTAACAGTGACAGGTGTAATGGAATTATCTGTACATTGCCCCGTGGTTTTAAAGATAAAGTCTACACAACAAACATCGATTATGGTAATTTCGTGTGTGTGTGTGTGTGCGCATACCTCCGGATTGTCGATGGGGTGAAAAGTAAAAAGAATAGTTTCAAAATGCACTTATATTACAGACAATACAATAAAATATAATAATACAAATGAAGCTCATATAAAAGCACGTGAAACTGGAATGATTCAATCTAAAATTCTTACAGATGTGGGTCTTATCTTGTGCAATGTTCACTAGATGAGTGTGGGGGTGTGTACAGTTTTTACTAAAGCAACAGGGTTCACTTCGAAAGCTTGAAAAACAAAATGCATCCATTAAAAGAATTCCAGATAAATTGCACTTTAATTTACGATGCTCTAAGATGAAGAAAAAAAAAAGGCCGTAAATCTTTTTTCAGCGCTTTCAAGCGAAATGCATCTTGAACTGGACTTCGAGCTTCAGCAAATCTACTTCTTAAAATGAAAACAATACAAGTTTATGAAACGTACATGGAACGTTTAAAGGTACGCAGTTTCCCGAGTATACTACATGATCTATGAAGAATCTTCTAGTCTACGGCAGAAAATATTAAAGAAGCAAGGAGATAGTGAAAATACTTAACTGAAAAATTAAAAAGGCTAATTACCTTTAGTACTTACAAATGGTTAAAACACCTGAAGAAACTGGTAGGGAAAAAAAAAAGTCGAAAGTAAATCTAGGGAAAAAAAAATTAGATGCGAAATATGTTACAAGCTCGAAATGTGTAGAGCCTGTTTTGTGATTTGTTTGTGTCTTCGTTTGGCGGCTGAGTAATTCCTTTTTGCTGTTATATATATATATACATATATATATATATATATATATATATATATATTATTACAATTTATTGAAAACAAACTGAAAATATAATAACAGATCAACTGAATATAACAACAAAATAGCAACAGATATTGCAAGGACTAAAAAAAAAAAAAAAATCACTCAGAAAATATGGGACAATTAAAAGATGAAATTCGAAATGCAATACGCCAGATTCGACAATAATATCAGAAGATATCTTCAGTACATTTCATAATGCCGGGATAATATCCTTGTGAATAGCAAGCAGGTGTGAATGTTGCCGTATACTAAAAAGTGTGCCCGCTGAACCCAAAATCTAAAGAGGTGTTATATAAACAAACGCGGTAGAAAGATGTTTGTTGTTGGTGATGAAATATTGGATTGGAGCATTTCAGAATATCCGCAAGAAACCAATAATCTCATCACAGAATATGCTGGTTTTAAAAGAGAAAATAAACAAACAAACAGAGTAGTGTGTCTTATCGTCATACTGAGCAAACTGGTTTATAATGTAATAAAAACAAAATACAAGAGATTTTACTTGAATCGAAGAAAAGAGCACTACACAGGACACATCTTATTTACATTGTCGATTTTTTTTTCACGTTTCTTTATCAGAGATTTAACTGTTGCTTTATTGATTTTCAAAATACACTGATAGTATTCGGCGTGAAGATACACTAGTGATGCTGGACCATCTACACTAACAAGTTGTTCTAGTTCTGTTATCATAATCTATCCTAACGTACAGGGCTTTGATAATGGATGCTGTTTTTTTTTCCATTATTTAATGAACTGATAAAAGCATATATTGAGCTGGAATTATGATAGAAAGGATAGGCTGCATCAAGGTGGCACATCAAGTCCCACACTATTCAGTGTCTTGTATAACACATATTGCCAAAGACACTGGAGGTGTTGCTTCACCGTTCTCATGCAGGC
>CM065717.1:65405612-65410612 GCA_033310375.1 Conus canariensis
AGTTGGACGGCTTGAAAACCCTCTCTGTCCACCCACCAGTACATAGGTACTTGATTCAGTTCAAGGAAGGCCAAAGGGGCGGAAGGAGAGAGCTTGGCTTCGACCTTTAAAACGGTTTGCCCTAGGCATAGCTAAATCTACGACAGTTCATTGACAGTGCGGAACTTCAACCTTTAACCTCATAATCAGTGGAAAAGATTTGGAGTTTTGGAAGGGGGTGGGGTGAGGGTGGATATGCTTGATGGCACATGAGTTGAGGCAAGGTGTCACATTTGCATCAGTCTCTGGAACGATTTTGCAGTTGAGACCTTCTCTGAGGAAGACCGATGAAATAACACAAAATGAATTTGAAAAGTTACTGATAACGCACCGCCATAAAAGAAAAAAAAAAAAACGTTGACAAACGAGTCGCAAGACCAAACACGACGCGTTTCGACCTCTTAAGTCTTCTTCAGGCAACATACACAACACTGAGGACAACGGAAATGAACGAGCAGTCACTTACCTTCATCCAATTCGGCGCCAGATATGATTCAACAAAATAAGACAAAAACCACAGATTTTAGGGATGGGGAGGGGGGAAGACATTAAGCGATTTTAAAGAAATGAAGATGTTGGTAGTGAATGGTAACTGCGCCTTAGGATTTCATGTAACAAACTCCTGTATTCTCATTCTGCAATGTGTGTGTGTGTGTGTGTGTGTGTGTGTGTGTGTGTGTGTGTGTGTGTGTGTGTTGTGTTGTCTGTCTGTCTGTCTGTCTGTCTGTTTGTCTGGGATACATGAATAGTTTAAAAGAAAAACGATGGTAAATTTCTTGGACCCCATTTAACATAACTATTTTTTTTTTTTTTTTTTTTTTTTTTGCTTTTCTTTTTGTTTTCTTCCTTTGTTTATTTTACTTGGAAACGTAAACAAATCAGTTGTCACTGTCTTTGAAAATGGTCGCATAGGTATACAAGTCAGGATACAGATCAAATAACATTGCTACAAGTATCATAATGGAAATATTATACCAATGACAATTGCAATAATGATTTAAATAGAAATAGCAACAACAAGAAAAGAAACAAATAACAAAACAAAAAAAATTAATGACAACAATAGCAACAATTATGTATAACAACAGTTAGACAAAAATAACGACAACAATAACAAATAATGACTAGAATAGTAATAACAACAATGACAATTTTTTTTAATCTCATAACGCCAACAACCACAATTTTTTTTAAACATATAATTAACATTTACCATAGAAAACAAGCAAAGAAAAAAAAAACAGAAAAAAAAAACAGGAAAAAAAATTAAATTTACGCGTTTGCTTTGAAAGCGTGTGTGTATGTGGGCGCGCGCGCGCGCGCGCGCGTGTGTGTGTGTGTGTGTGTACGTGCGTGTGTGTGTGTGTGTGTGTGTGTGTGTGTGGATGTGAGGGGGAGACAGACAGACAGACAGACAGACAGACAGACAGACAGACAGACAGACAGACAGAGAATATAGATTGCAGTAGTTTCATTTCAACAGATTCAAATGACACGGGGTGACTTGCGTGTTTTCTTTTCATAACCCCCCCCCCCCCCTCCACACACACACACACACACACACACACACACAACACACACAACCACCCACACTCCTCCCCACCTCCTCATCTTCTTCTCCCTCTCCGTCTCTGCTTCCTCTCTCTCCTCTCTTCTTGTTCCTCTCTCTCTCTGCTCTCTCTCTCTCTCTCTCTCTCTTCTCTCTCCTCTCTCCTCTCTCTCTCTCTCTCTCTCTCCAGTGTCGCACGGTGGTAATGCTAGTTATACTGACGGTGGTGAGAGTAGTGGCAAAAGCAAAGGTCAGATAAATGAATATTATAGGAAACTGCCAAACAGAGACAGAAAACGAAACATGCTGTCTCTCTCTCTCTCTCTCTCTCTCTCTCTCTCTCTCTCTCTCTCTCTCTCTCTCTCTCTCTCTCTCTCTCTCTCTCTCTCTCTCTTACCCATCGCCCCATGTGTGGCAGTTGTCAAGTTAACGAGCAGCAAGAAGAAGTGGACAAACCCAGGGGCCTTAGGGATCGATTTTAGAATTCAGGGACGCGCGTCCCCCGCCCCCCCCCCCCCCCCCCACCACCACCACTCCCTCCCCCGTCCCCTTGGCCAAAGGGGACTGGGGGCGATCCCCTGGCGTGGCCACTTCACGTCACTCACTCCCTCAATGGCCATGGCCAGGGCCTTTGGCGGCCTGTGGACGCATCGGTGCTTTTTTTTTTTTTTTTTTTCTCCCTTTTCTTTCTTTCTTTCTATTTTGTTCCAGTGACAGTTTTTGGTGTGATCCGTCTGACGACATTTCCGCTTTTGTTTGGGAAGCGGGCGCGTGCGTTCTGTGGCTGGGGGAGGTGTTTTGGGGGACATTCTTTTTTTTGTCTTTCTCTGTCATTTCTGTCAGTTTGTCTGTCTGCCTGTCTCTTTCTCCTGCCCGCTCTCTCTCCCCCCCCCCCCCCCCCCCCCCTCTGTATCGCTGTCTGTTTGATCTGTCTATCCCCGTGCCTCCGTTTTCTCTTGTCTGTTTGTCAACCTGTCTGTTCATCCAGATTTTCAGATCGTTGGTTGCATTGTCTATTGAACAACTCTGGTTTGAATGAACTGTTTCCTGTCTGCAACTTGTCCGTGAGTAGACAGGATGAAGAATAATCGTTAATCAACTGAGGCACAAGTGTATCAATATGTTCGTAGGTGTTAGGAGTAGGAGCGGAAGATTTTTAACCATAAATTGCGTACGTCTGTTTTCGGGAAATTCTCGTAATTTCTTTTTTTTTTTTTTTTTTTTTTCTCTCCGTCACCCAATTTGACCCTGTCTTTTTTTTTTTTCTTTACTGTCGTTCATTTTTTCTTTTTTTTTTTTTTTTTGGGGGGGGGGAGGGGGGTGGGGGTGGGGGGTCGTTGTGATCTAATCCGTCTGTTTTCGTTCTAGAAACGTACATTTTTTTTTTGTTTACCTTCACCCTATGGCAGTGCCGGGATGCATTCTTTCGGCTGCAAACCTTGGTACCAGTGATTTCCTCTTTTCTGTCATCCTGTCTTTCCCCCCGTTGCTTCACTTTTGGCCGCAGTGTTTCTGCATTTGTTTTCATTTATTCATTCGTTCTCATTTCGTCTAAGAAAATCTGTACACTTTCTCAATAGTGTAATAACAGTGTTCTTGTTGTTGATGTTGTTGTTGTTGTTGTTGTTGTTTCGTTTGTTTGTTTTGCTTTTGTGACTTTTGATTTTAGTGAACAGGCAGTGAAAGAGTTCGATCAATGAAAAGGGCAGTACCTGTCCTTTCTGCGGGGCAGGGGGTGGGAGAGGGTTGGGGGCGCGCGCGGAATAGCTCAGTTGGTCGAATGTCGGACACGTGGTCCTGTCGATCCTGGGATCACGTGTTCGAATCTCTGCATGGCTGTCCTGGTACCGGGGGGGGGGGGGGGGGGGGGGGAGGGAGGGGGATTTCCTTGGAGTTAACATCGGTTCTGACTCCATTTCCAGAAAAGTCCTTCGAATGAGACCATGAACCTAGGTTCCGTGTGTGACCCCATACATTTTACACGCGCATAAAATTCCATCATCAACTTTCGGAAGAATAGGCGGTATGCGGTTGGAATGGACGACACGTAGACACACGGCATGCATTCTCTGTGCGAGGAGGTGGGTGGGGGGATTTTTTTTTTTAAATTTGAGTGATGGATATAACACTGAATCAAAGGGTGACGACTGAATGTAACGCCAGCAGGCAGTTTCTTATTCAGCTCTGCCAGGTAGGCAGCCCGTTGCGTAAATCAAAGCATGGATTGTAGAGCGATTGGAGCTTGCTGGCTGACTGAGGACAGGTGCTACATCAATACTCTGATAATAATAATAATAATGGTAATACAACAACAACTACTACTACTACTGCTGCTACTGCTACTACTACTGCTACTACTACTACTATTACTACTGCTACTATATTACTGCTACTAACTACTACTGCTGCTGTTGCTGCTGTTGCTTCTATTACTACTATTACCACCACCACCACCACCACTACTACTACTACTTCTACTACAACTACTACTACCTGCTGCTGCGTGCTGCTGCTGCTGCTGCTACCACCACCACCATCACTACTAAATCAGCAGCAGCAGCATAATAATGATTAAGACAGTAATTGTAATGAAAACAATTATAATAGATAATAGCATTTGATAGCATTTCGCTTTGCTGTTGTAGTGTTGTTTTCGCTTGCTTTGTTGCTGTGCTGCTGGCTGTTGCTGCTGCTGTGCTGCTGCTGCTGTGTGCTGCTGCTGCTGCTGCTGTGCTGTAGTTTTGTTTTGTTTTTACGACTATGAAAATCTCTTTGAAATAAACGAAGCGAACCTTGCTGTTGCCCTCAGTGCGGCCCGACTTCTTTTTTTTTTCTTAAGAAGAGAGATATTTATGTTGATATATTGTAAACTGTTAGGCAAAGTCCTAGTTTAGCAGCCCCAACCCCCTACCCCCAGCCCCTCCTGCATCCGCCGGCTTTGGATAAGCCTTGCCACGGAAAGAAGCCATTCCAAACGGACGCTTTATGGTCGGCTGGATATAATACAACTGAGGCTGAAAAATGAGAAGAAAAAAAAAAAAGAAAAAAAAGGACGAAGTGCTATGTACATGCCATTGTCACGACCTTGGCCATCAATCCATAATGAATAGAATCACACAGAGGTTCTCTGACCTCTGACCCAGTCATCCTGACCTGGAATATCCTGATCACAAGCTGAACGGGCGCACCAGCCAACACAGTGACACTGCTCGTGATTCAAGAGGGAGAGGCAGGATGGAAGGTGGAACAAATAAATAAGTAAATGAATAAATGGATAGATGAAGAAATGAATGAATTAATTACTTAGAGTCAAAATAGGTCATAATTTATGAGTTGTGAGACTGTGTGTATATATGCAGTGTGTCTTTTGGTTGTTTTTGTATAAAGGGTTTTTGCCAATTGATCATCTTTC
>CM065717.1:65413112-65425612 GCA_033310375.1 Conus canariensis
ACAAACTTTGACAAGATCTTCATTTTGAACCCCGATATCCCCATCCCATCCCATCCCCGCCCTCCTCCTCCTCCCCCCCCCCCCCCCCCCCCCCCCCCCTTTTTTTTTTTTTTTTCTTTTATTTTATAAATAACATCTGCGACAGCTCCCCCACCCCTTCCGCTTCAACAAAATCTGCCCTCTTTCCTCCCCCCCCCCCCCAACCCCCACACCCCCCCCCCTTCCCCCGTCCACCTTTCTCGCGCCGCCTCCCGCATGCTGACAATCTGTTGCATCCTAACCTCAGTTGGACTCCCCTTTCATTGGCACTTGATCCGCCCCTGTACCCAGGTGTCTGACAGCGGGAGAATGTCCCGGCTCTGAGGCTATTGCATGGGCCATGGGCATCCTGACCTGGTTCTGAGGCTATTGCATGGGCCATGGGCGTCCTGACCTGGCTCTGAGGTTATTGCATGGGCCATGGGCATCCTGACCTGGCTCTGAGGCTATTGCATGGGCCATGGGCGTCCTGACCTGGCTCTGAGGCTGTTGCATGGGCCATGGACGTCCTGACCTGGCTCTGAGGCTATTGCATGGGCCATGGGCATCCTGACCTGGCTCTGAGGCTATTGCATGGGCCATGGGCATCCTGACCTGGCTCTGAGGCTATTGCATGGCCATGGGCGTCCTGACCTGGCTCTGAGGCTATTGCATGGGCCATGGGCGATCCTGACCTGGCTCTGAGGCTATTGCATAGGCCATGGGCATCCTGACCTGGCTCTGAGGCTATTGCATGGGCCATGGACATCCTGACCTGGCTCTGAGGTTATTGCATGGGCCATGGACGTCCTGCATCCACTGACAGTTTTGTTCATACCCGTAACAGAGAACAACTACACGTTCCAGTCTCAGTTATGAGTACCATGTCTGTGTGTGTGTGTGTGTGTGTGTGTGTGTGTGTGTGTGTGTGTGTGTGTGTGTGTGTGTGTGCGTGGTGTGTGTGTGTGTGTGTGTGTGTGTGTGTGGAGAGAGAGAGAGAGAGAGTGGAGTGTGTGTGTGTGTGTGTGTGTGTGTGTGTGTGTGTGTGTGTGTGTGTGTGTGTGTGTGTGTGTGTGTGTGTGTGTGTGTTTCAATGAATAAGGCAGATTTCAGTTGGCTGGTTGTTTGCTTATTTGTTTGTGTGAGTGTTTGGTGTTTGTTTGGCTTCGTTTGTTTTGAAACAAAAGCGTCTTTACTTGGCATTCAATTTTTTTCCATCTTTATGCACTTCCTGCCTATCTGCTACTCTCTCTCTCTCTCTCTCTCTCTCTCTCTCTGTCTGTCTGTCTGTCTGTCTGTCTGTCTGTCTGTCTGTCTCTCTCTCTCTCTCTCTCTCTCTCTCTAACATACACACACACTCTCCCCCCCTCTTCTTCTTCTCTCTCTCTCTCTCTCTCTCTCTCTCTCTCTCTCTCTCTCTCTCTCTCTCTCTCTCTGTCACACAGTAGTATTCCGAATAAGTATTAGCTATGCTTGCGTGCAGTTGCTCGAATGCTAAGATGACTGTAATTAACTTGCAACCCCCTTCACGAGGGGCTATGGGCCTAAAATGTGAATAAATTATCTTGAGTCTTGAGTCTCTCTCACTCTCTCATAAACACACACACACCCACACACACACACACACACACACACACACACACACACAAAACACACAAAACACACATCAAGTAAAATGAGTACCAATCAAAGTCAAGGCGCTATACTTTTATTGCAGGCTTTTGAATTGTTTATCTTTCTATCAGCAGATGCTGCGGTCCCGGCCCCGAGGTCTCAAATTATCATTTGACTGCACGCACCATTCAATAATTCAGATCGTACCCTCACAGCGCTTCAGTTCAAAAAAAAAATCAATGTGGAAAAGCAAACATCATGTACAAAAGGGCAGTGATTTACCGTGAGAAAAAAGGTGGCCATATTACGGCTCAGCAGTGCCTTTGCTAGATGTGTACAAGTATTCAGGTATATTCTTCTCTGCTCCATTGAGATTTGTTGTTACAAACGGAGCATAGCCAGCTGGGTCATAAAATGCTTTGCTTTGTGTCACGAAAAAATAAAAAGAATGTTATATGTTCCAGAAATGGAATGATCACATTCAAACTAGCGAAAGTTTTAAATCTGTACTGTAGGACGTTTAACAGTACATTTTGCGTCCAATATTATTTAGCGTTAACTATGGATCAACATTTGAAACGGAACCACAAGGTAGAGATCAGGGGTTTTAGATTTAAGGGTGGTAAGTACATCGTTTCAAACACCAACACCTTCATCCGTGATGATCGGGTTTGTCCTTTACGCGGCCAAATAGCTGAAATGAAATTCATTAGATGTTTTAGATTGCTAAGCACTCGTAAATATTCGTAGGACTCTTATACAGATTAAGTATTTTCACAGTTTGAAAGTTGAGAAAGCACCGGAGGGAGCTGAAACTGGAGAATAAAACCTGAGTGACCACACCGCCAAAGGAAAGGATCACAACGCAGAAGCAAAGTGTTTCGATCATTTGGTTCACTTCCGTTCACACGGACGGATGGACGGACGGACGGACACACATGTTCTTCTGCCTGTCGGTGGCCGCAGCTGCGTTCATAGTAACATGGACTGCCCCGTACGGACTGGAAAAAAAAGTAAGAAAAAAAATCTGTAGTGCGCTTGCGCTTTTCTTCAAACTGAGAATAAAGCCCTGCACAACTGTAACATTATGAACTTGTTAAAGGAACACAACAAATCAGAGAGAGAGAGAGAGAGAGAGAGAGAGAGAGAGAGGTTAAAACATAAATTCTTTGTACATTAAATGGGGTGAAGGGTGGGGCTAACGATTGTCGTCTGCTTTACAGATCTATGAATTCGAGATGTCATTTTGTCAATTACTGCGTTTGTTCGGACAAACGACGACAGTCATGTCACGACTGAAATGGCTCTTGATGGTCGTTTCATGGTAATCTTCAAGGAGAGGGGTCCTTATTATTGAGCGCTTTTCAAGCAATATTTTCGTAGTATCTGACTGCAGGGCAACCTAAGTAACGCATGTAAACTGTTATTTTAACTTTTTCGTCTATATCTACGCAATTAGTTATGAAATAATATCACGAAAAATGTCAATGTAAATAACGGTAAAAAGACGAAAGTGGAGTCAGAAAAATAACATATGACGTTACTACGCTCAATAATAAGGACCCCTCTCCTTGAAGATTACCCGTTTCATTAGACACAAGTCCGAATCTGAACTGCAGAGATCAGTTTTCCGTCGTCTGTACTTTCGCGCTTCTCAAGGAAACGCAGTGTGCTATCAAAGTATATTGAAAGATTGAAGAGCCTGAAAATTCTCTCCCTTTATGAAAGGATCGAAATAAAAGTGCATGCACATTCATAAACAGGCTGGACGAAGGGAGGGGGGCGGAGAGGGTTCATGATGCCGGAAAACACACACACACACACACACACACACACACACACACAACCCCACACACACACACACACACACACACACACACACACACACGTCTGGCAAAAAATGTCTGTTTTGGTTCTAGCCGTGTGGAAATCCCCTCAATTGTTTGGGTTTCATTATCATTATCATCATTATTGTCATCATTATTCTTGTTGTTATTATTGTCTTTATCGCTCGGCCAGAAATTAAAATGAATCGGCACAGCCTTTTGTAAGGCAGCATTCGTCCCCCCCCCCTCCCCCCCCCCACACACACACACCCTCCTCCCATCCTCACCCCATACCCACCCCTTCCCTCCTATGTATAATTTGGAAGAGGAGCAGCCATGCCCTTTCTATGTTAGTATCAACGCTTTTTCACATCAATACAAGAAACAACGATTGATGTGCACGTTTGATCTCCAAGGACAGTCGTCTGCGTCCGTCCGTACTGTTATGAACGCGCCACAACAAGCCGAAACGCGTTGCTTCTTCGTTATCATGTGCTTGTTCCGTATGATTTTTTAGTCTAGTAATTCAAACTCTATTCGCTGAGTGTTATACAGAGCCTTATTTTTTTATAGTTCAGTTTGGTCGTGTCTTTACTTACAACAATTCTGCTTTTAAATCTAGCACTGTCTTAAGAGTGTGCATTCTTGTACCTGGTATAAATCTCGTATTATATAGCTTGGCGTTTAGAATATCCTCAAAAGGGGCTTAGGCCTATTAATGAATAATGTATCCAAATCTCTCTCTCTCTCTCTCTCTCTCTCTCTCTCTCTCTGTCTGTGTGTGTGTGTGTGTGTGTGTGTGTGGTGTGTGTGGTGTGCGCGCGCATGCGCGTGCGCGTGTGTGTGCGAATCCCTACTCCTCCTTGCTCCCAACTCACATACACACAGGCGTGCGTCATTGGCCATTAGGCCGATGGTCTCCCTTGCAACGTGTCCACAATCACAGTTGTCCCCCGTGCCTCTTGACCTTCCTGGTCTCCAGGAGGTGGGAGGCGTGAAGAGCTCACTCCAGGGACTGCAGCTCATCGGCAATGCAAAGCGGATGCAGGCGTGACGTATTCGGCCTCACGACCGGGGAGCAGGGCACGGCGGTGCGTGCAGTGTTGACACAGCGCCTCGCCCGCCCCGCGTCCAAACTGCTTCACTTCCCTGGAAACATCAGCAACGACTGGCCAGGTCCCCTCTTCTGGGATGAGGAGGGTAGAGGGAGCAGGGGGTGGGGGTGAGGGTGATGATAATAGGGGAGCGAGACTGGGTTAGGGAGGTGTGGGGGGGGGAGGGGGGGGGAGGCTTGGGTTGTGGAAAGAGGAGGAGGAGGCAGGAATGCTTTCGATACAGACTGGCAAGTGTTGTGGATTGGTTGCTTGGTTAGTTCGTTGGCTGGCAGGTTAGTGAGTTGGTTGCTTGGCTGGTGGGTTGTTGGTTCGAGGGCTGCTTGTTTAGAGCGTTGGTTCGTTCGTTTGTTGGTAGGTTGATGGGTTACCCGATTGGTAGGTCCGTTGGTTAGTGAGATGGTTAGTTGGTTGAAAGATGGTTAGCTTGCTTGTGGGTCAGTCGGTCGGCCGTACGTTGGTTGATCAGCGAGTTGGTTGGCTCGCTGGTTGGTTGATTGGGGGAGGGGGGGGGGGGACTGGTGATCAAGAAAAGTTTGGGAAGATATATTACAGGAGCGTCTGATACAGAAGAGTTAAGGCGAAGACTCCAAAGACCGCCAGGGGATATTTAGAACTGACCTATGGTGTCCAGAGGATGGTCTGGGCCACATCTGTGACACATGTAGTGTCCGAGGATGGAAGGATTAGGGGCAGTCCGGTTCACATCTATTTACAATGTCACGGGAACAATTTGCGGCAAGATCTGTAGTGTTCGAAGGGGGTTGGGGAAACGGAGGCAAGAAATAGGAGGGCGGGGGGTGGGGGCAGAGGTACGGGTTCCTGTAAGGAAGCAAAGTGCGTGATATCAATTTTTTAATTGATGAATAAACAAGCGAAAAATAACCAAAGAAACAAACAAAAACCCTCACATTTTCAGTCATGAAAAACAAAAAAAAAACTTGATGTGTGTCTCCAGTCTAGCAGTCAAGATGGACGAAGGATTTTTGTCGGGTATCCTACAGGAAATACACCATCACCATAAACACTGAAATACTAACTAGGATTAGATTGACCAGAAAACTTTACAAGAGGCCTAGGTTAAACGTTTTATATGTTCAGACATAAACATGTATAGACATGAACGATATCTTTATTTTGA
Organism: Conus canariensis; assembly: GCA_033310375.1. Classification (NCBI taxonomy): domain Eukaryota; kingdom Metazoa; phylum Mollusca; class Gastropoda; order Neogastropoda; family Conidae; genus Conus; species Conus canariensis. The sequence continues at coordinate 65,418,824 of CM065717.1, forward strand.
TCGTTATAAATGAAAATGAAAAACTGTCTTTAGGTGGGAATGACCATTTAACTGTGAGACTGTTTTATCATATCACATATGTATCGCTCTCCACCTACCCATTTGATTCCCCATTCCGTGGAATGCACTATGTAATCAGCCCTTTAATATTACATAAACATCATTGTGGGCGTTGTTTGGCACATGACATTAGACACAAACATTTTACTACTGACCCAAGGGATCCTTTTCTTCAAACTGACAATTTTTTATGTATTCGGGAGAGGAAAGATCCGATTCCTCTGTTTTTTCCCCGAGTTTTTAAAATTGTTGATTGATTCTGATTATTCAGTTTTCCTGCTCTTCATTCTATTGTTGTTAGTTTGAGCAATAGTAGGGCGTATGTTAACGCATTCAGTAGTGAAATTCACTTCATAATACAGGGTAAATTAAACGTGGACCGCTGATCTTCTCTTCCAAACAAACGACTACACCAGATTTTATGAGGAGAAGAAACTGTTCTTTTTGAAACAGAAGACTGAAGTGTTATTGATGAGGGGCAGATGTTATCAATACTGAGATTTGCTGGATTGTTGTTGCGTGGTGTGTGTGTGTGTGTGCGCGCGCGCGCGCGCGCGCGGTGTGTGTGGGGTGTGTGTGTGTGTGTGTGTGTGTGTGTGAGTGAATGTGTACGCGTGTGTGCGTGTGTGTGTGTGGGTGTGGGTGGGTGTGTGCACGCACGTGTGTGCGTGCACGCGTGTGTGTATATGTCTGTGCGCTTTTTTTTAAAAGATGATATCCTCACCTCATTAATTTAAATACAGTTTGTTGTTGTTGTTTGTTGTTCAAGAGAAATACCAGTTTATGGTCTGTTTATATACTTGTTTTTTTCTTATGACAAATATTTTCACATCATTGGGAGGTGGGGGGGGGGGGGCGGGGGGGGGGTGGGGGGGGGGGGGTAATATTTTTTCTTTATTTATTTTTCAGTGGCGCGGGGTTTTTTTTTTTTGTTTTGTTTTTGTTTTTGTTTTTGTTTGTTGTTGTTTTGGGGGTTAGTTTGTGCGTCCGTTTGTTTGTTTGTTTGTTTCCTTTAATGAAGATTAAAAGGAAGGTATGTGACTGAAACTGAAAGATGTTCTTTTTCTGATTGTTTCGCTATAATTGCCTACATGTATCATTGCCTATACGGTTTGTTTTTTTTCTATTCATGTCAGAACTCCTGAAGACGGTCTATGACCGAAACGTTGCAGATTTTTGTTCTTTTTTTTTTTTTTTTAAATCTTCTGAGAATCCTCAAAGATATTTTGCATTGTTCACAGATCTGCGGTCAAAAATCTGTTTTATTATGTGAGCCATGTGCGCCCTTGCTTTAGAAAACAACAACAACAACAACTTTCTTTTTAGTGTGTGTGGTTTGTGTTTTCTTTCAGCTGTCATCATTACTGTGTTCTATCACATACATTATACACGGTCTTATTTCTTTTGGAATTTGATGTCAGCACTTTAACTGTTGCTTCTTACGTGACGTGTACTTCCGTGCAGGCACCGGTGATGATTTGGCATTTAACACGAAGGTTGATTCACGGCGAACTCGCAGCCGGAACCGAGATACGACAGAATCTAAACCTTTGCGTAACACTGTCTGCACGAAAATTCTGTCAAATGAAAAGTTAACAGACAGTTAAAAGCTAAAACTCAACGTTAAGTATCTTTCCGAAAAAGATGGTTGCAAAGTTTCTCTATAAGAATCCCTAATCCCCTACCCCCACTCCCCAAGGGAAAAAAATCAAGCAAAACAAAACTCTGACACGCCTATATTTGCCTAATATTTTTTTTTCTTTTTATGTGCTTTTGACAAAACCACATCAAATTATATATTATCACTGAAACGAACCTTAAATTTCTGCAAGCTTTACTCTCCTGACTGAAAATCAATGAAACAAAGCACTCAAACATTCAGCGTTTATTAAGACAAAAAAAATTCTCTCTTCTCTGCAAAAACCTTTTACGAAAATACGGCATCATAACTTTGCAGACATGTACACAGACGTTGTAAAACAGGAACATGCCGCTATTTTATATAACCGTTGTTGAGGCTTATAACACTGTGCTTTATAGGCCCTGCCATCAACCCCAAGATGGCCTTTTCAGTCGGCTTGGCTATAAACAGCGCAGTTTCGTTTGCACACAGAGCGGAGACATAGAGGAGAAAAGAACAAGCCAACTGGCCATAACTCGGCAACATCCTGCCCCCCTTGATCCTGCCATGTAAGCAAGTTGTGTTTGGCACCGACTCGTCTGAGCTGGACAAAAATGGTAATGGCGGTCCAAGGAGCTCCTGATTGGTCTTTATGGCACTCCACCTTCCCAGCGTCCTCTTGGCCTGACACGCTAACTACCTCTTCTGCCTGGAGAGCCAGTCAAGGGGGATAAGCGACCTCGTTGCTGGCTGCTTCAGAGTCAAACTCGGTGTGACTCCGAGAGATCTATGTTTCGGGGAGTTTTGAGGCTGTTCCGAGAGAGAGAGAGAGAGAGAGAGAGAGAGAGAGAGAGAGAGAGAGAGAGAGAGAGAGAGAGAGAGGGTGGGGAGGGAGGGAGGGAGAGAGAAAGAGAGGTTATCTTCTCTCTTCTATCATTATTTTCGTTATTCGTTTTCATTATAGAACGTGGTGACAGCTCCGAAAATGTCCTGTGGTCTCTCTGAGAGAGAGAGAGAGAGAGAGAGAGAGAGAGAGAGAGAGAGAGAGAGAGAGAGAGAGAGAGAGAGAGAGAGAGAGAGAGAGAGATCTTCTCGTTTTTATCTATTATCATTTTCTTTGGGGGGGGTTTTCATGAAAGAATTTTGTAACAGCCCTGAAAATGCCCTGTGGTCTCTCTTTAAGGGAAGAGAGAGAGAGAGAGAGAGAGAGAGAGAGAGAGAGAGAGAGAGATTTTAGTTTTCAAATAAGAATCACATTCAACAAGTGATGAGTCAAATCAAGGAATGAAGGAAAGAAACTGGGGAGGAGGGGGGGGAGGGGGTGGGGGGCAAAGAAGATCAGGATCGTATCAAGGAATAAAACACTGCAAACGTATTTTTAAAAAATGGCTTCGGTGTAAAACACCTCTCTGTTTTCCTCCCCCTTCTCTTTCTCTTGCTCTCTCACTCTCGCTCTCTCTTACTCTTCTCCTCCCAGCTCCCCTCCCTCTCTCTTTCTCTCTCTCTCTCTCTCTCTCTCTCTCTCTCTCTCTCTCCTCTCTCTCTCTCTCTCTCTCTCTCTCTCTCTCCCCGAATGTAATTCCGAAAGTATCCTTCCTCTTCTTTGCCGTGTGTTAATAATACATTTCCACACTCTTAAATGCAGCCTCCGTGAACATTTCAGAACATTTCAGAGAAAGAGATTAGATAATTATTGGAAATGGTGATTGATTTAGCGCTATGGTCGACTGAACTGGGAAGGAACAGCAGGTATCCTTGCAAGTTTAATAAGATTTCACTTTCTCCCAGTCCACAGTCCGTTGTGTCTTGTTCTCTCCGTGGACTGTACTCCATCTGAGCGTGGACGGCTTTGTCCATCTTCCCCAGCCAGACAGAGAGACGGGGCCGTTGGATGGATGCATGGATGGATGCAGTGATGCATGGATGCTGATAGGCAGATAGGTAGGCAGGCTAGGCGGGCCGGGCATAGCAGGCAGACTGACAGGCAGGCAGCAGGACATCCAATCACCTGGCGTGAGGAGAGACCCACTGGCAGCGAAACGTGCTACAGCCAAACGTTTGCCTTCCTACCCACCCCCCGGCCCCTTTCACTGACCGTGGTCTGGGTCCTAGTCTTTCAGATGAGGCTGTAAATGGAAAATCCGGTGTTTGTTGTTGTTGTTGTTGTTGTTGTCGTCGTCGTTGTTGTTGTTGTTGATGTAGTTGTTGTTTTCGTTGTTGTTTGCTATTTGTTTGTTGTTTTTTTACATTGTTTTCTTCTAGTACGTAAAAGAAATATACGGCGAAAATAGAAATGCTTTCAGACAGTGCCACTACTTTCCTGTCACATACTATTTTGGGGGGCTCTGCTTTCTGTAATGTCATGTCCTTGATGCGGTCAGCCTCTTGCAGTGCACTCCCCCCCCCCCCCCCTCATCCCACCCCTTCACCCACCCCATCCCAACCGCCATGGCCATTTTTTAGCTACTGGACTCTGATCACATCTGACCTTTTAATTTGATTTTACAACATGTATCCTGTGGCCACCACTACATTTTTCCTACCAATGACTACTTTTATACCAGGGGCATTGTTCGGCCTTTTTTTTTCTCTCCTAAATAAGAATCACATTCAACTTTGCTGTGAAATGGTATGCAATGTGGAGCGACAGGGCGCTCCAAAACGCAGACTGCCGTCGTATCCATCAGACAGTTGGAAGGTTTTGCCCCAAATCCCTGAGGTGATCGCGGGGAGAGACTGGTTGTGAAAGCCTCACCTTCTCTCCGGACCAGCGTTAGAAGGCTAGTGCCCACCTGCCGTCGCCTGGTGCGTTGTCTCCTTGTGCCCATTGAGGAACAGGTATCCGTCAACAGCTGGGGGGGGGGGGGGGGGGGGGGGGGGGTGGGGGGGGGGGGTTGAGGGGCCAGGCTCCAGACAGGACATTCATATTCGGTCCGGCGTAACCTTGGATTGGACCAGTGAGTGGTCTGTCCACTGTACTGCCCCATGAGGATGGCAGGATGCTGGGATGTGGGGATGTTTCTCTGTACACACTGTATCCCACCGGCATGTGGAAATAATTCCTCTCGTCTCTGAGACTCTGACAGTCTCCTACTGTTTGTTGGGTTTTTTTTTTTGTTTTGTTTGTTTGTTTGCTTTTGTTTTTGTTTTTGTTTTGTTTTTTTTTCTTTTTCTCCTGCTTTTGTCACCTTTTCAGCTTAGTTCCAGAAAGTGTTGACAATTTTGTTGCGGTAAATAACGAGCAAGTAGGGTTACTCTCCCTCCCATGGGAGGAAAGAATGGTCTTACTTGTTCGTTATTTACTGTTTACTTTTCCACAACGTCATTGGAGAGTTTCTTTTAATTTTGTTGCAATTTGTAACATGCCAGCTTTTCGTGATCTGGTGTGTCGGTAGTGACACTGTCGGAAAGGACAGAATGTTCAAAATGGACACTGCTGTGTATTCGGCGACGTCGGTTTGCCCATATGGCCTTTGTCTTTGTAACTGCTCCTTTTTCAGGACGAAACGTCTCATTTTACTGTGCGGTGTCAATCCTGAAAAAAAAAAACCACTGTGAGATCGGTAGAATGTGTTATCATAATAAAAATGACACCGACATCCCTGTACTGTCTGTTCCCCCACGCATGTTCTGGTTTGGTCAGATTCAGCTGGCTTCCCGCTTCTGTATTTCCTGTTCAGCAACCCAGGCAGCTTAGCAAGGCCAACAATGTATACCCCCTGAGTTTAAGACGGTGTCATGTGTTATTGTTCATTTCCGGACTGAAGTGCAGGAAAAATCGAGTGAAATATTCTCGAGTAACATGATCAATCCGTTTAGATTGTTTTATTCTAATGTTTATCTTTTTTTTTCTTCTTCTCATTTCCGAATCGTTTTAGGCTTGCATGACACCAACAGTCAGCTTTAAAGCTTGGTCCTGGTGTGACTTCATTTTACGCACGTGTAGCTTTCACACGTCAAGGGCTTTAGACAGCTAAAGCTGTTGTCTGTCGTACCCGTGGCTGAACCGTAGGTGAGCGTTATCGTGACGGTATAATTAGAGAATAGTACTGATTATAGTTGTGTTAAAGATTATTGTGCTATGAACAATCAGTGATACGTGGTGATTGGGATGGTGGGAGAGCTGTTACAACCAAGAAGAACTAAATTCCCGTTGGTGGATACCTCACTGTGGTGGACGCTGGTGAAAGAGTTTGTCCCCATCTCTAGTGGATTGGCGCCCAACAAAGAAAAGGCCGATTCTGGTAACAAGTTCAAAGTCTTTAATTACAGGAGAAGATTCATAAATCAATCATCTATGACAATCGCAACGGCCCTCAAACAATAAAGTGTCCTTCTCAAACACTTTAACTTTCAATTTTATTTCGCACTCTCTCATTCTCTCAATTATTTATACATAATCAAATCGAAAGTTCAAGAAACACGGGACGAGACTGCCAATCACAGATCATGGAGTACTGTAGAATGTTTGAGAATTGTAACCTAGCGAAGCCAATCAAAACACATGGAACTTTCTGGAAGAAGCGACAACCATCATGTGTTACAGCCAACCAGAATCCTCAGCATGCCTGAGAAACAATTCCTGGAAGTCTCTGGTACTTTCAGCATTATTCTGATATTTTAAAGAGATTGGAATCATGACGAAAATCGTGCTTGCATAATAAAGTAAGCAAATGTCACATTAACCTCAACAGGCGCAAAGCGAAACCCAAGAAACGGAGATTTGAATCGACCGTTGACGTTGCACAGTTTGTCACACACTGAGTGTGATGAAAGAGTTCCAAACCCACTTCCCTAAAGCTAACACACCATTTAAGGCATGGGTGTGGTGTGTAAACCGGGCGCAAGCAGGCCTGGCGAGTTAATAAATGCTGTGACTGATGAGCTTCACGATCTGTTCCTCCTGTCCTGACAACTGATCATTTTGGATGACCTTTCGAATCAGTAGCTTCTCCACCGATGAATTTCGCTCCACAGACTACTTTTACACTGTTTTATTATGTCAACTGGTCAACATATCCGTCACAAGATGACTTGACAGTAGGTGTGTCGAGTATCCATGCGTGCGGGTTCGAATCCCGGTAGTGCCAAATGAAATGAAATTAGGT
>CM065717.1:65430612-65465612 GCA_033310375.1 Conus canariensis
CTATTGGATTCTTTTTTGCACTCTTGGTGGTGAGAACACCACAGTATTATGGACTGTGGTGTGTCTCTATTTGACGCCAGGAGCGCAGACACAACCAGCCGTGTCTCCCTGATGAGTCCGACCCAGCGGACGAAAGGCCTCGGAGCAGGCAATACAAATATATCTGCCTTCAAAAGAGATTGCGATGGTTCCCTTATGCAGCTAGTGAAGAGTTTTCATATCTGTAACATATTTTCTTAATTTCATGTTCCCAGTTTCTCCATCTTCAAATTACACCCCCCCCCCCCCCCCCCCTCCTTAAGTCCAAATCTTTGCCAAGTCATTACTATGAAGATAGTTCAGTTGTTGGCCTGCGCTTGTTTTTTTCCCCCACTATTAGATTGTTCGTCTATGTATTTGTCTGACTTTATTCAAGTTTAAAAGGCTGTGCCAGTCTTGAATAAAAGTTACTCTGTGTTAGGTTTTCTTATGGGAGCAAAAAATACCCAACTTGTTTACTGTTTATCGTTTACTGTTCCCTGCCTCATTTCATTTCCGATTATTGAGAAAGTGGTTGGTATTTTAGGCGGGAATAACTATCAGTCTCTGTCTAATTTATGTTCTCACCAAAAATTCGAGACGATAACTTAGAAAATGGCTAATGTTTCAGCTGAGAAGGTAAACCATAGATAGCGCAGCTGGTAAGCGGTCAGCTAAATCAGCGAGTGCAGTGTGACTAGTTTTTCAGGCGGAAAGCTAAACCAGAGAGTGTAGTCTATTGGATTTTTCAGGCGACGAGTAAAAACAGAGTGTGACTGGTTTTTCAGGCGGCAGGTGGAACCAGAGAATGTAGTGTGACTAGTCTCTCAGGCGACGACGTAAACCAAGAGTGTGACTAGTCTCTCAGGCGATGACGTAAACCAGAGAGTGTAACTAGTCTCTCAGGCGACGACGTAAACCAGAGAGTGTGACTTGTCTCTCAGGCGACGACGTAAACCAGATAGTGTGACTAGTCTCTCAGGCGACGACGTAAACCAGCGAGTGTAACTAGTCTCTCGGGCGACGAGGTAAACCAGAGTGTGGCTAGTCTCTCGGGCGACTAGGCAAACTAAAGAACATGGCTGATATTTCAGGCGACAAAGTTAACCAGAGAGTGTGGTGTTAATGATTGTGAGGCGATGAAATTATATGATTAGTTAGTATAATTAGTGCTGTAGGTAACAAAGTGAACTAGAGAGTGTGGTTAGTATTTCAGGCGACAAAGTCAATCAGAAAGTGTGACTGTCTTTCAGGAGACAAAGTAAACCAGAGAGTTTGGTTAGTATTTCAGGAGACAAAGTAAATCCGAAAGTGTGACTGTCTTTCAGGAGACAAAGTAAACCAGAGAGTGTGGTTAGTATTTCAGGAGACAAAGTAAATCAGAAAGTGTGACTGTCTTTCAGGAGACAAATGAAACCGCTTGTGTGGTTTGTATCTTAAGCGATAAGGTTCAGAAAAAAGCATGTCGATGACAAGTTAAGGGACGCTCAGAGAGAGAGAGAGAGAGGAGAGAGAGAGAGAGAGAGAGAGAGAGGAGAGAGAGAGAGAGAGAAGAGAGAGAGAGAGAGAGAGAATTGTTTCTGGCGAGAAGGTATGCTAGAAACAGTCTGATTCTATGGTTCATACGGCAAGAAAAACCGGAGAGAACAAGTGCCGTTTAAGGCAACCGTGTAGCTGTTTCAGATTTGGAGGCAAACAAGAAAGAAAGAAAGAAGAAAGAAAGAAAAAAAAAGAGTGACAGGCGTTTCAGCGAAGACCGGTTAACCAGAGAGCCAAATGACCGGTGTTTCAGACAACAAGGTTCAAGCAGAGTAAACAGAGTATCTGGTCGTTCAGGCAACGAGAGTAAACCAGAGAAAGCGAGACCGGTATGACCGTGAGTGAAGCGAGAAGACGGCTGGTGGTGGTAGTGGTGGTGGTGGTGGTGGAGGTGGTAGGCTGGGCAAACCCCAGCCTCTTAACGAGCCTATTCTGGGCAGGGGCTGCAGGAGCGGCTCTGATCGCCTGCCTGAAGATGGCTAAGACGACCAACGTCCACTTGAGCGCGCCCCCCACCCCCACCACCCACCACCCTCCTCCTGCTCCTCCTCTCCTTTCTGTCCGACAGGGACAAGGAAATCAGATTGTTACAGGGGTCCGGTTCGGCCCCCAAGTCCAGCTCTGATTGATTTTTTCTTCGGGGGACGGAAGGAGGAAGGTGGAGGAGGGGTGGGAGGGAGGGAGGGGGGTAGAGAGGGAGCTTTTCTTGTCTCTCTGTCCATCCCCCCCCCCAAAAAAAAAAAAAAAAAAAACGTGACCCAAGCTCAGAATAGAAAGGCGGGGAACGCCCGGGTTCCAAGGTATTGCGAGGATGCTCCGGGGCGACACGTTGGTATGGTGATGGGCGAGGGTGCAAAGTATTGGGCTGATGGTGGTAGCGATGATGGTGGTGGTGGTGGTGGTGGTGGTGGTAGACACACGGCAGTTATTGATAGACCCCCCAAAAGCTGTGAAGTGGCTTACTGGAGCCCGGGGAGAAGCGAGAGCGGGAGGGGAATAGAGAGATTCCGATGTCCGATGGAGACTTTGAAGGAGTGGCCATTTTCACTGGTCGTCCTCTTGCCTCACCTTGGCTGTCCACTCCAGTCCACTTCACTCTTCTTTCTCTCCTCCCCCCCCCCCCCCAAGGGTCAGGGGGACATGGGGTTTGAGAGGGGGTGGGGGGGGGTGTGCAGGGACTGGACTCTTGGGGAGATCTCAGCTGACGTTCATTTCTCCCGATCCATCTCTGACTCTTTTCCAACTCTGATCCCTGGCTACCTGCCTCTCCTCAGCCCCTGCTAATGTCGCTCCCCATTGCTCGTTTCAACTGTCACAAGAGCTCTTCTCTCTCACGAGGTGCGCTGATGAAGCGTGGATCATCTCCCCCTCCCTCGCCATTTTGGACGCTGGCGTGACGTCACAGTGCTGATGGGGCAAAGCTTGCGGGAGCTGGACTGAGGGGGAGAGGGGGTTTGGGAGGGAGGGAGGGAGGGCTGGAGGTGGTTTGGGAGGTGGGGTGGGGCAGGGGGGGGGGGCGGTGTTGGAGACGTAGAAATGGAGAAGATTCTTGGAGAGGATTGAGACGGCTAATTAGGCGAGGATACTAAGAAGATAATTGGCCGTGGGATTTAGAGCTGTCATCGATATTGTTCTTGTTGAGTTCGTCTGTCGATTGTCTTTGGAGTGCCAGGTTTGTCAAAGATTGCTGAGGAAATAATGCGTAGAGGAAAATGTGTGTGTGTGACGTGCGTGCGTGCGTGCGTGCGTGCTGCGTGGTTGGTGTGCGTGTGTGTGTGTGTGTTGTGTGGTGTGGTGTGTCCAAACATTGCTGAGGAAATAATGGCGTTGAGGAAAGTGTGTGTTGTGTGTGTGTGTGTGTTGTGTGTGTGTGTGTGTGTGTGTGTTGTGTGTTGTGTGTGTGTTGTGTGTGTGTGGTGTGGTGTGTGTGTGTGTGTGTGTGTTGTGTGTGTGTGTGTGTGGCGCGCGCCGCGTGAGTGCGGGCGCACGCGCGTGTGTGTGTTTGTGTGTGCGTGCGTGCATTTATGCGTGCGTGTGTGTGTGTGCGTTCATGTGTACGTGCGTGCGGGCATACGTGTGTAGTGATGCGCGCGCGCGCGCGTGTGTGCGTGTGTATGTGTGAGAGAGAGAGAGAGAAGAGAAGAGAGAGAGAGAGAGAGAGAGAGAGAGAGAGATGGAGAGAAATTAATGAGGGGTCATTGCTGTGTGTCCACAATACAGAGATCAACGACCTCTATGCTCTGATTTGTTCAGACATCAAGGGGAAGATAGATGACGTAGAAAGGAGACCGGATAGGCCAAGTCAGGTCATAATAAACGTTGGCATACACACTTCTGCAAGTTGCGAAACTCTTGTCGCTGTAGACAGATCAGCAGTGATACAAAAAGAGAAATAGTTCCAGGGGCTGTGGTACAAGTAGTAATAATGGTCATATTATTGTTGCTATGATGATGATGATGATGATGATGATGATGATGATGACGATGATGATGATGATGATGTAGTGTAGTGCAGTGTAGTGTACTGCTGTGCATTGTATTGCATTGTAGTGTGGTGTAATGTAGTGTAGTCATAGTGTGGTGTAATGTAGTGTGGTGACGTAAATTGTATCAGATTGTTCTGAATTGTTTCGCTTTGACTTGTATTATGTTGTGTTGTACTGGGTTGTATTGTGTTGCATTCTATTGTACTGTACTGTTCTCTGCTGTATTGTATTGTGTTGTATTTTGTTATTATCACAAAACATTTCTGTAAGTATCAATCAGCCTGACCTTCCTGAGCAGGGCGAGTCGACTTTGTACGATGCCACTTTTTGTGTGTGTGTGTTTTTAGGGGGTGCAGGTGGAGGGGGGGGGGGGGAGTAGAAGGAACGAGGACTTGTAGTTTCGAGGACACCTTTTTTTAAAGTGAATTGTTAGGCCGTCCATACATGTTGCATACAAAGCGACTATCCTATCCAATACACGCCTTTCCTAGCACGCGGTACTTTGCAAAATGGCCTTGTTATGTTGCGGATACTTACTTATTTGCCTGCATTTTCTGCAATAGAACTTGCTCCTATTTTCCCTATCCTGGTCAGCATAACGCCTAATCCGAATCTTTGTCACGTGAGTTCACAGACTAAAAGAGAGTGGTGAGAATAAAAAAAAAAAAACCAGCGAGGAGGATTGTGCGCGTGAAAGAACGGAGGAACAAATACTCATGATCTACGTTTCTTCGAATCGCCCACAAAATGCACTGAATACTTACAGTCGTGGTGGTGGTTGTGTCCCCTGCCGACAGCCTTGCTTGGTAGTGGACGGGAAGGGTGGGTAAGGTGGTCTTCCTTGTGGGGGACATCCCGTTTCGCCCTTTCCCGTTGGAGGGATATTGGTTCCCCTCAACGGCGTGTCGCCTATCCTTTAATCATTGCCGCCGCTGAAGTCTTATCTACAGGGCGGGGAGCGGGGATTCGTTTCGCTTATTACAAAGCCTTGACTTACAAAGTCGGTGCTCAATGAAATTAAGCTGTGTCTGAAACGTGTCGACATATACACACCTTATTCTTCTGTCCTATCTTCTGTGCCACCTCAGTGGCATCGCACCCACGCCGCTCATTCCGAGAATCAGTCCACTGCCACAACGGCCCAGCCCGCCGCAATCCACAGGGAACAGTCAATGTCAAGTCGTCAAGAGGCAACCCACCGGAGGAGACACTGTACTGATGCCTGTTCTCATTCAAGATACGCAGGACACCACATACTGTTTCACCTGCTGACGACAACAATTGCTTAGTCGCGGAGCTGGCGTGAGTAAGTTGAGGTCGCCATGAGAACAGGGCATGAAGGGCCACAGAATTTAGGTCTCATTTTTGTGCTTATTGTTGAGAATGAGGATGATGAAGATGATGGTACGGATTTCCATTCCGGTCTGAGACTACATGACAGGGCTGTACTCTACGCTTACTTTCATAATAAATCCCGGCGTCAACCAGGCCCGAGAGATACATACACCTGCAGTGTTAGTCAGGAAATTTGAGCGACACCCTCAGACGCATCCATTAATTGATTAATCACAGTCTTCCCAACTGAGCCCGTAGCAAACTCAACTTTGGTTAGCAGCCGGTCGGGGCAGAAAAAAATCCAACATGGCTCTGATGGGAATCGAACCCGCAACCTCCCAGCCGGGAGTCCGCGACGCTAACCACTTCGCCACGGCGGCTGGTACATATATACACTTTCCTTCTGGTTTTCTTCTACTTCTTCTTCTCATTACTGTAGCGAAGAAATCGCACTACCACGTTCAGTGATCAATTTGAAGGCTCTTTCCACCTGTTTCACGGTGTGAAGCTCGTGCCGTGAATGCTTTTCTGCTTGTCAAAAAGTGACTATCGATCATCATTTATTACTAACACGAGTTTGCAGCATTCCCGTTCACAGACTTGAAGCATAGAATGGATTTACCCGTGTTGAAACGTGGCGGCGATGCTTTGTCGTTAAACAATTACGAGTTCAGAATGCTTAAGATTTGACTAAATATGTGTTCCACTGAACTGGCTTTTGAACATTCACTTTATCCAACACGCGCACACACACACACACACACACACACACACACACACACACACACACACACACACACACACACACACACACACGCACGCACGCACACACACATATACACGCACGCGCACACACACACACACACACACACACACACACACACACACACACACACACACACGCACACACACACGCACACACACACACACACACACACACACACACACACACACACACACACACACACACACTTACGTACTCACACACACACACACACACACACACACACACACACACACACACACACACACACACACACACACACACACACACACACACACACACACACACGTGAGCGCGCACAGCGTAAATTTTACATTTTTTATTTTTAATTATGATTTTACCTTTAAAATTACCATTCATATGGCAGTGGGATCTTTTTTCTTTTTCCATTTTTATCTTTGTATCGAGTTTAGTATTTTAAATGATAACATTCAGATTTCTTCGTCGTTTGGCTGAGAGCCAGATCATCACTCTGCGAGGATTCGATGGATACAATACTGATAGCCATTCAACGAAAAACAATTTGCTGACAATGCTTGGGTTATCAAACAGTAGAACTGACCATACTGACTGTCGACACCTTTTGACCTCCCTTTCATCCTTAAAGGAATCCTCAAGCATAGGCTCAAAGAGTATATCTTCTACATTTATACTGTTCTACATTAATTACTGTAGTTTTTTCAGCAGCTTATTTCCTTACCACACTTTCTTTATGATTTCCTTCGCTTGCTGCTTTGGGTTGCTGGTTGATTCCGTTTTTTAAGCCCTTGGTGGTGAGAATTCCACAGAATTGTACACTGTGGTGTATCTCCATTAGATGCCGAAGGAGCATGGGCATAGTCAACCGTCTTTCCTTGACGAGCCTCATTCGGTGAACGAAGGACGTCGTAGCAAGCAACGTGAATGATTATGTTTGCAAGCTGGATTACAGTAGTTCCCAGGGGGCTGATAATGAAGGTTTGTTGTGTACTTATAATACGACATGGTTTCCTCATTTTTTTTCGTTCTCATTTTTTCCTTTATGTTTATTTAGATATAGCTTTAGCTAAATCATGGTTGTTGTGATAGAATTGTATTTGTTTACCCACTACTGAATTGTTGTACAGATATAATTTTTGTTTAATTTCAAAGCTCAATGCCGGCTGTTTTCTTGGTTAACTCGACGACCAATTTTCCATGGAGTCTTTTAAGACACTATATTCTTCAATTGTTCATCTACACTTAATTTCTCTTTAAGTTATCCTGTTTGTCTTTTTTTTCAGTTATCTGTCTCTCAGCCATCACACCAACACCCCCGTGCTGCTTTCTGCCTATATTTGATGTTCACGGTTTAAACGGTAAAATGCGTCTTGATGTTGATCTCCATAATTCCCTATATGTTGACAAAAGATTGGACTGAATCAGCATCGAAAGACAAAATGCGCACGTCAAAAAAGATCGTCTGCGTTCGTTGGGTCACAAAAACACCAGCACTGTGACAGCCCACAGGTCAGACATTTTAGGTGTACTACTACTACTACTACTACTAAGAGGATGTGTTTATCTTGTTGTGTGGGCTGGTGATGGTGTGTGTCTGTTATTCAGATTGTTGTTGGTGTATTAGTGTGTGTGTGTGTGTTTGTTTTTTTTCCCGCCAAAGAAGTTATGCTTTTGAATCGTGACGCTTTGCTTTTTTCCCCATCAGAACTATGTAAAAAGCATTGATCTCATTTCACCCGAACTTGTTCAAAAGATTTAAATATGGCCCATGGATGAAACTGTTTGATTATTTCTTCTGTTTTGTGGGGAGAGGGGTGGGGGTGGGGGTGGAAATCTGTGGTCTGGAGCAAACGGAGGATCTGCTAGACTACACGGGAAGTGCACGCCAATTGGGATTCCCCCCTTCCCCCCCCCCCCCCCCCCCCCCCTTCAGCTGCGTGCAGCTCATGGCGCACTTCCCCCGTTCTTTTCTTTGAAGTGCGTCGTATTCCTGTTTTTGTTTTTTTCCCCTTTTTCACCATCCTTCGTTTTTTTTGTACCCCCCCCCCCCCCCCCTTTTTGCCTTTTATTCCCCTTTTTTCTGCCATGCCTCCTTGACCATTTACACGTCACACTATTGTCACAAACAGCATTGTTCTATGTAACCAGTGTCTTTTTATTTAAATGCCCCCTTGACCATTTACACGTCACACTATTGTCACAAACAGCATTGGACAATGTAACCAGTGTCTTTTTATTTAATTATTTATCTGAGCTGGTTGTTGTTGTTGTTATTTACTGTTGTTTTTTTTTGCTTTTGAATCGGTGGGTCTGGTACTTGCCAGTGTTCATGAGCGCCTGGGTGTCTGGCATACTGTGCAGGGTTACATTCTTTTGCGGGATTTTTAAGACCTAGTGACGATGGATTTGTTTTTTTACTGGGGAGTAACTACTTTAGTCCGCACCGCCTGTTACTTCCCCTGGTGATTAAACAGTGGAGTCAGGCTCTGTTATTTCACACCATTATATACAAGCTGTTCACTGTACAGAAACACTGTGACATCACTGTCATGAATCGATGACTATATGAAAAAGAAATGCAGCTTCATGGAATATTACATCTTTCTAGTTATATCTAAACATCGAACTTTGGCATTTTTGCATGATCTTAGAAAAAAAAAACATATTTTAAATACTCTTTTTATTATGGCCACTCTGATCATATGAGGAAGAGCTGTCCACACACAAAGGGGAATGAGATTCATCCGTAAAAGCAGCAAACAACGATGACAAATGTAATCAACAAACGATGAAAACTATTAATAACATGGACATTGAACTTTCGACCCGCTGAAGGCCTACTACACTAGGTTGTGCCGACACGGCCAGCCATTTTCCTTCACTCTTTTAACTCTGAAATATGAAATATATGTTCCTCTCTCTCTCTCTCTCTCTCTCTCTCTCTCTCTCTCTCTCTCTCTTCTCTCTCTCTCCACAGATCATTTTCGCACGTAAATGTGCACGCTCAGTATAGAGACTTACGCAATCCCGTGAGTTTTGCTGGACCACACGTTTATTTTTCAAAGCATTTATCTTCTCATATCGCCAAACAAGGACCTCTCAATGCCTTGAGATTTCAAGAGTCATCCATCGACACCATCAAAACTTGAAGGCTCTGACAGAGACTGTAGAGAGAGTGCTCAACAATACAAAGGAACCATACACTTCAAAATTCCTCCGTCCTGTCCTCCCTCTAGCCCCTGTTCCCTTTCCCGCCGCTGCCCGACTACTCCTGGCCCAGTGCCGACGATCCTTTTGTGTCTGGCTGCAGGAGGACAAGAACCAACGACAATGTCGACGACTCTCACACCTACTGCCAGACCCTTCCCTGCAGTTCTGAGGACAGCCCTGTTTGTAGTCAGCCGCTCCAGCTTCAGAGAGTCTCTGAGAGTGTGGGGAGCAGATTCAGAACTAATAGTCCAGACTTCGCGGAAGTATATCTTCAGTCTGGAATCCTGGTTTTCAAAGAGTGTCAGTGTGGCCAGGGGAGATCACTTCAACAGTCCATTTTGACCGCGCGTCCTCAACCTGAACAAGACCGTTGTGTGCATTGCCGTGAAAGAAGTGAATTACTCTGGGGGATATTGTGTATTGCTTCTTACCTGATCATTCAGTGTATGATGATGGGGTTTTAGATTCGAGGTTTGAGCACAAGATGGGTCTGGAAAAGAAGGCGGCTAAGAAAGGGTATATTCTTCTGGGGAAGAAAAGAAAACAAGCGTACATATCCTGTTCTTTTCTGTCACTATCCCTGTATCTGTCTGTCTGTCTGTCTGTTTGTCTGCCTGCCTCCCCGCCTGTCTAGCGTCTGTCTGTTTGTCTATCTGCCACCCTCTCTCTCTCTCTCTCTCTCTCTCTCTCTCTCTCTCTCTCTCTCTCTCTCTCTCTCTCTCTCTCTCGTACACACACACCACTCCCACCCACCCACCCAACCACCCTCTCTCTCCCTTACCACGAGCAGATAAGGATCACACGAATTGTAAAAACAGACAACGACCTTCAACATGACACATTCACTGTCAGCCAGGATTCCAGACTGAAGAACAGTTCCACAACACATGCCAATATTTGTTGAAAGGTACTCACCCTTCAAAGACAGGCGGATTAGCTGGGAAACGCTGGATTAGCGCACTTCAAGCAGTCCTTAGAACTGCTGAAAAGAGGCTGGCAGCAGGTGTGAGAGTCGTCGACATTGCCGAGGGTTCTTGTCCTCCAGCAGCGAACCATGGAAGGATCGTCGGCACTGAGTAAGAGTCTTGTCAGCGGTGGAAAGGGGCAGAGAGGAGAGAGAGAAGGAGGGGTAGCGAGAAAAGAGGGAAAAAGAAGCAAAGAAAGAAAAGAGAGTTCCTTACCTCTGTTGAGCACTCTTCCGGCAGTCTGGCAGGACCTCCAAGAGTTGTTGGTGCCCGTGAGGGACTCTTGAATCCTTGGGGTCAGAGAAGCCAGTTGGGAGGATACTGAACAGGGGCGGTTAAAAAGAGAAATCTAAGGTTTGGAGGAGCACACAGAGCTTTGCGCGACACACAGACTGCTCAGTTTATTAAGAGTTTAAATGGCTCCGCAAATATGCTTTGAACAGACAGGAAATGTGTGTGTGTGTGACCAAGTCTCTGTGTGTGTGACCAAATCTCTGTGTGTTACCAAAGCTCTGTGTGTTGCAAAATCTGCGTGCGTGACCAAGTCTGTATGTATCACCAAGGCTCTTTGTGTCACGAAATCTGTGTGTTTCATCAAGTCTCTTTGTGTCACCAAGCCTGTATGAGTCACCAAGTCTCTGTGTGTCACCAAGTCTGTATGTGTCACCAAGTCTCTGTGTGTCATCAAGTCTCTGTGCGTCACCAAGTCTCCGTGTGTCACCAAGTCTCTGTGCGTCACCAAGTCTCTGTGTGTCAACAAGTCTTTGTGTGTCACCATGTCTCTGTGTGTCACCAAGTGTCTGTGTGACACCAAGTCTTTGTGTGTCACCACGTCTCTGTGTGACACCAAGTCTTTGTGTGTCACCACGTCTCTGTGTGACACCAAGTCTTTGTGTGTCACCACGTCTCTGTGTGTCACCAAGTCTTTGTGTGTCACCACGTCTCTGTGTGTCACCAAGTCTTTGTGTGTCACCGCGTCTCTGTGTGTCACCAAGTCTCTGTGCACCACCAAGTATCTGTGTGTCACCAAGTTTCTGTGTGTCACCAAGTCTCTGTGTGTCACCAAATCTCTGTGTCACCAAGTCTCTGTGCAACACCACTTGTTTTTCATAGTTTTAATTGACTTTTACATTTAGTTTTATAGGCCAAATCAGTTCAAAACAGACGCGATCAAATTACGATTCATTTTATTTTGTGATGTAAAAAATGACAGAATAAAAACAAGCCACTAAATGAAGGGGCAATTGATCGGGCACATTAACCCAAATCGAAAAGACATGAAACTACGAGGCTGAACAATGCAGCAGACAGTAACAGTAAAAGAAAGTTAATGAAAGTCCAATTCAACTATGATTCGTTTTCATTGATTGCTCATAAAAACATACATATACATTATATACACACGTAAGTGTAAAGAATATAACGGTTATCCCTTTCCCATTACCCATCCCGCCCCCCCCCCCCCCCCCCCCTATTTTTTAGTTTGTTTTTTATATTGGACGTTAACTGGTTTCAAACAAATGAGTATGAATGTTTGATATACGTCAGTTTGATCGATTTGTTTAAAGTATATATCTAATGACAGTTATAAATGGATTTACGGCTAAGGAAAGCGATATATATTTTTCTGCTTTGTTTCTGAGTTTCAATACTTGAACAGATCTGAGAGAGGCTTTTCTTTTCTTAGCTTACATTTATAAATAAAGAATTATGTAAGGAGAAATAAACACAACATTCCACCAGATCTACAACACAACGTGCATACATTTCGAACAGCGTGATATTTTCGTTAAAAGAAAAAAAGTTGAATAGTTTGTCTGTTCTAATTTTATGACCGAGTAGTTTCCTGAAAGAACTGACATGTAAACATTTCTAAAGCATACTTGGTATTCTGAGTGCTCTTCACAGTGCCGACAGATAAAAATGCAAAGCTTCTGCCTCACTCGCCCAAGCCAGTGGTAATCTCGCCAAAAGTCCATTCGAGGGGTGTCTACGTACTTTAACCAGACGTCAGGCTTTGCTTTGTTCTTTTGAAGAATAGTGAATGATATTTTTTTAGAGAGATTCTGTTACTCCCCGTTAAACTATATTTCAGATGACGTGCCGTTTGCTTTTTAGAAACGATATTTGAGTGCTGGAAGGATTCAAGGAATGGGAAGCGAATAAGGAAAAAAAAGCGTGCTTCTGGATAGTAAGGGAATTTAGGTCCTGTCCATTTCTTCGTCTGAATCACACAGGCTTACATACTCTATGGAAAAGTGTGACTTGTCGACGAAGACTAGGCAGACTGTCACAGGCTTCCACGGTGCTCAGCTGTGCTTCACGTGCTCTCTACGAGCAGATATTAACTGCACGAAAGACAACAACAGACAACAACCTTCAACACAGCCTCCAGAGATTTTAACATCACGCCAGCATTCCAGACTGAAAAAAAACCTCAAAAGCATATGTCATTGTCTAAAACTTCTCAGTGTGGAAAGTTGCCCTAGCGGACCACAAAGAGTGCCCAGAACTGCAGGAAGGGTCTGGCAGCAGGTGTGAGAGTCAACGGCATTGCCGATGATTCTTGTCCTCCCCCAACGAGCCACAGAAGGAATTCTCAGCAGCACCGGGCTAAGAGTCTGACGGTTGCAGAAGGGAGAGAGGAAGGAGAAAGGGGGCGGGGGTAGAAAGGTAGAAAAGAGGGGCAGGGGTCCTTGATTCTGTCCGCCATTCTTCCAGAAGTCTCTCTCAGGACCTCTGAAAGTTGTTGGTGGCCGTGAAGGCTCCTGAATCTAGAGGTGGAAGAAGATAATTGGAGGTTGATGTTCGGGAAGTACAAGAAGGGCTAATCTTTCTATAAAGAAGCACACCGAGTCTTGTGCAACGCACGAACGGTAGGCACAGTTTATCAAATGCACATTGAATTCTGCAAATATTCTTAGTTTGATAAGAGAGAGAGAGAGAGAGAGAGAGAGAGATAGAGAGAGAGAGAGAGAGGGAGAGGGAGAGGGAGGGAGGGAGGGAGACAGAGACGGGGATGGGTGGAGGGGGAGCTGAGGCCGGGAGAGGGCAAGATAAACATCTTAATTGTTGACAGTGTGCATGCCAGTTTGCAGAGAAAGCAACGGAGAGTGTCTAAACTCGTTTTCATTACGATCCAGAGGTACACGTCTTTGTTAAGTCGCTTTCCATTCTTTAGATCTTTCATTAACACTCGATTCTGAAAACCACACGACCGTCCCACTGAAGCGCGAGTTGAGAATAAAAAAATATCTTCAAAGTCATTTATATCTTTCAAAGAAAGCGGTCGAGTGCTGGCGTCTTGTTTATTAACTGGATATCTTCAGAATATCTTGTTTATTAACTTGATTTCTTCAGAATGTCTTGTTTATTAACTGGATATTCTTCAGAATATATTTTTTGGGTGATCATCACCGGTATGAATGTGGGTGGAACTTCGTGTGAGCAAAATATTCACGCCTCCTGACAACCATGAAGAGTGGTTCTCTCTCTCTCTCTCTCTCTCTCTCTCTCTCTCTCTCTCTCTCTCTCTCTCCTCTCTCTCTCTCTCTCTCTCTCTCTCTCTCTACTCTCTCTCTCTCAATCATATGTGTATACAAACTGATACATTGACTGCCACCGCTATACGCGTTACACAAAACCCATCTCTCTGCTCCTTAATCGATAAATTTCCCTCTTCAAACCTTTTCTTTAACCTCTGAAATGGTGATATCTAATTGCCTTGTTCCACCTCCAGAATGCAAGGGTCCTCTGGGCACCAAACAACTCTCAGAGGTCATGGTAGATAGTGCTGGGAAAGTGCTCGGCAGAACCAAAGAACCCTCCTCCCTCCTTTCCCTTCCTCGCCAGTCCCATTCTGCCCTCTCTTACCCCTCTTTCCCCCTCCTCTTCCCTCCCCCCCCTTTCCACCAATGCCAGACCCTTGGCCCAGTTCCAACGACCCTTCTGAGACTCGTTGTGAGAGGACAAGAACCATCGGCGATGTCAACGACTCTCACACCTACTGCTAGACCCTTTCCTGCAGTTCTGAGGACTGTTCCTGGTCTGCGACTCCAACGGCGCCGACACTTGGAGTGATGAGACGTTTTAGACAAATAATAGCATGTGCTGTGGACGTGTTCTTCAGTCTGGAATCCTGACTGGCCGTGAAGATCTCTGGGGGCGTTGTTGAAGGTTGTTTGTCTGTTGTCACTGGTGTGGTCCTCGTTTGCTCGTGGAGAGCGCGTGAAGCACAGCTCAGCACACTGAAAGACCGTGGCTGTCTGCCTGCTCTTTGTCCAACAGTAACAATTCCCCACATGTTTTTCTCACTACTAGGCAGTCGGCTGGCATGTTACACACACACACACACACACACACACACACACACAACACACCACACACACACACACACACACACACACACCACACACACCAACACACACACACACACACACTAGAGAAGATATATATAGAGAGAGATAGAGAGAGAGCGAGTTTGTGACAAAGCAATGGAGGTATCTAACTCGTTTTGCTTTCCTATCCAGCATTTTTTTCAGTCTTTTCCGTTCCTCAGGCTTTTCCAGTGATTGGAAATCGATTTCAAAATCATACGATCGCCCACCTTTTAGTAACAGTATCTACAAAGTAATCCAGTGTCCTTCAAAAGAAAGCCAGCATTTACTGCTGTCTTGTTCATCAGCAGACATCCATAGAATTCACTTTGTAGAGAGATCAACACTGGTTTGGCTGAGGGTAAGAACATTGCATCACTAAACTCTTTGACGACTGTGTTAATACTCCATCTCCCTCCTCTCTCTCTCTCTCTCTCTCTCTCTCTCTCTCTCTCTCTCTCTCTCTCTCTCTCTCTCTCTCTCTCTCTCTCTGTATTTGTGTCGATGCCTATGACTGTATCTGGCTCTCTGCGTACTTAAACTATATTTACAGATCAATATGCGCACGCAGTATTCTAACTCAATTTTGTGCACAAGACCCTGTGTGTCTTCATCGGTAGATTTCCTTTCTATGCCTCCCCAACCACAACAGTAGCTTCCAATGGCCATCTTCAACGTGCAGAACACAAGTGTCATTGCGGCACCAACAGCTCTTGGAGGTTCTGCTAGAGACCGCTAGAAGAGTGCTCGACAGAGGCAAGGAAACCTCTCCTTTTTTTCCCCTTCTTGCCCCTCCCCACGCTTCTCTTTTCTCTCTCTTCTCTCTCTCTCTCTCTCTCTCTCTCTCTCTCTCTCTCTCTCTCTCTCTCTCTCTCTCTCCTCCTAACCATCGTTCTTCTTTCTACAGTCTTCTTGCCTCCTCTCTCCCCTTTTCTGCCACTGCCAGATTCTTGGCGCAGTGCTTCCTGATGATCCTTCTGTGGCTCGTTGTGAGAGGACGAGAACCATCGGCAATGTCGACGACTCTCACACCTACTGCCAGACCCCTCTCCTGCAGTTCTGAGGACTTCTTTGTGTGCTCTGCCACTCCAGGATCACACAGTCTCTTGAAATAGTGAGCAGAAGTTCCAGACAAATAATGGAGTGTGCTGTGGAGGCATTCATTCTCAGACTGGAATCTTTGGCTTGGGGGGGGGGGGGGGGGGGGGGTTCAAGGTTGTTGACTGTCGTTGTCACTCGTATTGCTCTTGTCGGCTGGCAGAGGGTAAATGAAACACGGTCCAGCACCCTACAGGATGGTGATGACACTCCTCCTGCTTGTTGTCCACCAATTACAATCTGTCTTACTTTGTCTCAACAACAATGGCCATGCACGATTTTTTCCCCCACCCTGCCGTTGTCTTTTGTTTTATTTTCCCGGGAGACGGTGCTCTTTCCTTCCTTTCATACGTTTGTTTTCTTAATTGTTTCTTAGTTGTTTGTTTATTTGTTGTTTGTTTTTGCTGCTGCTGTTGCTGTTGCCTGTCTACCACTATGAGACCACGTTAATAACAAAAAGGTTTCAAAACGTGATTTACAAAGAGAATAAGAACCTCTAGCATCCAGACTGCATGTAGGCGCGCTTTTGTGCATGCATGCGCGTGCATGCGCATGCATGTGTGTATGGATGCGTGCATTCGTGTGTCAATGCAAACGTATGTTTGTTGTTCGTTCGTTCGTTCGTTCGTTCGTTCGTGTGTGTGTGTGTGTGTGTGTGTGTGGTGTGTGTGTGTGTGGGGTGTGTGTGTGTGTGTGTGTGTGTGTGTGTGTGTGTGTGTGTGTGTGTGTTGTCGTGTGTGTGTGTGTGGTGTGCGTCGTGCGTGCGTGCGTGCTGTGTGTGTGTGTGTGTGTGTGTTGTGTGTGTGTGTGTGTGTGTGTGTGTGTGTGTGTGTGTGCTTGCACGAGCGCATGTTCCGTTTGTCATGTACTTTTAGGTTTGTTTTATTTCATCAGAAAATAGTTTTTTTTTCCTTCACTAAATTGATGACCGCCAGAAAAAAATGCAAAATTTAGTTTTCTCAAGGGAAAACGACATAGATGATACCACATGGACTCAATGCTCCCAGCGGGCTACATCATAAATTTCAAATCCCTGTCTTTTATCTCTCTTTGAAGAATGTATGACCTGCTGATCTTCTCGTCTTTCGCCAATGTTTTCTGGTGCGTGTGGCTCGCTGAAGAAGGGGAAGTAAGTCCGGCACAAGACTTGGTTATAAAGTGCACATGTTTGCCTTTGTTTAAAAGGTTTCTTCAATAGCTCAGTTGTTAGAGCGCCGGACTCGTAATCTTAGTGATCCAGGGGTTGCAGGTTCGAACCTCTGCCGGGCCGTTTTGGTACAGGTGGATTTTTCCCTCGGAATTAACATTGATTCTGACTCCACTTCCTAAAAAGTCTTTTGAATGAGTCTATAAACTGAGGTTTCGTGTGTGAACGCACGCATAACATCTTGCACACACGTAAAAATCACCAACTTGCGGAAGAGAAGGCTAGTGTGGCCGTTGGTATGGATGACACATTAAACACTGCATGCACCCTGCGTGAAAAATCGAAAGAAGGCAGGAACAAAATTGTGTGTAAGATATTGACTGAATAACACGGGAAACGACTGAATGAATCGCCAGCAGGCAGCTCTTCAGTCGGCTCTACTCTTGTAGGCAGCCCGTGATGTAAACAAGAGTGTGAATTCTAAAACGCTTGTAAAGCTTGGTCTCTGGCCGAGAATAGGCGACAAAAAATACTCTTAAAAATGATGATGATGATGATGATGATGATAACAACTAATACTGATAATAACAATAAGCGGTACAGTATGTAATCATTCATACCAAGCATATTCAGGTTACATATTTTTCTGCAAGTCTTTTCTAATAGCATGTCTACTTTGTACACCTGTCAACTGGATTTTTCCCCTCTTTTCATTCATTATTAGAACAAGGGAATTTATTCAAAGATATGAACACATACAAGTGTTTTATAAATGCATAATATTCATTCACAAAATGAAAAGAAGTAAAAGAAAATGAACAGAACATGAGTAAAACGAAAAAACCAACATGAAAAAGACCGTGACCGGTTTATACAAAGACAGCTAAAGAAGCTGACAGACAGGCAGGCCAGGCAGACAGACAGACATGTCTTGTGAGGTCTCCTGCCTTCAACATTATCAGGACGGGGTGTCATGACAAACACACTACGACTATGACATCGCTGTTTAAAGTTCATACCGGATCTAAACATAAACACTCTCTTTGTAATTACGGACAAACATAATGAAGGTGCAATATAATGAAAATTAATGTGTGCGAAAAAGTTAAACAACTCCATTTTTTATCATGTATTCATGAAAAAAAAGTATTGTAGAATGGGATCCATTTGGTAACACATAAGATACGCAAAACATTTCTGCGAACGATGAACTTTTCGATTTTGTATCAGTAATTTAAACTGTTGACAGAGCATTGCTCTCTGGCATATATCCATTTGCTTTACAGACATAAACATATTGATTAACTGAAAACAAAATGAAATAGAAAAGGGACCAATGTCGGTATTACCATCGCGCTCAAGTATGGTCAATTTTCTGTTATGCGCAAATGTTAAAGCATTCGGACATTTTTCATGGATTGCTTCCGTCAATGACCTCATAACAATCAAACAAAATTGAATAACGGTGCATTGCCAAGACACTGGGCGGTACTCTCCCTAATTGTCTTGTGAGAATCGCAAAGATGTCAGCTAAACACACCCATCTTTCTTAAAAACAACATTCGTCCCAAGACATCTGTTTCATTTTTTATTGAAACCATTTCATTTTAATATGAGAAACCTTGCGAAAAGAAAAATCATTTTCCCCAGTTTGTCTTAATATTTATTTTTTTCAACCCATTCTATACAACATCTATGTAGAGTATTATTACCGACAGGTATTTCATAGTATTATGTTGAACCTTTGCATGTAGTTGTTAGCTTTTTGAAACAAATAGGCATATCCAAGTGTTTACTGTAGTTAACAATGATATTTGGCCTGCGGGTATAGCTGAATATTGCCAATGTATTGCCACAGAAAGAAACAAAATTTATGTTGACATTACGTTTCTGCTTAAATTATTCATATGGATCAAATGGATCATTTTCAAGCGGAAAGTGCCCAATGCTATACACTTCCTTCTTGTCCATGTTTCATCTACAATATGCCTCTTTCCTGTTTATACTCTGATTCTAAATACAGATCCTGCATGAGTTCATCGCAGTTTTTTTTTGTTTTTTTTTTTATCCATTTCATAGTAAAATTGTATGTATATCAAACACTTCTGTCCAGAATGCAATACATTTTGGAAATAATGAGACAACATCCGGTCCATGTTTTGACAAATTCTTCAACCAACCGGAAGAAGTTGGTTTCAGTGAGTAAAACATCTTCATTTTTTATTCTACTTTGTCTTTTTGTACTATATGGATTTTAAACCTTAACTGTACCCCATCCAACCCTTCACCCCCTTCACATGGGATCTTGGCTTTGTTCTTTTTAATAAACGGTTAACATCATCGTTGACATGGTACCTTCTTTTATAAGTAAACGGTAAACGTCGTCGTTGTCATCGACTAGAAGTCCGTTTGTCTTGTGTGTATCTGTTCCCCGTTCTTAACCGCCGCTGTTCATCGTCCACAATGTGCCAGAGCAGCGGCCCGTCTGATCGATGACACGCCCCTGCCCTGTGTCATCATTACACCAGGTAGTGCCCTGTGTCATCATACACCAGGTTGTGCCCTGTGTCATCATGACACCAGCCTGGTGCCCTGTGTCATCATGACACCAGCTGAGCCCTGTGTCATCATTAACCAGCTGGTGCCCTGTGTCATCATTACACCAGGTAGTGCCCTGTGTCATCATTACGCCAGCTAGTGCCCTGTGTCCTCATTACACCAGCTGGTGCCCTGTGTCCTCATTACACCAGCTGGTGCCCTGTGTCCTCATTACACCAGCTGGTGCCCTGTGTCCTCATTACACCAGCTGGTGCCCTGTGTCATCATTACACCAGCTGGTGCCCTGTGTCATCATTACACCAGCTAGTGCCCTGTGTCCTCATTACACCAGCTGGTGCCCTGTGTCCTCATTACACCAGCTGGTGCCCTGTGTCCTCATTACACCAGCTGGTGCCCTGTGTCCTCATTACACCAGCTGGTGCCCTGTGTCATCATTACACCAGCTAGTGCCCTGTGTCATCATTACGCCAGCTAGTGCCCTGTGTCATCATTACGCCAGCTAGTGCCCTGTGTCATCATTACACCAGCTAGTGTCCTGTGTCATCATTACACCAGCCAGTGCCCTGTGTTGGCCGCTGTCCGGAATCCCTCCCATCCAGGCTGTTTTCTCCACTGATTTCAGGGCTGTCCGTCTGACCGTCTGCCCGTTGGAACCTCCTCCTGCCTCAAACTCGTTGAGTCAGAGTCAATGGTTGTTGATGGTACTGAATTGCCTTTCAGTAACTCTGTCAAATACCTTGGTGTTACCATTGATCAGTGTCTGACCATGCAGAATCAAATATCTGTAGTCTGTCGCTCATCCTTTTTAGAGCTGAGACGTATTGCTTCCATCCGACGCTTTATATCCAGGGAAGTAGCTGTCAGGCTAGTCTGTGCCACGGTGATGTCAAGATTGGACTACTGTAACTCTGTTTATGCTGGGCTTCCCGCAGAACAGATTGCTCGGCTGCAGAGAGTCCAAAATAGCGCTGCACGACTTGTTTTGAAGAGGAGGAGGTGTGAGCACATCACTCCCATGCTGATCGAACTGCACTGGCTTCCCATACAGTATCGGTGGCAATTTAAACTGGCAGTTCTTGCTTTCCGCCACTTCAATGAATCTCTTCCTCACTATCTCTCTTCTTCTCTCTGCACCTACCAAAGCTCTCGTACCCTTCGCTCTTCTTCACAAAAACTTTTGAAAATCCCTAAGCGTTCTCTGAAATCTGTTGGCGAAAGAGCCTTCAGTTTTAGAGCACCTTCTATTTGGAACTCCCTCCCTGAAGACCTTCGTAATCAGCCTACTCTTTCTTCTTTTAAATCTCAGCTCAAAACTTACCTCTTCAAAAAAGCCTATTCTCTTCTGTAGATGACTAGATCTCTCTTAAATTCCTCCACAACTAGTTCGGTGAGACAGTTTATGCATGTAGGTGCGTCTGCCATTGTGTATTTTCTTTTTGCTGTGTGCATGAATATTGTATGAATAAGTGCAAATGGTGGATGTAAGCGCATTGAGTTGTACAACAAGAAATGCGCTATATAAGTATTATACATTATTATTATTATTATTATTAACTCTTCTCGCTCATTTCTCGCAGCGGATTTTGTGCCTTTGAAATGACATGTTGACAATGTTGAAATGCAAACTGTTGATGATGATGGCAACGACGACGACGACGACGACGACGACGACGACGACGATGATGATGATGATGATGATGATGATGATGATGATGATGATGATGATGAAATGCTGTCAACATCATGATAATACTATTTCCACTTGTGCGACCACAATTGATAGCTGCATCAACAACAACAAAAGCTAATAAGAATGACGATAACAGTAACAGGACAATCAGCAGCGGCAGCAGCAGCAACAGCAGCAGCAGCAGCAGCATCGATTGGTGTAAGATTTGGTTTCCATACACAGCACGTCACACTGTATTTAGTAATTACCCTGGTAGGATTATCTCATGCCACCAACGACAGAGTCAGGCAACTTGAAGCTCGTGGGGTCGTTTATAAGGGTCATGCCAGCCCTTTAGTCTGGTGATTGTGCCATCGGCGTTTCCCCACACTCAGACACACCCAGTTTCCTCCGGCCTGGGGACATTGAAAATACTATGATCAGAAACGTTTATCTTACAGTGCCATGAGATCTACACTGTCTTTTAAAGTCCAGGGGAGGCTGTCTGTGGGTCCCCGTTAAGCTGTCTGTGGATCGCCGTTAAGCTGTCTGAGGGTCCCCGTTAAGCTCTCTGTGATCGCCGTTAGGCTGTCTGTGGATCGCCGTTAAGCTGTCTGTGTGTCGCCGTTAAGCTGTCTGTGGATCGCCGTTAAGCTGTCTGTGAGTCGTCATTAAGCTGTCTGTGGGTGCCCGTTAAGCAATGTATGGGTCGCCGTTAAGCTGTCTGTGGGTCGCCGTTAAGCTGTCTGTGGGTCGCCGTTAATCTGTCTGTGGGTCACCGTTAAGTTGTCTGTGGGTCGCCGTTAAGCTGTCTTTGGGTCGCCGTTAAGCTGTCTGTGGGTCGCCGTTAAGCTGTTTGTGGGTCCCCGTACTTAAGCTGTCTGTGGGTGCCCGTTAAGCAATGTATGGGTCGCCGTTAAGCTGTCTGAGGGTCGCCGTACTTAAGCTGTCTGTGGGTCCCCGTACTTAAGCTGTCTGTGGGTCGCCGTTAAGCTGTCTGTGAGTCGCCGTTAAGCTGTCTGTGAGTCGCCGTTAAGCTGTCTGTGGGTCCTCGTACTTAATTTGTCTGTGGGTCGCCGTTAAGCTGTCTGTGGGTCGCAGTTAAGCTGTCTGTGGGTCGCCGTTAAGCTGTCTGTGATTCGCCGTTAAGCTGTCTGTGGGTCCCCGTACTTAAGCTGTCTGTGGGTCGCCGTTAAGCTGTCTGTGGGTCGCCGTTAAGCTGTCTGTGGGTCCCCGTTAAGCCACTCTTCAAAGGATACCCAGCCATGATGCCCTAACACATCGATAGCTTTCGACAGAGCCTCGCCTAATTCCACTGGATTTGAGGGCCCGGTGTATGATGAGCTCTCTAAGAAAAAAAAACTACATTAATTTCAGTCTTGCACAAAGCGTTTTCCCCCGCAGCAATCCACTAAACATTCAGTGGAGGGCTGAGTTCGAATGTTTCGGAGGACTCTACAAACCAAGGTAACATGCACTTAGCGTACGTAAAAGATCTCACGGCAATTAGGAAGTTGCTTCTGGCAGAATACTACAGAAACATCCATTTTGAAAAACAAACAAATACACTCAGAGCAAAGAAAGGGGTGTGCTGTACCATGGTGTTCTTTCCATGGAGACCAATCCGAAGTTTATGCAGACATGTCTTGAAAACAATATTGCCAAACAATATAATTTGACGCTATGCGTTGTAACTCATCAGCATATATCACTAAACAATATAATGCAACATGATACAATATAACGCAGTATAATGCAATACAATACTACATGTTCCACACACCTACCACTAAGCGTGGATCTGTACGTGGATTGGCGAGTTGGGGGGGGGGTCCCATCATCACTCTGTTCCGCTCCCCACCTCTCCTAATCCTCCACACACACACTCTCTCTCTTCTCTCTTCTCTCTCTCTCTCTCTCTCTCTCTCTCTCTCTCTCTGGTCTTTCTCTTTCTCACTCTCTCTGTCTCTGTCTTCTGTCTCGTCTCTTTCCTGTCTCTGTCTCTCTCTCACTCTGTCCTATACCTCTGTCTCTTCTCTCTCTCTCTCTCTCTTTTCTCTCTCTCTCTCTTCTCTCTCTCTCTCTGTCTCTATGTCTCTGTCTCTTTGTCTCTGTTCTCTTCTCTCTTTTCTCTTCTCTCCTGTCTCTGTCTTCTCTCTCTGTCTGTCTGTCTTCTCTCCTCTCTCTCTCTCTCTCTCTCTCTCTCTCTCTCTCTCTCTCTCTCTCTCTCTCTCTCTCAACAACTTTTACGGCGAGAGTACTTCTTTACT
Source organism: Conus canariensis (assembly GCA_033310375.1). Taxonomy (NCBI): domain Eukaryota; kingdom Metazoa; phylum Mollusca; class Gastropoda; order Neogastropoda; family Conidae; genus Conus; species Conus canariensis. The sequence continues at coordinate 65,454,048 of CM065717.1, forward strand.
TATCTAGCCAAATAAGGAGAGTAAGTTCTGCTAACCTTCATCCCCCAGATTACCCCCACCCTCACACCCCCACCCCGCATCGTCATTCTCTCCCAGGAATTTTTCAGGCGTGAGTACTTCCTTAGCGACACGAGAATGAGTGGGTAAGTTCTGCTGTCTGTTCCGCCCCCCCCCCCCCCCCCCCCCCCCCCCCCCGCTTCCATCCCTCCGTCTCTCTACCTCCAGCCTCTTCCATTCCTGTTCCTCCCCCCCCCCCCCCCATCACTCCTCCTCCTTCCGCCTGTCAGCCTGCTCATCAATTTTTTTTCGAGTTGCTGTAGACATTTAAAAAGTCCCACCCCACCATCACCACCAGAGACTATCTCTCACCCTCCCCTAACTGACAGTAAGAAGTGTAGGTGCAGGTGGACTCAGTATGTGTATGGTGGACAGGTAGAGGAACTAGTAGCTGGGGGCACCAGTAAAGAGGGGGGGGGTTGTTTTGTGATCTGTTGTGCCGTTTTGTATTGTATTGAATCATATTGCATTGTATTGTAACATATTGTATCGTATCGTGTTGTATTACATTGCATTCTATTGTATTGTATTGAATCGTATTGTATGGCATTGTATCGTCTCGTATCGTAAAGTATTGTATTGTGTCGTGTTGTATCGCATTTTATTGTATCGTGTTGTATCGTATGTATAACATTATGTCGTATCATATCGTATCGTATTGTATCGTATCGTATCGTATCGAATTGTGTTGAATTGTAGTGTTATATTCTACTGAATCGTATCGTAGTGTATTGTATCGCATCGCATTGTGTTTATCGTATTGTATGATATTGTGTTGTATTATATTGTATTGTGCTTATTGTGTTGAATCGTATCATATTGTATTGTATCGTATCGTATCGTATTGTATTGTATGGAACTGCATCGTATTATATCGTATGGTATGGTATGGTGTTGTGTTACATGATATTGTACCGTATTGCATGGTATGATATTGTATCGTATTGTATCGTATTGTATCTTATTGTATCGTTTCGTATCATATTGTATTGTATTGCATTGTATTGTACTGTGCAGTACAATTCTAGGTGTAAGTGCATATGTATGAATATTTGCATGTTTTATGTTTTGTTGTGTATGTGTGTTGTTGTTTCTGTTTGTTGTTACCAGGTTGGGATGGTGGTTTTGTATATGTTGTTTCCAGGGATACTACACTTATAGGTTCGGATTGGAGTCTCATTCGAGCTGGTAATAAGACTATAACTTTTGTACACACACACACGCACACGCATACGCGCGCGCGCGCGCACACACACACACACACACACACACACACACCACACACACACACACACACACACACACACAGAGGTGGTATATCCAGTTTGTTTTTTTCTTTCTTAACCTCGTATGATACAGATTGGTACATCCATTTTGTTCTTTTTCTTAACTAAGTCAGGCATAAAAGATGATATAGCCATCTTGTTCGTTTTCTTAACCATGTACGACAAACAGGTTGGCATATCTATTCCGTCCTTTTTCTTAACCATGTACAACGTGCTGGTTGGTACCTCCATGTTATTCTTTTTCTTAATCACGTCTTTCACAAATAAAGTATTAACGCCGTGTAATTAATGCTCTTTTGCTTTCGTAGTGCACTCGACACTCAACGCCTTCTTTTCAGATCTAAGCAAATACCCTTTCAAATGGGACAATCATTTCACGGCAATACGACAACAACTGTGTCCAACACAGCTATCATCTGTCCGAGACGCTTGGCCGACTCTCGAGTACCAGGGGTATCAGACCACAGGCAGATCTGTCCTCAGACCGGCAGCGAAGGGGGCTGGCTGGCAGTAGGTGTGAGAGTTGTTGACATTGTTGATGGTTCTTGTCCTTCCACAACCGGGCACAGCAGAGCCGTCAGCAGTGGGACAAGAGTCTGACAGTGGCGGAGAATGGAAGGGAGAGATGGGGGGGGAATGAGATGAAGGAGGGAGGGGGCTGGAAAGAGGGTGGAGGGTTCTTGCTTTTGCCGAGTGCACTCTTTGAGTGCTTCTGGCTGCCTCTGTCACAGTGTTTTGGTTCCACAAGAACTCTTAAAGTCTAGGAGGCCTTTTTGTCACAATTTTGAAGACCGAATATCTCTGTGAATGCATGATTTCTGAAGAGTTAATGCCCCTGACTTGGATTGTATATCTCAGCTTAAGATTGTAGGCCCCTGTTCAAGATTGTAAGTCCCTGTATAAGATTGTAAAATCCTGTATAAATTGTAAGTCCCTGCTTAAGATTGTAAGCCCTTGCTTAAGATTGTAAGTCCCTGCTTAAGTTTATAAGATCTGTTTAAGATTGTAAGATCTTACCCACAATTGTGAGTATCTGTTTACGTAATTGAAATCCCGCTTAAATTGTAAGATCCTGTCTAAGATTGTAATTTCCTGTTTAAGACTGTGATATTTCGTTTAAGATTGTAAGATTCTGCTTAAAATTGTAAGATCCCACTTAAGATTGTAAGATTCTGTTCAAGACTACAAGTCACTGCCTGAGAATGTTGAGTCCCTGCCTAAGATTTTAAGTCTCTGCCTAAAATTGTAAGAACTTGCTTCAGACTGCAAGTCCTTACTTAAGATCGTAAGATCCTGCTTAGGATTGTACGGTCCTGCTTCAGATTGTAAGATCTGCTTAAGATTGTAAGGTTCTGCTTAATATGGTAAGATCTTGCTTAAGATTATAACATTCTTCCTAAAGTTGTAAGCCCTGCTCCAGACCGGAAGTCTCTGCTATCAATTATGGATCCCAACCAATCGAGAGGAAACTCACAAAATTCGGCCAATCACATAGCCCAATATGTATGTTAATGCAGACAAGACAGAGACGAAAATCATTGTTTAAACAGCCCAGTTTCTACGTCAGTCACTTTCCGTTTTAATTCCGCTTCACATCAATAGAAACGAGATAATGTATTGTTAAACACTAGGGGTAACAAAAGGAAATCTTTTCTCATTATGTTCAGCCATTATCTTTTTTCTCCTCGTGCACCAAAACTATGACGTTGTCTGATTTGGTTGGAAGAACCGTCGGAATAACAAGTCATTTTCCATTAACAGATGGAGACAGAAAGTGTAGAGGATGGAAACTAAGTGTCAAAGACCAGGGAGAGTTGTTTCCCTTGTATAGTTGTGCTTCACGCGCTCTGCACGCGCAGACAAGGACGATACGAGCAGACAAGTACCTTCAACACGGAGTAAAGAATTTCGCGGCTAGCCAGAATTCCAGACTGAAGAATACCCTCAACAGCATACTGACATGAGTTTGTCTGACACTGCTCACCGCTCTAAGAATCTGTGATGCTCGAATTACAGACCACACACACAATCCTCAGAACTGCAGGGAAGGAGCTGGCAGTAGAGGTGAGAGTCGTCGACGTTGCCGATGGTTCTTGTCCTCCCACAACGAGCCACAGAAGGATGGTCGGCAGCACTGAAGTCGAGAGTCTGGCAGCGACGGAAACGAGGTGGGAAGAAAGAGGGGAGGAGGGTTCTCTGCCTCTGTCGAGCACCCTTCCAGCTGTCTCTGCCAGAACCTCCAAGAGTTGTTGGTGTCTTGAGGGCTTTTGAGTTCTGGAGATCTCTGTTCATGGAGCATGAAAGGGAAAGTAAATTCTACCGATTCTTAATAATTTGAATGTGTATGTACGTATGTATATCAAGAGAGACAGACAGACAGACAGAGAGACAGACAGAGACAGAGAGGAGAGAGAGAGAGAGAGAGAGAGAGAGAGAGAGAGAGAGAGAGAGAGAGAGAGAGAGAGAGAGCAACACACAAAATGACACCGAGTCAGTATACAGAGTGTGTATGCAAACATACAAACACACTTTGAAAAGAGAAAAAAAAAGGGTGGGGGAGGGCAGAGGATGGTTTGGTGGCGGAGGAGGAGGTGATGAGAGAGGGGGGGGGGATAGATCACCGAACATTCTCTACACTAGCCAATCAGTGTCGATTAGTCAGGGACGGCAAAGTCCCTGTTCTCAGTCTACCTCTGTGATGATTACTTGACGTTCTCTTGAAAGTGCATCCTTACGGTGAACAAGACGTCATCGCGTGTGTACTTCGCTTTGAAGGATCTGGAATGACTTTTGAGATAGCGTGCAGTCTATTACTTTTCAACTGGTACTTCAGCGGATGGTGGAGTGGCTTCAGATGCTACATTTTGACGAGGGAAACGTCTGTCTGCAAAATAAAACTGAATAAGACGAACTTCCCTGAGAGAAATGGAAACCGTGTCTAGTTATGTTCCCTTCATCATACCTCACCTCTCTCTCTCTCTCTCTCTCTCTCTCTCTCTCTCTCTCTCCACACACACACACACACACACACACACACACACACACACACACACACACACACACACACACACACACACACACACTTTCAGCAGTATAGTAAAGCAGGGGGGAAATGTCAAGATTTGTTAAATGCGACTTGGAGTAGGTTAGGATGGATGTTAAGAATAATATCGGTACCGATCAATGTGGTTAATCTGCTTGTATTGGTGCTATTATCGGAATGAGTGAATGCTGGATGAAAACTGCTTGGATTGTTACAGGATTATTTATAAACATGATGCTTCAGGAAGAACAAATTGGGTAACTTATATTAGATAGTTACTATGTACCTAAAGTTGCTGGATGGCTTTGGAATACAGGACTTTGGTCATACTCTAATCTTTTGTTCATGTATTTAGAACACGATTTTATAGATGTCCTTTGTTCATGTCTTCAGAACACGATTATGCACTGCTCACTATCAGAATTGGTATGATTTCCTTTTGACCCACCCGGACTATAGACTGTCTTTGAGCAAAGACACTTTCTGACTCCGGGTTACTCATGTTTCTGTGTGTTCTGACTCAAGAGTCTAATAAAAAAAAAATTACCTTAGGGTACTGTCGTCCTAATATGTACAGAACAAACTATGTGTGTGAAATACAGTCATTCCAAATTCGTACATTCGTCTTGGAACGGAGTATCACATTATGGAATTAAAAACAATGACAAATGAATTCTGCGCCCAGCGCGATGGCCAACACATTATTAATAAGGATATTCGTCGTTTCTTGTTTGTATGTCCTAAAACATATTTCATTGCGGGGAAAGTTTATTCCATGATCATTGTAGAGTTCCATCGATTTTTAAAGATCAGTTCTTGTATATTAACAGCAATAGAAATTTGCTGTCTGAAGTTACTGTAAATTTCAGCCAATGTTTGGCGGTTATGAGATGATGTTCACCTTTTACTTCTGTTATATACTCAATGAAAAAGTCGACAGTGTTGTTCTGTGTTTTTCATTTGGGCAACATGGCCTGCAAAAACCGAATAAAGCTTATTGCTTATTGTGAGTGTTGGATGTCTTTGTTGTTTGTTATTGTATGGTTTTATTTTCATATTGTCTATTGTTACATACATACACGCATCTACCTCCCTTCTCATTCTTGTCTCAGTGCAGCAGACCATCGGACAAAAAAGAACCTCACTGGCTGAGTGACGGAGAGGGAAAGTCCCGAGAATGGTGATTTGCGGACAAAGACCAGGCGGAGTGTCACCACCTTCCAGTGGGATCAGCTGTGCTTCACGCGCTCTGCACGAGCAGACCAGGGCCTCACGAGTGACGACACCAGACAACAACCTTCACCATGAGCTGCAGAGATCTTCACAGCCAGTCTGGATTCCAAACAGAAGACTTAATCCACAGAACTTCAAACTAGTTGTCGCAAAACAGTTGACCACTGTAGAAGATTTCATGATGCCGGCGGAGTAAGAGACCTCAAGCCGTCCTCAGAACTGCAGGGAAGGGGCTGACAGGAGGTGTGAGAGTCGTCAGAATTTCTGACGGTTCTCATCCTTTCACAACGATCCACAGAAGGATCGTCGGCACTGGGCCAAGGGTCTGGCAGTAGCTGGGAAGCGGGGAGAGTAGGGGGACAAGAGAACAGAGATGGGGGTGGGAACTGGAAGTTCCTTCTCTCTGTCGTGCACTCTTTTAAAGTCGCTACCAGTTTTTTTTAGTTTTCCAAGACTTGTCGGTTTCAGTGTGTGTGTGTGTGTGGGGGGGGGGGGGGGGGGGGATGCGCGCGCGCCCGTGTGCGTGTTTTTTGTATGTGAGTGTATGTGTGAGCGCGCGCGCGCGTGCGTTTGTGCGTGCGTGCACACACACACACGCGCACACACACACACACACACACACACACACACATACACACACGCACGGACGCACGCGCGCACAAACGCACGCGCGCCCGTGTGCGTGTTTTTGTATGTGAGTGTATGTGTGAGCGCACGCGCGCGTGCGTTTGTGCGTGCGTGCGTCCGTGCGTGTGTGTATATGTGTGTGTGCGTGCGTGCGTGCGTGCGTGTGTGTGTGCGTGCGTGCGTGCGTGCGTGCGTGTGTGGTGTGTGTGTGTGTGTGTGTGTGTGTGTGTGTGTGTGTGTGTGTGCGCGTGTGAAATCAGCAGTAGTTATGCATGCAACATGTTACTCAGTCAGTTGGTCAGTCTGTCAGTTAGTCAATTAGTTCGCCTCTTCCATTCTTTTTCATTTCTTGTATTCTTCCTTCCTTCCTTCATTCGTGAAATCCTGAATTTCTACTTTCCGTCCTTCTTAGGAATTGTTCCCAAGTTCCTGGTGGTTTGATGTGTGTTTATTTGTGAAAGGAGTACGTTGTTGAAAAACATGGATCACTTCATCAAGCTTTTGCAAAGAAAGATATTTTACAGTCTTGTTTGCCGTCATGTGCCTTGGCCCACCAAGTCATGGAAACTGTGCAACTTGCATGGATTGAACGTAGTGAACAAATAACACAAGGTGATTGGTTTATCATCTGTAGGGTGGTCAACTGAGTCAGAGGACAGACTGGTCCACAGCACCGTATGTGGAGGCATTGGCGAGGGTTTCATGCTTCATAGTTTAATTGTTTTGTTTTTTTTCTCCATGATACGGAAGGTATTGGTTGTAATATAAAAGGGAGACCACAATTTGCCTACAACATGCTCAGCAAATCTCTAGACGAGATGTGGTGAAAAGAAATGAAAAGAGGAAAATTGAAGATTCATATTCTACAGAGAAAGATGTGTCCTAGATTAATCACACACAAAATATTAATTTGTTTTTCTTAATGTTTCAGGGAATCTTTTCCCTGGATAGTCTAAAGACGTATTGCTTTGTTTTTGTTTTTGTTTTTGTTTTTGTTTTTTTTTTGCTGAGAGGGGCACATGTGTAGTCTGTAGTTTGTGAGTCGATATGAGATCGCAGAGACTGTGCAGATTTTGTAGCTAGCTGAGGCTGAAGCCAGAGCAGAACACTGTTGTAAGTGTGTGAGGACCAGGGAATTTTGCTAGCTGAAGCAGATGTCTGTGTAGTACCGCTTGCGGCCACCTTCCGGAGGAAAAGGGTTTTCTTTTCAGTCCGGAGAGGATCTGGAATATATTTTGAATTGAAATATGTACGTATGATTACATAAAATCATAGCAGATAGAATTTTATGTAAATATGTTAAAAAAAAAAAAGATCAACAATAAACTCAAAAGGAGGAACTCTCTTCCGTTTGTCTGAATAGTTAAGTGTCAATGTTGTGCGTGTGAAAAGTCTGACGATCCTGTCTTCCTTTCATTCTTCCTTCTGTCATGTCTTCCTACCTCCTTTATTTCCCTTTCATTCCTTCGTTTCTTCCTTCCATCCATCTCTCCTTTTGTATTTTCCCTTCCTTTCTTCCTGCCTTCATTATTTCCTCTTTTTTTTTTTCTTTCCTTCTTTAACTCTTCCCTTTCTTCATTTCTTCATTCTTTCTTTCTTTCATTTCTGCGTTCCTTAATTTCTTCTTCGTTTACTTTTTTTTTTTTTTTCCAAAACTTATCTCTTTTCTTTCTTTCTACCTCCATTTCTTCGTTCTTTCCGTCTTTTTCCCCCTTCACTTCTTCCTTCTCTTTTCTTCATTTCTAGCTTTCCTTTATATCTCCTGCCTTCTTTGATTTCTTGCTTCTTTCCTCCATTTCTGAGTACCTTTATTCTGTTGTTTCTACCTTCTGTCTTTCCTCCCCCCATCCCTTCATCTCTTCCTTCTCTCTAGTCTTCCTTGTTTTCCGTCGTTTCTGCATACTGTCATTTCTTCTTTCCTTCTCTCTCTCTCTCTCTCTCTCTCTCTCTCTCTCTCTGTCTGTCTGTCTCTCTCTCTCTCTGTCTCTCTCTCTCTCTCTCTCTCTCTCTGTCTCTCTCTCTCTCTCTCTATCTGTCTCTCTCTCTCACTCTCTCTCTCTGTCTCTCTCTCTCTCTCACTCTCTCACTCTCTTTCCCTCTCTCTCTCTCTCTCTCTCTCTCTCTCTCTCTCTGTCTGGGATTTTGTTCTGCTTCCTTTTTCCTTTCAGTTTCTCACTTGTCTCCCTGCTCTTTTGAAAGTGTAGCCACACTACAACAATACTGATTCCGAAAACCGGTACGACATGGCTGATCCCACTTATCATTTGCTTAGTAGCTCTGACTAGATGCCTTTGTAATGCAATAGAGGAGACGATCAGCTCTCTACTGATGTGGAAGCTGGGACCCGATGGCCATTTGGCCAAAACCCCAGTGCAATTTCCGCAAGTAACACACCAAAGTTGACCATTTAGAGCCTCCAGAAACCACCATGCGCAACGGTTTTTAATCAAACAACATGCTGTTGTCATCTGTTTTGACGTAGAGAATGTTCATGTTGTTCTTATCTGTTTTAATCTATTAAAAAAAAAAAAAAAAAATTATGACACCACGTACAAAACTCATCCTGATCTGGGATTTCGGGGCCATTTACCTCTCCTCATTGGAAAAAAAAAAAAAAAAAAAAAAAAAAAAAAAAAAAAAAAAAAAAGCCCATCGGCAGTTTGAAGTCCGAGCTGACGCCATACTGTCTTACATCCAAGCGAAGTAGTTGGGTGTACAGCAAGGGAGCATCCTTTCTCCTGCTCTCTTTACCGTTAAAATGAATGACATAATGAGCAAAGTGAACAAAGGTTCCGCGTCCGCCTCTGAGTTAATTCTGCACTCTATGCAGTTCGTACTGCCTACGCTGCAACACAACATCCACTCCGATTTCGTGTCGATAAGATCCAGCAGTGGACTGAGGAAAACATGTTTTACTTTTTGAGGTACGAAAAAAATCCAATGTATCCAGCTACCAAAACTCTTTGTATCCACTTTCACAGTTCCCGGACACAATTTGTTCACCTGAAATTCCTCTGTATAAATCCGCCATTCCAGATGTGAAAGAAGCCAAATTTCTGAGAGTTTTTTTCGATCAAGAAATTTAATGTCACATCCAGCAACTATAACTTTCTGTCAGAAGTATACAAATATTCTCCGTGCAGAGACTGGCGGAAACATCTCTTTCCAACTGTCGCTATTTTTTTCCTGAACTAAACTTTGACATTTTTGTTTGAACACACACACACACACACACACACACACACACACACACACACACACACACACACACACGCACGCACCCCACGCACGCACGCACGCACGCACCACACACACACACACACACACACACACACACACAACCACACACACACACACACACACAGTTGCTTGTGACAGTGTTTTCACTTGAAATGACAAAAGAAATGTGACAACCGCCCCCACCCCCCACCCCACCCCACCCCCCACCCCCCACCCCCGTTCAATTCCACCCTCAAGGAATCCGTATTGTTCCTCATTTGAACAATGCAGGCACTGTCCTGTGATTTGCCTAAATTTCAAGACGACACATCTAGGGCTTTCCACACGCTGAAGATCCGCTTTAATTTCACCTCTTCTCGTAAAGACCCTGCCATCTATCTGAAGTTCAACACTTTTCTTCTGTCGAAGTTTGTTCTACATTTCTATCCCTCCAAAGAATATTTGCTAGCGGTTACAGATCGAAAAAAGACGCTACAGACAGCTCTGCTTACACCTCCGAGGCCGCACTGTTGGTCCTTACACTCCAAATGGTCTCTTAGATTAAAGACGTCATCATTCTCTCTGGCTCCCTCACTGCTTTTGGAAACCATTGCAAGCTGCAGCATCGTAAATCCTCGATTCCGTTTTTGTAATTATAAACCTCTCTGAAAATTGATGATTACAATCCAGGTTTTACTTAGGTCCCTGAAAGTCGGCATGTGAGGCGTTGAGTTGGCGGACCGACTCGCCAAGGATGCCACAAATAAACAGTTGTACAGATCCTCGATCTGAAACCCAAAGCCCAGACTTGTGTTCACGACTTTTGGCAAAAGAGCTGGGTATACGGAGACAAAAAAAACAACAAACATTTGTTTTTCCAATCCACCCAGACCTTAACTCTTTCCAGTTCGTGTCTTTGAAATCGAATTTCCACATTAGTTGCCACGCCATCTGAATTTTTTTTCATTGTTACTGTTTCAGTAATCACAAACATTTTCTGTCGTCAGATTCTGCCGATTTTTTTTTTTTTTTTAGATTCTGAATTTGAAGACATTTATCTAGATTTTAATATATGATTTTACATTTTCGTGCACATTTTGATGTGAAATTTTCGTGCATATTTGTATGACATTTTTGTGAACATTTAAAAAAAAATAATTGTCAGTAAACTGTCATAGCCAAACTCTGGACAAAAATACAGTTTTCTTTTTTTTATTGTCAGTAAACTGTCGTAGTATAACTCGAACAAAAACTGAAATCAAAATGTCCGAACTGGTGAGAGTTTAAGTTTTTGCCGTCTGATTCTGGCGGCCATGAAGAAGCAACAGTTAGGGTCTATCACACACAAGCCACTCTTTACACCCTCTCGAACGAGGAAGCTCCGTGGTGCATTCTCTATGACTCACTTCTCACCGACTAACTTGCTCCTATTGGTTATTGGGACTTACATGATTTCAGACACAAATACTTCACAGCAGACTACAGGTAAAACCTGTGAAGAGATGTTCCACTAGGTGTGATTTTTTTTTTTTTTTTTAGCTTCCGAAAGATAAATGTTTTTCGTGTGGTCTAAGATTCAGTAAAAGAATGATTTGTTAGCAATCTTTGTGTGTTGGACAGAAAACTGGTTTACTGAATTTCCTTTCAACGCACGGAACTGACTGACAAAATTACCCCTGATATGCTCCCCCTGACCGGTCGACTGCATAAACTGAATTAAACTCTGTGTGTGTGCGTGTGTGCGTGCGTGCGTACGTGCGTGCGTGCGTGCGTGCGTGCGTGCGTGCGTGTGTGTGTGTGTGTGTGTGTGTGTGTGTGTGTGTGTGTGTGTGTATGTGTGTGTATGTGTGAGTATGATGTATGGGTGTACGAGCAGGCGTGTGATTGTGTATCTATGTGCAACTGCGTGCATGCGTATGCGCGCCCGTGTGTGTGTGTGTGTGTGTGTGTGTGTGCGTGCGTGCGTGCGTGCGTGCGTGCGTGCGTGCGTGCGTGCGTGTGTGCGTGCGTGCGGGCCTGTGTGCGTGCGGGTGTGCAGAGGTGTGTGTGTGTGTGTGTGTGTGTGTGTGTGTGTGTGTGTGTGTGTGTGTGTGTGTGTGT
>CM065717.1:65475612-65478112 GCA_033310375.1 Conus canariensis
TGGGGATAAGAACATTACGTGTGTGACCGTTTTTGATTACCCCGCCACGTGGGCAGCCACACTTCGACTTCGGAGGATTTTGGAGACTGATAATGTTATGCTAGGAGCTTGTCACAACTGAAGACAATTCCTGCATAACTATGCACAGCATAACAACATTTTGATGTAGCCTTGGCGTTCTAGCCTATGACAATTGGCCTGACACAGCCTTAAGCCAAGGCGGGGGAGGATCCATAACACACAATGCAAAACCCACGAGAATAACAACGGGTTAAGATGAGCAAGGAAAATGTCCGTTTAATATCTGGCGTTCGTCGGGTTCGATATCGCTATATGTTGAACTGCGAACAATACGCTGTCGATTCGCGTGCGGACTCGCCCAACTGTTCTTAGTTGAGAACTGTTTGTTCAGTGAACTGGGTCCTATGCCGTTCTGAGCTTTTCTATCTTCCAGTGTTTCTTACTGCCTCTTTTCATGTGCCATCTTTTCCCAGAATTTCGTTCCCAGGACATAGCCTCATAAGCCCCAGTTCATAATGACACCATAACCCACATCGATTGACAGCTCGTGGTGTTATGTGAACCGCCACCACAAAGGCTGCCACTGACGCGGACCACATCTGGGCCATTGATATCTCCACTTCGCCCGTTTACTCAGCGATTATCGGCCCTACCGGAACACTGACTGCACAAACACACCGTCTTATCCGAGCACGTGCATCCCGGCGCGAGCCACGTGGCGTCGCTGACCAATCAGGACACAGGGGGCAGGGGAGATGGATGATAAGCGATGCCCTGGCTTCTCTCTGCCACGCTCACAAACACAACAAACGCCTCTAGAGGGCCCGGAGGCTGGATAACGATAGTTCATGTGGCTGTCGTCTGCTGACACATTGCTCACGCTGAGCTGGCACTGTCCTGGACGTGTGCCGAGTAAGATGGTCGGCTGACGCTTCCAGAGACAGTTTTGTTCCTGGTCCTTTCAGTGCCGTAGTAGTGGACCTGCTGTGAGAGTTGCATAGGTCTTCTGGAACGAAGTGATTACAGAAATAAAAGCAAGCAGATGGGGTTTTTTTTTGTTGTTGTTGTTGTTTTTAAACTGCAGGTGGAATTTCAAGGGCATTTTCTGCCCGTCGTGTAGCAGCTTCCGGTGTTGCCCTAAGAACCAGAAGGGCTTCCTTGGGATGCTCCATTTAAAATCAATTATCAGCAAGAATTGAGCTGACAGATCAAACTGGCATCATTGAACAATCACAAGTTCTTTTTTTTTGTTTGTTTTGTTTTGTTGTTATTGTTGTTTAACACGGAAACATCGACCTCGTTTTACTACAAGGGCTATCTGACGACAGTCTTCTATCAAATTAAAAACCTTGCAAAGATTCCATTTCTATACTCTCGCCATGCATTTCAACTAAAATATCAACTGTATCACAGATTCTTCTCCCCTTGTCACAAGACAGCAAAGCTACCGCTTGTGCAAAGTTGCTTCTTATAGTTATGTTAGTTATTAGTTAGTTAGTTACTTAGTTACTTAGTTACTTAGTTAGTTAGTTTGTTATTCGTCAGTTAGTTTATTTGTTCGTTCGTTCGTCAGTCACTCAGTTGGTTGTCAGTCAGTCAGTCAGTCAGTCAGTCAGTCAGTTAGTTAGTTAGTTAGTTAGTTAATTTGTTTGTTACTTAAGTAGGTAGGCAGGTGGGTAGGTAGAGTTAGTTGCAAAGTGAGACGACTGCAGGCGGAAATCTAAACAAATCTTAAATAAATGTTAGCGAACCGCCAAGAGAAACGTGGACAAACGAGTCACAAGACAAAACACGACGCGTTTCGACCTCTTGGCGATTCGCTAACATTTATTTAAGATTTGTTTAGGTAGGTAGTTAAGTAGGTAGGTAGGCTGGCTGGTATGTGGGTAAATAGATAGGTAGGTAGGTAGTTGGCAAGGCTTGCTAGGCTGTGACAATGTTCTTTACTTTCATTTTGATCCAGTCTGACCGCTGATATATTACTGGTTTCTGGTCCGAAAGATAGAATTCTTGGTACATGTATACACACAGACGTCACGTCTCATGCTTGTATCTGTTACAGGGCAGTGCACGAAAACAATGTTAACTTATAAAACCAAGTAATACCAATACACTGATTCCCAGCAAATGGGCCGATGTTCCCCTGCACTTACAACAAGCATGCAGAACTACCATTTATATATTTTCCTGCACGCATCCAAAGACACCAAAACTACCGTTCATATACACACGTACATGCTCTTAGATGAATTCTGTAGAATATTAAAAAAAAAAATGGCGTTTCATGAACTATCACAAAATAAAGCTTCAAAAATTCAGTCTTCTGCGCTTCCACAGCGTGTGATTCTCTGAACCTGAGGCGAAGGGAAGGGAGGGAAGGAGGGGCAGTGCTGGAGGGAGAGGAGTGGGGTGGGTGGAGGTCCGTTATTCTTTTTTTCTTTTTGTCTTTAATGTTTAAGACCATGAGAATTGTTTTCTC
>CM065717.1:65488112-65490612 GCA_033310375.1 Conus canariensis
GGAACATAGCTGAAAAGTTTGTTCATGGATTTACTGAGTTCATCAAAAGGTGACATTTGAATTCAGCTGGCTGGAGAGGCGTTATCAGAGTTATCTTTCTTTAAAGTCTTGGCACGGGAGTAATTGTGCGTGCCAAGGAAATGCCAAGTTTAAGTTTCCCATGGAAACACACACACACACACACACACACACACACACACACACACACACACACACACACACACACACACACACACACACACACACACACACACACACACACACACACACACACGGAGACAACAAACATAGAGTCAACACTTGAGTCCAAAAAAAAGTTTTAAATCTTTCCAGAACAAACACAGCTAGATAGCCGACAAAGGCAGGCGGAGAAAAAAAAAAAAACGGTAGAAAGAAAGAGAAAAAAGACAAAATCAAAGAGAGTGACACAACAAAAGGAGAGAAATGACTAGCAGATGAATTAAAAAGATTGATAGCTGTTTATATACTGAAAGAGCCTCGTGGCATCCCCGGGGAGAGAATCACGTGGTGTCATTGGGTACCACAACAAACCACGGTAGATGATACAGAGTGAGCTATGTGGTCAGAGTTTTAACCCTAAAGTGTGTGTGTGTGTGTGTGTGTGTGTGTGTGTGTGTGTGTGTGTGTGTGTGTGTGTGTGTGTGTGTCAGCAAAGCATTTATAGACAGACTCAAAAAAAAAACTCTATACACTGTATTCCAGATATGTCTTTCAATCACTTTCCACGGAACGCTGAAGACTGAACCAGACGTAACTCACAGTTTTCTCAAAACAGTTCATTGAAAGGGTGCACTCTTCGACAGACTAAATCAGATACACTGTATCTCCAAGTGGGCTGGTGTGTGAGGAATAGAGGGTTGAAAATACTTTCATCGATTTTTCAGCCCGCAAGGAACACGACGTATGGGGCACTGCAATGTTGAAACAGTGCACCAGATGTCTCCACTAGTCTTGGACGGCTTGTCAGCAAGTGCTCGGGTCGCTGCACGGCTTTCCTTGTCCACTCAGCCATGTTGTCTGTCCACCTCTTACTCTGTCTTCTCTGTCTCCCCTTTCCCTGTCCATTCAGCCATGTTGTCTGTCCACTTCTTTCTCTGTCTGCCCTGTCTCCTCTTCCCCGTCCACTCAGACATGTTGTCTGTCCACCTCTTCCCCGTCCACTGAGCCATGTTGTCTGTCCACCTCTTCCCTGTCCACTCAGCCATGTTGTCTGTCCACCTCTTCCCTGTCCACTCAGCCATGTTGTCTGTCCACCTCTTTCTCTGTCTGCCCTGTCTCATTCTTCCGCTGCACTGATCATTAGTGGATGGTCTTTGGAGAGTCTGTCTGATCTTGTCAACAGTCCACGCCACTTCAGCTTTCTTTTGCTCACTGTGGTCAACAGGTCTTCATGTTGACTTGTTGTTCACTGTGGTCATCAGGTCTTCATGCTGATTTGCTCACTGTGGTCAACAGGTCTTCATGTTGACTTGTTGTTCACTGTGGTCAACAGTTCTTCATGTTGACTTGTTGCTCACTGTGGTCAACAGGTCTTCGTGTTGACTTGTTGTTCACTGTGGTCATCAGGTCTTCATGTTGACTTGTTGTTCACTGTGGTCAACAGTTCTTCATGTTGACTTGTTGTTCACTGTGGTCAACAGGTCTTCATGTCGACCTACGCGCTGCCTGTGGCGTTTTGCCTATTTGGTCGTTTGTGACGTGCTCAATGTGGGAGTTACATCTCCTAGACTGAAAATACTTTGAGGAAGTGTGAAAAGAAACTAAAAGCTGAAAATGGGGAACAGTTGTGGCGTTATTCATTTCATGTAAAGTGTACACACGACTTCTTTTTTTTTTTTTTTGGCTTAAAAGAGGCATAGGTATTACATTTTTTGTTTTTGCTTAAAAGAGACGTGTGTGTGTGTGTGTGTGTGTGTGTGTGTGTGTGTGTGTGTGTGTGTGTGTGTGTGTGTGTGTGTCGTGTGTCCACAAAAGGGAAAGCAAAGACAATACGGGGATGCAGGAGTAAGAGAAAGAAGAGGATTTCAAGAGAATCCTGAAGGCAGTCCAGCAAAACCAGCAGGGGTAGTGGACTACTTGGGGAAAAAATAAAACCCGCACTGCACAGATTTCTCAGCTGGAATGAATGACAACAACTTTCTCAGGATCGTCGTCATCTTCAGATCTGAATATGACCTCCTTCCCTCGAAATCAGATGGCCCTATGTGTCGACCCTGTCAGGGCAAGTCAACAGTGGGACATGAATTCGTGCAACGCAGCATACACATGGGGGCACAACCAAATGTCCAAGAAGGTTGCACATGGTGCCAGAGGAAACACTTCACCACCAGCGACGACATCTACACGGCAGGAGATCATTAGCAACAAGAACAGTGAACGCGGAGTTTATTGGATGAACTGGATGATGGGGAGTGCACAGCAGATTTTCAAAAATGGGAAAATCATCAAGAAATCATCAGAGAGAGTAGCAGTAGATTAG
>CM065717.1:65495612-65498112 GCA_033310375.1 Conus canariensis
CTATTTCTTTATTGATTTATGTGCATATTTACTTCTTTCTTTTTTTTCTTTCTTTTGTTTCCCAACATTCTAATGTATTAGGTACTGATTCATTTATATTCATTTATTAATTTATCTTATGATCTGATCATTTATTTATTATTAGTATTTTATTATGTATCGCTGATATAACCAGATTCTGAACGAAAACGGGACAAAAATCTCAAATGTGATTGATTTTTTTAAAGCATTTTTGTATACACTCTCCCCCCCCCTCTCTCTCTCTCTCTCTCTCTCTCTCTCTCTCTCTCTCTCTCTCTCTCTCTCTCTCTCTCTCTTCTTAGTTCAGTCATCAAACGGATGGGGAGTGATCTTCTATTCCTTTTCTCTTTTCCTCTCCATCATTCGCCGCAATGTCGACATCGTATGTGTGTGTGTGTGTGTGTGTGTGTGTGTGTGTGTGTGTGTGTGTGTGTGTGTGTGTGTGTGCGCTCTCTCTCTCTCTCTCTCTCTCTCTCTCTCGTCCTCTTCTCTCTTCTCTTCTCTCTCTCTCTCTCTCACAGTGTGTGTGTGCATGCGTGTGTGTGTGTGTGTTGTGTGTGTG
This sequence comes from Conus canariensis, assembly GCA_033310375.1. Lineage (NCBI taxonomy): Eukaryota > Metazoa > Mollusca > Gastropoda > Neogastropoda > Conidae > Conus > Conus canariensis. The sequence continues at coordinate 65,496,196 of CM065717.1, forward strand.
TGTGTGTGTGTGTGTGTGTGTGTGTGGTGTGTGTGTGCTGTTGTGTGTGTGGATGGATGGTATACTTACAGAGGTAAATTTGGTATTGCATCCACCGTGCAGCTCTTGAGCGGCGCAACAGGTTGACAGAGGAAAGGATAGTGATAGTATTGACACACACCGCCTACCCTGTAACTCTCTCTCTCTCTCTCTCTCTCTCTCTCTCTCTCTCTCTCTCTCTCTCTCTCTCTCGTGTGTTTGTTGTGTGTGTGTTGTGTGTGTGCGTGCGTGCGTGCGTTTGTGTTTTGTGGTGTGTGTGTGTGGTGTTGTGTGGCCGTGTGTGTGTGTGTGTGTGTGTCTGCGTCTGAGTTTTTCTAATGTGATAAATCCTTTTATTTTTTCTCTTTTTTTTTCCCAGAAGTATTTCATCTCCATCTCTCTGTTAACAAGTGTTTTCTCTGTGCATGAAGAATGCTGATTCTAGGGAGTTGGAAGCACTAGAATTGTTTCGTGTCTCTTCCTAATGTTCATTTTGCATGCTGGGATCGCCTTTCCCCACTTCGGTTTTGAGTTATGGCCCGTGGCCGATGTTTCATTATACGTTCTTGTATGTTCTCTCTCTCACTCTCTCTCTCTCTCTCTCTCTCTCTCTCTCTCTCTCTCATATGAAATATATGCTTCTATGCACCTACATGTTTTGCGACTAAAAAAAAAAAAAGGGCTATGCTAAACAAAGAGACTGGCTATGCGGTATATTGATTTTAGCACCACTATAGCTTATCATCGTTGACACCTCCTTGTAACTCCATCAGAAATGCAACGTGGAAAAAAAAAATGAAGGAAATCAAACCAAAAAGAAACAAAACGGGTAAAAACAACCAAAAAAAAAGGTGAAAAAAAATTAAAAAGGGTAAAAAAGAATTTTTTTTTTTTTTTAAAACCTCGATGAAATGAAAACGGTGAACACGACATCAAAATGAAGAGGGTAAAAAAAAAAAAAACAAGAGAAGTGAGAGAGGTAAAAAAAGGAAAGAAATGAATGGGAATAAAAAGAGGGGGGCGGAGGGGCGGGGGGGGGCACGTGAAGAACTAGAGCAGGGGGAAAAAAATGAAAGGGGTAAAAATTAAACGAACTGAAAAGAATGAAAACAAACAGAAATGAAAATGGGAAAAAAAATCAAAAGGGGTACAAATGGAAAAAAAAAAATGAAAGAGTAAAAAAAAAAAAAAAAAACGAATTCCAAGAGGACAATGCCAACGAAATAGAAATAAGATTTTTTTTTTTCAATGAAAAGAATGAAAAGCGATTGAAACGAATAGAAATGGAAACGGCTGAAGCAAAAAAAGAACCATGAGGAGTAAAAAGGAAAACCAGACAGAAAAAAAGGATAAACAAAACGAAATAAAAGAGGCACTCAAAAGGAAATAACAGGGGTAATAAAAAGATTAAAAACAGAAATGAAAGGGTTGAAAACGAAGGGAAATAAAAGAATAAAAACGTCAAAGAAAAGGAAGGACTGAAAGCAAAAATTTAAAAAAAAAACAAAATTAAAAAAAAAACTAAAGGAATAAATAGATTAATAGATGGATAGATAGATAAATGAAGAAAGAAATAAGGAGCTTAAAGCAAAACAAAAGGGTGAGAAAAAGAACACAGAAAAAATAAACGGGGGTAAACACAGAAATAAACGGGGTAAAAATGAAAAGCAATAAAAAAAAAATAAAAAAAGATTTGAAACAAAAACAAATAAAAAGAGTAAAACGAAAGGAAAGGCAAAAAAAAACCCAAAGAAATGAGAGAAAGAAAGCATAAAGAAGTCAAAGGGTTAAAGTGGAAAAGAAATTAAGAGAGAGAGAGAGAGAGAGAGAGAGAGAGAGAGAGAGAGAGAGGGGAGAGAGAGAGAGAGGATGTGAAAAGATAAAAGCAAGAAGACAAGA
>CM065717.1:65513112-65525612 GCA_033310375.1 Conus canariensis
GTGTATGCCTACATCAGCTCCGTGCCCTGGAGTGTACGCCTACATCATCTCCGTGCCCTGGACTGTACGCCTACATCAGCTCCGTGCCCTGGAGTGTATGCCTACATCAGCTCCGTGCCCTGGACTGTACGCCTACATCAGCTCCGTGCCCTGCAGTGTACGCCTACATCAGCTCCGTGCCCTGGAGTGTACGCCTACATCAGCTTCGTGAACACATTGCAGTTCAGTGCTGACGAATGTATTGCGACATCAAGATGATGAAACCATCGATGTTCTGTCCCATCGAATGTGCTGCTAAATCAGTATTATGAAAACATTTGTGCTCTGTGCCATTGAGTATATTCCTAAGCTTGCATTATAAAAACGTTGAAGTTCTGTGCTGTTGAATACTTTGATAAAATCGTTATAGTTAAAGCAGCATTCCTGATTATAGCTAGAATCGGCACCATGTAAACAATGTTCCTCTATGCTGTAAACTGCTTCGCACAATCGGCATTACGAAAGCATAGGTGCTAGAAAATGGCTCGCTAAATCAGCATTATGAAAACATGCGCCACCTTGCTCAAACATGGGAAGTAAATTCGAAAAGGGAAACAACTGTACCGGGTTTTTGTTTTGTTTTGTTTTTTGGGGGGAGGTCAGTTATTACCGGTTGGCTGAAAGCTATGTTGCCTCTGGCGTTGTGATTTAAAATGCTCTTCTGCAGCTTCAGCTGGGAATAAGCCTTTGGAGATCCCAGCCATGGATTGCAAGCAATACCTGTGGACATGTGTGACACCAGAAAGAGCCGAAAACTACGCAAGAAAGATGAAGAAGGAGGGAAGAAACACAGTGCTGTAAACAAGAGGGTCGGACAAATAATGAAAACCGCAAAGGAAAGCTTCATCGGGACATAACGTGAGGACATTGAGAAAACTAGACAACTATAACACACAGAAAGCTTTGAAGATTGTAAGAGACTTGACCAAACAAAAGCGAAGTAAAGGCAGCACCATTTATATAACAACACAGCAACTGCCTCACTCAGACAGAGAGCATCAGGTGAACTGAACTGTTCAACAGGTGAGCAAAGGAAATCCAAATGTGCTCACAGTGCAGGATTCATCAAACGAAGGTGATTTTCCAAAACTCCAGGACTGCTACAGCAGTGACGTCGCTGAAATGTGGGGAGGCTACAGGCACTGGCAACATGAGGTATGCCAGCTTCGTTGCCCGTCCATAGCCTGTGTCCGCATGCCAACCACCGTGTGAGTGTTCAACACTGGACAGTTTCAGCGACGACGTGTGGCGAAGAGGACAGCCAACAGGAAGCACACAAAGAGTCAATCAGATTTACAGGAAGTAGTAAATGCCTTCGATATGCACAATGGATCTCTGGCAGAGGAATTTCTCCTGTCCATTTGAGACCTACGCTTTGATGCAGTCATCACTAACTGTAGCTCCGTTGTCGACGTCTTACAAAGAGGAAGAAAGCCCTCGGCAGTTGTTTCACCTATTTCAAAGAAAAACAGCCCTGTTTCCTTTTCTGTGCCTATTCAGTAGTACTATTCCCACGCTGCCCAGCCTGGCCACCTTTTATAACTACGTCCAAAGTCCCCACGCCGCCCCAGCAACAACAGTCCGTACGGAGCAACCAGATCCTCGGGAGGCGGTGGGATTGTGAAGTTCTCCCAGCGGTGGTGCCAGCACTACAGAATGACTGGCGGCCAGTCTCAGGCAGATACCATGGATGGACCAACACGACCAGCCCCACTGCTGCTGATGAGTGTCACCCAGGTGACGAAAGCCTACTCTAAACAGGTATTAGTAACTAACGGCTGCCTTCACAGGACAGAATATCATGGTTCCCGTACGCTGTGGGAGAGAGGTTTGATAGTATTATTCCAGTTCTACCCCCCCCCCCCCCCCCCACCATCTCCCCATCATCTATCCTCCTGCATCTCTTCCCCCCTCCCGCCATCCATGCATCCCTCCCCTTCCCCCTTCCCTCTGATCTTTGCTAAATATATTCATAATAACGGAGGAAATGATTGCTGTACTCCTCTTCCCCCGCTAGGATGGACAGATAAATAGATGATAGATGATAGATAGATAGATAGATAGATAGATAGATAGATAGACAGACAGACAGATAGGTAGAGAGACAAATGGGTAGATAGAGTATGAATCCATTGATTCTCTGACATTTCAATGTTGTTACAGTTTTTTGCCTTCCAATATTTCGGCCTTCCAGCCTTGTTCAAGGAATTTGGGACAGTTATACGTCATTCAAGAGAACGTTACGATTAAAATGACACAATGAATGACACATTCAATAATTAGACGTATACACTGTTCCCCTTTGCATTAAAAAGAATATAAGAATCAAATATGATAAACAATTAATTGATAAGCGAATATGTATGGAGAGAGAGAGAGAGAGAGAAGAGAGAGAGAGAGAGAGAGAGAGAGAGATGCAGATGCAGATGCAGATGTTTATTCGTAAAGGCCATAGCCCCTTAGAAGGGGGATACATATAAAAGAACTTTGCATAATCCATTTTTAATCAGGGGTACAAACAAACTAAGGTATTACAGAATTTCTTCGTTTAAACCCTCTGTAAAAATACACAGCAAGCTGCTTCACTATTTTATCATTTGTCGATGACATTAACAAAATTAATCTGAATAGTGAAGGATGCATATAGTATTTGGATGGAATACACTGTTGTCTAAGATCAATTAGTTCTGGGCATGAAAGAACAAAATGAACTTCATTTTCTTGAGATTCCTGACATAATGGACAAACAGTCACACGATCGTTTAAATGTCTGTAACGCTGTGAATGTGCATAGATATCTGATATACCAGATCTGAACTTGGTTATCATATATTTCAAATGTCTGTCAATAACCATTGACAAATACCTCGGAACACAATGCATAGGATTTAGCATTCTATAAATATCAAATTTACTACTGTCTTCAACATGAGAGTTCCACCTCTGCCATCTACAATCAATCAATGTTTGCCGAAAAACACGGACAAAGCATTTATATCGCCAACACCCTGATTTTCCCATACAAAACCAAATCCATATTCATACAACTTTAGCCTTACATTCGAGACTCCATTCTTCTTACCCCTTGCATCTAACTCCACGAGCATCGTATAGGCTTTATAAGGTAATCTGTGTGGTCCCATTTGTGTTATCCTTAACCAGTAACGAATACATTTAATCACAGATATTAAATAGATAGAATATCGGTTAGTCTCTCCATATACCAAATCATTTGGTGTTCTCATTGAAACACCAAGAAATTTCTTCAGAGCGTACAAATGAATTTTCTCAATATGTATAGCAGCAGAATCAAAGCCCCATAGCTCAGCACCATATTGTAACATTGGTTGAATTTGAATATCAAATAATTTCAACAACAAAGATAGAGATTCGTTATCTAACTGTGCCAATTTCCTCAAAATACACAATAAAGCATATTTAGCTCTACTTGCAAGATCTTTACAAGCAAAGGTAAAGCTTAAGCATGTAGAAAAATAAATATCAAGATATTTATAAGTAGAAAGAAACTCGTGGAGAGCGTGGCAGCAGAGAGTCCTCAGAAGAGAAGCCCCCTTCAATCAAGTTTTTTCGGCCCTTATCTCCTGACACTCTAGGGGGGTTGGGCCACACCCGGTTCATGACTCCGGATGTCCCTCTGCTGCCCCCTTTTTTTTTTTTCCATCTTGGGACGAGCCATGGCTGGGATTCGAACCCATGACCCTCTGGACATGCTCATTTTCCACTTAATGACTCGCGCTTTAACCACTGAGCCACAGGGACACCTGATATTTGTAGGAAATTTAAGCCTTATGAAGTTCACTTTTGTTCCTCCTTGACCAGATCCAGCTTGAACACCTCTCTGCCGCTTCTGCCATTGCTTTCAGGGCTCTGTTTTTTTCCTTCCCTGCAACTGAGAGCTGTTTCATGAGGCTGTATGCAGACGTTCCTACAAACCCCCTAGCTCCAATTTCTGCAGTGAGGACTTTGACCTGATAGCCTTCTCTCCTCAGGCTGTTTGCCAGATCAGCATACTTTTCAGTCTTGTAGATTTGAGCTGCCTCCATTCTGTTCTCATATGGTACCGTGAGCTCGATCATGATCAGCTGCTTGGTTGACTTAGAGTGGACTACTATGTCTGGTCTCATGCCACTCTTGCTGATGATCTCTGGGTGACTCTTCCATTCTGGGAGGTCTGCAGTGCACTCCCAGTCATCTGCCCCGTCCAGCAGACTCTGCCTGCATGTTTCGAGTGGCACTGTTGTTCTTGGCCATGATTTGCTGCCTCCTGCCGTGAAGAATGTTGCGGGTGCTTTTGGAGTCCTGATTTTCCCTTTTGTGGTGTTGGTACTAGCCCAGACTACTTGTACAATCTCTTTGAGCACATGGTTGTGCCTCCATGTGTACCTTCCTTGAGCCAGGGCTACTTTACATGAGCTTAGGACATGCTCCACTGTTTGTTTTTCATGGCAGAGGGGGCATGCAGGATCGTCTGTTTTCCCCCACTTCACCAGGTTTGCATTTGAGGGCAGAAGGTCATATGCAGATCTGAGAATGAAGCTGATCCTGAGAGGGGCCATGCGCCAAATGTCATTCCAAATGAGACTTCTTTGGAGTGCATTCTCCCACGTTGTCCATTGCCCTTGCTGGCTCTGCTGGACTGCTTTTTGGAGTCTTTTTTGGTCTTCTTCTTTTCTCATCTCCTGAATCATCATGTCTCTTTGGCTTTTCCTTTGGCCTTTGACCACCATTCAGTTTTGGTCACCCCCAGTCCTTGTCTGTTGGTCTGTGTGTGTCCTGTTATTTCTCTGATCTTGAGACTTTCTTTTGCAGAATCCATCGCCTCTTGAACTTTCCATTTTCTGCCTGTCTTCAGCTGGGGCTTGATTGCTTCTACCACCTTGTCTCCTGAGTCCTCCAGCATGCTTTGAAGTCTGATCTTCCCTGCTTTGTATTCCTCCAGGATGGATTTCAGTGGTAGTTTCAGCTTTGCTTGGCGACAGTACAGCGCTATGTCAGTCAGACAGGGTGGGACACCAAGCCATTTCCTTGTGAACTTGTTGATTTTGGCTTCCATTGCCTCCACTATGCTGGTGCAGATGTCGTATATCATAAGAGGCCATAGGAGCTTTGGTATCAGCATGAACTGCAGACACCAGACCTTGTATTTGCCAGGGAGCCCACACTGGTCAATGGTCTCCAAGCCTTCCTCCGCCATCTGCTTGGTTTCTTTTGCTCTTTGTGTGTCTTTCAGCGTATCATCATACCATCTTCCAAGGCTCTTGACTGGTTCTTCTGTGACTGTTGGAATGGCCTGGTTGGCAACACTGAAGACCACAGATCCGGCCACTTTTCCTTTCCTCAGTGACAGACTCCGTGATTTCTTTGGCTTGAACTTCATTCTGGATGAGGCAACTATGTCGTCCAGCCTCTCCAGCACATGACGTGTCTCGTCTTCTCTGGATGAAATCACTGTAGTGTCATCCATGAAGGCCTTGAGAGGAGGCATCTTGTATCCATCGCCAAGGTCTGTTTGTCTCGCGTTGTTTGTTGCTGCTTTCAAGATGAGTTCCATTGCCAGCACGAACAGTATTGGGGAAATTGCACAGCCCATTGCAATACCCACTTCCAAGTTGATCCAGTCTGTTGTGTACTCCTTGGTAGAGAACCGCATTGAGAAGCCATTGAAGTACTTCTTGAGCATGTCGCGGATGTTCTTTGGCACATGGTACATCTCAAGAGCCAACTGTATCATCTCATGGGGCACAGATCCATATGCGTTTGCCAGATCAAGCCACACTACGTCCAGGTCTCTCTTTTCTGTTTTTGCTTTTTGGATTGCGTCCCAGATCATTGTGGCGTGTTCTACACAGCCAGCCACGCCTGGGATGCCACCTTTCTGGACTGACACATCCAAGTACTTGTTTTCCATGAGGTACTTGGTCAGCCTTGCTGCCATGACAGAGAAGAAGATTTTCCCTTCGACGTTCAGTAGTGATATTGGCCTGAACTGGCTGATGTCACTTGAGTTTTGCTCTTTGGGGATGTACACACCATCTGCCGTCATCCACTGGCCGCTGATCTTCTGGTTTCTCCAAGCCGATCGCAGCAGCCTGTGGAGCCACTCCAGCACCTTGGGACATTTCTTGTAAAGCTGGTAAGGTATTCCGTTTGGCCCTGGTGATGATTTGGCTCTGGCTTTGTCGACCACCTTCTTGATTTCCGCCAACGTTGGAGGCTTGCCATTGAACTGTTCCTCAGGGTTGGTTGGCCACACCAGACCTTGAATGTCGAGTGGTGCTTTGCTCTGTGGGTCAGAGTATGTTTTCCTCAGATGCTGCTCAAGAACTCCTTTGTCCACACTTAGGGTCCCAGATTTTGGCTGCTCAAACAGTGTTCTGGCAAACTGGAAGGGGTCTCTGAAGAAGCGCTCTTGTGTCTTCTTCTTTTTGCTCTTCCTCTTCCTCGCAGATTCCGCTTTGCTGATGGCGCTGTGTTTTTCTTTCAGGTCTTTCCACAGTTTTTCCAAGCCTTGTTTTTCAGCTGGCAGTGCGGTCTTCATTTGCATCTTGAGGTTTTTCTTTTGGACCCTGATCTTGTCCATCTTTTCTTGGTGTCTGGATTTCTTTGGAGGTGTTTTCTCTTTGGGTAGTTTTGCTCCATAGGCGTCTCTACATGTGGCATACACAATGTCCCCATATGTGGCTAGTTTGTGTTCCAGGGTGCTTTTCCCTATCAGTGCATCGAGTCTTTGGACGATTTTGGCATCCAGTTTCTCCCAATCTTCAGTTTCGTTTGCTCGTGGCAGGTTGAGTTTCAGGCGCCTGGCATCGAGGGCCTGTGCAAATTCTTCATCCGAACCAACAGCGTGGATGTCCTTGGCACTGTGGTTTAAATCCTGGCCTTGGTCTTCCGACGTCTTATCTGCTGATGCAGTGCGCTGCTGCTCATTCAGATGAGTCTTCACACATCCCATCTTTGTTCTGTGGATCTTCATGCCACGGGTGGTAGCGAAACGCTTTCCACAGACACATGGATATTCCATTTGGTCCATGTTCATAGTCCGTTTGGGATTTGCAGTCATGATTGGTTGAGCACCGATGGGTTCATCATTCTCTCCCCCTTTCGGTGAATCCTGGGAGCATCTTTTCCTTTTGTTCTTAGTAGCCACATGTTTAAGGCAAAGTGGGGAGCCAGCCCACAGAGCCCTTGGTTCTGGTCTTTCCCAGTGTCCTCCGGTCTTTCCCGGACGTCCTCCGGCCTATTCCCGGAAGTCAATGGTTTACCCATGCATCAGTAGAAAGAAACTCGTGGAGAGCGTGGCAGCAGAGAGTCCTCAGAAGAGAAGCCCCCTTCAAGCAAGTGTTTCGGCCCTTATCTCCTGACACTCTAGGGGGGTTGGTCCACACCCGGTTCATGACTCCGGATGTCCCTCTGCTGCCCCTTTTTTTTTTTTTTTTCCCCATCTTGGGACGAGCCATGGCTGGGATTCGAACCCATGACCCTCTGGACATGCTCATTTTCCACTTAATGACTCGCGCTTTAACCACTGAGCCACAGGGACACCTGATATTTGTAGGAAATTTAAGCCTTATGAAGTTCACTTTTGTTCCTCCTTGACCAGATCCAGCTTGAACACCTCTCTGCCGCTTCTGCTACAGGCATTTTGACTCCATTATATGTCCACCTTTCTCTGGCGGCAAGATAACCGCCCTTTCTAAACATAACCGCCCTTTCTAAACACAATTATATTACTTTTCGTCGTGTTTATTTTTAGCTCCAATGCAAAAGAAGCTCTTTCTAAACTATTCAGCTGGGTTTGTAAACCAATTATAGTTTCAGACATTAATACAACATCGTCTGCTAACAGAAGAATGAAAATTTCCAAAAAATCATTTATAAAACATTGCTCCATGTCGTCCAGAATTGGTAACTTCTAATGTCAGTTCATTAATAAATAAGGAAAACAATATAGGACTGCACACATCACCTTGCTTAACACCAGTCGTGCAGTTTATGCAATCAGTCAAAGACCCACCGCTTCTCACTCTAGCTTTGATGGAGTCATACATGCTCATGACACTTCGATATAATTTCCCTCTGATTCCATTTTTAAACAAAATACGACACAAAATACTTCTATTAACAGAATTAAAGGCTTTTTCCAAATCAATAAAAGCAACATATAATTTGCGATTCAAACAAAATTGTTTTTGCACAAATGCCATTAAAGTAAACATATGATCTATTGTAGAATAGTTCCGCTTAAATCCAGCTTGAAATTCACCAGTGAGGTTCTTTTCTTCTACCCAGTCCTGCAACCTTCTGTTGATAACAGCACTGTATAGTTTACTACAAATGTTACACAAAGAAATGCCTCTGTAATTGCTTGGGTTATCAACATCACCTTTCTTGTATAAAGGAAGAACAATAGATTCAGCCCACAGTTCAGGAAACACACCTCTGTCAAACAGAGCATTAAAAACTTTTGTGACAAAATCTAACAACAAATCAGATTTACATGTATTTTTTAACATCTCACCAATGATTCCATCAGGGCCGCTAGCTTTACGATTCTTTAATTTCTTTAAAGCCAGCAGAATCTCATCTCTTGAAATTGGACGATTTAATGTATCATCACTGGTATTATTGTTATCATTGGTATCATTGTTACCATTGTCATCACTACCGCCTTCATCGTCCATAATATTACAGATATCTACTTCTTTTTCAAGCAATTTCTGAAAGTGCTGAAACCAGTTTTCTAAACTAATATTGTTAGATGGTTGTTTACTTTTATTGTGGATTCTCCGCATTGAATTCCAGAATTCCTTCTGGTTTATTTACAGAGGATACCAGTTTTTCTAACATAGCTCGATTAAAACTGTTTACGTTTTGTTTTCAGAAGTTGTTTATAGGCACGTCTGGCATTACTACAAGAAACATGATCTGGTGGCAATAAAGTGCGACGATATCTATTTAACAAATTACGGGCCTTTCTCTTACCAGACTTACACTCCACATCATACCAGTCATCATCATAACTATGTTTTACATTTACATTGCTCTGTGTTTTCATGCTCTCAGCTGCTTCTTTCAAGCAACAGTTAAATATATACGGAGCTTCATTTATATCCACATCAATTACCCTGATCGCCATTTCAACTCTCTGTTGAATCTCAGGGGAGCAAACTGTATCACTAAATACATTAGTATACGTCTCATTCCAAACATACTTTTCAATGAAAAGGTTAGAAACATTTCTTTTTGTGTTATTCAATGCAGTCATTTGGAAGACTGAGGTTCATCAACAAAGGCATATGGTCTGACTCGATTCTTTCTAGCACTTGTAATTTACAATCATTCGAGAAACTCAAAAACATATCTCGTGACATTAAAAAATAATCAGTTACACTATTACCTCTATCAGATATATATGTGTAGCGACCATTCAGCTCGCCCTGACACATACCATTCATGATACACAAATTCAAAGCGGTGCACATATTGATTAACATTTTACCATAATTATTCAATACATTATCTTCAGAATTTCTGTTTGTACATAAAGGAGTACTTACATACTGATCATCAATAGGTAAACCATCATCTTCTAAATCATGTGAAAAGTTTGAAGTTCGACTGTTCAAATCACCACTTATTAAAACATAAACATCATCAAGAGCAAGTATACAATCACTCACAAATTCTTCAAGCATACATATTCCATTTTCAATGTCAGAATGTGTATAATACGGTGAATCAATCGGTGGTACGTAAGCACATATGTAAAGGATATCTTTCTTTGCGCAAAACAGAGATTTATCAATGACAAAAGCAACACAGTTATCAGATTTAATATCTAATAACTTAATGAACGAGCAAAGCTCGTGTTTAACAAGACATAAAAGACCACCAGAACGCCTTCCACGAGCTGTAAGTTTAATGGCAGGTTTGCAAAAAACGATTTATAACCTACAAACACAGATGAATGAAAATCTTCCAGGAATGTTTCATCAAAACATATGAAGTCAAAAGAACAAACAAAAGAGACCAATTCTTTATCATGCAATTTAGACAGTAAACCATTCACATTCCAATGGAGAAAAGAGAAAGATTTAGAATTTTTTATTTACAAAGAAACAATCTGAATTGTCACGGTCAGCAAACCCAGGAGAAGCATTGCACGCGCCGTCATGACGCGCGTCATACACAGATACGGATTCAACCAACACACGCTCACTGTTTACACATACATATTCAGGTCTTGTGGTTGAATCGCTAGCACAACAAACCAGGTCAACCGTTCCACGATCAGCACGTGCCAGCTCTGTGTCATACCCGTTACCGGGGTGACAGCAAAACCGGGTTTGCACCTGAAAGGGAGAGGGGAGGAGAGGGGGAGGAGAGAGTGAGAGAGAGAGAGAGGATAAAAGGAAAGAGCTGCATCACAAACGCCAATCTTTCGGTCCTTTGGAAACCTTCGGAGAGAAGGGGAAAAGCTTCAGTCCAAATACACCCTTTTATTACCGTTTTGTTCAGCCTTAAAAATCTGCTATTTTTTGTAAGATTAGGTGGATGGGGGGGGGCGTTAAAAAGGGAAGGGTAAAAAAATTCGATAGGAAGGGGAGAGACAGTGAGGGGGCGCTGGAGGAGAAGAGGGGGGAGAGGGGAGAGGGAGGAGAGAGAGAGGAGAGAGGAAGAGAGGAGAGAGAGGAGAGAGAAAAGAGGAAGAGGGGGGAGAGAGGGGGAGAAAAAGGGGAGGGGAAGAAGAAAACGGGGAAAAAAAAAAGGGGGGGGGGGGGGGATGAAAGGGGGGTTGGGAAAAAGGGGGGTGGAAGAGAAGGTTACGTTTAAAGGAAAAAAAAAGGAAGGAAGGAAAGAGGGGAAAAGGGGGGGAGGGAAGGGAAAAGGAGAAAAAAAAATGCCCCCTGTGATTGCGCTCGCGCGCACACACACAGACACAAAAAACACCACCACACACAACACCCCAAAACACACACACCACACACACCCACACACACACCCCGCCCAAACCCACACACACACACACACCCCACACTTTTGAACGCACGCACGCACGCACGACGCACGAAAGCCGCACGCACAACACCCCCACTTGCAAGTCCTCATTGGTGGAAAGGGAGGGGCTGCCTTGATAATAACGGGGGCCATTTGAAGAGGGGGGATGGGGGGGGGGGGGGGGGGGGGCGGGGGGGGGGAGGGAGGAAGGGGGGAGGGGGAATTTTAAAAACCCGTTTCATTCAATTGGCCTTTTTTTTATATATATATATATATTATATATTTAATATTATATATATATTATATATTCGGTATTGCCCGGAGGTTTATTTGGTGGGTTTTTCCCCCCCATTGGAGTTTGTCTCCCCCCGGGGGACTATAGTTTGGAAGGCATTTTGGGCATTTTTTTTATTTTTCCCCTATTCACCCTCAAGCACATAGTTTGTTAGGCGAATTAATAACCCCTGCAAAGAATGTTATTTCCCTTTTTTTTCGTGGGGGGGGGGGGGGGGGGGGAGGGGGATTTGGGAAGGGAAGGGGGATAAAGGAAAAACTTGCGGGTTTTATGGAATTTTAACAATTAAAAACATTATCGGCCATCACTCAGAAAGGGTTAAAGGATGTGTTTAAGTGAGAATATACAGACAAATTGATGCATAGAATCGAAATAAGTTACTCAGTTTAAAAAAACCTCAAGAAAAATTTAAACTAAGAGAATTCTTTCCAGTTTTGGTCAGGGGTTTAAGATAAGGTTATTGTAAAGGGAGGCGGGGCCAGTATGAGCTAATTTTAAATTTCATGTTTTATTTTTGTTTTCCTATTTTGTTTCTTCTTCTTCATCTTTTATTTCTATTATCATTATTACTATATACCTATCATCATTATTACTATTACCATTATCATTGTTGTTTATTATTATCATTTTTTTTATTATATCATCATTATCATTATTACAATCATTGTTATTATTATCATCATCATTATTATTTATTATCATTATCTCATTATTATCATCATCATGATTGTTGTTGTTGTTGATGATGATACTGCTTTTCATTCTCGCTTGTTTTTGTGTATTAATCCATTTTCACACGATGCAATAGATAGATAGATAGATAGAGAGATAGAAGATACATAGTAGATACATGCATTTCATGCATATGCGTGTGATAATAAGATTATCTTCTTACCTTATTCTCTGATCCAAAAGTGCAATGTATCCTACAATTTTGCGATTTTACTTAAGATTATCTCAAATTGATCAACTAATTTGAACATGTGCATCAATTTGTCTGTAACTTGAATCCCGTATTTATACACAAGTGTTTACTTACAGAGAGAGAGCGCGCGAAATCCTACAGAGTAACGGCTGTTATTTTATATTTGGGGCCGGAATAGCTCAGTGGTGAGCGCCGGATCGTAATCGTGGTGATCCTAGGGTT
>CM065717.1:65531235-65533735 GCA_033310375.1 Conus canariensis
TTTACTACTGTCTTCAACATGAGAGTTCCACCTCTGCCATCTACAATCAATCAATGTTTGCCGGAAAACACGGACAAAGCATTTATATCGCCAACACCCTGATTTTCCCATACAAAACCAAATCCATATTCATACAACTTTAGCCTTACATTCGAGACTCAATTCTTCTTACCCCTTGCATCTAACTCCACGAGCATAATATAGGCTTTATAAGGTAATCTGTGTGGTTCCATTTGTGTTATCCTTAACCAGTAACGAATACATTTAATCACAGATATTAAATAGATAGGATATCGGTTAGTCTCTCCATATACCAAATCATTTGGTGTTTTCATTGAAACACCAAGAAATTTCTTCAGAGCGTACAAATGAATTTTCTCAATATGTATAGCAGCAGAATCAAAGCCCCAGAGCTCAGCACCATATTGTAATATTGGTTGAATTTGAATATCAAATAATTTCAACAACAAAGATAGAGATTCATTATCTAACTGTGCCAATTTCCTCAAAATACACAATAAAGCATATTTAGCTCTACTTGCAAGATCTTTACAAGCACCAGCCGCCGTGGCGAAGTGGTTAGCGTCGCGGACTCCCGGCTGGGAGGTCGTGGGTTCGAATCCCATCAGAAGTCATGTGGGTTTTTCTGCCCCGACCGGCTCCTACCCAGAGTTGAGTTTGCTGCGGACTCAGTTGGGAAGACTGGGACCACACAGTCGAGTTTCATCCACTTAATGGATGCGTTTCTGAGAGTGTTGCTCAAATTTCCTGACCAACACTGCAGGTGCCTGTATCTCTCGGGCCTGGTTGACGCCGGGATATATTATGAAAGAAAGCGTAGAGTACAGCCCTGTCATGTAGTCTCAGACCGAAATGGAAATCCGTAGCATCATCTTAATCATCCTCATTCTCATTGATCAGCATTTTAAAAAAAAAATGTCTCAGATTCTGTGGCCCTTCATGCCCTGCTCTCATGGTGACCTCAATTTCGATGTCCTCTCCACGTCTGTGGCCTTGCTTTGGTTCCGTCGGGGTCACCGGTATCGGCGAGCCCATGGGGGCTGTCGTTGGACGGACGTGGTGGCGCCCTCCGGAGGGAGAGCTCGCTCACGCCGGCTCCGCGACTAAGCAATTATTGTCGTCAGTAGATGGTGTCCTGCGTATGTTAGATCAGATCAGGCGCCACTGAACACCACCGAAGTGACTCGGCAGCAGTGCAGTGTCTCCTCCGGTGGGTTGCCTCTTAACGACTTGACATTGACTGCTCCCTGTGGATTGCCGGTGCCGGGGCTGCGGCGGGACCGACCGGGCTGTGGCTGTGGACGGGGTGTCGGAATGAGCGGCGTGGGTGCACTGCCTCTGAGGTGGCGCAGAGGTTGGGACAGCAAAAAAAAAAAAATCTTTACAAGCAAAGGTAAAGCTTAAGCATGTAGAAAAATAAATATCAAGATATTTATAAGCATTCACTACAGGCATTTTGACTCCATTATATGTCCACCTTTCTCTGGCGGCAAGATAACCGCCCTTTCTAAACACAATTATATTACTTTTCGTCGTGTTTATTTTTAGCTCCAATGCAAAAGAAGCTCTTTCTAAACTATTCAGCTGGGTTTGTAAACCAATTATAGTTTCAGACATTAATACAACATCGTCTGCTAACAGAAAAATGAAAATTTCCAAAAATCATTTATAAACATTGCTCCATGTCGTCCAGAATTGGTAACTTCTAATGTCAGTTCATTAATAAATAAGGAAAACAATATAGGACTGCACACATCACCTTGCTTAACACCAGTCGTGCAGTTTATGCAATCAGTCAAAAACCCACCGCTTCTCACTCTAGCTTTGACGCAGTCATACATGCTCATGACACTTCGATATAATTTCCCTCTGATTCCATTTTTAAACAAAATACGACACAAAATACTTCTATTAACAGAATCAAAGGCTTTTTCCAAATCAATAAAAGCAACATATAATTTGCGATTCAAACAAAATTGTTTTTGCACAAATGCCATTAAAGTAAACATATGATCTATTGTAGAATAGTTCCGCTTAAATCCAGCTTGAAATTCACCAGTGAGGTTCTTTTCTTCTACCCAGTCCTGCAACCTGCTGTTGATAACAGCACTGTATAGTTTACTACAAATGTTACACAAAGAAATGCCTCTGTAATTGCTTGGGTTATCAACATCACCTTTCTTGTATAAAGGAAGAACAATAGATTCAGCCCACAGTTCAGGAAAGACACCTCTGTCAAACAGAGCATTAAAAAAATTTGTGACAAAATCTAACAACAAATCAGATTTACATGTATTTTTTAACATCTCACCAATGATTCCATCAGGGCCGCTAGCTTTACGATTCTTTAATTTCTTTAAAGCCAGCAGAATCTCATCTCTTGAAATTGGACGATTTAATGTATCATCACTGGTATTATTGTTATCATTGGTATCATTGTTACCATTGTCATCACTACCGCCTTCATCGTCCATAATAT
>CM065717.1:65538735-65548735 GCA_033310375.1 Conus canariensis
CCCCCACTCCCCCCCTTCCCCCACCTTCCTTTCTCTTCCCTACTCTTCCCCTTTCCTGTCCCCTCCTTCCTTTTTCTCCCTGCCCCCCCCCCCCCCCCCGCCCCCCCCCCTCCTCCGCCGCCCGCTTTCACTGTTCCTTCATGCTTTTAAACACCCCGAACAATTTAAAACAACACATTTTAACTACAGACGTGGTGAATTAAACTATACCTAGATAACCTTTTTAACCACAGCAACCCCTCTTTAAATGAGAAAAAAAAAAAAAAAAGCAAGCGAATGGAATTGGTTTCTTAGTTCCTCCTGCTGTCTCTCCCCTCCTTCTCCCCCCCCCCCCCCCCCCCTCTCCCCATCCACCCGTTGCCTCTCTAAAATACCCCCTTTATCCAGCCAAGCTCCCCTCTTTCTCCCTGTTACTGAGGCCGGAGCTAGTATGTGTGTGTGTGTGTGTGTGTGTGTGTGTGTGTGTGTGTGGTGTGTGTGTGTGTGTGTGTGTGTGTGTCTGTGTCTGTGTCTGTGTCTGTGTGTCTGTGTGAGTCTGTGTGTGTGTGTCTGTGTGTGTGTGTCTGTGTGTGTTTGTGTGTTTGTGTGTCTGTGTGTGTGTCTGTGTGTGTGTGTGTGTGTCTGTGTGTGTTTGTGTGTCTGTATGTGTGTACGCACACGCGCACTTGTGTGGGTATATGTGTACTTGTTATGGTTGTCAGTGTTTCAGAAACAATATTCTTAAGTATCATGAATGTGTGTGTGTGTGTGTGTGTGTGTGTGTGTGTGTGTGTGTGTGTGTGTGTGTGTGTGTGTGTGTGTGTGTGTGTGTGTGTGTGTGTGTGTGTGTGACTGTGTCTGACCCGCGTGGGTGTATGTGTCCCTGTTATGACTGTGCTTCAGAAACGATGTTCGTAAGCATCACTGATCTATTTTGCAACTTGTTTAGAGGTTAATGAAGTGAACTGAAGTGGGTGGGGTGTCAGTCTGACAACAAAGAATGCTCGCAGCTTTCTTCCCTGAAAACATCCCCCAACAAGAGAAACACTACACTCAATCATGGCTCCACTTTCAGAGGCGCTGAAGTCCGCTCTAGACAGCTAATTTGCCCATTCAGTCCAGACACTGACCTAAGCGGTCATCTGCCGGCTATTGACCGTGCTGAAAGATACCTACAGAGCGAGAGAGAGAGAGAGACAGACAAGAGAGAGAGAGAGAGAGAGAGAGAGAGAGAGAGAGAGAGAGTCACACTTCCAGAGCAAAACACGACAAAGTCTTGTTAATATGGCACCATACGTCAGCTGATCATTGTTTTCGTTATTGACTGTTTCGGCGTGATGGCTGCACACAATTCCTTACCGGTCAACAATCAAACCAGATCATAATCTTTATAGCCCGGCCGACTACGGAGAGCACCGCAGGGTTGCGAGCGAATTAAATACGGAAATGAATGCAAGAGAAAATGCCAAAACTGAAATATCTAAACCAGGTCAAGCGTGAACTTAACAGACCGATCGAAAACCAAATCTACCGTTAACCACGAAGCCAATGGTCAATTAACATGAAGCAGATGGTGATGATAGAGATGATGATGATGATGATGATGATGATGATGACGATGACGATGATGATGATGACGATGATGATGATGACGATGATGATGAAGATGATGATGATAGTGATGATGATGATAATGATGATGATGATGATGATGATGATGATGATGATGATGATGTGGTGGTGGTGGTGGTGTGGTGGTGGTGGTGGTGGTGGTGGTGTGGTGTGGTGATGGTGGTGGTGATGGTTTAATGGTAATGGTGATGATGATGATGATGATGATGATGATGATGATGATGATGATAATGATGATGACGAAGACGACGACGACGACGATGATGATGATGATGATGATGATGATGATGATGCACATGTATATTCATGCTTATCTTTCTAAATAAACGAGAACCTGGAGGCGTTTACGAAACTGAAGAAAATACAGAATGAAAAACAAACGAAAATCTGGATAAAGCTACAAACTGTCAATTCCCAGATTCATGTACACCCCTCTTCCCTTTTCTTTGTTTGTTTGCTTGTTTCTTTCTTCACCGACCCTCCCGCGTGCCCTCCCACCCCCTCACCTACCCAATGATTCACACACATACACACAGCGCACGTGCGCGCGCTCGCGTACAACACACACACACACACACACACACACACACACACACACAACACACACACACACACACACACACACACACACACACACACACACCTCCCCTGCTATTTCCTCGTTCTTTGCATACATACACACATTAATGTGCGAAAACGGTCGCAAGAGAGAGAGAGAGAGAGAGAGAGAGGGGGGGGTATCTGCACACACACACAATGTTCATACACAGGGCAGTACAGTACACGGACGAAGGGTACATATTTCTGTATCACATGGGTGGACATTAGCTCGAGAATGCTGTTTGAAAACGATTTTATAATGGAGAAAAGTAGTTGGATGGGTAGGATATTTGTTCTTTTTTTTTTCTTTTTTTTTCCAAAGCATAGAGCAGTATGAATACATAAACAAAACATAAAGCATCAGATGTACATTTCTTATGCTTTTTTTTTAGTATTTAGAGCAGAGAGAGAGAGAGAAGAAGAAGAAGAAGAAGAAAAAGAAGAAGAAGAAAATACGGGTATCAGTAGCATTTCAAAGATTGGGTACATTTGTTGCGTATTATCCGACATGCTGTTAGTAGGATGCATGCATATGCACATGGTTACATATAGACATCTTTTGCTGTATCATATTGGCCTCAATTATAATTTTGCATTATCAAGATATAGTCAGTTCCCTAGAAATGTTGGTAATTAAATAACTTCTCTGTATTGTATGTATAGTTATGGTAAAGGGTCAATATCGCATAGTAATGGGATATATGTAGACCATTTATTTATTTTTTAATAACACAAAACATATGCACACAAGGAATACACATGGACTTAACTAATTAAAAGACCACAGAAAGTAGGAAACAAACTCCGCACAGACAGTACAACAGAGCATTTCTATGCAATTCCAGAGCGACAGATCAAATGCATTGATAACTACAACGGAGGGGTCCTAGATACATGGATCGAGTATTGAACAAGGTATGAGCCTCATCAGATAAACTGTGTGGAATTCTGAACTCAATTCATCATTAGCGGATGGCTGTACGAAATGCAGCTGTTGGCAAACGAACAATAAACAGACAAACAAGCAAACAAACAGAACAGGACCAGTCATATAGTTTACAGAGGAATCACTAAGAAATGGGGGGGGGGGGGGAGGTAAGAAGTATTATGGAAATTTCCTCCCCTTTCCGGAGCCCGTCCTATTCAGCTGATTCAAGAAAAAAAAAATCGCGGTGATGTATTCATATATATGGTAACAATGATTTAGCTTCGATTGGTTATTCAATAAGAGAAGCATCGGATGAGTATTCCATCTATGTTCGGAGGCAAATTGTTTTGAAAACTTGATGAATACTTCTTGATGCTATGCCCTTGTGTTAAAACATAGAAACGAAAACTATGCAAGGCAAAAGAATCATCATGAAACCGACACCTGTAAACATAAATCAAATTAATCAAATCAAATCAAATGAAAGCACGCTATCAGTGGATTACCATCTCCTAATCCAAAAACAACGAGATCTTCATTTTATGCAGTATCAACATGACAAAGTCGTTTTAGACAAAACTTCAACCCTGAAAAAGAAACTGAACAAGGCGACAGTTGAGAAATAAGTGCTCAGTAATATCGATCACTTGTTTGCCAAACATGCACAATGGATCTTCATTAATACAACACATATATGAATATTTTCTTGTTGGAAGGATGCACTGCAACATCCTGGTCTGGAACCATCTGAGCTGGACATCAGACGTTGATTTGAAATGATGGCCAAATATTTTTTTCAATTTAACTGGCAAAAGTTAAATTTACCACTTACTGCTGGAAAGGAAAAAAAATCCAATCAAGGTATGTTGTACCGCTCTATTGCCGCTTAAAATGGTTGTCCAAGTTTTAGAATCCATGATCTTATACCGAGTAGTCAACTGACTTGATTGTTTGGATTTTACGATTATACAGCAGAAATGTGTGCTTTTAATTGATAGATATAACTGTAGAAATTCAATAAAGTTGAAAAAGTTTTCATCTGTACTTTTATAATCCGTTTCATGAATAATGTTTGGCTTCTATTTTTTCTTAAGTATAAACTGTGTCTTTTGCTCTAACAATATTTGTATTGTACTTCCCGCTAAGAATTCATTCGCATTAACCAGGGAACATTTAGAACACTATAATGCTTATAACGTTTTGGAAACTCTGGGGAGGATTTCTCAAAACTGAACGCTGATTCACGTAGCTTCTAGCGAGTAGATCGAGGAAGTTTGTCTCAAGACTTCGTAGTGTGATGTTTTAATCATAGTCTTCTATGACAAACGCAATGACAGCAAAATGTAAAAGCATAAATAAATAAAAGGGAGAAAATTTCAAAGAAGAGAGATGTGAAATACGAGGAAAGCACGCACTGGAACTGACCCCGAAGAAAATAAGTAACAGCAACACCAAAACAAACAACCAACTACGAATGTGACTTGTCCTAAGCTTACCCACACGAATAATATCCCAAATCTCTGCCACAAAACCTAGCTTACCCAAACGAATAATAGTCCAATTTCCACAACAGAACCCGGTTAACCACATACTTCCTCTTCTTCTTCTTCTTCTTCTATCTCATCTTCTTCTTCTTCTTCTCTTCTTCTTCTTCTTCTTCTTCTCTTCTTCTTCTTCTTCTTCTTCGCACACTACCACACAAATAGTATCCGTAATCTCCACAACAGACCCTAGCTTACCCGCACGAATAACACCCCAATGCTCACAAATCTCCACAACAGAACCCAGCTTACCACACGAATAATACACCAGTCTCCTCAACAGAACCCAACTCACTTACACGAATAATGCCCCAATGCTCCACAAATCTCCACAACAGCTTACCACACGAATAATACTCAAATTCTTCAAAACAGAACCCGGCTTACCCACATAAATAATATTCATAATCTCCACAACCGATCCCAACCTATCCACAGGAAAAACACACCAAATCATCACAACAGAATACAGCTTACCCACACAAATTATACTCTTAATCTCCGCAACAGAACCGAGCTTACCCACACGAATAATGCTCCAAATATCTGCTGCAGGGTTCACGTTAACCATACGAATAATACCCCAAATCTATACGACAAAACCCAGCTTATCCACACGAATAATACTCCGAATATCCAGAATAGGATCCAACTTACCTACAAGAATAATACGCCAAATCTCCACAACAGAACCCTACTTACCCATACGAATAATACCCCCAATCTCCACAACAGAATCCAACTTATCCTTACGAATAATACCTCAAATGTCTGCAGTAAAATCCAGCTTACCCACTCGAATAATACCCCAAAGCTCCACAACAAAACCCAACTTAACTACGCACGCAAATAATACCACAAATCTCCACAACAGAACCGAGTCTATGAAAAATAAGGAAATCAAATAAATCATCAAAGGCCTGCAGAAGGTGCCTCAGCTTACTAAATTGCCGGGGTTTTTTTTTTGTTTGTTTGTTTTTTTTGTCCAGACACAAACCTGGAAGGGGGGGGGGGGGGCCGAAGGGAGAGGGGACGGCAGAGGGAGGGAGGGGAGGGGGAGGGGAGGAGAAAAGGGCTCATCTCCCGGTGAGTGACCAGCAGGACAGACTGTCACGGACCGTTCCAGACCAACAGCTCACGTGGACAGCTGTTCACCCCGCAGGGCAGATGTCAGACAACAGTGGTACCGGTCAGTTGGTAGAACGATGTTGCAGACTTTCTGTTCGTTAGTGGTGCCCGGGGTTATCCACTGCTAGTCTTCTGGAACTATTTCTCTTGGTTTCCTAAGACTGACTGGTGCCGTTTAACATGCACTGATGTAAACTGACTCCAACCGGAACGTTAGCAATCAAACAAAAACGGAGACAGAACGAAAAAAAAAAATGAGCGAACGAACAAACGAACAAATCAATCAATCAATTAACCAATCAATCAATTGAAAATAGAGGAAGAGGCAGAAAGGAAAAAAAGAGACCGATGAAAATAAGAAGGACGAAAGAAAAACAGAGAAGAGGGGAAGAAGAAATAAAGACAAAGGAAGAAACGTGGAGAGCGAGAGAGAGCGACAATCGTATGCCCAAAAATGACTGAAAACACAAGCTTCGGATCGATTTGCAATGGGAAGCAGATTCATGCTAGATTTTATCCGAAAAAGTAATATGGCTATCTGAATGGTGTAATCTAAACAGGTGACCTACATGCAGGAAAAAAGGAACGTCATTAAAATTGATATTCTAGCTGAAGAAGAAGAACACCACCACCACCAACAACAACAACAACAACACAACGACAAGAGGAGAACAAGAACAACAACAACAACAACAACAATGACAACAACAAGAGGAGGAGGAGGAGAGGGAGGAGGAGGAGGAGGAAGAGGAAGAAAAAGAAAAAGAAGAAGAAAGAGAACAACAAGAAGAACAATAAGAACAGAAGAAGAAGAAGGAGAACAACAACAACAAAAACAACAACAACAACAATAACAGCAAGAGAAGAAGAAGAAGAAGAAGACGAAGAAGAAGAAGAAGAAGAAGAAGAAGAAGAAAAGAAGAAGAAGAAGAAGAAGAAGAAGAATGAGGAGGAGGAGGAGGAGTAGAAGAAGAAGAAGAAGAAGAAGAAAAGAAGAAGAAGAAGAAAACAACAACAACAACAACAACAACAACAACACAACAACAACAACTACAAGAAATATACCAGATTGACACTGTACACGGTTTCAGTCTCAATGTTATTGCAGTCCAGCCGTGCACGCTGTGCCCATTCACCACGCAGAGAACAAAGTTCTGTCCTGCAAAAAGACACCAAGTCAATATAGCTAGCGACAGAATATGTCCAAAAAAAATACAGCGTGGTAATCAAGACTATTGATGTCCGTAGGGCGGGAAGAACTGGGCTGTGTTGAGAATTATTCCGACTGATTTTTCATCACGAAGTTTAAAAACAAAAAAGTATGAAAAAAATGTAACATTGAAGAAAAAAAAAAAACGGTGTGTTGCACAGTGGACAGGTAGTGTTCATTCTGAACAGTGTTGACAGTGTCGCTGCCTTGTCCCCGTTTTGCAGCAAAGAGGCTAATATGTAATGAATAGATCACACACACAAACCGCGAGGAGTTTCTTGATCAAAGACAGGTGAATGATGATGATGATGATGATGATGACGACAATGACAACAAAAACAGCAACAACAACAACAATAATAATAATAATGATAATAATAATAATGATGACAATAATAATAATGATAATAATAATCATAATAATAATGATGATGATGATGATGATGATGATGATGATGATGATGATGATGATGATGATATTTGGACACGGACAGCGCTTTATCTTGGCAGAGCATTTCAATGCTTGCATACGTCATTCGCACACGTACACATCATGATTTAAAAGAACAGTGACAGGTAAACACGTACACCAAGCAGGAAAACAACTGACTGAACCGAGGGAAGGGGCCAAGATGGCGCTTTCTTTTCTTTTTTTCTTCCCCCCCCCCCCCCCCCCCCCCCCCCCTTTGGTTTGTTTGTTTTCGTTTTTGTTTTGAGGCAGGGTGTAAGGAAGGAGGGGGGAGGGGTGGGTCGGGGGCCTGTAAACAGGAAAAAGAAAGTTTGGGGGCTACCTCCAATGAAAGAGTGGAAAGAGAGAGAGGGAAAAGTCACTGCAGTACGTGCACTGGTGACAGCGAAAGAGCGGCGACTGACAGTGAATTGTTTGACAGGAATCCAGGAAGCAACGTGAATCCAGCACGCAACATGACGAACATTAAAAGTTAGAACTACTTGCGAAGTGAGACGACTGCAGGCGGAAATCTACATAAATCTTGAATAAATGTTAGCGAGCCGCCAAAAAAAAAAAAATAAATAAATAAACGTGGACAAACGAATCACAAGACAAAACACGACGCGTTTCGGCCTCTTGGGTCTTCTTCAGACAAGATACAAAACAAGAATTACAACGAAAATGAACGAGCTATCACTTATCTTCAATCACTTCAGCGCAAGATACGCGTTGATTGTAATAATCGTTTCGTATCTTGCCTGAAGAAGACCTAAGAGGTCGAAACGCGTCGCGTCTTGTGATTCGTTTATCCACGTGGTTTTTTGTTTGTTTGTTTGTTTGTTTTTTTTGGGGGGAGGGGGCGGTTCGCTAACATTTATTTAAGAACATTAAAAGGTTTAGGAGTGAAGACAGTGACAGAGCTTCGGGGAGAAGAGAGGAGTGGGCCATTTTGGTCCATGCTGGAAGAAGTTCTAAAACGAAGACACTGAGAAAGAGGTATGGAATCAAATTCACAAAGACTGGAGTGTCATTTCTTTCAGGACTGTTCAGTATTACAGGTTGAAGGCTGAAAGAAGAAGAAGAAAAACAACAACAACAACAACAAGAAGAGGAGGAGGAGGAAAGAAGAAGAAGAAGAAGAAGAAGAAGAAGAAGAAGAAGAAGAAGAAGAACAACAACAACAACAACAACAACAACAACAACAAGAGGAGGAGGAGGAAGAAGAAGAAGAAGAAGAAGAAGAAGAAGAAGAAGAAGAAGAAGAAGAAGAAGAACAACAACAACAACAACAACAACAACAACGACAGCCAGAGATGAAGAAGAAGAAGAAGAAGAAGAAGAAGAAGAAGAAGAAAGAAGAAGAAGAAGAAGAAGAAGAAAAAAAGAAGAAGAAGAAGAAGAAGAAGAAGAAAAAGAAGAAGAAGAAAAAGAAGAAGAAGAAGAACAACAACAACAATAACAACAACAACAACAGCAACAACAACAAAAGAACAACAACAACAACAGCCACAGAAGAAGAACAACAACAACAACAATAATAACAACAACAACAGCAACAGAAGAAGAAGAAGAAGAAGAAGAACAACAACAACAACAACAAAAACAACAACAAACAAGAGGAAAGAGGCTAAAAGAGATGAGGGGTGTGCACTGAAGTAAAGAGCGGGAGAGGCTGGCCGAGTCTGACCCGTGTAGCACGAGTGTCTTGGACTTCATTAAAAAAAAAAAAAAAAAAAAAAAAAAAAAGAAAGAAAGAAAGAATAAAAGGTGGAGACGGAGCATTTTGGAAAGATGTTCGTTTGTTTGGGTTTTTTGTTTGTTTGATTGTTTGTTGCTGGTTGTTGTTGTTTTTTCTTTTTTTTTGGATTATTTTCAAAACGTGAGAGTTTGTACGATGGAGCACAGTGACATTGTGGACATGGCATTGTTTACTTCAGAGCAGGAGTAGTTTGTTCGGTTGAGAAGATCAACCATTGACTTGTTTATTTGCTTGCATCCGGTTTTTAGTATTGCTGATCGCCCAGCGCCGCTCCTGGTCATAATCGCTTCAGTTTTGCAGCGCGTATGTGTGTGTGTGTGTGTGTGTGTGTGTGTGTGTGTGTGTGTGTGTGTGTGTGTGTGTGTGTGTGTGTGTGTGTTGCCGTTGTTTGTTTGTTTGTTTTTTAGCGTACCGCGATGCAGAAGGCCTACCAAGCCCGGGTGGGGGTTCGGGATAGAGAAGGGCGGGGGGGGGGGGGGGAGGGGGGGGGCAGGAGAGGATGGACCACAAAGAGAAAAACAAAAATATTGGACGACCGTAGAAACAGATTAAAAGGGGGGGGGGGGGGGAGTGTGTGTGTGTGTGCGTGTGTGTGTGTGTGTGTGTGTGTGTGTGTGTGTGTGTGTGTGGTGTGTGTGTGTGTGTTGTTATTGTTGTTGTTGTTGTTGTTTGTTTTTGTTTTGTTTTTGATGCCGTTGTTTGTTTTTTTAGCTTACCACGATGCAGAAGGCCTACCAAATCCGGGTGAGGGTTCGGGACAGAGAAGGGCTGG
>CM065717.1:65553735-65556235 GCA_033310375.1 Conus canariensis
AGATATTATCTGTAATACAGAGCTGAACGGGAAAAATGTTGCAATTAAACCTTCTTTTTCTCCACTTCCAGAATGGGAACAAAATCAACCAATATTTGACATTTATCACACAGATTTATCCAAAAACCATCCCCCTAACCTATTAAAATGTTTAGTTGATTCCCACTTGGAAAGTAAGTATACAGACTATCTAAAGATATACACCGATGGATCAGTTCTTGATGATAGAAATACTGGTGCAGCTTTTGTAATACCCTCATTAAAAACAGAAAAACGATACTACATTGGTAAACATTATTCCATTTTTACTGCTGAACTTGTAGCCATACTTATGGCATTAAATTACATTGTAGATCTTTCGATGGATACATGCAAAATCTTATTCTGTGTGGACTCAAAGTCTGTTTTACAAGCATTAAATCCCGAGGCATAAAAAACGACTAGAAATGACTATTGAAATAAAACATATTATTCATGAGTTGTCTTTAAAGGGTACCAGTATTACCTTTTGCTGGATTCCTTCTCACTCCGGAATCACCCCCAAACGAGTGGGCAGATCATGCGGCTAAAAGGGCAGCAAAAAATAAAGAAGGGTCACAGCATCTCGACATTCGACTAGATCTGCATGAATTTAACCAGCGCATAGAAAAAGTGTCTCAAAATCAGGTTGCTGAACTGCACAAGAAAACAAATAGTCAGTATTACCAGCACTGTGTACAAGTAAAGAATGCAGCGAATCCGAAATCCTTTTTAAACAATTTATCTGTAATGCATTCCAGACATGTTACTAGTTTGATGTATAGGTTCCGATTAAATGCTTTTAGAACAAAGTACTCTAAAAATATACATTGCGTATGTGGCAAACAAATCACTGTAAACCACCTACTTCTTCACTGCCCAGGAGTTAGGCACTTTGTTCCTAAGATAAAGTTAGCAGATCAGTTGTCAGCCAGTGCACCAGTATCCACTGAAAATATTTTAAATAATCACTCATTACTTTGCGTGTTCTCTGAAATTTTTAATTCCGGTCCACTTGGTATCTATCTCTGATGTACTTTAAACTAAAATTGTTGTGTTGTACGACATTGATATAAAAAAGTTACGATTATATGACATATATGGTTATCCCCCTACCCCCACCCTCCCACTCCCTTCCTCTGTTCCGTCTTCCTTTCCACCCTGATGCCCCCCATCCCCACCGGCAAACTTTCTCCTCCCCCACCCATCCCCCTGCATTATGCTCCAATTCTACTAAACTTGTTTCATTTGATATACTTTAATTCCCCCGATCAACATACACTAAAGGCTAGATAAGTGAATATCTACCTATCTTACCACCCATCCCAACCTTCCCCTCTTGTCCCTAACACAGTTCTCTCTCTCTCTTGCATCCCCCCTCCCCCCCCCCACACACACACCGCATGCACACTCATACACCACGCACACACACACACACACACACACACACACACACA
Organism: Conus canariensis; assembly: GCA_033310375.1. Lineage (NCBI taxonomy): Eukaryota > Metazoa > Mollusca > Gastropoda > Neogastropoda > Conidae > Conus > Conus canariensis. Next base: position 65,555,211 of record CM065717.1, read on the forward strand.
CACACACACACACACACACACACACACACACACACCACACACACACACACACACACGCACACACACAATCATTTCTTTTTGTGTGTGTGTGTGTGTTTTTCCCGTCTAATAACACTTAAAGTGAATAGACGTTAAACTAAAGAACTAACACACACACACATACACACACACACACACACACACACACACACATACACACACACACACACACACACACACATACGCGTGCGCACGTGCGCACGCGCGCTCACATGCACACACATACGCACGTACGCTCGTACACACGCACACACACACACACGCACATATGCGCGCGCGCACACACACACACACACACACACACACACACACACACACACACACACACACACACACACACACGCACGCACGCACGCGCGTTCGCACACACACACACACACACACACACACACACACACACACACACACACACACCATGCACGCACGAACGCACACATGCACGCTCGTGCACACACACACACACACAACACACACACACACACACACACACACACACACACACACACACACACACACACATACGCGTGCGCACGTGCGCGCGCGCGCTCACATGCACACACATACGCACGTACGCTCGTACACACGCACACACACACACACACACACACGCACATATGCGCGCGCGCGCGCACACACACCCACACACACACACACACACACACACACACACACACACACACACACACACACACACACATGCACGAGGAGAGAGACAGACAAACAGACAGACAGACAGGCAGACAGACAGACAGAAATTATTTTTCATCTATGGATCACGACTAAGAAGGGGAACTATCTTGTTTGAAATATGTGTATTCACATTGTAGAAATTTCATTTCTGTAAGTTTTACTATTTCATTCTATTCGATTCGATACTGTCATGCTTTATTTAGCATGACCAAGAAGGTGACATCTTTGAACTATCACATTACTTCAGCTACGTAACATTTAATTGTTTCTGTTTTATCAGGCTGTATTCTATTCTG
>CM065717.1:65561235-65568735 GCA_033310375.1 Conus canariensis
GCTCGTGTATTCTTTTGTTCGTTGATGTGATAGTTCATCGTGCTGGTTGATGCTGGGTTTGTCTGGCGTCTCGTAGTGGGAATGCTGTTGTTGTTGTTGTTGTTGTTGTTGTTGTCGTCGTTTTAAGTTTGCTTCTGTGAGTTGTGGTGCAGTTTGTTTGTTTGTTCGTTTCTGTTGCTGTTTCCTTTACTCGCCACTCACGTTGAAACCAGTTAATTATCACAGTTTGAAATGTATCCTTAATCCAAACAAGAGAGGAGTCATATAATCAGAAGAAATATAACAAACCCTGACAAAATGTATTTCATGAAATGAGCACACTCACACATTCCAGCTAACGGTGGCTACATGCCAGGCATAAGAAGCACACACATCTATTTACACGTTTAGCGAGAGGAAAACTCTTGCTTGTGAATGAAATGTACGAATAATGTTTTCCTACCACTCTCTTTCCCCATCGACCATTACCTCATCAAGATTGACCAGTATGAATGATTGTCACGTTTACCTTCGATTGTACTGTGCGCGCACGCACGCGCGCGCGCGCGCCACACACACACACACACACACACACACACACACACACACACACACACACACATATACAAGCAAGAGTACAGGTAGAGAAACTGACTGACACAAAGGAGCTCTTCGCTGGTCGATACGAATCATTCTTTGCTTGAGAGAGAGAGAGAGAAGAGAGAGAGAGAGAGAGAGAGAGAGAGAGAGAGAGAGAGAGAGTGGCATCAGACTAAGGGATATTTAAAACGTCGCCAGAGGGACAATATAGGCTCTATCAAGTTTCCCTGTCCGCCTACGGTGCCACGCCGCATGTTGACCAATCAAACAATCCTACATGCTGTAAAAACGCCATTTCATGAACACCAGTGCCGGCAAGCGATCCGCTCCCAACTTTGTCGTCTGCGCGCGAGCGAAGATAACGATTTACGGTTGTCGTTTTGTTGCTTCGTCAAAGACAAAAACTTCGCCACCAATGCTGTATAGTGTCTGTAATTTGTAAAGACGACGCGTCACAGAGCTTGTTAAATGGAGGATGTAGCGCCTTGGCGTTCTGTCGACTGCGTTTCATGTCGAGTATTTTTTGGGGAAAGTCCTGGGTTCCTTGAGCCAGAGGGGTGCGATTTCGGTGATTTTTGCCATTAACCCAGTTGGGTGTGTGGACACTAGGTACTGGGCCTGTCAACCTGGGAGTGGCATGGGGTGAGGGGGATTGGCAATGCCGGGACAGGAAATCGTTCATTTCTGGCCAGGTGTTTGATGTTCCACCCTGACCCGTTTTAAAGTTGAATGGGTTGGTGTGTAAAAAAAATGTGTGAGGGTATGTTTTTGACCACACGCGTTTGTATGTACTTTTCTCTCTCTCTCTCTCTCTCTCTCTCTCTCTCTCTCTCCTCTCTCTCTCTCTCTCTCTCTCTCTCTTACACACACACACACTCTCTCTCTCTCTCCCTCACTCACAGAGAACAGAACAGAACAGAACAGAATTTTATTCAAAAAGGCCAAAGCCCCATCTGAAGGGGTGTGAACAATAACAATGAATATACGATACAAATGCGAATGAAACTGTCATCCCAATATAAGCATGAGCACTAGGTCAAATGCAAGACTGAAAACAGTTTACGAACTTGTAAAGGGAAATAACAAGAGAGAGAGAGAGAGAGAGAGAGAGAGAGAGAGAGAGAGAGAGAGAGAGAGACGTGCGTAAAATGACAGAATCAAAAATAGATCTTTAAAGATATGTTTGTTTTGTCTTAACTCAAACTCGGGTTGAATTAAGAATAGGTACTGTAGAACGATATTTTGTGAGCTTGAAAATCTTATCTCCCTGAATGAGTATTATCAATATGCAACAACTCAGTAACAATTGCTGTCAGTTTCTGACAAGGGATTTAAAAGAAGCTATTTCTTCTTTCGCGTTTCCATCAGTTTAAATTTGTGCATTTAGTTTCTTTGTTTTTTCTCTAAAAATGTACATAACTGACACGAGCAATACTCTCTAGATAGTCTACTATAAAACGAATTTACTAGTTTAAAGAGTCCTTCTTCTGTCATAGAACGAACGAATTCTTTTTGGAGAAAACAAATCTATGTCCGACCAACAAAAATGCTCAAAGTGTGAATGCCGTTTACAAATCAAAATATTTTTCTACGGAAGTAAATGACTTATTTCTGTTCAAATAAAGAACGATCTTACCAGAATCAGTCTGCGTAGAAACCTGTTCCCAGCAGACCTGTATTACTGGCGGGTACACGTGCTGAGGTTGGGGACAGAAAGGGATTCCAGTAGCTCAGGATGAAACCTTCCCTCGCCCTCACCCTCTACACCCCCTCACACACTCACTCCCTCATCTCTTCCCCTCCATACCCATCACACCAGCACTGTTCCTCCGGACCGACGCCAAAAGAAAGACAGGTGTAAATCAACATTGAAAAGCGCGTGCAGGATACACAGACTCACAGAAGGAAGCAAATAATCGACATAGAAAATTGCCATCACTACGTGTGCGGATTTCGCATTGTGGCTTCGCCTACACATACTCCTCCCCCCCCCCCTCCCGCCCCCCACTCCCACCCCACCCCACCGCGCGACCCCTCAGACTCTTACCAACTTCCATCCTACCCGCGCAGCAACTTAACAGATTTTTTTTCGTTCGGAAAACGACACAAATAACTCGCATATCCACCTTTGTCTTCCATTCTCACTCATCACTCCCACCTCCCCTTCTCAATAACGTTTCGGGCACTATAGACCTCTGAAACGAGATGCCTCCCTCCCCCTAACCTCCTATCACCACCACGACCCATTTATTCCCACCTTTCTGGACGAAATTATGCACCCCCGCTACGGCCAGAAATATGTAGACGGCGCCAAGGTTGTAGCCCCCACCCCTCACCCCTCGTCCCCTCGCCTCCACCTTTTCCAGCTCCAGTATATTATGTCAGTGTCGGGAGAAACGACAAACCAAACACAGAGTTCCGTCTTTGTGGTCGTTGAAGTGAATAGATCTTTAGCCCGAAGTTTCCGTCAATAGTTGAGCTGCCTGTAGCCACGTGGAACGGTCGGCCAGAGAGCTCACATCATGCATTGCTGGTGTGTCTTCACAGCACTCAGACAGTGACTACAACGGTCTGGAAAACCACAGCAAACACTGCCTCCGGCACTTGAGTTGCACCGCAACAGACTCGGATACTGGTTTTATATAAACATCGGAAATCTGGAAACATTAATGGGCCTTAGGCTGTAGCGTCCTTTGTCTTTGGGAGATGGAGAGAGAAAGAGAGACAAGGGAGACACGTGGAAAGGCTGAGACGCAGAAGAGCGAAGGCGTGATGTACGAAAGGGAAGTAACTCACCAGCGAACGCGTAAAATTGTAAAATATGAAGACAGGCAGTCTTCTGGATTTTGGATGCCTCGATGGCTCAGGTGGTTAGAGCACGGGAGCTGGCAGTCAAATATTCCGTATTCGAATCACGCTAGTGCTCAGCATAAACATTGCCATTTTCATTGCCCCTAACGTATTGTCGTTCTGGTGGTGTGTGTGTGTAATGAGACAGGTCCATTTACCTGTTGCCTGAGATGTTAATTTCAGTCTACCGTATCTCTGTGGGTGGGTGCAGAGGTTAAAGCTGAAGGCAACTGACTGATCAGGAGTGGAAGGAAAAATAAGTGTGTTGGGTTAGATCGTAAGGACTGTTGGCATGAGTTTGGTGATAGTTTATTGTGTAAGACTGCAAACATATAGGAAGTTGCTCATTTTTTCCTCTCTCTCCTCTTCTCTCTTCTTCTTCTCTCTCTAATTTCTCTCTTCTTCTTCTTCTTCTTCTTCTTCTTCTTCTCTCTAAATGTGATTTGCGTCCTCTCTCTCTCTCTCTCTCTCTCTGACCTCTCTCTTCTCTCTCTTACTAATTGTGACTGGTCTCTCTCTCTCTCTACATGTACTTACCATCGATGTTGTTGTTGTTGTTGTTGTTGTTTTGTTTGTTTGTTTTTTCTTCTCATTCTTTGATCTCTAATTCATTTCATTATCATTCTTTGTTCGTTTAGTCTTGTATGTGATTAACAGGGAGAATTTCATTAAGTTTGCAGGATTTCTTTTTTTTTTTTTTTTCTTTTTTTTTTTTTATATTTTGTGCTGTCTGTATTGTGACCGTCTTCTGTCTTTATTTTGTGTTTGCGTTTAACGTGCAAGAGATAGCGGACAGACTGACTGCTAGCACTGCCTAATATCTTTATCTTGAGTATTAAGTTTTGGAGTCATGATCACGAGCCCTACTCAACACTATTCTCTCTCTCTCTCTCTCTCTCTCTCTCTCTCTCTTCGTGTGTGTGTGTGTGTGTGTGTGTGTGTGTGTGTGTGTGTGTGTGTGTGTGTGTGTGGTGTGTGTGGTGTTGGGTTTGTGTGTGTGGTGTGTGTGTGTGGTGTGTGTGGGGTGTGTGTGTGTGTGTTTGTACTCCCGCTGAATTGTAAGTAGTTCCATCGTCAATATCACTTCAAAAAACCTGTCAACCAAGGTCATGTGTGACATACGGACCGTAAAACGAGCCCAGCACCACAAATGCCAGTCGACATGGCCTTGGTTTGACTCAATGTGGTGCGCGCGGTCTGAAGTGTCGGGTGTGATTCGACGTGCGGCTATTTAGTGTGAACTCGTGCACTGAGGTGTGACATAACATGCTGTCATGTGATGTGATGAGAGTGGCTTGCTTTGGTTTGAACCTAGTTGAGTTGTGGTGTGTGTGTGTGTGTGTGTGTGTGTGTGTGTGTGTGTGTGTTGTGTGTGTGTGTGTGTGTGTGTGTGTGCGCGCGCGCGCGCGCGCGCGCGTGCACGTGCATACGTGCGTGGTTTGGTTTGCTAAACACAGTTTGGTTTTGCTTAACAGCCATCGTTTGTTTACTTTGGTTGACGAATATTGTTTGTGAAGAAAACTGAAACGCTCCGGAACTAGCATTATTAAAATGAAATTGTTAATACAGAACTAACTCTCTCTCTCTCTCTCTCTCTCTCTCTCTCTCTCTCTCTCTCTCTCTCTCTCTCTCTCTCTCTCTCTCTCTCTCTCAAATAAGATTAATAACGTGAGTGGTTTGTTTATATGCCTTTTCTTGTCTCTATTGTTTGCTATCGTCGTATGTGTATTAAAGGCGCGCTCGCGTGCGTGCGTGCGTGCGTGTGTGCGTGCGCGCGCGCGCGCCGCGCGCATATGTGGTGTGTGCGTGGTGTGTGTGTGTGTGTGTGTGGTGTGTGTGTGTGTGTGTGTGTGTGTGTGTGTGTGTGTGTATTTCTGCCCTTTCTTTTTGGAATTGCGACTTTAAAAGTCTCCTGTCATCGTCTTTGCCACATACATATCTTGATATATTTTATCATACCATTCAACTCTTGATATTTACAGTTAAGTTGTATCTATTTAGAAATAAATGTTTATTAATATCAATATTGTTTGGCTGGTTTGGTTTAGCGAACATAGTCAGGTTTGGTCTGATTGAATAGATCTGGTTTAATTTCGTTTAACGAACAGACACTGGTTTGTTTGGTTGATGAATGTGGCTCGGTTGGGTTTAGTCTGGTTTAACGAATGAAGTCTGGTTTACACAAACGATCGACAAACGTGGTCTAATTTGGTTCGGTTTGATGAATTGATATAGTCTTGCTGGTTTTGATTTGACGAACATAGCCTGCGTTTGTTTTGGTTTGAAGAAGATTGGTTTGTTCTGGTTTGAATAACATAGTCTGGTTTTGTTTGGTTTGACAACCATGAAATGGTTTGGATATAACATAGTCTGGTTTTGTTTAGTTTGACGAATATGAAATGATTTGAATAGCTCGAACATACATGGTCTGGTTTACTTTTGTTTAGCGTGGATTGATAAACGTGTTCTGGTTTGGCTTAGTTTGGTGAACATAGTTGGTTTGGTTTGATTTGATGAAGATGGGCTGGATTGGCTTGGTTTGATTTAATGGAAATTGGTTAGTTGGTCTGGTTTGGTTCAATGTACACGGGCTAGTTTGGTTTGGTTTGATGAACGTAAACCAGTTTGCTTTGGCATAGTTTAGTTTGAATACCATAGCCTGATTTGGTTTGGTTTGGTCTGACGAACATGATTTGGTTTGGTCTGGTTTCTCTACCATAGTCTGGTTTGGTTTGATGTTTATGATCTGTTTTGGTTTGGTCAAACGAACATAATCTGGTGTCATTTGGAGTGACGTGGTGTTGGCTTTGGTTTGATTTGTTCTGCCTCAAATACTTTGTAAGTAAACGTTTACATCGATTTTTGCTTATGACAGTGTACTGCGCGTGCGAACGCGCGCGCGCGCGCGCGCGCGTGTGTGTGTGTGTGTGTGTGTGTGTGTGTGTGTGTGTGTGTGTGTGTGTGTGTGTGTGTGTGTGTGTGTGTGTGGTGTGAGGGGGGGGGGTGTCTTTCTGATGAGATTTACATATCAAAGCGCCAGCAGGTAGACTTTTACCAATAGTTTGATTAAACTGAAACTGTTACAGCTCAGTTTCTGTTGATATGATTTTGTTTCATTAAAGGTATTTTATTTCAAACATGTAACATTACTGGCGTGGCAAAAGCTATTTTCCTCATCTGTTATCTAAACCAACCCCAAATAAACTAACTATAACCCCAAACATAACCCTAATCCGAACCTTTCGATCTCTACCCCCCAATCGCCAAACTGTAGCATACACCAATCCTAACCTAAAACCACATCATTTCACCTAACCCAGCTAACCGTAAATCAGATTTCGTAACCTTAACACAAACCACTTAGCCCTAACACAAACCACCACACCGTCTTAAATATCAGAGTCAACGTGGTGGAAGGAGGAAGAGAGGCGGCGATGGATTAGGCCACAAACACACAACTGCAAGTTAAACAAGATCGCACGGAACTTGTATACAGTGCCTTAAAACGTGATCTCATTTCAACTGACTTTATTTCAGTGCGGAGCGTTTTGACATTGCATCAGACATCCAGCCGACAAACATCGGCAGTCAAGCATTGTTAACAGATCTCAAAAACCTTCCATGTTAAATTCTACGTCAGCCCGTGGCATCAGTTTCAGATCCTTCCGTATCATTGACAGATGGGATACAGCGCATATGGAGGCACACGAGCCCGCAGCTCAGTGACACCCTTCATGGGCAAGCTGAAATTCGCATCAGCTCCGTCTCAGACCCCCGGTGGTTTCTTTGACGTCTTCTGAAACATGGCAGCTCTTTGAATCTTTGGAACCGGCCTCTCCCGACATCCTTTCACTCTTTTGTCAAGAATCGAACCCGGGGCTTCTCGAGTGCCGGGGACTCGACCCCCTGGCCGCTCATCGCTTGTGGAGGTCCGCTCTTGACCCGTGTCCACTCTGGCTGTCCCCCCCCCCACCGATCAGTTTCTTCGAGTGCTGGCCCGCTGGAAACTGACACACTCGCTCGTCTCTCGAGCGCTTTGGAGGGCTCTTGGAGTGGCGGCCTTGTTTCTTT
>CM065717.1:65586235-65596235 GCA_033310375.1 Conus canariensis
TAGTACACTGGGTATTGCGGAAGAAAACATCATGCCTACATGCGATGATGATGACACGTCACATATTCAGGATGCTTCGTGTTCCCATCAGTCGGAGTGTAACAGTGATCCAGAAATCCAGCAGTCGGACGTCGACGTAAGTGTTGAACAATCCATAGACAAAAATAGTCGCCGGTTTTGACACTGGAGTGGTAAAGCATTATGTTGCTGCTCCAACTGATAGACAAGTGCAGAGACGGTTGCGTGATCGGCACAAAAATAAAGAGTTCCGGAAGGTTGTGCTTCATCGAACGGATAGTAAGGGTGTGCTGCTGTGTGAGTCTGATGATATTATTTTGGAAGATTCCTGCGATCCGCACGCGGAGGACGATTGCTTGTTCTGGTTCGTGAACCAGGAAGAAAGAAACATGTCGTCAGAGGAATGTGTCAAACTGGCCAGCCTCCGGAAAGGAAGACGCACCCGCAACACAGAGCATGCAGAGACCCAAGCACGCGCTCTACGGCGGCTGCACGCATTCCACGGATTGATCCAGTTTTTACCTGGGGTGACCGTCATCTACAGAACTGACAGTGAACGCATACCAGTGACATTTTCTTGAACACGGTTTTTTGTCATATGAAGTGAAAGAAATGGACATCGCTGTGGTTTCCATGTCAATGAAATCGAGTCGCGTTTTGTCATTGTACATCGCGCCGAATTGCTAAATGGCCATAACAGCTTATTAGCGTTAAAATTCGTTCGTTCGTTCTTCTCTCTCTCTCTCTCTCTCTCTCTCTCTCTCTCTCTCTCTCTCTCTCTCTCTCTCTCTCTCTCATACATTGTTTTGTATTGTATAAATTCATCGTCACAGCAGGTTTCTTCATGTAAAATTCAGCTGTCATCCCGTTAAAAGGGCATCGCCATAGCACAGTTCCATGCAAGTTCGTTTTTTTCTTTCTTTTTATTGGAGGGGGGGGGTGGAAGGGGGGGGGTGGCAGGGGTATTATATACCACTCAACACTTGCTAGGGATCAGATATTCAACACACTGTAATGGTCCAGAATATTTGTCAATCAAAACTCAAACGGTCAAATACTGTTAATTAGTCATTATTTCATCCAAACCAAACAAAACTGAGGGAAATTCCATCAGATAAACCAAGAAACAGAATGGACAAATGACACAACCCCTAAAAGCCACCTGAAACAGGGCATGGAAGGGAAGAGTCAACCTGAACAATCCACTGCTGTCTGTGTGGAATTGAGAATGAATGGACTCTCAGTAATGTGTGTGACCACCACGGGCTGCGATCACAGCTCTACAACGCCTCCTCATGCTGCAGATGAGGTTCCTGATCTGCTGCTGGGGGATTCTGGCCCGTTCTTCCTGGAGGGCAACTCCAAGGTCATGGATGTTCTGTGGCAGCTGCTCACGTGCTTGGACAGCTCGCCCAATGATATCCCAGACATGCTCAATCGGATTGAGGTCGGGTGAGCGTGCAGGCCACTCCAAGCGTGCAATTCCCTCATTCTGAAGGTACTGGTTGACAATGCGGGCACGGTGAGGACGGGCATTGTCATCCACAAGGATGAAGTCGGGACCAATGGCATCAGCCTAGGGTCGGACAATGGGGTGAAGAACCTCGTCACGGTATCGGACTGCATTCATGGTGCCATTCTCCATTACCAGCAGATCGGTTTTGCCTTGCATTGAAATGCCTCCCCACACCATTACTGAGCCCCAACCATAGCGGTCATGCTGAGCAATGAAGTTGGGGTGGAATCGTTCATTCTGCCTTCGCCACACCCTCCTTCTCCGGTCAGTCACGTCCAAACAAAACCTGGACTCATCACTGAACAAAACTGGAGTCCAGTTTGCAGCAGTCCAGCCTTGGTGCTCCAGTGCCCACAGCAACCTTGCTTGTTTATGTTGTCTGGTCAATGGAACCCGAATTGCTGGGGCCCTTGAATGAAGACCACCGTCGTGAAGCCTTCTCCTGACTGTCTGGGTTGACACCCGGTTCCCTGATGCGTTCTGGAGGTCATGTTGCAGCTGTGTGGCATTGTGGAAAGGATTTCTTCGTGCCTGGACAAGGTGATATCGGTCCTCTCGCTGGGTTGTGACACGTGGGTGACCTCCAGTATGTCGTGGAGTGACTGTCCCTGTTGTTTGATATCGATTCCACATACGGGAAACAACGCTCTGGGATACGCCCAAGGCTCCAGCAACCTCTCGTTGCGATGACCCTCCTAGCAGCATCCCAACTCCTCTCGCCATATCTTCTGCGGAAAGGCGTCGTCTTTGTGCTTGCTGTTCCATTGTGATGCGATAAACACTGCCCGAATCACACTGAACCACTGTTTGCCGGTCCCAAAACAGCAAATGTGACGCTGACCTCTCCCCCTGTTTACCCCCAGAATGAGGGGTCACGCAATTCACGTGCTCACCATGCTGCATGTTCCAGCGTGAAGGTGCAGGCAACAGTGCGATTGTCTTTCGCATTGTTTCGTGTTGCTGGATCACGTGTTTATTGAAGTCAGTTCAAAATGATTTTTTTCATACACTGTTTTTAATTGCTGATCCCTAGCAAGTGTTGAGTGGTATATTTTTGTTAACTGATGACAGTGAATCTGCGTTTTGGAAGAATTTTGCCAAAGACAACTCCCTTATTGCCTTTGATTGTTTTACATTCTGCACTCAGTGTTTATCCTCTCATCCGAAAGACTGGTATGGCTATGGATTGAATGTTCAGTAGAGGTAAAAAAAAAAAAAAAAGAGAGAGAGAGGAGGGAATAGTTGAGGAATGTTGAGAGAAGGCGAGGGTCAGAGTGTAGGTCATTCTCCCATGGAAGACAGTCCTAGGAGGGAATGGGAGTGAGGGAAGAGTGCAGGCGAAAGAGAGACGGGAGGGTGTGAACGGGAGTGAGCGATGACAAAGCACCGGTGGATCGTTTGAAACGTTATATTGTTAGAGGGCTACTTGCAGTGAAAAAGTGAAAATGCGAAGAAAATCGTTGACAAACACTCTCTCTCTCTCTCTCTCTCTCTCTCTCTCTCTCTCCTCTCTCTCTCTCTCTCTCTCTCTCTCTCTCTCTCTCTCTCTCTCTCTCTCTGTGCATATCCCACTCGCAGCTCAAGATGATTGCATATCACTGACATGAAGATTTCGAGTGTGCGTGTGTGTGTGTGTGTGTGTGTGTGTGTGTGTGTGTGTGTGTGTGTGTGTGTGTGTGTGTGTGTGTGTCTGTCTGTCTGTTTGTCTGTCTGTTTGCCTATGTGCCGTCTGTCTGTCTGTTTGTCTGTCTGCCTGTCTGTCCGTGTTTATGTGTACGTGTGTTCGTGCACATGTGTGTTCGTGTTTGTGTGTGCGTTCGTATATGTATGCAAGCTTATGTATGTTTGTATGTGCGCGTGCATGCGTGCGTGTGTGTGTATGTGTGAGTGTACGTGTATGCATGCGATTATGCGCTCATGTGTGTGTGTGTGCACGCGTACGTGCCTGCATGTGTGTATGTGTACGTGCGCGCTTGAGCATGCATGTGTATGTACGCGTACGTGCATGTGTGTGTGCGTGTGCGTGTGTGTATGCGTGCATGCATGTGTGTGTATGCATGCGTGTGTGCGTGCGTGCGTGCGTGTGAGTGTGTGTGTGTGTGCGTGTGTGTGTGTGTGTGTGTGTGTGTGTGTGTGTGTGTGTGGAAAGTAAACAAGCAAGGGGAAGAACTCCCCGCGGGAGGCAGGCCTGTGAATGCATTTTCTAGCGAGCTGATCGGAAGTCGCCCCACCCCCTGCCCCCCTCTCCACCCACTTCAAGAGCCCCGACAATCATCAGGAGGGCATCTTGTGTCTCCAAGTCAGCAGCCAGTGAAAGGCAGACCGCCAGGAATCGCCTCCCTTGACTCTGCCTGGCCTTGTGCGAGATAGAGAGGTAGAAGAGAGAGAGAGAGAGAGAGAGAGAGAGAGAAGGTATAGAGAGAAGAGTGGGGGGGAGTGAGAGAGAGAAAGCCCGGGGGGGGGGGTGAGGGAGGGAAGGAGTGGAAGGCGTATGGGTAGAGGCAGGATGAATGCAGAGAAAGACAGCTGGGATATTTCTGCCGATTTATCCCATAGACATGTATGTTCATACAGACCCATCTATCTATCGATCGATCGATCTTTCTATCTATGTATCTGTCTGTCTGTCTGTCTGTCTTTCTATGTCTCTCTGTATATATGTATAGATGGATGGATGGATGCATGGATGGATGGATGGATGGATGGATGGATGGATACATGGATGGATGGATGGATGGATGGATGATGGATGGATGGATGGATGGATGGATGGATGGATGGATGGATGGATGGATGGATTTGAAGATTAAAAGAGGGAGGAGGAAGTAATGCACAGAGAGAGATGAGGAGAAAGAGAGGGGGACATATTTGTGTTGCGTGCGTGCGTGCGTGCGTGCGTGCGTGTGTGTGTGTGTGTGTGTGTGTGTTGTGTGTGTGTTCAAAGATTCAGAGAGCCAACCAGAGAAAGAGACAAACAGATAAAAATTCAAAGCCACTAAAAGAGAGCGAGAGAGAGAGAGAGAGAGACAGACAGACAGACAGACAGACAGACAGACTGACTGACTGACAAGGAATTGAGACGTAGAGAGAGAGGGGGAGCAGAGACAGAGATTCCAAGAGAGAGAGAGAGAGAGAGAGAGAGAGAGAGAGAGAGAGACGCACGGAGACAGAGATTCCACGATGCAAAGAGCCACATCCAGTAAATCAATGGCTGTTTCTTTTGGCAACCTTATTACCTCCCTTTGAGGAGCGGGGTGGCTCCCCCGGAGTTGCTTGGCCTGGCTACTTCATCAAGGTTTATCACAATCGCCAGGCTCCATTGTCAGACACTTGAGCCTCTAACTTTTCCACAATCCATCCTCCTGTCTTAAAAGACAGACCATCAAAGGCACGGTTCCTTCCCCCCCCCCCCCCCCCCCAACCCACCCCCAACCCCCCCCCCCCGCTCCCCCCCCCCTTGCTCAGGGCCCCGGGGGGGGAGCTGTGCCAGTGATTTTTCCTCCCACTCAGGCGCCTCTTCTGGTCGATGAGACTTTTCCTTGAACCCGGTTCTCTCCGCCGACCAGGCGGGTTCCTGCAAGACCACTTCAACTTCAATCAAGCAGCGGAGGATGGCGCCTTGTTGACAGGGCATCCACCACCTCCTCTACCTCCTCCTCCTCCTCCTCCTGCTCCTCCTCCTGCTCCTCCTCCTGTTCCTCCTCCTCCTCCTCCTCCATCTCCTCTTCCTCTCCCTCCCCTTCCATCCGCCACCCTCCTCAACGACAGCCACGACAATAAACGGGCCCCGCCACCTCTAGCGAGGCTATAGGGCATCGGCGTATATTTCATTAAGCTAGCAAAATACACTTCACGCTCTCTTTGAGATGAAATGGAGAATTTCATCAAGGCGCTAATAAAATCACCTCTTGTGACCAAGTTCAAACTCTTGGTCGAGTAGGGGAGGGCAGGAAGTAGGGAGGGAGGGAGGGGAGGCGGGGGGGGGGGAATAGGGGTGGAGGAGAGGGGAGAAGGAAGATGAGGGGAGTGGATGACTATTTTCAGGTTAAACGTCTGGCGATGGGGGGATGGTGATTGCGCGCCGAGGCATTTCCGCCGTGAGCGCACGTGAGTCAACACGGCAGACTTCCCGTGGAAGACCACGTCCTCCTAATCAAGGCTCCGGGGCCACTCGTGGGGGCTCTCCCTGGTCAGGACAGAGACGAGAGAGATCGGTAGGGGGAGAGCAGCGCTAACGGGAGGACGGGGAAGGGGTGGGGGAGAGAAGGGAGATGGTGGAGGGGGGGGGTGCTCTTCTCCTCGTGTCTAACTTCTCCTCTTCATTCCCTTCTGATTATCAGCTAGTCTGGAACCGTCAGTAGTCTGAAAGTAGCTTTCCTTCGCGAGAGCCGGTGCCTGCGGGCAGTGGTTTTTCATCTTGGACCTAGATAGAGTTAAGCGGAGTTTGCATTCCTTTCTCTCTCTCCTCTCGTTCTTCTCGGACTTTGTCCCCTGTAAGCAGCAGCTAGCCTTCGGCGCGTTCTGATTGTCCGCCAAAGCGTCGCGAACGTCTGGCTCCTGGTTGTGCTGGGCTGTTCCAAATGGAACGCAACCGTTCAGACACCCGACTTTACCCGTCTGGCCAAGCCGTTCTCTACCAGATCGCGATCCGCTCTCTCTGACGCCTGTGAAACCGCGGGAGAAGATTTACAGCCTACATCTAATTCACTGTTCACGTCCTTTCTGGTCGCCAGCGTGCTTCCTGTCTCGAGCCTCGAGGCGGCTCATTTCCAGAACGAGGCGGAGCCGTGTCGGGCAAGATGGCGCGATGACCACTCAGCCAGGAGACAGAGGGCGCTGAAGTGGGCATACAAGGGGCAGGCCTCGCCGTCCCTACAGCGGGAGACATCTCAGGCTTAGACTGCCCGAGCGCATCTCCGGCTAATGAAAAAACAAACTCCCTTTTTCTGCTTCGTTCGCTTTACGCCTGCGCAGTTTTCCGTCACTTCCTGTTGTCAAGGAACGCCATCTGGAAGGGTCACCGTTTTTAATCATTTCCGCTCAAAGGCTTAAAGATGGCGACCGATTTTTGTCTCTTTTCACTTTGTTTCTTTGGCGAGGTTTAACCTTTGTTGTGCACGCTGAATGTTAACACTGTAATGGAACCAAGACGACTTTCATTAAGAAAGCAGCGAGCTTAACTTCTTGTAAATGGCTAAGTAAGTGCTGCTTTGTTTGTTGAACGATTTTGTGACCAGCTCTCGACATTGGGTTTTCGGGTTTCTCTGCTTCTTGTAATTAAGAACAGTTTGAACTATTTTTTCTCCTCTCGATCTGCTTCTGGCGCTGAAGGATGCTTTACACGTAAAGGGTTCTTAACTAGGGACACTTACTGACGTCTGATGTTAGCGTTGCTGAGGTGTTAAGTGATGTACAGTTTTAAACTCGTTTTGGAAGCTCAGGGGGCAGTATTTATTGTCAGCTGGGCTGAGAGCAACAGAATTTTGATTGGATTCTATTCGATTTGCTTTAATGTCTGGACGGGGTTCCTTTGAGTTGGGGTTCGTTCAGTTTGGAATGGTTTGTTTTATGTTCAGGCCTATCTAGTTTGGTTTAGTTTGACAGGGACTTCACCGAACATGGCTTCAGCAGCATTGTTTCAAACTGTAGGTTATCCTAACGAATGGGCACGTGGGCCGAGTGAACCCACTGTCTCAGTGGGGGGTCGTGTGTTCAAGTCTCCGCTTGATGGATGCTGAGTGGAGGCAGTTTTATCCGATGACCCAGGTCAGCGACACACTCTAAATCCAATACGCATGTGAAAGATTCCTATAATTCATAGGATTGCGAAACCATTGTGATGGCTAATAGGCATCATGATGTGTAAGGAGTAAGTGGCCGTCGCCAAGAAGTCCTCCCACAGTTCATTGAATTGCCGCCCATGATGAAAACACTGCAACAATAACTCTTTGGCTGTGACTTGACTGAATTGCCGCCCATGATGAAAACACTGCAACAATAACCCTTTGGCTGTGACTTGAGGACTGAATTGCCGCCCATGATGAAAACACTGCAACAATAACCCTTTGGCTCTGCCGCCTATGATGAAAACACTGCAACAGTAACCCTTTGGCTGTGACTTGAGGACTGAATTGCCGCCCATGATGAAAACACTGCAACAATAACTCTTTGGCTGTGACTTGAGGACTGAATTGCCGCCCATGATGAAAACACTGCAACAATAACCCTTTGGCTCTGCCGCCTATGATGAAAGCACTGCAACAATAACCCTTTGGCTGTGACTTGAGGACTGAATTGCCGCCCATGACGAAAACACTGCAACAATAACCCTTTGGTTGTGACTTGAGGACCGGATCTGTCACTGCATTCCTGCAATCAACTGATGATACAATGGCAGGATAGGATGTTTTCCCCTCTCCCCCTATCAGTGGAAATTATCCCTTATCGTAGGTTATATTTCCCATAATAGGAATTACCCTATCATACGTAGGTAGTATTTCCTATCATAGGATATTACCCCTATCCAACCACCCACCTCTATCGTAGGATAGTATTTCCCTATCATAGGATATCACCCCTATCCAACCACCCACCTCTATCGTAGGATAGTATTTCTCTATCATAGGATATCACCCCTACCCAACCACCCACCCCTATCGTAGGATAGTACACTCCTCTTGGCACAGGATATCATCCTCTATTACAGAATATTATTTCACTATCGTAGGACATTATTCCCTGTGTCATAGGATATCATCTTCCTCTATAGGAGAGTATTGTGTGTCGTAGGATATCCTCTTTTCATAGAATTCCTTCCTCTACCTCAGGATTTTATCCCCCCCCCCCCCCTCTCACCTCCCTTTCTTCCTTTTCATATGTTATCGCCCCTTCATGTGATAGTCTTTTTCACATCACATCTTAGTATCCCCGATCATATGATATCGTCCACCTAGCACAGGATACTAATCCCTCCCGCTGTCATATGATGCTATATTCTCTGTCATATAGTATCATCATTTATATCATGATATTATTCTTCCTATCTATTACATTATCTTTCATATCATAATATTCTAACCTGTGGTATCCTTAACGTCGTATGATATTCTCCTCTCTGTTACATGATGTTCTCCTCTGTATTATGCAATATCTTCATCTCTCTCATATGATGTTCTCCTCTCTATTATGTGATATTATCCTGTCTGTCATATGCTATTCACTTCTCCGTCGTGTAATGTCCTTTGTCATATGATATCATCCTCTCTGTCATGTGATATTATCCCTTTTCATACGATAGTCTCTTCTCTATCGTGTGATATTATCTTCTGTCATATGGTTTCCTCCTCCAGTTTCATGTGACATTACCCTCTGTCATATGATATTCTGCCCAATGTCATGTGACATTACCCTCTGTCATATGATATTCTGCCCAATGTCATGTGATATTACCCTCTGTCATATGATATTTGCCAATGTGATATTACCCTCTGTCATATGATATTCTGCCCAATGTCATGTGATATACCCTCTGTCATATGATATTGTGCCCAATGTCATGTGATGTTACCCTCTGTCATATGATATTCTGCCCAATGTCATGTGATATTACCTCTGCCATATGACATTCTCTTCTCTGTGATGTGATATTACCTTCTCTGTCATATGGTATTTCCCCTCTATTCTATGATATTCCCCCTATCATTTGATATCCCTTTATCATATAACAGTACATTTCCTAGAATATTGACATTTACCCCTATTTTATCATCCCCTCTATGACATGATATTGTCTCTGGCATCGTAACATATATTAAGCATAAATGACGTCATTTTCGCCGGGGCAAACATCAGCAATAATCAGCAATAATATAACTTTCCGCCTGACTGACACACGCCGAGAATATGTCTGTCATAACACATTTACGGCTCGCTGACCATGGTATGATGTTACATACCATTCTATATTACGTGCTATTTATTTTATGCTGTCCCACGTTGTTATGTTATGCTATGATCTGATGTGATATCATGTGATGTCAGATGATGGATGATGCACTATATTTTCGAAATCATATGACACGATGTGACATGAGTTTATAAGCTGTGATATCAAAGATAAAATGATACCATATAATGATATATGATGCTATATGATGTAGTATAATACAATATATGATACATGACAGGATAGTATAGGATACAGGAGAAGATAGAAGAAGATAGAGCAGGATAGGATAGAATAGGATAGGATAAGACAGGACAGGATAGCTTAGGGTAGGATATATGACGGTATGATATATATGATATATGATATATAGAATAATATGATATGATACGATACGCTACGATGCGATATGATATGATATATGATATGACATGATTTGAAATAACATGATATAACATGACTTGAAATCATATGACATGCAAAGCTATGAAATCATGGGATGAGACAGGATATGATATAAT
>CM065717.1:65616235-65627874 GCA_033310375.1 Conus canariensis
AGAGAGGGGGAGAGAGGGGAGTGAGAGAGAGAGAGAGGAGAGAGAGAGGGGGAGGAGAGAGGGAGAGAAGCGAGAGAACGAGAGAGAGAGAGACATACGAGAGAGAGAGGAGAGAGAGAGGGACAGACAGACAGACAACAGACAGACAGACAGAGACAAGAAGAGAGAGATAGGTCTTTATAACGTAAAGGGTAGGTCGATCGTTATACCTACCAAGCCAGTGGAACCCTTCATCCATCAATTTGTCAACCAGTCCAGTCAAAAAACGGGTCTACGGAGTAAAAACACTGAACCTATAATTAAATTGTTGACAGATCGATCCGCCTCTAATCAGTATATCGGTCAGCAGACCGGACACCTGTCGGCAAGAAAATGATTTATAAACAGCGCCAGAAAGTGTTATAAATATTCATCCCGCCACCCAATAATTAATACAGCAGACTTGAACGCAAATCAATCTGTAAACCAAGAAGAAAAAAAAAAAAAAACTAACCAAAAGTAATGTTATTTCCACAAAGTCATTCATCTCGTCTTCAGGCGATGAATCGACCATATAATCATTCAATTCATAACGTTCACTGACTTGCTACAAAAAAAGTCAACGTGTGCCGACATCCACCCTTGTAGGAAACGAATGAGAACAAATTCTGAATTTCTTTCCTAGTTGATTCACCAAACCTTCATCCAATTAACTTAGTGAAAGGAGTATCAGCTGACCTGTCTTGCACAGAGAGAGAGAGAGAGAGGGGGGGGGGAGGGAGAGAGATGGGGTAGGGAAGGAGGGAGGAAAGAAATGAGACAGACAGACAGACAGACAGACAGATAGACAGAGACAAAGACAGACTGATAATATGATGCGTTTACAAGCAGTCAATGAACTGTAAACTTCATCCATTCAATTGTAAGTCTAATTAAAACCGATTTCGAAAGGCAAAGCAAAGTTTAGCCACACCAAAAGCATAGTAATCGATACCTACATAATTATATAATAAAGTAGTCAAATCATTTCCTGCTCACTCCAAACATCATCAGGAACTGATTTCGTTTCGCTTCCGCTGTTAGTGGCATTGACAATGTCGGTGAAAATAACAAGAAGAGGCAAAAAGAGCAATATTATGAAAAGCGGGGAAACCTATATTTAATAATTTATTTGTAGATATTCGTTAAATTTGAATCGCATGTGCCATATACACAACTCTATCCAACTACACACACACGTCTAATCACACGCGCGCGCGCGCGCGCACGCACGCACGCACGCACGCACGTACGCACGCACACACACACACACACACACACACACAATCTCTAAATTTGCTCCCTCCCCATTTGCATTTAAACTCAATGACACACAACTATGTGGTGCTGGGAAAGAAAAAGTCTCCTCTCCCCACCCACCACCCACCCGCATACACCCCACACACACATACCCCCCCCCCCCCCCCCAACACACACACACACACACAACAAACAACACAACACACACACACCCAACACACACACACACACACCCACACACCCCACACACACACACACACACCACCACACACACACACACACACACACACAACACACACACACACACACACACACACACACACCACACACCACACACACACACACACACACACACACACACACACCACACCACACACAAAACCACAACACACACACAACACACACACCACACACACACAACATGCCACACACACAACACACAGCAACCGCACGCACGCAGCACCACACACACACACACACACACACATACGCGCACACACACACACACACACACACACACCACACACACACACACACAAGGTCCGGGGTTCGATTCCCACCCGAGGTTAGTTTCTGTTTCTGTCTGTCTGTCTGTCTGTCTGTCTGTCTGTCTCTCTCTCTCTCTCTCTCTCTCTCTCTCTCTCTCTCTCTCTCTCTCTCTCTTTGGACCAGCTAACCAGGGCTACCCACATCCCCCTCCCTCCCTCCATCCCTCCCTCCCTCCCTCCCCTCCCCTCTCCTCTGCCTCTCCCTCCCTCCCTCCCCTCTCCCTACCTCCCTCTCCCTCACTCCCTCTCCTACCTACCTCTCTTCCTCTCTCTCCCTCTCTCTCCCTTCTTCTCTCCCTCCCTCTCTCTCTCTCTGCCCTCTCTCTCTCTCTCCCTACCTCTCTTCCTCTTTCTCCCTCCCCTCCCTCTCCCTCACTCCCTCTTTCCCTACCTAGTAGTCCCTTTTTTTCCTCCCTCCCTCTCTCGCCCTCCCTCTCCTCCTCACTCCGTCTCTCTCTGTGAGAAGCCCTTCTGCCATCTCTCTCTCTCTCTCTCTCTCTCTCTCTCTCTCTCTCTCTCTCTCTCTCTCTCTTCTCCGTGTGTGTGTGTGTGTGTGTGTGTGTGTGACCAGCCCTCAAGCCCCCTCTCTCTCTCTCTCTCTCTCTCTCTCTCTCTCTGTCCTTCTCCGTGACTCTGTCTGTCTGTCTCTCTCTCTCTGTCAGCTGGAGCAGAGAGTAGAGAGCTTTCACTAGACTGGTGCACCCTAGGAATTAAGGCGGGGGTGGGGGGGGGGGGCGGGAGGGAGGGTTAAATTGTTTCCATTATAAAACATCTTAATTTACTGCATTGCAACTGTTATCCTCCTTCCTTCGTCCGCCATGATTTTCCTCCTCAACTTCAACTGTATGCAATATTAAACAGGAAGAGAGAAAATGGAGAGAGAGAGAGAGAGAGAGAGAGAGAGAGAGAGAGAGAGAGAGAGAGAGAGAGAGGTTTTTATTCTTCATTCTTTCTTCGTTTATTTTACCCTTTTTTTTCCCCCCTTTACAGCAATGTGTAAAACTCACGCAGCACTATGTCACGCTAGAAAATTGCTGTCAATGCATGAGACATGCTGCATTTAAATTGAATTGTTAAAGTGAATGTTTCCTTGTTTGCATTTTGACAATATCGCTGTGCATGTATTTAAGAAAAAAACAGAACCTTGAATGCAAGAGGGGAAAAATAGTATTTACAAAAAAAAAAATAAAAATAAAAATACATGGAACTTTTGGCGAAACCACCGGCTGTTGTGCATAGACCACTTGGCGTTTGTTCTATTCGCAGGATTATCATCCGCAAGCCAGAGCTGAACTGTCGATTTTGACTCTGTAAACCCCTATTTCATACGGTTTTCCGGGCGTTTCACGCATGGCCGAATCACGTGATCGTGTGATCCAGTCATAGACTGCGAATTCCATTTTGACGACTCTTGTTGCTTTTCAGTAGAAAAGAGTTCTCGAGCGGAATTCGTTCATCGATTCGGAACGTTCAAAAACATCGCGGAAAGTTACGCTTTTATCAGCTTCGATCGCACCGGATCGGAAGAATGTGCTTTTTACGTGACGCGTTGCTCGGAGTTGTAGTGCGTGTAGGAGAAAATCATTGAGTCACGGTAAATTCTGGTATGTTTTAGCGACGCATTGGCCTGATTTCCAGTGTGTCAGCTGGGAATTTCATGCGTTAGAAACGTACATTTGTGCGTAAGAATTTTCCCTGCAGATCCTACTCAAGCAGCCCGGGTACAGCAGTCCGTCTTTCACACGGTGAAACTGGTGGAGACGAGAAAAGTCATACGTGAAGCCATTACGCGAAACAATGCAAGACAATAGGGGCCAAAATAGTTTACGTGGTAGAACACCGCATTCGCAGTCCTGGTGATTCGGGGGGGGGGGGGGGGGGGGGGTTGCGGGTTCAAATCTCCGCCAAGCTGTTTTAGTGCAGAGGATTCTTCCCTCGGAAGTAACATTGGTTCTGATTCCATTTCCCGAATAATCATTCGAAGGAGACTGTAAAACCGAGGTTCCGTGTGTGAACACACCCAACACCAACTCGGAAGACAAGGCCAGTTTGGCTGTTGGTAAGGATGACCCGCAACACATAGCATGCACCCTGCGTGAAAGATCAAAAGAATGAAGGAAGAAAAGTGAGTGGTTGATACTGACTGAATGGCAGGGGAGACGACTGAATGTAGCGCCAGCAGGCAGCTCTTCTGTCGGCTCTACCCAGGTAGGCAGCCCGTCGTGTAAAGGAGAGAGTGAGCTTGGTGTCTAAGCGCTTAGAGCTTGGACCGAGGAGAGGCGCTATGTAAATACTCTGAATATGATGATGATGATGATGATGATGATGATGTTAACAACAACAATAACAATGATGATGATAATAATAATAATAATAATAATAATAATAATAATGATAACAATGATGATAATAATAATAATAATAATAATGATGATGATGATAATGATAATAAGAATGATACTAGTAATAATAATAATAATGATAATGATGATGATGATGATGATGATGATGATGATGATGATGATGATTACTATTACCATTATCATTATCATACAATGCATTACCATACTATACAAGTCAACTCAGCGTTTCTGATGATGGCATTGTATGGGACTGACAGTATGTAAGCGTACCTTTTTTCTTTGTTTTTCCAATTCCGACTCGCCCTAGAATTGATCCCTGCTGACAAGGTGCTCCGGAGAACTGGCAGCTAATCTTGATAGATTGACGACAGGTCAGGGGTCGAGCGATGTTTAGACAGCTTAGGGTCTGCAATCCTCAGTATTCGTGCAAGTCTAGTCAGATAGCAAACTTCTTTTCTTTTTTTTTTCTTTTCAAAGTCAAGTGGTTCTAATCTGTCACCTCTAACGTTTGCCGTGCGTGAAAAAACCAACAATACCAATCATATGGATGGTCTCGTAGTTCGGTCCCCATGCAGTGAAGATGGAAATGCACAGCGTACAATGTGTTGTGCTGCGGTGTATTGTAATGTGTTGTGTTGTGTTGTGTTGTGTTGTGTTCATCGTGTTGTGTTGCAATGTGTTGTGTTGTAATGTGTTGTGTTGTAATGTGTTGTGTTGTAATGTGTTTTGTTGTAATGTGTTGTGTTGTAATGTGTTGTGTTGCAATGTGTTGTGTTGCAATGTGTTGTGTTGCAATGTGTTGTGTTGTAATGTGTTGTGTTGTAATGTGTTGTGTTGTAATGTGTTGTGCTATAATGTGTTGTGCTGTAATGTGTTGTGTTGTAATGTGTTGTGTTGCAATGTGTTGTTCATTGTGTTGTGTTGTAATGTGTTGTGTTGCAATGTGTTGTGTTGTAATGTGTTGTGCTGCAATGCGTTGTGTTGTAATGTGTTGTGTTGTAATGTGTTGAGTTGCGTTGTGTTGTGTTGCAATGTGTTGTGCTGTAATGTGTTGTGCTGTAATGTGTTGTGTTACAATGTGTTGTGTTGTAATGTGTTGTGCTGTAATGTGTTGTGTTGTAATGTGTTGTGTTGTAATGTGTTGTGTTGCATTGTGTTCTGTTGCAATGTGTTGTGTTGTAATGTGTTGTGCTGTAATGTGTTGTGTTGCAATGTGTTGTGTTGTAATGTGTTGTGCTGTAATGTGTTGTGCTGTAATGTGTTGTGTTGTAATGTGTTGTGCTGTAATGTGTTGTGTTGCAATGTGTTGTGTTGTAATGTGTTGTGCTCAATGTGTTGGGTTGTAATGTGTTGTGCTGTAATGTGTTGTGCAGCAATGTGTTGTGTTGCAATGTGTTGTGCTGTAATGTGTTGTGTTGTAATGTGTTATGTTGTAATATGTTGTGTTGCATTATGTTGTGTTGCAATGTGTTGTGTTGTAATGTGTTGTGCTGTAAATGTGTTGTGCTGCAATGCGTTGTGTTGTAATGTGTTGTGCTGCAATGCGTTGTGTTGTAATGTGTTGTGCTGTAATGTGTTGTGCTGTAATGTGCTGTGCTGTAATGTGTTGTGCTGTAATGTGTTGTGTTGCAATGTGTTGTGTTGTAATGTGTTGTGCTGTAATGTGTTGTGTTGTGTTCATCGTGTTGTGCTGTAATGATATGGCTCTTTTTCGGTCGGCTGGGCTATACTTGCTTACTTACTCTAAGTCCGTACCAACAGTTACTTCCCCTGCGGCGAATCCAGGCTTTGTTCCCATTACTGACAAGGGGGCGGCAAACTGTCCGCATTAACATTAACAATGTGAAGGTACAGTTAAGAGTAGATAACTGTCGACAGAATAATATCATTTCAAAGAATATTAGAATCTTCTAGCGATGTCGACGTTAATATTTCGTAGGCGATTTTTGTGTTGTCTTTTGTTCATTTTCTTCTCTCCCCTCGTGTGTTTCTACGAAGTGAAGAATTCTTTTACGATATCTAAACTAAAATGTACGCGGCAAGTAACTCTGTCAGTTTGCAATAACAATTACTTTCCTTGGCGGGAAATGATTGCGTGAACTGACTCAAAGAGCGGGTCCAAGATTCGTTCCACTTTGGCGGAGTCCGAGCCCACCCGAGTGCTTTTTGTAAGTTCGTTAGTGTTGTTGTTGTAGCTGTTGTTGCTGTTGTGTGAAGACAGCACTTCGTAGGGGAACTGTAACAGACGCTTGTGCAGTCAGAGACGGGTCTCTGCAGCCCTCTGTTCTATCTTCATTACCATCTTTATTATCTTAATTACTGAGAAGACTGCTACTGGGTCTGTTCTCGGTGAGAGACTGAGTACTTTACAATCCACGCTCTCGTTCACATCACGGGCTGCCTACCCAAGTAGAGCTGAGTGAAAAGCTGCCTGCTGGCGCTACATTCAGTCGCTGCTGAGTCATTCAGTCGAATATCAGTCGCTCGTTTTGTTTGTTTTATTTGTTTGTTTTCAGTCATTCTTTCAATTTGTTCACGGATACATAGCATAATATGATTAAACGTGTCATCCGTATCTAATGCCAGACCGGCTTTGTCGTCTGACAGTTGGTGATAGGATTTTACACGTGTGCAAAATATTATGCGAACTGGAAACCGAGTCAGTGCCAGTGTTAATCTGAGGCAAAAATCCTCCTGTATTGAAACGGCCCGGTGAAGATTCGAACTCGCACTCCTAGGGTCATCTGGAACATGAGTCCGGCGCTTACCAGCTGAACTATTGCGGCCGGCGTTTTACCCCTCTTCGTTCGTGCCCACCAATGCAGGGGTGTAACAGATTCGGAGCTTCACGTTGCCCATCCAGTACAGTGGCATTGCATTGCATTATATTGTGGTTTTTATCGTACCAATTGTAACTGTCAAGACGTATTACTGTGACGTGCTTTTCCTACTTTTTCTCCTATCCTTGAATTAAGATGCTGTCATCTGAAGTTCGTTCCTGTAACTGCCTTCTTTCATGGTGGTGTATTGTATAAGCGCGTGCAAGATATGAAGATGCTTCTGTCTAAAGTCGTGCCGCGCTGTATTTTGTTGCGCTGTGTCCCAGAGTATGAGTCTCGGTATTACTGTCCTGTTACCTCAGGCGAAGAGGTGCCGTGCCCCAGAGTATGAGTCTCGGTATTACTGTCCTGTTACCTCAGGGCGAAGAGGTGCCGTGCCCCAGGTGTGAGTCTCGGTATTACTGTCCTGTTACCTCAGGGCGAAGAGGTGCCGTGCCCCAGAGTATGAGTCTCGGTATTACTGTCCTGTTACCTCAGGGCGAAGAGGTGCCGTGCCCCAGAGTATGAGTCTCGGTATTACTGTCCTGTTACCTCAGGGCGAAGAGGTGCCGTGCCCCAGAGTGTGAGTCTCGGTATTACTGTCCTGTTACCTCAGGGCGAAGAGGTGCCGTGACAGGTAACTGGCCAGTCAGGGATGTCCACAGCCCGCCGCCATGGGCAACAGGGCAGAGACAAGCAACCTACTGTGCTGTGTCGTGCTGCATACGAAGAGTCTCCATATTTCTGCGATCACTTCCGACAGTACACTCTGACAGTAAGACTGGTTAAGGGTAAATGGGCAAGCTTGGAACCGCCTTTTATTTATAGGGCAGTTCTGTTCTCTGTTTTGTGCATAATTCGGATTTATTGATGTTGGGTTGCTTCACCATGTGAGTAGAAGTGATCTCCCTTGTTTACAAGCTTAGTTTAGTTGGCAAGGTTTTAATTCATGACTCGGGTACAGATTTGGGTAAAATTGAGTACCATTAATTGTTCATTTCATTGACAAACATGGAACTCTTGTATCACGAGACAAAGACAGAGAGGGAATCCGACACAATACAATACTATGATTGTTTTTTTTTTAGAAAGAACGAAGTCTTTTTTGAACTGGTAAGTTCACATGACTTGATAAGCAGGACAAATGATAATAGTAGTAGTAATATTCAGATATACTTTTGACCTGGTACCTGCATCATTTTTTTAAAGATCTTTCTAGAACGATCCTACAGCGAAGAGAACCTATTTCTCATTCAGATGTGTGTTGTTTTTGTAATAACCATTTTGCCGGCTCAGATAATAGACAAACAGACAGACAGACAGACAGACAGACGAGGAGGCAGGAAGACAAAAATAAAGGTCAACGCAAGAACAAACTAAAGCCAGAGAATTGTCTGCTATCGCCGAGCGAATGAACACTACTTCAAACTGACATATTCACTTTCTCTTGTGTACTTACACAAGATCACGAGACTGAGGAAATGGAGGGGGGGGGGGTGCGGAGAGAGGGAGTTGGAGGTTCAACCATGTAGGACACAAAAAGGGCTTGGAGGGGGGGGGGGGGGGGGTACAGAGGGCCGAGTAAGGGGGAAGGGGTGGGGGGAAGGAGAGAAAAGTATATAAGCAGCAGACAGCCTTGTTTGAGCGCGAGTGAGTGACACATTTGTGTGTGAGTGTCATACCAGGGGAAACTCACGACCATTAGCGGGCACAGTGTCACCTAATCTTCCGGTTGTCAAACCTGGCTCGCTTCATCCGTCTGTCTGTCTGGCTGGCTGTCTAGCTGGTTGGCTGACTGGCTGGTTGGCTGGCTGGTTGTCTTTTTGTTTGAGTCTCTGTCTGTCTGTCACCTTCAAATGGTGCTGTGGACTTTCTTGAAATAAACGGGTTTTCTCTCTGGCTCTTTCTCTGTCTGTCTGTCAGTCTGTCTCTGTCTTTCTCTGTCTGTCAGTCAGTCTGTCTGTCTGTCTGTCTGTCTGTCTGTCTGTCTGTCTCTCTCTCTCTCTTTCTCTCTCTCTCTCTCTCTCTTAGAATAAGAATAATTATCATCTCAATAGAGAAATCATGCCAGATAAACTGAGATAAGTGTAACAGTGCACTGAACCATACAGCCATTATATACAGAAACAATAAACATTTCTAAAACACAGGTAGTTAAACAGTGTGTGTGTGTGTGCGCGCGCGCGCGCGTGTGTGTGTGTGTGTGTGCGTGCGTGTGTGTGTGTGTGGTTAGATCACCAGACAGATACAAGGACGTACGTGTATGTGTGTGTGCGTGCGTGCGTGCGTGCGTGTGTGTGTGTGTGTGTGTGTGTATGTGCGCGCGTGTGTGTGTGTGTGTGTGTGTGCGTGCTCGCACGCGCGCGCGGGCGTTTGTGTGTGTGTGTGTTTGCGCGCGCGCGCGCGTGTGTGTGTGTGTGTGTGTGTGTGAGAGAGAGAGAGAGAGAGAGAGAGAGAAAGAGGTCGCGCGTGCGCTTTATCTTTCTGCCTCTTGCACTCCCCACCCCCATCCTCCACACCTTTCTCCCACCTTCGCCCATTTTTTTTTTCTTTTATTTTCTGCTTTTTTTTTTTTTTTTTTTTTTGAGGGGGGTGGCGTTTGAAAAAGAAATCTGTTAAACAAACAAAATATCCACGACAACACTAATTAAATCAATAAAACCCAAGGTTTGCTATCAATAAAGCACAACATGGCGAGACAGTGGGGGTGTGATTTACCAGCCAAGATATATACGCATATATGTGTTGTGTTTTTTTTTCCTGGAAAATGTTGCAGAGATTTCACTTTTCTCTTCACTCCATCGTATTTCCTTATCAATAGCGCATGGGAGGAAACGAGAGGGGAAGGTGGGGGGGGGGGGGACAGAAGGTTAAAATTCGAAGCGCAGTCATTACAACAACAAACAACAACAACAACAACAAAGTTATCCGCATCGCAAGTCACTTTATCAGTATCTGACACTCGTCACTCGGAAAAACGCTCCGCAGAGCAAATCTCATGTGGGTATTTGCAATACGATACACCGGTCATTCCTCAAAAAAAAAGACGGTGCGTAAGACAAAGTCTTTGTGAGCACTAGGAATATCCAGCGTAGGTTAGCTAGCTCCCCAAAGACGCTCAGAGGGACAAATCACGGGGAGGGGGGGGGGGGGGGGGGGTGGCACTGGCAGAACTCTACACCGGCGGCGAGTTCACGCTGAAACAGATCACGTCTGAAAGACGAGACAGCGAAATGAGTTGGCACACAACAAGGCGGGTGGGAGATGGGGGGGGGAGGGGGGGGGGGGTGACACAGCATGGTGGAATTACCCTTTGTGCAAGTCTTGAGGGGAGACAAATTGGGAATAGTGTCGGGTTCAGGTTATCTCGTTCGATTGTAAATTAAATCAAACACAGAGAGTCTGTCGTCATTGTTACGACGTTGATCGCTGAAAGAAAGAAAGCAAGAAAGAAAGAAAGGAAAAAAGAAAAAAAAGTACATAATCTAAGAAATAATAAACTAATAAATAATATGTAACTTCATATAGGGGTTATGAATAGACAGTTGCGTGAATTTGAGAAAAACGATCGTATAAAGACCTCCTCCCCACCCACCACCCACCAACCCACCACACACCACACGCACACACACACGCACACGACACACACACACCACACACGCACGCACGCACCACACACATACACATACCCATGCACAGCATGGTGGAATTACCCTTTGTGCAAGTCTTGAGGGGAGACAAATTGGGAATAGTGTCGGGTTCAGTTATCTCGTTCGATTGTAAATTAAATCAAACACAGAGAGACTGTCGTCATTGTTACGACCTTGATCGCTGAAAGAAAAAAAGAAAAGAAAGAAGTGCATAAACTAAGAAATAACAAAGCTAAGAAATAACATGTAATTTCATGTAGGGGTTATGAATAGAGAATTGCATGAATTTGAGAAAAACGATCGTATAAAGACTCCTCCCCACCACCACCTAATCCCCTCCCCTCACACACACACACACACACACACACGCACACACGCACACACGCACGCACGCACGCACCACACACACACACACACACACACACACGTGCGTGCGCGTGCACGCACGCACGCACGCACACACACCCATACAACACACACACACACAACACACACACACAACACACAACACACACACACACACAACAACACCCTACATACACACACACCCATGTCCCAACTCTCCAATCCCTTTCCTCCGTCCCCCTTTTCCCTGGCTAGCTCTCCACCCCTTAGATCAACCCATTTTACCATACCCACCAACCAAAAGTCATATTTGGCGGAGACGATGATGACAATGCCGATATAGTAGGGCAGAGAGAGAGTGAGCTATCAACGCTACTCCGGGACTACCAGCAGAAGAAAAGAGGCAGGGGGGGGGGGGGGGTGGACGCGTGTGCGTATGTGTGTCTGTGTTGAATCTATTTATTTACAGAGAATCAAACTCAGAACACCTACCCAGTCCCGAACACGGTGCGCTGCTACCACACTGGTACCCAGATCTCGTACTCCCTTCTTTTCGGTCCCTTCAACATCGTGTGGTGTGTTTTACGGCAGTGTGTATGGATACATAGCCGACATCACCATGGAGTAAAACGGTGG
>CM065717.1:65627974-65635474 GCA_033310375.1 Conus canariensis
TTTGATCGAACACACGACAGTAATGAATTGTACATTGCTTTGAGAGACGCCAAAAATTTCCCTTTCACATTTTGTTTTTTTATAACATTCCAAAAGTTTGTGATGGCGCACAGAGTCGAAAGCCTTTCTAAAATCAACGAAAGCAACATATAGTTTTGTACCTTTCTTATTCATACATTTCTGGAAAGCAGCATACACTGTAAAAATATGATCAACAGTAGAATGGTCTCTTCGAAATCCTGCCTGATTTTCTGAAATAAAGTTATTGTTTTCTAACCAGGTGTACAGTCTTGTCTTTAATATTAATGTATAACACTTTGATATGATGCTCAGCAAAGATACTCCTCTATAATTATCAGCATTATCGGGGTTACCTTTCTTAAATACTGGTATGATAATAGATTTCGTCCACTCGCGAGGATAAACTCCTTTATTAAAAACAGTATTAAATAGTTTTGTCAGAAATTTAGTTACAGTTGAACCTCCAGATTTTAACATTTCTGCGGAAACATCGTCTATTCCGCTGGCTTTATTTTTCTTAAGTTTAGAAATAGCTTGAATGACTTCATCCTCTGAAATAAACTGATTCAAAACATGATCCGATTCTTCGGACAGATCGATTTCAATATCAAACTGCTCATCGTATTCTTCGCCGCTGTTTCGAAAAACACTCTTGAAATGCTTGAACCAGTCATCTATGCTAATATTGCTATCATTTTTATCATTCTGCCAGCATCCCATTTTCCTTAAATTTCTCCAAAATTGCGATGAGTTGCCAGTTTCATTCGCTAACATATCTGCTTGCTGCTTTCTAAACACTTGTCTTTTTACTTTTAGTAAGTATCTGTAACTCTTCCTTGCTTTTACGTACGGTATTCTGTCTTTTCTCTTTTCGAGTTCTTCTGAAATAGTTTAATTTACTCCTACTTTCCTTTTTCGCTGCCTTACATTCTTCATCAAACCATTCTGACCTTTTATTTCCATTGACCGTGAACGATTTTAGCATGCATTGACTGGCATCTTTTAAACACTTCACAAAAATATCAAGAGCGCTGTCTATGTCTACATCCAAGGTTTGCATAGCCAGCATAAGTCGGCTTTGAATGTCATAAGTTGCCAACAGTTTTATAAAATCATCCTCGCATTTTTCATTCCAAGTAATTTTTTTTCTGAAATTATACGGTGATTTGGTTTGAAATTTTCAGTATTCTCGTGAATGTTATTATCCCTCTTCATCTTCACAACCACTGGGAGATGGTCAGATTCAGTTAGGCTTTCAACATCTAGAGATACAATATTGACGGACGAAAATAAGTCGTAGGATACAATAAAATAATCGACCGTACTTACTCCAGAAGATCCAATATATGTGCAACTATCGTCAAAGTCTTTATGGTCAAGTCCATTTAAAATGATACATTCAAACATATTACATAACTCAATTAATTGCTCTCCAAAAGAATTCATTTGTTTATCTTGAGACCGCCTTGGAAAGCTGTTGTCATCAGGAAATTCTGTCTCATCGAAGTCATTGTCATCACCATGAAAACTGTAATTTTGGGATGAAGTTCTTGCATTCAAATCTCCAATTACAAACATAGAAAAGTCACCACAAGATTCATGCAAATCAGTTATACATTCCTCTAACAATTCCATGCCGTATCCGTCCTGTTGAAATTTCCAGTATGGTGAATCATTCGGGGGTATATAAGAACATATTAACATGATATCTTTTTCTGTAGAAAACAAGTCCTTCTTTAGCTTCACAACAACCGTGTTTTTGACTTTCACTTCTATCCTTTCAACAGAATCAGCAAAACATTTCTTGATCATAACAATAACACCTCCCGAGTATCTCCCTTGGTGTGACAATTTTTGAGCTTTGGATGTGAATACAATAAAGTCCTTGAAAAGAGATGATTCAAAGTCAGTAGCTATAAAAGTCTCAGTTAAGCAGACGAAATCATGTGCAGAGAGAGAGAGAGAGAGAGAGAGAGAGAGAGAGAGAGAGAGAGAGTGTGTGTGTGTGTGTGTGTGTGTGTGTGTGCTGTGCGTGCGTGCGTGCGTGCGTGCGTGCGTGCGTGCGTGCGTGCGTGTGTGTGTGTGTGTGTGTGTGTGTGTGTGTGTGTTGTGTGTGTGTGTGTGTGTGTGTGTGTGTGTGCGTGCGTGTGTGCGTGCGCGCGCGCGTGTGTGTGTGTGTGCAATCATTGTTCTCTTCGTTTCTTTTAAAATGATTTCTTGTTCATCATCATTCTGCGTGTGCAATCCACCAATCTTTGGCGTTCACTTTCAATACACTCATTAATTTGTGCTACTCCTTGTTTCATTCATACACACACAAAAAAAACTAA
This sequence comes from Conus canariensis, assembly GCA_033310375.1. NCBI lineage: Eukaryota > Metazoa > Mollusca > Gastropoda > Neogastropoda > Conidae > Conus > Conus canariensis. Next base: position 65,630,326 of record CM065717.1, read on the forward strand.
AACGATGTCAAAACAAAGAAAGAAATCACACACTATCCATATCCGCTTTTCTTTGCTTCTGCCATCCAAATCATAAGGAATGGTAAAAGCTCTAGGTGGGATTTTTTCATCCTAATGACCTGAGCCAGTGACAAACAGTAAACTGCAGCATTCGTATGCATAGGATATTGTTATTTTTCCATTAGATAAGCTTAATTGGTGTTCTGGTATCCAGCCCACTAAATTTCTTTAATGGGAAAAGCATTCACTGATTCAATATGAACGGCTACTCCATCTAGACCCCCCAAAACCTAAACTACTCTGAAGCAGTAGGTTGGATTTGGGAATCGAATAATTCAATGAATATAGCAAAAGAATGGTCATTATGAACATAACTGTGTCATACCCCTACAGAAAGCTTTTCCGGCCCTGATAGTGGCATCCTTTTTGGGGCAAAACCGCAGTGTGATCGCATAGGGAGAGAGAAACACGCACGCACACACACACACACACACACACACACACACACACACACACACACACACACACACACACACACACACACACACGCACACACACATACACGCACGCACACTCACACACACATACACACACTCACACACACACATACACGTGCGCGCGCACGCACGCACGCACGCATGAACGCGCGCACGCACGACCGCACGCGCGCGCGCGCGCGCGCGCACACACACACACACACACACACGCGCGCGCGCATGCACACACACACACACACACACCATACACACACACACACACACACACACACACACACACACACACACACACACACACACACACACACGATAAACATTAACAACATGCATTACAGATTCAGTGCATGGTCATGCATCTCGTACATTTAAAAACTACCTTTTATCTTCAGTGCATGGTCATCCTTCTCGTACACTTTATCTCTGAAAACTATCATTCCAGATGCACTGATTAGTCATCTAACAATCTTTTTCTCTAAAAACAAAAAAGCGGTGGAGGTGAGTTTTTAACTCTTTAAATGCATTGAAAACTCTCTAATGTTTCTGACATCAAGATGCCATCACTTGCTGGAAAAGAAAGGAATATTTTAGCTGCATGTAATGGAGGAAAAGCACTGTGTTTTCCATTGTTAGTTACATCTATTGTTCACAGAGAGAGAGAGAGAGAGAGAGAGAGAGAGAGAAGAGAGAGAGAGAGAGAGAGACAGACAGACAGAGAGAGACAGAGAGAGACAGAGAAGAAGGAAGGGAGGGGGGAGATAGACAGACAGACAGACAGGCAGGCAGATATACAAGAGAGAGAGAGAGAGAGAGAGAGAGAGAGAGAGAAAAGAGAGAGGCAAGAGAGAGAGAGAGAGAGAGAGAGAGAGAGAGAGAGAGAGGCAGAGACAGAGACAGAGACAGGCACGAGACAGACAGACAGACAGACAGCGACAGACAGACAGACAGACAGACAGACAGACAGACAGACAGACAAAAGGAACAGAGAAATGGAACGCCCCTTGAAATCTTCTCCATTCACACCCCCCCCCCCCCCCCCCCCCCCCCCCCCCCCCCCCCCCCACGATCGCTTTGATTTTCTCCGCTTTCAATCAGATCAGGGATGGGCAGCGCATTAGGCCCCTGTGCTGAACAGAGCCTGGAAATTCGATTACATGGCAACATTAATTCCGTTTAATTCCCTCCTGCATTAAACCAGGTATCAATACAGCCAGCGCTTTCAACTTGGAACTGATCTCTGCCTATCGATCAGCGGCATCCAAAATCGATGGAGAAGCGCTGGGGACGACATGTGAGATTAAAGACAGAAGAATGGAAGGGCGATTGAAAAGAAAGAAAAGGCAAAACACATGCAAGTACGAATGAATAGAGACTGAAAGAAAAAAATATAAAAAACGTAATTCAGAGAAAGAAATGGAGGGAGAAAAAAGAACGAAATGCAGGATGGAAAAAAAAAAACGAACGTAAAAGGGAAAAGGTGATAGAAAAAAGAAAAATCAAACAAAGAAAGATTAAAATGAAAGATGTATATAACAGGAATTATAGTGAGATCAGGAATACGGCAGATATATAAAAGAAATAAGAATCCAAAGTATGTATCTAAGGGTTTATTGACGTAAGCATTTGCTCATGTAACAAGGAAGATATCTGTATTGTTATGAAACGCCATGGCAGAATGCAACGTCAGTATAAACTGCAACAAAACTGTCTAACTCACACACCCTATTGTTACGGAACAATAACAAAACAAATGAAAATACCTTAAAAACAAACAAACAAATAACAATCGGAACGAAAGATGGAAGTGATCTGCAATGGAATTTAGTAAACACCAAATAGGTTAGCAAAGAACGAAGACAATAAATGTAAGCTAAAAAGAACAGTATCTGCCATCTCATCTTTAGCGTCCACCCAATGCCATCTTACCCACACAGCTCACTCTAGCTACTCTTTACACAGCTACACCCAGACTGATCTTGTCGTAACTTAAGTACAGACAGTCAGCAGGGATCACCCTGTATCAGGTCGTCATGAAGCATCTTACCTAATGAGGCACTGCACAGCTAATCAGTCATGTCATGGATATTGACTGAAGCCTGTCCCATCCATACATGCGAGGGACAACACCCCCTTAACTCAGCTAATAACTGTAACGCTTGAACCAATGCCCCATCTAGAGGTATGCTAGCGTTAAGCCTCAACAGATCAACTTTGTTCCGGTCAAAAGGAATTCTACAAAAACAGACAAATAAACAAACACACAAACTGTTTCAGAATTCACATTTCATTGTCCAAGCACCTCATTCCATCCCTAAACGCACTGACACACACACACACACACACACACACACACACACACACACACACACACACAACTCTCTCTCTCTCTCTCTCTCTCTCTCTCTCTCTCTCTCACACACACACACACACACACACACACACACACACACACACACACACACATTTATTTCTGTATTTATGCCCTGCGATTTTGATTTTCAGTCGTTGCTGATTGGGCTGTGAACCTATTGGACTTCTGAGTGTGGTTCAGGGAATACACACCTTGATTGGCGATGGCCCTGGCCCAGCGCAGATGACCAGACTTTTGGCCAAGTTCTCGCTCCCCTCCCCTCCCTCCCCCCCCCCCCCCCCCACACACGCACATACACACTCCAAACCCCATCTGTCACCTCCTGCCAGTCAAGCGAGTCCAGATAAGTTGTTTCTATTGAAATGAAATTCTGAAATGAACCGACTCTGGGCTTATTAACAGTTTAGGGCTATTTGATATTTCAGTGTTCTTTTTCTGAATTGTTTCAATAACTGATTATGAAAGGACCGCATCCTTTTAGAACATTCTTTGTTTCCGATCCTGACCTTCCCTCCAAACATCGAAAAACAAAATTTCGAAGAGTTTATGATTTCTTTGCTAGAATCTGCAGACGGGCTCCCCTCCCCCTTCCCACACTTGCGAGTTTGCTTGAGGTTCATCAGCGCCATGTCGGATGCCTCCATTCCCACCTTAATTCTCCACCCTCCATTCACCACACCCCCCTTCTGAAACAGTGACACCTTCCCCAGATCTCACTCTGATCTCCTACCCATTGGACATCCCCTGTGAGCCCTTTCCAGATGGGCTAGAGTGGTCGGATCGAGAATCGATCTATTCTTCGACGCCTTAGCTTTTTTTTTTTTTTACCACTTTCTTTTTCCTATCAAGTTTTGTGCACGTGGACGTGCAAGTCTGTGAACCTGTGTTGTGTGAGAGCCGGTGAAGTTACAGGAACTTCAAAATTAAAGTGGACGACAACAGTTTGCCGAGGACCCAAATTCTGTCTAGGACTGTGCATATTCGTACTGGGGAGTCTCCAACGAGGAGAAATCTGGAACGAAGGACTTTCTTGCGTACCTTGTTGGCTTGTTTTCCTACTGACCTTTGGTGAAAACAAAACGAAACACTGGTAATATTGTATGAATTTTCTTTTGACCTGTGCATTTGAATGAGAAAACTCATTGGCATTACTTGCTTAGAAATCGTGGCGTCAAAATATCCGATCGGGACAGATGGAGGCCGACTGTTTCCCCTGATACTTTGAGTGTGTGTGTGTGTGTGTGTGTGTGTGTGTGTGTGTGTGTGTGTGTGTGTGTGTGTGTGTGTGTGTGTGATTATCCTACTGGAATGGTTCCCACAGTGACTAGGCAGACCGCCAATTTTGAATGATATGTGTGTGAAGAGGGTATTGTGGGGATGGGTGGGGGTGGGGGGGGATAATAAGATTCTGTAACGCCCCCTCGCCCATCTTTTCAGGTTTAGCTTGCAGATCACTACTTGAAATGAGGGGAGTGGGTCTTAGAGGGGGGCAGAGGGGGGCATGTGTGAGTGTCTATGCGATAGGCTTTTTACTGCCCTCACACGTGCTCTGTTGATCTACTTAAACTGTATACGGATACTGGAGAAATCCCATCAGTTTACTTCACTGGGTTTATTCCCTTGCTTGAAATCGAGGGGATTTGGCTGCTTTCTTCTGCTTGCTTGTTTGGGGGGGAGGGGGGTTGTTTGCTTTAGTTTTCTTGTTTTTTTTTGTCCGTTTCTTTTTTTTTTTCTATGAGATATATGTCTTGGCTGTCGTCTGCGTCCAGCTGGATTTTGTTGCGACACCCTCCGGAACATTTTGGTCTGCAAGCCCCCTTGAATGGGCCATCGACATTCTAAGGACATTTCCGAATTGCTATGCATTGTGTATGCCTTTTCATCGGGGTGAGGGAGTAGAGGTGGGTGGGATGGGGGTAGGCGTGGCGTCGGGGGTCGGGGTGGGGTTGGTAGTGCAAGAGCTTATAACGACCGATAAAACAAAAGAGAGTCCATATGAGATATTCATGCTGCTGATTCCATGTGACTGCATCCTTACGTCTGCGGGAGTGGTAATTTGATTTTCCTGTGAACACTATCGTCAAACACCACACACACCCCACAACACACACACACACCACACACCGCCGCGCGCGCGCGCGCGAGTAAGCACCAATACATGGGGCATATGTCTTTGCTGGAAATAAACCATGGGTAATCCACCACAGACATTGCTGAGGCCGCCAAAGAAACTCCCCCCCCCCCCAAAAAAAAAAAAAAAAAAAAAAAAATGGAATAGAGTCAG
>CM065717.1:65640474-65642974 GCA_033310375.1 Conus canariensis
TTGTTTTATCATCATCATTATTATTATTATTAACATTGTTGTCATAATCACTACTATCATTATTATCATTATTCTTTTTAGTAGTAGTAGTATTACTGTTATTGTTGTTATTGTTGTTGCTGTTTGTTATCATCATCATTATTATTATTATTATTATATCATTATTGTTATTGTTGTTTTTGTTATCATTGTTATTATTATTATAATTACAATTATGGTAATAACGATGATTATGATTACGTATATCATCATCATCATCATCATCATCATCATCATCATCATCATCATTATCATTGTCGTCATTGTTATCATCGTCATCATCACACTCATCGTTAACACATTCATCTTTCTTATCATGTGACTAATTTTATTTCATTTGTATTTTCTACATTTCTGTGCATTAGTATATTGCTTACTGTCTTTTTATTATCATCACCATCATTATTGTTATTATCATTATTATTACTATTGGTATCATCATCATCATCATCATCGTTATCATTATCAATATTGATATCTTAATGTAAGTTGCTGTCCTTCAACCCTGGGTTCCATTCTGATATTTTTTCTTAATAAGCATTGCCTTTCCTTCAACCTTGGCCCCATTCTGATTTTTAGTCGTTGACCCAAAATAAAATTCATACACTGATTGAAAATGTAAGTGATCTATGTTCATGCTTCGTGTTTATTGTCTTGAATGTCACTTTTCTTGCTTGAAAATGACCAAATAAGTCTAAACGCGTTGTTTTTGATTTGTAATTTGTTTGTTCTTTCGATTAGCAGCGCAATAACTTCTGTTTCTGCTCTCAAAAAATACGTCGATAATTCAACCCTAACACCAACCACCCTCAGAGTTAACCCTCTTGAATACAGCACCAGGAGACCAAATCAACGAAGGACTGATGCAAATTACACAGACTCTAAACTTCATTTAAGGAGAGCAGATCATTCTTGTGGGCCAGAATATCCTGAACCACCAGAGCAGCCGGGGTACAAGTCAGTAAACGTCCTCCAAAGAGACCCTGTAATACGGGAGGGGGGCGGGGGGGGGGGGGGGGGGGGCAAGTGGGCTTCTGGGCTATTCCTCTCTCTGGGATCCCAGTCAAATGCAGTTTGAAAGCCAATGAGGGTTTCACTGCGCACGCCTCTCCCCAGGTGATTTCGGGTCGAGAATCGGCTATTGAACTCACGGAGTAGCAAAGAGAAAGTTAGAACGTAGCGAAGCTTGTTTGGCTGGTGGAGGAAGAAATATATTTTCATGTACAAATGGGGAGAAAGGGAGGATTGCGGAGGAGAGGAAAAAAGCAGGCTATGGCGTAAAAAAGTGCGCTGAAAGGGGGGGAAGCCGTGAGAAGTTTGTCGCGAATGCATATCTGTCTTGGGAAAATGAGCTGTACAGTGTGTGCCCGTTTCTTTCCGTTCGCTCAACTGCTGTAAATAGGCAATGTTACAAATGCACTTCTCTCTCTCTCTCTCTCTCTCTCTCTCTCTCTCTCTCTCTCTGTGACACACACACACACACACACAACACACACACACACACATACACACACACACACGCACACACACACACACACACACACACACACACACACACACACTGCATTGACTCCGCCATCTGAAAACAGAAGCAAACATGTATCGGTTTACATTTGAGCTCAGAACATCTAACTGTAGCAAGGACACTCTGAATCAACCAAATTGGAAAAGACATTTCTCAGTTTAGCTGGTAGCTCTTGCCTGCAATAGTTTGAAAACAACGCCCATCCCCATAGGCTTTGTGAACCATTCCTCACTTTGGGTCTAGGCCAACTAGGTTTGGAAGTTCGATGATCTGTCCGAATGTATTTCTTGCTACATTACTTCAGAAGTCGAGTTTTGAAAAAGCATGGTTCATCGAACCTACAGAGAAACCCTCATGGCTAAACTAAAGAGGAGGAACTACAAAATGTAGTGGAGAAAGAAATTTCCGTCGTCGAATCGCTGGGTAAAGATGAAAGAGGTGTAAAGAGACGGAGGCTGGAGGAAAGGGTGTCCTAAGGATGCAAAGAAATGAGTGGAGGAGAGTGGAGGGTGTTGGTAGGGAAGGGGTGAGGAAGAGGAGAACACAGGTATGGAGAGAATTGAGTTAGGAAGCACTGTAGTAGGCAGGGGCTAAAGCAGTGCAAATCTGCAAGGAAGATGCATGCGATAAAAGGCCAGCTGAGATGTGAGCTATAAGGTTACAATTTGAACACAAATCGTGGACACGTCACCCATAACTGATATGTCTGTGATACAAACTCTCTCTCTCTCTCTCTCTCTCTCTCTCTCTCTCTCTCTCTCTCTCTCTCTGTGGATGAGAGAGAGAGAGAGAGAGAGAATTCATTGACTTATAAAGAAGCTGTCAAATCATAAATAAAGCCGTTGTGACATGTTCTCATACTGGACCGTCAGCAGCATTTCCAAAAATCCTCAAGCAAGTCCATTATTTCAATGTTAATCTCAGACAGCATCATGG
>CM065717.1:65647974-65667974 GCA_033310375.1 Conus canariensis
TTCTTAGCCACTGACAATGCTTGGGTTATTGAATAGCAGAGCTGACCACTCAGACATTCTGTATCTTTTGATCTCCCTTGCATCCTTGAATGGATCCTCAAGTATAGGCTCAAAGATTGTCCCCTACATTTTATATTGTTTGCATAATGTTGTTAGTTTTTCAGCAACTTTTTTCCTCTCCACACTTTCGTTTTGTTCCATTTTACTATCCATTTTACTACCCTTGGCTGGCTGCTTTGGGGGTGCTGTTGGATTATTTTTTGAACCCTTGGTGGTGAGAACACCACAGAATTATGGACGTGGTGTGTCTCTATTTGACACCAAGAGTACAGACATAATCAGCTACCGTGAATGAAACACATGTCCCTAAAAGCTTTCGCTATGAGGACGTAAATCTCAACTATTTTCGACACAATCAGCCGTATCTGCCTGATGAGTCTGATCCAGCGGACGAAAGGCCTAGAAGCAGGCAATACAAATAGATCTGCCTTTGAGAGGGATCACGATGGTTCCCTCAGGCAGCTAGTGAATGGTTTTTCAAATTTATAATATATTCTCCCCATTTTCTTCATCTTCAATTTTTTTTTCTTCTGAAAGTTCAAATTTTTGCCAAGTCATTATTATAATGACTGAAGAATTGTTAGCCTGCACTTGTTTTCCCCACTAACTTAATTGTTCAGCATTATATATATATATCTATATATGTATATTTATACACGCACATGCCCGTCTCTGTCTGTCTGTCTCTCTCTCTTTCATTTGTTTTGTTGTTATACATCAGCCTTGGGGACATTTTAGTGCCTTATTCTATACTCAGATGACGCTGTCAACTCATATCACATCACACCAGTGTCAAAATGATCCCCTCATCCCCCAAGCACTTACAAACCACATCAAGGAACGAGGGAGACCTATTTCGTCTGATTCTAAGGTACATTTAAACTAAATCGGGAAGGTTTGACCACAAGAATTCTTTCCACTTGGACGAGAAAATGTTGTTATACCCAAACACCTCACGTTATGCGGTTAACTGGTTGAAAGGTTCAACCTTCTTACTCGTGGCCATTTCAAACACGCTGTGTAATTTAAGGACAAGTGTCCACTCTCAGAATCATGGCACAGCTCAATGAAACCAGAGAAGTTCAAGAACATGATGTGCAGCCTGTGAAAGAAAGATATTTTAGCTCTTCTAAGGTTGGCGATAGAAGGAAAGGCTAAAAACAAAGTGGCTGAGAGTTACTGGGAAGGGAACTGGGGGGTTGGGGTACACGCTGAAACAACTGTCGTGCACGTAATATCCAGCGTGGAGAATTATAAGCTACGTAGAGACAATTTCCCATAATACCAGCAACCTCCATATAGCACATCTCAACTGAGTGAGATCTCTTATCAGGAATCTGTCTGTCTGACTGACTTTTGCTCTCTCTCTCTCTCTCTCTCTCTCTCTCTCTCTCTCTCTCTCTACACACACACATACACAGATAAAACTGATTGCGTGCACTTGCATGCAAAGTGTAGCCTCGTCTCTCTATAGCTACCATTGCCTCATCTTTTTATATTGATACTGGTTAGAGAGGTAGTTGCACACACACACACACACACACACACACACACACACACACCACACACACACAATACATACATACATACATACATGCATACAAGCATACATACATACATACATACTCGACCACTGACTTAGGAATGACTCGAACACACTTCGGTCGTCCTCTCTTCCCATAAACATTGCACCGACTATCATGTAAAAACAGAAACGTTCATGTCTGTCAGTTCACCGTCAGTTCTGTTAATGGATGGAATCAGAACATCTCCTGCCTCTAGCAATGCCAAACCAAGTTTATAAAAAGAGGGGGATACGTTTATGATTGAATTGGGGACACTTGTCTTCAAGGTACAGCAAACAACGCAGACAGGATCAACACCAAGATTTCTCTGTGCTATGCATCCAAATGGACTGTGTAAATCATGGCTCGAGGCTGAATATGTTCAATGACAGTCGATGATAGTCCAGATCCATTTCACACCCCACAAGTGATTTCTGAACAAGTCAGTATCATTTTACTGACAGAGCAACCCTCGAGGCAAGCTTGATAAGGAGATTCCACAGTGTTTCTTGAGCGCATTGGAGAAAGACACTCATGTTCTAGTTGCAGAGTAGAAAGACAAGGGTTGTAAAGAGGTGGGGGAAAGGGGAGGGGGTGTGTGATTTGACGATTGCAGTAGAACTGGGAAGGGAGAGGAGGGATACAAGGGTGGGAAGAGACAGGTTTAGCGGCAATACATTTGGGGAGGGGAGGGGTTAAAGTGGTGTGAATTGGACAGAACATGTGCATGACAACTGACCAGAAAAAAATATGAGCTTTGAGGTGACAGTCTGAACACAAATAGTAGACCTGCCACCCAAGTACTACACGTCTTTGCGACTCTGATATTCAGCCACCACAACCATCCCTCAAGCTCCCTCAGTTCCCCCTCCCCGTCCCAGCGCACTCATACCCACACCCTTTTCATAATCTTCAAATAAGTCAATTAATTTAGTCCCAACACCAGCCACGCGCTGAATTGTCCCTCTTGGATCAAGCATCGGAAAACCAAATCAGCAAAGGACTGACACAAATTATACAGATTCCAAAATTCACTTAAGGGCAGCAGGGAAGTTTTGCCCACCAGAATTCCCTACGGCGGCCTGGGAGCAACACAATAAGCATTCTCCAGAGAGACCTTGCGCTATATTGCCAAGTGGGCCGCAGGGTATACACTCCCTGGGATTCCAGGTCAAAAGCGTTTGGAAAGTCAACAAGGTTTTCACAGTGCAAGTTTTCCCAGGTGATTTCTGGTCAAGTACCGATCGTTGAACTCACTGAGTGGCCCTTTGCGTGAAGAGCAAGGCTATAACGTGGCAAAGGTTGTGCGACTAGTAGAGAAAGGAGTTTTTTTTGAATGAGTGGTGGAGAATAGGAGAGGATTGGGAAGGAGAAAGAATACAGGGGAAAACAGGGTGTTATGTAGTATTGCTGTGGCAGTGATGACGGGGACACAGAGCGGGATGAGTGTAAGGAATGTAAACCTTTCTGAGCATGCCATAGTGTGTGTCTTCAAAAGTGACGATCTCTACAGTTTGTACCTGTCTCTGTCAGTGTTTTTAATGTCTGTTTGTCTTGTCTGTCAGTCTTTCTGTCTGTCAGTCTGCCAGTGTGTCCGCCTGTCTCTCTGTCTGTCTGTGTGTCTCATTCCCCTTCCGCACCTGCCTCTCTCTCTCTCTCTCTCTCTCTCTCTCTCTCTCTCTCTCATACGCACACGCTCTCTGTCATCACTACCACAGCACCACCATATCACACACACACACACACACACACACACACACACACACACACACACACACACACACACACACACACAAACACACACACACACACACACACACCACACACACCACACACACACACACACACACACACACACACACACACACACACACACACACCCCGTCCAATATCACTATGTGGATAGACATTAAATTGAAGACAACAACAACAGCAACAACAACAACAACAACAACAACACACACACACACACACACACACACACACACACACACAATTCAATTCAATTCAATTCAATTCAAATTTAATCCTTTGACCCCTGTTGGGGCATGGAGGATACAAATGTAACAAAGAGAAATACGAAACTCACTCAGAACAATGTGTGAACATAGTTGCGAAATGCTAAATTCTGGTGAACTGTAATGATCTCATTAAACAATCTTCCCATTTTTTAGAAACTTACTAATATTCAAACAAATGCGTCTTCCTTTTTGAAATAAATTACAAAAGTTGAAAACAGACTTTGGTTTTAGATATTTTTTAGGGATGAATTTTTCACGAAGTTCATTATATTTTGGACATTCCATGATGCAATGAAATTCATCTCCAATTTCACCCATTTCACAGTTACGACAAATACGCAATTCTCTTGGAACATTATGGTGTCTTCCAATTTCAATTTGCAATTTATGGTTACTACATCTAAATTTAAATAAAGATATAACATAAATATCTGGTAAGGTAGAAATATAATGTTCTTTTCCAAAGACAGTCTTTACACTTTTATAGAATACACACTTGTTGCTGTTTTCAAGAGAACTGCGCCAATCACGAGTATAATTATTTTGCAACTCCTTTTTAACACACTTACATAAGTTACTTCTGTTTGTGAATGAATGAGATTCCCAAACACAATCAAAACCAGTTTCAAATAAAATGCTTTTAACATAACTAAGCCATGGTGAAACGAAAATTCCTTTTGTATATAGTTCATGTAAGATATTATATACTTTGTTTGAATACTTCTTAGAATCAGGAACAACTAAGTTAGCCCAGAACCTTATCATTCTCACTTTAATCAGTACAGATAAAGGATAGATTCCGGTTTCACCATAAATCATTGAAGTCATTGTAGTTTTATTTAATCTAAATAGATACTTTAAAAAACGTAACTGTAACTTTTCTAATATATCAACATTTTCATAACCCCAAATTTCACAACCATACAACAACACAGGTACAACTATGGAATAAAATAATTGTATGCAAACATCAATTGGCAATTTCTGTTTTCTTGCAGTTTGTAATAATGAAAACATTGCCTTGAGAGCCTGATTATAAGCACATTTTTTTGCTTTGTAAAAAGAACCTGTTCTGCTGAACTCGATGCCTAAGTATTTCATTGAATTAAGAACCTCTATTTTTTCATTCCCAAAGAAAAAAATTTCACGCATACTATTTCGACCATGAAAGACAACTATTTTTGTTTTCTTTGGATTTACTTCTAACTGCCATTGCGTGCAATATATATGTAAGGCATTAAGTTCTTTTTGCAAAGCTGATTTAGAATTTGCCAATAAAATTGTATCATCAGCATATAACAATACAAGCAATTTAATAAACTGTTCAAGTTTCAACTCTTGCGTTAAATCATATTCTAAAGTAGAACAGTTATTGTCAATAAGGAACTGTTGTAGATCATTCAAAAATAATGAAAACAATAAGGGTGAAAGGTTTTCTCCTTGACGAACTCCCCTAAAACTGCCAAAGAACTCTGATTTTTGACCATTTAGAAAAATGCACGATTTTATTTGATCATACATATTGATTACAACGTGCAGTATTTTCTCAGATATGCCTTGACTCATCAGTTTGTGCCATAAAGCATGCCTCCAAATAGAATCAAATGCCTTTCTGTAATCAATAAAAGCACAGTATAATTTTCCATTGTTGGTTGCAAACATGTCAATCAATGATTTAAGAACAAAAGCATGGTCAAGCGTTGAATGCATGTGTCTAAAACCTGCTTGGTTTTCTGAAATAAGTCCATTTATTTCAACAAAATAAGTAAGTCTGCTATTTAGAATTGACGTGAATAATTTGCCTACACAACTCAACAGTGTTATCCCTCTGTAGTTATTGCAGTCTTGTTGATCTCCTTTGCCTTTATAGAGTGGTACAATTAACCCTGTCACCCAATCTTCTGGTATAATACCAGAATCCAAAACACGATTAAACAATAAACAATAAAACTTTTAAACTCATGTAAGCACACACACACACACACACACACACACACACACACACACACACACACACACAGAGCGAGAGAAAGAGAGAGAGAGAGAGAGAGGGAGAGAGAGAGAGAGAGAGAGAGAGAGAGAGAGAGAGAGAGAGAGAGAGAGAGAGAGAGAGGGGGTATAGTACTGAATTATTTTGCTTTGATGTCTTCAATAGCAGGAGAAAGTTGTCATATAGGTTAGCTTATTCAACTTAAAGAAAAAAACTTCTTTCAATCCTCGGGTGACTTCGATTATCCGATTGTTTTACATCACATAGCTTCAAAAGGACCTTCAGTGACCCTTAACCATTCGTAAACTGAATCAAAGAATAAGGGAGACGCATTTTCTCTAATTCTATAATCCCTTTAAATCTAGCCTGGAAGGGCTGACCACAAGAATTCCCTGAAGCACCATAGCAGCCAGTGAACAGGCAGTAAATGTAGTCCACAGAGACCTCGTGTTCTGACTCTAAATGGACTTTGTGGATCATGCCTCTCACTGGTGGCAGGTCAAACGTGTTCGGAAAGTCAAAAGGCTTTACTCTACCCCTGTTTTTTTTCTTTGTCTTTTTTTTCACTTTATGCATGACGTAAAGAAAAGTAAGGACTTTCAGCTTTATGCGTGTGCTCTTAAAACTAGAGAGAGGTCAGAAAAAAAGCATAGCTTGTGAAAGGTAGAATCTTCTTTTAAATCTGAACTCAATTCAGGCCGAGAGGGAAGGGAGCTCGAAACAGCCAGTAACGAGAAAGAATGTTAGGGAGTGGAGAGGAGGTTGGAGAGGAAGAAGGGTGAGTGAGGTATTTATTTTTCTGCGTTCGCAGGCTGATACTCCTGCGGACACTCCCTGTAAAGACAGGCAAGGATTAATCCCATCTACCCAACAAAGGGAGTGGAGCTTTGTGGGTATGACAGTTTTTATCCCGCCATTTAGGCAGCCATATTCCAACTTCGGGGAAAATTTGTGAGTGAGGTACAATATTCAAGTGATATTCAGAGTTAAGAATGATAGGCTGTGAAGGGATAATTTCAGGGAAACCTGTAACCTCAGTATGTTACATCTCTCTCTCTCTCTCTCGCTCTCTCTCTCTCTCTCTCACTTTCTCTCTCCATACATACAGGTAGATAGAAAGATAGATCGATATATATATATATATATATTATCTAACACACACACACACACACACACACACACACACACACACACACACACACACACACACACACGAACATACATACATACATACACACACACACACACACACACACACACACTCTCTCTCTCTCTCTCTCTCTCTCTCTCACACACACACACACACACACACACACACACACACACACACACACACACACACACACACACACACACACACGCACGCACACACAAAAACTGAGCTAAGTACCATGGCAACTGGGACACATAGCAGTAGACGTTCTCCACAGACCTCATATCACACTGCCAAGTGGGATTCAGTTGTCATCAAGATAAAAGATCAACCATGTTCGGAAAGTTAGAGCTTTTCTGTGTCGCTTCTTCCCTCTCATTTGCTGACTGGTTTTGATGTTGAGACTTATGCTGTAGCTCTTGCAGCACATAGAAAGACAAGAATATACAAGGCTTGTGGAAACACAGGAGAAAATATATGCATGGTTTTTCCCCATCCTTAACACGAGATTGAGCAAACTGCAAAACTAAGAAGCAGGTGAAAAATGAGTGGGCACTGCATTGAAGATTCAAGTAATAAACAGCGTGGAGAGTTATGGGTTTTGTAGTGACTGCAGCAATGACACTTGCAACTTCCCTCCTATTTGTAAATGTTACATAGACCTCACTCAGGGGAGAGAGAGAGAGAGAGAGAGAGAGAGAGAGAGAGAGAGGACAGAGAGAGAGACAGAAGACAGAGACAGAGAGACAGAGTTAAACACACACATACGTACATAAGCACTGTCTCACACACACACACACACACACACACACACACACACACACACACACACACACACACACACACACACACAAGAGTGTGTGCACTTTAAGAGACTATAAACTCATGTAAGCACACAAACACACGCACAATGCAGAGAGAGAGAGAGAGAGAGAGAGAGAGAGAGAGAGAGAGAGAGAGAGCGTCGTGTGTGTGTGTGTGTGTGTGTGTGTGTGTGTGTGTGTGTGTGTGTGTGTGTGTGTGTGTGTGTGCCTGCGTGCCTGTCTGCTTGCCTGCGTGTGCGTGCGCGCGCGCGCGCGTTCGTGGGTACATATGTTTGTGTGTTTGAATTATCTTACTTTGCTATTTTAGTCAAGCCACAGATGAAAACGAAGTTCTCCACATCGACCATGCATTAATACGTTCGCACTTTTCGGTCCTTGAAAACAAGGCAGAATTACAATGTTGTCTGATAATAAACAATGGCCAAGTTTGATAGATCAGAGGAAAAACCGACACATTACTCGGATTCTCAGTTTCGTTTAAGCAGGGGGCAGGGGGGGGGGGTCGGATGGGGGGGGGGGGGTGGCGGATAGATTTCCTTTAAGCTCCAAGGAGAGTATGGAAGAAAGCAGAGGACGTCTTCAACAGACTTCGTGTAATGCCACCAAATGGTCTTTGCCAGTCATATTCTCCAGGGTTCCATGTCAAACGCGTTTGGTAAGCCAATGGCTCGTACAACTGCAAGCAATTTCCAGACAAGTACTGACCATGTAACTCACGAAGTGGTCCTCGAGACAAAGTAAAGGTGTGGAACGTGCGAAGTTTGTGAAAAGGAAGGAGAAAGAAAGAGATGTTCTTGTTCGAACAAAGGATTGACGGAGGGTAGAGAAAGCTTAGCAGCACTGGACGAGGGATAAAGCAGTGCTAACTGCAGAGACCGTGCACGTGATATCCGGATAGTTCAGAGTGTCGAACGAGGAGGAAAGACTCTCTCTCTCTCTCTCTCTCTCCTCTCTCTCTCTTCTTCTTCTCTTCTTCTTCTTCTTCTTCTTCTTCTTCTTCTTCTTCTCTTCTTCCTCTTCTTCTCCTTCTCTTCTTCTTCTTCTTCTTCTTCTTCTTCTTCTTCTTCTTCTTCTTCTTCTTCTTCTTCTTCTTCTGTCGGCTGTCACCCTGTGTCTCTGTTCCTCTCTCTTTGTCTTTCTGTCTTGCCCCTCCCCCCTTCTCTCTCTCTCTCTCTCTCTCTCTCTCTCTCTCTCTCTTCTCTCCTCTCTCTCTCTCTTCAATTCTTTATATGAAACAGGGACGAGAAAGGAAATGTTTAAACAAGCTAATTTCTTTTTTCATGTTCCCATGAAACATCCAATTCATTTTTACTTCTAAAATGGTTACGTTGTCTTGAAAAAGTGATTTAATGTCAAAAAGGATTGGAAAAAAATCTGTGCATCAAAATGTGCACAGTGTGTGTGTGTGTGTGTGTGTGTGTGTGTGTGTGTGTGTGTGTGTGTGTGTGTGTGTGTGTGTGTGTGTGAAAGTTGGTGTTTTCTCAATATTCCTACTTTACATGCCGATGTTCAGTGGGCCATCGATGTCTGCCAATGTGCGTAGAATGTTTGAGCAAGAGAACATTATTTGAATATGTAGCCTTGTACATGTCTGAACAATGTTCTGTTTAGAAGTATAGGGGGATCTTGTAGCCTAGCTGCTGTTGTATGATCTTTCCAAGGACAGGTACACAGATTCTCCTCCATCTTCTTTTTTCTTCTGCGTACGCAGGCTGATACTCCTGCGGACACTGCCTGTAGAGACAGGCAAGGATTAATCCCATCTACCAAACAAAGGGAGTAGAGTTTTGTGTGTATGACTGTTTTTATCCCAGCATTAAGGCAGCCATGCTCTAACTTCGGGGAAGGTACATGCTCTGTGTAACATGTCATCCGTACCAACGGCCAAACTGGGTTTCTAATTGATGATGGTATTTTACTTGTGTGCAAGATGTTATGCGTGCGTTCACACACACTGAACCTCGGTTTACAGTCTCATTCGAAGGACTGTATAGGAAATAGAGCCAGAACCAATGTTAACTCCGAGGGTGAAATCCCCCAGTACCGAAACAGCCCGGGGAAGATTTGAACCCGCAACCCCAGAATCACCAAGTTTACGAGTCCGGCGCTCTACCACCGAGCTATTCCGCACCCCCCCCCCCACCCCCCTCCATCATTTCTAAATCTTTCACGCCTGGCCCCAAGCGCCACACCCAAGGACCTCGTTCAACAAGCGTGTTAAACGACGTGAGGGAGCGATGTCAACACGGCATCACCGAACGTGGGATCTTCCTACATAAGGCATCAGCCAGAATGTACAGTTTACTGACGGACGACAGTGGCCATGTGTCCAAGGTCAAGGCAATCCTGGTGAACAAAGAGGAAGTCAGCTCTGACTCGGCTTAGAGAAGGATGTATCGCCGCCAGGCTTCATCATCACGAGATACAGCGCATGATGGAAGCTACAGCAACAGACCTTAACAACAAGCCTCATACCAGATCAGTCATCACCCAGCACAGGGACTCTACCATCCGTCGTATACTCCCAGGGCTACTGGTGAATCCTCAAAATATAAGATCCGTGGAAGAGACGTTATTGCGTTTGCCACTTGGAATGTGAGAACACTGACGCGAAAAGACAAGCTCTATGATATAACGCATGTGTGGGAGAAATACACTTGACATATTGCCATACTCTGTAAAGGTCAAATGACTGAACTTTAGAGAACATATTACAGAGGGAGGCCATGCACTCCACTACAGTGGAGAAATTGACAACCACATCCATTGAGCAGGATTTCTGACATTTTTCAGCCCTTCGAGAATAAGAGCTGAGGTGAATGGGGATTTGCGCTTGAATGGGAAAACTGGAGCATCACTTTTGATTTTTGTAGTTGAATTCCTAGATCACTGAAAGTGTTGTTGAACTGTTCTGACCATGAATGCATTACATTTTTCCATAATTTAAGCAAACAGATGCCACATTAACACTGTCCTATCTAATGATTGAGTAACAGGACGTTTAACACATGCCTTCTGTGGAGAAGTCTGTTCATGTGTGTGCCTTGAAAAATGTAAGCGAAGATCTCTCTCTGTCTCTCTCTCTCTCTCTCTCTGTCTCTCTCTCTGTCTCTCTCTCTATCTCTCTCTCTCTCTGTCTCTCTGTTTCTATGTCTGTCTGTCTGTCCATCTGTTTGTCTACCTGTCTGTGTCTGTCTGTCTGTCTGTCTTCTCTCTCTCTCTCCCCCCCTCTCTCTCTCTCTCTGTCAGCACGTCTGTGCACAGCACATTTGTGTGTGTGGTACTCCTGCGGACATAGACAGGCAAGGATAAATCCCATCTACCAAACAAAGGGAGTGGAGTTCTGTATGTATGACTGTTTTTATCCCACCATTAAGGCAGCCATGCTCTAACTTCGGGGAAGGTACATGCTCAGTGTAATATGTCATCCGTACCAACGGCCAAACTGCCTTCTCTTCCGAAAGTTGGTGATGGGAGTTTACTTGTGTGCAAGATGTTACGGGTGCGTTCACACACTGAAGCTCTCTCTTTCTCTCTCTCTCTCTCTCTCTCTCTCTCTCTCTCTCTCTCTCTCTCACACACACACACACACACACACACATACACACACACATACACATACACAAGACAAGTCAAAATTTCGTTTCCAAAAGGAAAATTGAATAAGAAACATATCCTTTACATTACGGCATCTGGAAGAGAGAGAGAGAGAGAGAGAGAGAGAGAGAGGAGAGAGAGAGAGAGAGAGAGAGAGAGAGAGAGAGAGAGCGAGAGATGTGGGGTAGGGGTTGGGAGTATCAGCTTTATTGCACAGAAGATCAACAAATTCGGAGGCGACAGGCACACATTTCACAGCTCATTCTTCTTCAAGACAGCCATCACGTGCATGTTCAGTGCCGATTGCGATGCTTTCTCCCCTCGTTCATTGCTGTTTAGCCTCCCTTCCTTCTCTGCCTTCCATTGCAAACCCGGTCACAAAACATATACACTGTCACTCATAAAACTGTTGGGCTTTCTAGCTTCCCTCTGTCTTGAGGGCTATCTCGTAAGTCAATGGCTGATGCATGTCCAAAGCCCGCCCATGGAAGAGACAGATTAAAGCAGAAGGAAAGTGTGGGACACACGGTGATGAGCAGTACACTATGTGTATGCCTGGAACTAAAATGAGAGGTACGACCCCCACAATTTCTTTTGCCAGGACAACACGAGATATCTTTTTTTGAGAGAGTTGAATGGTTTGTTCCCAGACTACGTTCTAGACTCTCATGTATTTACGTTGGAAATATAGGTGGGGCATCCGAAGTCTTCGTTAATGCAGTTTTCCATTGCTTGAATGAGCAACGTTATTTCATTTGAGTGCAAGGAACCAGAATCAGCGACGTTGGTGTAAACCAGAATCAGCGACGTTGGTGTAAACCAGAATCAGCGACGTTGGTGTAAACCAGAATCAGCGACGTTGGTGTAAACCAGAATCAGCGACGTTGGTGTAAAGCAAGAAATCAAAATGAACGGCGTGGGTGTAGTGCAAGGAACCAGAATAAGTGGTGTGGGTGTAGTGCAAAGAACCAGAATGAGTGGTGTGGGTGTAGTGCAAGGAACCAGAATGAGTGGTGTGGGTGTAGTGCAAGGAACCAGAATGAGTGGTGTGGGTGTAGTGCAAGGAACCAGAATGAGCGGCGTGGGTGTAATGCAAGGAACCAGAATGAGCGGTGTGGGTGTAGTGCAAAGAACCACAATGAGCGGTGTGGGTGTAGTGCAAAGAACCAGAATGAGCGGCGTGGGTGTAGTGCAAAGAACCAGAATGAGCGGCGTGGGTGTAATGCAAAGAACCAGAATGAGCGGCGTGGGTGTAGTGCAAAGAACCAGAATGAGCGGCGTGGGTGTAGTGCAAAGAGCCAGAATGAGTGGTGTGGGTGTAGTGCAAAGAACCAGAATGAGCGGCGTGGGTGTAGTGCAAAGAACCAGAATGAGCGGCGTGGGTGTAGTGCAGGGAAGCGGAATCACAGGCATAGGAATAAAGCAAGGAGGCAGACTGAGCAACGTGGCAGTAAAGCAGGGGGCCAGAAAGAATATGAATGGCGTGCGAGTGGTGCCATTGAAAGGGCACAGGGGATAGCGAAGAAGCGTCCATAAGAATACAGTATACATTCTCATAGCACACAACACCAGCATCTCATTCACGCAAACCCACCATTAAGTTGAATGATATGGCTCTTGCATGTAAATGAATGCATCTATTTATGTTGTTTGTCTCACAGAGAGAGAGAGAGAGAGAGAGAGAGAGAGAGAGAGAGAGAGAGAGAGAGAGAGAGAGAGAGAGAGAGAGAGAGAGCATAAACGTCAGTGTATAGATGGACGAGATGAAAGGGGACAGTCATACCTGAATATTGTCTGCATGTTGAGTGAGTTCCTCTTCCCTATCTACTCTTCAAAACTGCTAGGCTTTCTCTCCTGTACAAGTCTAATTTTTTTTTTTCTGTTTTGAACTTGCTTGCTGTCCTGGCGTGACTCCGTGGTCCGCTTAGAAATGAACAATATGACATGGTTACGCGTGACGTCTCAGACATTGGTATTTGTTAAAAAAAAAACTTCACTGAGGAAGAACAGGTGAACGAGTGAATAGCTCATTGGCGTTACACACGTTTGACTCAAGTTTGAGCACAAAGCCCATTGCTTAGCGTGGTTTGAGGCCCTCGCGGTCTTCTCTGGCTGCCTTGACCTGTCCGAGGGAAAGTGCTCCTCGCTGAATAAGACTGAAATTTGGAATCCAAGAAAGTGTGTCGTTCTCCTGCTGTGACTGGAATGAATGATCATTGATCGACCAAAGTGTCGCCGCATGACGCTGACGACTGTCAGGATTCGATGTACCGAGTTAACTGAGGATGACAAAGATTGTTAATACATCACAGAATGTACATTTTGCGTTGGTGTCAATTGAAAGTCAATGTAAATTCTTTCACCACCAGCTCTCTCTCTCTCTCTCTCTCTCTCTCTCTCTCTCTCTCTCTCTCTCTCTCTCTCTGTTTGTGTGTGTGTGTTAGTGTTAGTGTTAGTGTGTGTGTGTGTGTGTGTGTGTGTGTGTGTGTGTGCGTGCGTGCGTGCGTGCGTGTGTGTGTGCTTGCGCGCGCGCGCGCGCGCGTGTGTGTGTGTGTGTGTGTGTGTGTGTAAAGAGAAGAAAAAATTAATAGTTAGCAGACAGAGACAAAAGACCGCAGGCATAATGTGCAAGATGGAGGTAATAAGATTCACAATAAACACCCACCATAACATAGCCCATAATTCTCTCACATGCATGTCCGATAAAGTGTGCATGTATCTTACCTCCACCCACAGCCCCCTCTTTATGTCTTTACCCCCCCCCCAGCACCCCCATCCTGCTCCTGCCCTCCCTCTTTCCCACACTCCTGTCCATCACTAAACTTTCAATACCGTTAGTCTCCCCTCCCCCTCCCTCCCGTTCGATCATTTTATTTTTCTTGCACGTCATACACAATCTAGTCGTTATTGTCTCTAGAGCTACCTATTTACTGAAGGTCTGTACTTATACCCAATTGTCAGGGAGCCGAAATAGCTCTGCTGGCAGAGCGCCGGACTCTGGTGACCCTGGGGTTGCGGGTTTGCATCTCCGCCGGGTCGTTTCGGTACAGGGGGATTTTTCCCTCGGAGGTAACTTTGGTTCTGACTCCATTCCCCATACAGTCCTTCGAGTGAGACTATAAACTGTGGTTCCGTGTGTGAACGCACGCACAACATCTTGCACACACGTAAAATCCCATCACCAACTTTCGGAAGAGAAGGCCAGTTTGGCCGTTAGTATGGATATCACGTTACACATAGCATGCACCTTCCCCGAAGATGGATTATGGCTGCTTTAATGGCAGGATAAAAAAAAAAACGGTCATACACACAAAACTCCATTGCCTGTCTACACAGGGAGTGTCCGCAGGAGTATCAGCCTGCGTACGCAGAAAGAAAGAAAGAAAGAAAGAAAGAAAGAAATAGACAAATAACGCATAAGAGGTAGAGATGACAGAGAACAGTTTTCTGACTTTACAAACGTATTTGACCCACCACGAGAGGAAATGATGACCCATAAGTCCGTCTAGTGGCAAAAACCAAGGTCTCGTTGGAGGAGGTCTACAACCTGGTCCCTTGACTGCCATGGAATCCGCATTTCTTTCGGCGAGCCTCCCAAGCTCGATCTGAACGGATCATAGACTCAGAGGACGTGTGTTTTGCTGCTCGTTTGATTCATCTGAACAGTGCTTGGGGCAAGGAGGCTCGTTTTGACACTGTGTCATCTGAGGACTGAGTAAATGCGGTCACGTAAGAATAAGAAATAACATGCTCAAAAGGTAAATGTGTGTGTGTGTGTGTGTGTGTGTGTGTGTGTGTGTGTGTGTGTGTGTGTGTGTGTGTGTGTGCGTGCGTGGTGGTCGTGCGTGCGTGCGTGCGTGCGTCGTGCGTGCTGTGGTGTTGTGTGTGTGTGGTGTGTGTGTGTGCGTGCGCGCGGCGCTAGTGTGTGTGTGTGTGTGCATGTGTGTATGTGTGCGTGTGTGTGTGTGTGTGTGTGTGTGTGTGTGTGTGTGTTGTGTGGGTGAGGAGAGAGAGGAGAGTGAGTGAGTGAATAGTCTCTCACAGTGTGGAGAGAGAGAGAGAGAGAGAGAGAGAGAGAGAGAGAGAGAGAGAGACAGAGACAGAGACAGACAGACAGACAGAGACAGACTAATTTGATAACTCTCCTTCTCTCTCTCTCTCTCTCTCTCTCTCTCTCTCTCTCTCTCTCTCTCTCTCATCAGGTTCATCACATGAGGCACATGATTCACACAGATCATGATTTAGTTGTAGAGAAAATCTGCAGAAAACGAAGTAAGTGTTTTTAGATTCCACAGTCCTTCCACATTTAGTTGATGATCCCCATTGCTTTAATATATGCATGCTTACAGCTATTGTCGAGGAACATGTGGTCTAAAAGCTTACCAGACGTATCTATCAGACTTTGTGAGATTAGACACATAATGTGTTTATGTACATTTTCCATTTGAACAATACCGTACATAAGTGTATAATGAAAACAAAAGTGCTTAAAAGTGTTTGATGCTGTGGCCGGTAAATCAATAAATAATTTCAATTCATCTCTCTCTCCTCTCTCTCTCTCTCTCTCTCTCTCTGCTGTGTGTGTGTGTGTGTGTGTGTGTGTGTGTGTGTGTGTGTGTGTGGTGTGTGTGTGTGTGTTCGAACATTTCGTGTGAGAGCATAAATCTCACGGCGTCAAAAATAAACAGGCAAACGTTTCAGATCCACTAACAGAAGCTGGCACTGCAAGGGCCATAACTCACCATTCCAGATATCACGTGCATGTTTTGAGGAGTTTGCGCCGGATTCTTTCCTCTCTTCATCGGTGCTTAACCTTCTCTCCCTCCCAACATGAACCCACCCACGGTGCTTAACCTTCTCCCCCTCCCAGCATAAACCCACCCACGGTGCTTAACCTTCTCTCCCTCCCAACATGAACCCACCCACGGTGCTTAACCTTCTCTCCCTCCCAACATAAACCCACCCACAGTGCTTAACCTTCTCCCCCTCCCAACAGAAACCCACCCACAGTGCTTAACCTTCTCCCCCTCCCAACAGAAACCCACGGTGCTTCACCTTCTCTCCCTCCCAACATAAATCCACCCACGGTGCTTCACCTTCTCTCCCTCCCGACAGAAAACCACCCACGGTGCTTCACCTTCTCTCCCTCCCGACAGAAAACCACGGTGCTTAACCTTCTCTCCCTCCAAACATAAACCTGCCCACGGTACTTCACCTTCTCTCCCTCCCAACAGAAACCCACCCACGGTGCTTAACCTTTTCTCCCTCCCAACAGAAACCCACCACGGTGCTTAACCTTCTCTCCCTCCCAACATAAACCCGCCCACGGTACTTCACCTTCTCTCCCTCCCAACAGAAACCCACCCACGGTGCTTAACCTTTTCTCCCTCCCAACAGAAACCCACCCACGATGCTTAACCTTCTCTCCCTCCCAACAGAAACCCACCCACGGTGCTTCACCTTCTCTCCCTCCCAACAGAAACCCACCCACGGTGCTTAACCTTCTCTCCCTCCCAACAGAAACCCACCTACGGTGCTTAACCTTCTCTCCCTTCCAACAGAAACCCACCCACGGTGCTTCACCTTCTCTCCCTCCCAACCGAAACCCACCCACGGTGCTTAACCTTCTCTCCCTTCCAACAGAAACCCATCCACGGTGCTTCACCTTCTCTCCCTTCCAACAGAAACCCACCCACGCATAAAAGTAACTTTCTTTCTCTGTTTTCTCGAGTTGTGCGCCTCCTCGTCTTTGGCTCCATCGAAAGCCACTCTGCGAATCCGGAGTCGGTGTTTTTGTTCTCAGAATCACTCCAAGGAGAAAGAAGCAACCGTGAAGAACAAGACCTTTTGACATTTCAAACACGAGTGACCCTACAGGGTATGACCCACAGCGTCCATTGGGTGAAATAACTGAAGACCTCTGCGTAGAGGTGGACTGGTTTCATTCATGGATTTCTTGGTGCTTCAGGGAATTCTTGTGGGCTATCCCTTCAGCTGTCTCTTGACCATTTTCCAGCCTGATGCATTCTGTTTCCTTCCCCACTTCCCTTCGATTCCACAGTCTGCTCTCTGTCTCTTCGTTCTCTTTCCTCCACCTTTCAGCGACTAATAAATCAGCTATTAGCAAACCGAGAAAAAGGCGTCAATATCCTTGTTAACAGTACTGAGCATAATTATTGTAAACAGTTTAAACAACATCCTCTCCAGCTGTCACCACGTCTCACGCCATCTGCGTCGTGTCAGCCCCCATCCTCGTCTCCCCTCACTCCGCCCCCATTTGTAGCATCCGTTATATAGCTTGAACCATGGCGAATTTTGACGTTTATACATCTGCTTTTCCTTATCTGTTTTAAACCATAGGCTCTTTTTTTTTTTTAATCTATTCATTAATTCCCCCCTCCCTCCACCCCTTTCGACCATGGCCCATAGATTTTTATTTATCCTATAGCATAATCATCAAGCCTGTTCCACCCTTACAGTATTCCCGTCTTTATGTCCAAACCCCACCATTCCTCTCAGTTCTCTTGCCTGCGTGAAAACACTCCCAACTCACTCTCTTTCCACCTGTGACGCTCCTCCATTATCCTACTGATGACCACGCCCTCCCCTTTGCCACCCACCCCTTCCCTTCTTCATCTCCTGTGCTTTCACACATGCCCGTTAGCTTCCCCTATCCCAACACTCTCGCTCAGCTAGCTTCCCCTATCCCAACACTCTCCTTCAGCTAGCTTCCCCTACCTCAACACTCTCCTTCAGCTAGCTTCCCCAATCCCAACACTCTCCTTCAGCTAGCTTCCCCTATCCCAACACTCTCCTTCAGCTAGCTTCCCCTGTCCCAACACTCTCCTTCAGCTAGCTTCCCCTACCTCAACACTCTCCTTCAGCTAGCTTCCCCTGTCCCAACACTCTTGCTCAGCTAGCTTTCCCTATCCCAACAATCTCCTTCAGCTAGCTTCCCCTATTCCAACACTGTCCTTCAGCTAGCGTCCCCTATCCCAACACTCTCCTTCAGCTAGCTTCCCCTATGCCAACACTCTCCTTCAGCTAGCTTCCCCTATGCCAACACTCTCCTTCAGCTAGCTTCCCCTATGCCAACACTCTCCTTCAGCTAGCTTCCCCTATGCCAACACTCTCCTTCAGCTAGCTTTCCCTATCCCAACACTCTCCTTCAGCTAGCTTTCCCTATCCCAACACTCTCCTTCAGCTAGCTTTCCCTATCCCAACACTCTCCTTCAGCTAGCTTCCCCTATGCCAACACTCTCCTTCAGCAATCGACTCTCCTTCCCACTCCGCCTACTTACAATACTCCCCCACCCTCCCCGTCTCTCCCTCCCTTCATCACATCCTCACCTCTGTTTCCTCCCCCCTCCCCCCCCCCTTCTCCCCTTATTTTAGCACTGTTAATATCTGGAATTACGGCGACGCATCTCTCGAAAAAAAAAATCAAAATAAATATCATGATCCTTACAAAGAATATAGGTCTGCATGTATTTGTGGAATAGCGTAATGAAATCAAATTGACTGGCATAGTATATGTGATGTTTTTGTTCCTCATTATCACAAACGTCGTATGATGTTGAAACTTTGAACAGATCCTAAATCATGGATACAAAATCATTCATTATTTACAATCTCAGCTGATGCATATTGGGTTAGATGCCTAGCAAAATCAAGAACGGGGTTTCCAGTCAGATCACCACTAGATAACTTCCCTTTTACAGAGAGCTTCTCTCATTTAAAAAATACATGCTTAATAAAATGGTCTAAATATGACAGCTTGTGCATCTGCTTGGTAAGTCTGGAGTGACATAGGTATTTCCTAACCAAAGTCAGAGTCACACACGCACACACAGACAGACACATACACACACATACATACACACACACGAGCACACGTGTACTCAGAGAGAGAGAGAGAGAGAGAGAGAGAGAGAGAGTTTACCATCCTCGGTTGACACTCTAAACTATCCGGATATCACAGTTAGCACTGCTTCATCCCTCGTCCAGCGCTGCTAAGCTTTCTCTTGCCTCCGTCAATCCTTTGTTCGAACAAGAAAATCTCTTTTCTATCTGCTTTGGTTTCACAAACTTTGCACGTTCCACACATGTTCTATGTCACGAGGGCCACTTCGTGAGTTACATAGCCATTACTTGTTTGGAAATCGCCGGCAGTTGAACAGTCCGCTGGCTTACAAGACTCGTTTGACAAGGAACCCAAGACAGAATATGACTGGTAAAGCCCATTTGGTGGCATTACACGAAGACTGCTGAAGGCATCCACTGCTTTCTTCCTCAGCTTCCTACGAGTGTCAGGGAAATTTCCCTTCTTCTATTGAATGAAATTGAGAAATCTGAGTAATGTGTATATTTTGTTCTCTGATCAGTTTAGATTTGGCCATTGTACAATGCATTGTGCAATATGAATACATGTATGATAAGTATGATGAATAATTATGAATATTTTAACATTTCAAAGCAGCAAATCTGAGTGGATTATAAACCAACAAATGTTAATGGTGCAGGATTGGAGGATGGGAGATCTTGGATAAAATTCCTCTATCATGGACATTTTTCGAGTTGGTCAGTTCAGATTTTGTTTTCAGTCCCAAGAGAATATGATTTACGTTGTGTAGGCTATGAGCTCGACTGAGGAAATTTGAGCCCATCAGTTTTCATCCTCTTTTATAATGCATCTCTGAAAGTTTTTGACCATGAATGTATTGACGTTCGCCATAATGCAATCCAACAGAGGTCACGTGAACACTGTCTTCTCTAAGGATCAAATGACGT
>CM065717.1:65672974-65687974 GCA_033310375.1 Conus canariensis
ACACACACACACACACACACACACACACACACACACAACAGACACAAATGCATAGAGAGAGAGAGAGAGAGAGAGAGAGAGATCTTGCACACACACACGCACACACATACGCGCGCACGCACGCACGCACGCACGCACGCATACACACACACACACACACACACACACACACACACACACACACACACACACACACACACACAGAAACTCGTTTTGTACTTCTTACAGGGCCTGTTAGTAAACTTATGCAAGATTCTGCCAATACAGCATGATTGAGCGCAAGAATAGACTATTCTGCTTTGTGTCTTTCTCTGTATTTCAGAGAATAGTTCCCACAAGAAATGTTTAACTGACTGCAAAATCTGGCTAGTTACGAAATACTTTTGGCAATCAATATACCACTAAAATGATGCCGCCATGTGTTGCTTATCAAGCAAACTGTACAGGTTGAAGCAAACTTTGCTGTACTGCATGATCGTCTGGCTGTCCATGCTGGTTGGCTGAAATTCCAGAAAGAATGCTACCTCTCAGTCTGTACACATTTAACTCCAGCTGCATAATTCTAAGGCGCTGGCATGGCTCAGCCCTATGTCATTGCTATATTCTGCAAATCCCAAACGCAAAGGAGCTCTGTTTCCCCAGACATTCGACCACAGAGCAACTTCATTTCTTTCCATACAGCAACAATGCATTCTCGTTTCTCGCATTAAAAAAAAAAAAAACGGTTAGGCATTTCTCTCCATAAAAAATAGCTTTTTTGTCTCCCCGTAAAAGTCAGCTACTAGGAGATATATTCTATATTTGGAATGGAACTCAATAAAAAGTCAGATCCAGGAATATTTCAGTCAGCGAGTTCGACCTTAGGCGGGGCTTGGATTCTGTGAGTACCCGTACAAGGGGATTAGGTTCGCGAGCACGTCCATGCGTTTGATTGTTTGTTTGTCTGTCAGCAAATTTACACATAAACACTGAATCCATTGTAATGCAACTTGGTCCCAAGACAAAATGTCGACCAAGGACGAGTCTGTTAATCTCTTGGTTCAAATCACTGCATGGAGCCGGATCAACTGATGTATCCAGATTCCTTAAGCATGATTATTAATTTTCTAATTTTCTTTGACCACGGTCATGTTTCCATTTTATAGTAATGCTCATCCGCGAAGGAAGGCATTTCAATGAAATATACATTTAAGAAAAAAGAAAAACTTTATGGTCACACACACACACACACACACACACACACACACACACACACACACACACACACACACACACACACACACGCACGCACTAACGCACGCATGTACGCATGCACGCACGCACGCACACACACACACACGTGGGAGCACATATCTATCTATTTACCTGTCTATCTATCTATCTATCTATCTATCTATCTATCTATCTATGTGCATTTTAGCAATTTTAAAAGAAAACCGGTCACACTGAAACGTCATGAGACGAGCCGCTTGCGTCTACATTCTAAGCTGTCAGATTTTATTGACATATTTGCATTGTTATGACATTCAATCACAAACGTCACCCGTCTTTCATACCTAAATATTCATGAATCGCATGACATCCATACAAATGATTGCATTGGGACGATCTACACCAGATCAGATTCATGCTGATGAATAATGAAAAATATTGGAGTGAAAGACCATATGCAAGTATTGATAGGCGATGATATTTGAGCATCAGCAGTTTAGAATTCGACAGAGTTAAACCTTATGGAACCATTTTTCTATTTCATATCAATCCCTGAATTCTTTTGATTAAAGAATAACATCTCCCTGTTTATTTTCACACAGTTAAAAAAGGTCACCAATATAATAAAACCAAATATGTTTCAAACCAAACAAGGTCATCATTTCCAAGAATGGCGACGACGACTGTAACTAATAAAAACTACAACTGCTGCTTTTCCTGCTGCTGCTGCTATTCTGCTGCTGCTGTCGCTTGTTGTTTGTTGTTGTTGTTGTTGCTGTTGCTTGCTGTGCTGCTGCTGCTGCTGCTGCTGCTATACCTGCATTTGATTCTATTGCTAGATCTTACCATCAATTTGAAGTTTTTGTGATTCTGCGCACTGCTTGCTGCTGTGTGTGCTGCTGCTGCTGCTGTCGCTGCTGCTGCTACTACTACTCGTACTACTACTGCTACTACTGCTGCTGCTGCTTCTGCTGCTGCTGCTGCTGCTGCTACTACTACTACTACTACTACTACTATTGTTGCTACTGCTACTACTGCTACTGTACTACTACTACTACTACTACTATACTACTAGTATTGCAACTGCTCTACAAATGCTGCATATACTAGTGTTCCTATACCTCACTATGGACTTGAAATTTATCCATCCGTATTGACGACTGAGGATGTTGATATTGACCACGTTATACTGGTGACAAGAACAATGACGTTGTTGCTCCTGCTATTGCTGTTACCGATGATGATGATGATGATGATGATGATGATGATGATGATGATGATGATGATGATGTGATGATGAAGAAGTTTCGTGTTTGACATTGTGTATCTGCTATTAGATTTTGATTCCATTAGATTTTGATTTACCAGTTTATTATTCGGTGCTAATAAGGTTTTACCTGGAGAGAGAGAGAGAGAGAGAGAGAGAGAGAGGAGAGAGAGAGAGAGAGAGAGAGAGAGAGAGAGGTCCAGCTTTCTGATGTAAAATTAAGTTAATGAATAGAGTAGTTTTCCCCATTCCATACTGGTTTGGGACAAAGATTCACAATGCTTACATCAATACCTTTACGGGAGCAATATGCATGTCACAGCAGTCTTGCACAATGCATTTCATCTCAATCCAATTAGTCCAGTTGCTATACTCTCTGCAGAAAGAAAACACAACGTTTTCAACGGCCAGACTGGACTTATACATTTGTGTTTTTTTTCTCTTTCAAGAACCTGGGATGACAAGAATGGGGATGTCTTTGTTGTACAAATAATGTCTCTGTGGAGTGGGACATGGATGTGTGTGTGGAGCGAGGTGAAGGGGGGGGGGGGGGGGACATTAGGGAGAGTAACAAAAATCCTTGTTTGAATGCACTTGTCAGAACTCGGGATGAAGGTTAAATTAAGAGAGAGAGAGAGAGAGAGAGAGAGAGAGAGAGAGAGAGAGAGAGAGAGAGAGAGAGAGAGAGAGAGAGAGAGAGAGAGAACGAACGAACGAACGAACGAAATGCTGTTTAATGAGGGAAAAGAATAAGCACAAGTCAGTGGCTTTTTTTCATCCAGCCCTCAAACAATAAATACATGGAAGAAATCATAGCATCGAACGAGAGAGAGAGAGAGAGAGAGAGAGAGAGAGAGAGAGAGAGAGAGAGAGAGAGAGAGAGAGAGAGAGAGAGAGAATCCATTTTTGCCACTCTTCCCCCATGTTGAATCTCATTCTTTGTAAACCTACCTTTCATGCCCCCCCCCCCCCCCCACACCCCCTTGTGATGGTGTTGTCGTGTGTGCTCGGGCCTAACTCCCCACCGTCCATCGAGAGGTGAGTTGCTATTGGTGTGCATGAGTCAACGGACACAATCGCCTCGGCCCCATTGTTCTCTGTGCTCCGACTGGACCAGCTCCCAGGAGAACGGACAACCCGATCACTTAGCAGGTTTGTGAGAACTGGACTGCGCGCATACAGAAAATGAACTGATGGACTACAAACACCGTGGCGGATGAACTTGATTGGGTCATCTTCCTGGTCACCGGGATGCTGATTTAATGAATGACGGCTACGACTTTTTGATCTTGCTCGTGCTTAAGTACTCCTCGTGTGCAATGGTCCACACCCTCTTAACTGTGTCTGGCTTCTGTTTGCCATTTGTGCATGTGCATATGTCTTCCTGTCTATGAGTGCCTGCCCGCACCCGTCGTCTCTCTCTCTCTCTTCTCTCTCTCTCTCTCTCTCTGTCTGTCTGTCTGTCTGTCTGTCTGTCTGTCTGTCTGTCTCTGTCTGTCTGTCTGTCTGTCTGTCTCCCCTCTCTCTCCCTGTATCTGTCTGTCTGTCTGTCTCTCTTTCCCACCCATTTATCCTTCCCTCGCTTCTCTTCTCTCTTCTCCCTCCCTCCCTCCCCCTCCCCATCTCTCTCTCTGCTCTTTCTCTCTCTCTCTCTTTCTGTGTCTCAGTCTGTCTGTCTCTGTCTCTGTCCGTCTGTCTGTCTGTCTGTCTGTCTGTCTGTCTGTCTCTCTCTCTCTCTCTCTCTCTCTCCTCTCTCTCTCACTCTCTCTCTCTCTCGCAAACAACGTAAATGCATGCACCATTTATATGCATGTTAATCGTTCAGCTTGATAGCGTGCTTGCGTAATCGACATGTCGCAATGTGTGTGAGCGTATGTATGGTGCATTCTTATGAACGCCTTTTTTTCTTTACAATCTCATCTTCTGTGCCTTCTGTGTCCACTCCACGCTGATCATGTGGACTCCTTCAATCACTCTCAGACTGTCAAGTCGCAGGTTCGGCACTGCATCCACAGTTAGCAATCAATAGCAGACCTTCCTGAGGCAGCCAACTAGGGAACACACAGCACGCCTACCGCGCTGCTGTTCAATGGCGCAATTCTGATTACCATACCAGGTACCACCTGTTTAGCTCCTGTATTTCGTGAGGCAGCGTGAACAAACGTCCCAGTCTGACTTCCGGAGGGGGGGGGGAGGCGGAGTGGGAAGAGGCGTGAGGGGTGGTGGGGCGAGGGGACGAATCCCATCCATAATCATTCCCCTGGACGTGCTGATCCCAACGACTTTGACCAGTCGCAGTCTCTATGCATGTGAGAGGAAGTCAAAACAGAGGAAAGTAAGGCATGGAGAGTATATGATTTCAGCTAGTGTATCAGAGTACTCTATAGGGAAGTCGATGGTGAAGATGGTGCGTGGACTTCAGCTCAAATCTGAGATTATTTAACAGAGTGTACTTTACACGTCCCTTCATAAAATATTTCAGCATCAAAGAAGCCAAAGAGACACAGACGCCTACAATTTTGCTCCGGATGTTTGAGGCGCCTGTTCATCTGAGTCGCGTCCATTGAGAGACAGAAAGTCAACAGTGTGATTGCAATCCTTCCATTTGAGCCCTTAGCATACACAACGTGTTGTAGAAGCGGCTGGGGCTGACAATACCACGAATCGATGCCTTTAAATGCATCGAATGGAACTTAAACCCCAGACCTCTCAACTCTTAACCTTGTGATGCCGATCTTGTTGATGCCAGAACAGTTATGGTGTACGTGTGCTTTGGAACCTGACTGGATTTCTCATTATGGAGATAATAAAGTGTACATACGTGTGCCCGTATTGTGTGTATGCTAGATGCAGTCACCAGATCAAATTGTGTTTGCTTTGCATTAGCAGCCGAAATTCTGAAACGTGTGGTTGTATTATATTTCCAATTGTAAAGGAAACATCCAGTCTGCTACTTCAGCGCTCGCATCCTGTAGTCCTTCCTGGACAGAGAGAGAGAGAGAGAGAGAGAGAGAGAGAGAGAGAGAGAGAGAGAGAGAGAGGGAGAGAGAGAGAGAGAGAGAGAGAGGCGAGTGGTAGGTGAGTTTAATATGTGTATTCAAATTCTTTTGTCCTGACATTTCAACCAGCTCACAAATAAAGACAGAATCGCTCACATCGTTCATGTATTAGGCTTCCACGTTTTTCTATCCTTAAGTAAGACAGACTTAGAATGGTGTGACCTGGCTTGTGCAATTGTGAAATTCGATCGTTGAAGAGTGGGAAAAATACACATCACTCAGATTCTCAATTTCATTCCAGGAAAGCAGGGTAAATGCAGGCAAGAATTCCCTTAAGCTCCAAAGAAACTACAGAAGAGAGCAGTGGATGTCATCAACAGTTTCCGTGTAATGCCAACAAATGGGCGTTACCGGTCATATTCTCTCTTGGGTCCCATGTCAAAGGAGTCTTGTAAGCCAGCGGACTATTCAACTATAGGCGATTTCCAGACAAGTAACGACCATGTAACCTTACGAAGTAGCCCTCGAGACACAGAACATGTGTGGAACGTGCAAAGTTTGTGAAAGCAAAGGAGATAGAAAAGAGATTTTCTTGTTCGAACAAGGATTGATGGAGGCAAGAGACAGCTCAGCAGGACTGGACGAGGGATAAAGCAGTGCTAGCTGCACAGAACGTGCACGTGATACCAGGCTTGTTCTAGTTATGGGCTTTGCACTGTCAGTGTCAAGCGAGGGTGGTACACACACACACACACACACACACACACACACACACACACACACACACACACACACACACACACACCACACACACATTCTCTCTCTGTCTCTCTTCTCTGTCTGTCTTCTGTCTGTCTGTCTCTCTCTCTCTCTCTCTCATCTCTCTGTCCACTCTCTTCACACACACACACACACACACACACACACACACACACACACACACACACACACACCACGCACACACACACACACACACACGCATGCGCACACAAAGCCAACCAACTAGCCAACCAACCAGCCACACAACCAAACAACCGACCAACCAATCAACCAACCAAGTGACTAACCAACCAACCAACCAACCAGCCAACCAACCAACCAACCAACTGACCAACCAATCAAGCAATGAATCAGTCTGTCGAACAAATCAACAAACAAATCAAATGTTCATCCGTTCCCTATAAATCAGAAGCAGCGGGATCTGCTTTCCTCGCGAAATCAGTCAGCAGCTCGGCTTCTTCATTCACGAAAAAGGTAATGGTTGGGCAAATAATCCTCTGTGAGACCCAGTGCAGGATTTAAAGGCGAACAAAATCAGAAAAGAGTGAACAACCATCTGCTGTGCGGGATTTATTAGTGTCCCACTCTTGCAAACTAGAAGATTGTGAGTTCGTTTCGCATCAGAGGCTTTTGCTTGTGGAAGTGTTAGGCCCAGGTCGGCTAGCACTTTGAGCGGAGTGTGTTAATGGTTCACATGGGAAGATCGCAGCCACTCGGCTGGGTTTCATCCACTGAATGCGTGCGACTTTTACTGTGTTGCTTTAAGTTTCATTACCAACATTGCAGGTGTATGTACCTCCCAGGCCCTGAGATATTTTGAAAGAAATGGAGAGTACAGGTCTGTCATTTAATCGTGACTGGAATGGAATGCCGTGTCATGATGATGGTAAATGATGGATGATGATGATGATGGTGATGATGGTGATGATGATGATGATGATGATGATAATCATCATCATCATCATCATCATCATCATTCATCACTAAATAGGCTCACCTTCTGTGGATTTTTATGCCCTGGGTTTGTGGTACTGGCAAATTCATAAAAAAGTCTTTTGATGGAAATGGTGGCGCCATCCAAAGAGGGACGCGTACTCAATTTGTTTCCTCGACTAAGCATGACTGCTGTCTCTAGGTGGCTCAGCAGGTGATTTGTGTGTATATTGGATCATTACAGGGACAAACTAACACCACCAAAGTGAACTGGCAGTCGTGTCAAGTGGAAACACTGACAACGATAATTGCTTGTCTAGGGAGATAAAGAGAGTACTAGTCTGGCAAATCGACCCTCAAACATGTCCCTTTTGAACGGAGGTTACACACCTGTACACGCTTGGTGGAAAGGTATAGTTACTGGAGG
Organism: Conus canariensis; assembly: GCA_033310375.1. Lineage (NCBI taxonomy): Eukaryota > Metazoa > Mollusca > Gastropoda > Neogastropoda > Conidae > Conus > Conus canariensis. Next base: position 65,680,593 of record CM065717.1, read on the forward strand.
CAAGGTGGTTTGAATATCGTAAATACGATGTTTTGAAGACGTAATAATGATAATATAAAAATCCTATTCAAGCAAGAAGCATAAGACATATCACACAGTTAATAGCTTACACTGGTGACAAACGATTCGAAAAACATTCCTAGAAAAAGGTTTGTCTCTTAAAGTTAGTGCCAGTGCAGACAACTGCCACCAGGCCTGTAGAATAAGACTTAAAACTTAATTTCTCTGTAGAAAGCATGCGTTAAAACAAATGCACGCGAATTAAATCTCACACGGTTCTTTGCAGAAGAGGGCCTCGTGTGCGGGGGAGAGATGTGTGTGTGTGTGTGTGTGTGTGTGTGTGTGTGTGTGTGTGTGTGTGTGTGTGTGTGTGTGTGTTGGTGCTAATGGGCATTAGGGGAGAGAGGGAGAGGAATAGACAACAGCACCAGCAGCAACAACAACAACAACAAAACCACCACCACTACCACTATCATCTCCACCACCACCACCACAGCAGCTAGAGCAACAACAATAACAACAGTATCCATTCATCGCTTTTTTGTTATCTCAGCCAAGGAGATTGTGTCTTCACCCATGTCCACTGATTTGTGTGTTTGTCGGTCAGCAAATTATGCAAATACAACTGAAACCGGTTTCAGCGACACTCCATAGAAAGACGGAATCAGGCCTAAAGGCGGGCCCATTAAATGTTGCTACAGAACGCGATCAAAGGCCAGATTCAGGATTTTTGTTTTAATTGAACTGTTCGACCTTGAAGGTAGTCTGCATTCTCCTAAATGTTCTGCCCTTCACTTCCTCAAAGATTGCGACCGGAACCGCGACCGTTTGTTTGTTTGTTTGTTTGTTTGCCAGTCTCTCTGAAGGATTACACAAAAACCACTGAACACGTTTTCACCCAGCTTGGTTCGAAGATGGAATGTCGCCGAAGACCGAACTCGTTAAACTTTCAGTGCAGATCGGTTATGCAGATCCGGATCAACTGATAGATCCAAGTTGGTTTGTAAAGGTTATCGCAAGTTTTGTATTAACTTGATCACTTTAAAATTCCAGGTTTATATTAATACATATCTAGGGGAAAATTTAATTTAATGAAATTTACACCTTTTGGTGGTATAGATGTTGACACTATGCATTTCGCATGCCCTTTTCAAAAACAGTATTGCAAGCAGCTCCCGTGTTTCATAGCAATACTACTTCCCCTGGCGAGAAAAAAAAAAAGATGTTTTCGCACAAGAACTGACTTAAACGTAGGATCCAGGGTAGATTCTATTGTGATAGATGTCTACGCTCTGCGGAGAGCCCTTGAAATTGTTGATACTCTTCTCGTTCCTGATGTCATACCTGGACCCTCTGCTAGTGGCGCCATCAAACGCTGGAGAGTGCATTTAACAAGCAGTAGTAAATAACGCATATTAAGTTTGTTAAACATTTACTCTCTCTCTCTCTCTCTCTCTCTCTCTCTCTCTCTCTCTCTCTCTCTCTCTCTCTCTCTCTCCTGTGTGTGTGTGTGTGTGTGTGTGTGGTGTGTGTGTGTGTGTGTGTGTGTGTGTGTGTGTCCGCGCGCGCGTGTGTGTCTGTGTTTAAAGAGCATTTCAGCATTTTTTAACTACGAAAAACGAAGTTACATTTAACGTTCTCAGATGTGCCGCTTGTATCTACGTTCTAATCTGTCAGATCTTATTGACGTATTTGCATTTCTATTACATTCAGTTGCAAACGTCACCTATCCTTCACTTGTAAATATTCATAGATCGCATGACATTTATTCAAACAATCGCATTTAGGCGTAATACACCGGATCAGATTCATGTTAATGAATAATAAGATAATACTGGAGTGAAAAGCAGTATGCAAATAATGATGGATGATGATATTTGAGCATCAGCCGATTATTTATTTATTTTTATTTTATTGCTGTTTGTTTTTGATTTCTTGCGCGTTTGTTTGTTTTCCTTGTTATTTCGTTTTTGATAAAACCAGGATTGTATTTTATTTAAAAGCTCAGTGCCTGTGGAATTTCGAAGAGAAAAATACCCACATTTGTGGTTTTTTTGTTCTTCTTAAAGGCCAAGAGTCTTTTTTTTTTTTTAATATATTGACCAAGATATGGTAATGATGAAATGATGGTAAGGTGAAATAAGAAGAGAAACTAAGGGTCTAGATGGCTTGCCGGATTGAGGGTTTTACAATCCTCTGGGAGAGATTTTTTTCTCAACCAAATCAGTATTTGAGCAGACTGCTGTCGCCTTTACCCAGATTTTCTTGTGCTATGCTCTCAAATGGAACGACTGGTGCAAAACAATAGACTATCGTCAACTCGATGTATGTATTATTTGGATTGTCGTTCATATTTCCTGACCAGCACCGAAGGCGTATGTACCTAAGGGGCCTAGCTGGCGCTGGGATATGTTATGAAACAAAGCATCGTGTGCAATTATTGTCGTCAGAAGGAGACTTAGCGAATGTCTGTCTGCGCAGTTGATTTTGGATCAGAACAGGAAGTAAAGGCACAGTCACCGACGGGACTCTGTAGTAGCGGTGTGTGTGTATGTGTGTGTGTGTGTATGTGTGTGTGTGTGTGTGTGTGTGTGTGTGTGTGTGTGTGTGTGTGTGTGTGTGTGTGCATGCGTGTGTGTGTGTGTGTGTGTGTGTGTGTGTGTGTGTGTGTGTGTGTGTGTGTGTGACCTCACGGCGACGTTATGGTATCACTCCTTGAGGTGAAGAGGCAGCAGAAACAAACAAACAAAAAACAAATTCAGCTTTGTATGGAAAGTTAGTGTGAGCCACAAAACAGTTCAGGTCCGAAGTAAACTCCGTGGAGTCAGTCAAATTTCTGTTAACTGCTATTTCATTTTCCTTTTTAAATGGAGAAAATTTACATGGTGTAAAAGACACCGACGTACCATACAAATCAATGATAATTGTCCAGATCTGTGAGGGAGACAGGAAGAAAGGGAGGATGTGTGTGTGACAAAAACTCAACTGCATTTCAAACAAACAAGAGAAATAAGGATCCTCTTTTCTTTGAGTTTAAAATCAAAGTGCATGTAGTTACGCCCTTGAATGATCATACCCTCCACATTCATATGACCTTTGTGTGCTTATTAGTTGAACAAACCTTACTTAAACCGATCCCTAATCTCGTAACTGCCATGAAGGTTTAATGCAGAAACGCGTCTGTATGTATTTATGTATATATGTTCATATGCACAATACTTCACGCAAAACGTGTTGTTGATTCTAAGTCATTTGGTGTAACTGTAACGTAAGTGCTTTAACAAAAAAATGACATTGGTAAACGTATATATGAATCTGAGAGAGAGAGAGAGAGAGAGAGAGAGAGAGAGAGAGAGAGAGAGAGAGAGAGAGAGAGAGGAGAGAGAGGATTTGCTTTATTTTCATGATCTATAAAATGAGTCATTGAATAGACTGAGAAAGAGCTGGGCGTATGAATCAAAGGCATAGACATGCACAAGGTTCGTGATGATATAAACCAGGGGCACAGTTACATAAAAACGGTCATGGCGCCAGGGATATAGTGAAGTAAACTGGTGTTCTACAACAACTTCAGAAAGCACGCTAGTACAATTAGAGGTTCTGTAATACAACCAGAAGCACTTTAGTAAACCCAGAGGGCGTGGTGACATAACGAAGGGTATGGCTTAAAACTAAGGGCACTGTAAAAGAAATGGCGCCCACTGGTCAATCGATGCTAATTGTCGCAGAACGAGATTCCTCTAAAACGCGATAAATCCTACAAAATGAAAGCGAAATCTAAACCGGCACAGACAGCGAGTAAATGCGAATTCAATAGCCATCACTTGATTGGCAATTAACAGAACAGAAAAGAACTAAAACAAATGTCACAAAGATCCGACACTTCTGCTCCAAGAATGGAGACAGGTATTTCTATTCCGGGAATCCTTCATTGACTTGTTCTACTGTTCATTCTGAAATTAATCAGCCGTGATATTGTCTTGTTCAATATTAGAATCATCAGCTCCTAGCAACCATCCTTCATTTCGGCAAAACAACGGGATGAAAGAAAATAAAATACTGTGTCCATGTGCACCAGCAAAGCATTGTAGCGCATTTTCCCCCCATTTTAACCATGTTGTTTGTAAGGTCGTCGTTTTATTCATGAAGACCTTCAGCATTCTTCTAAATAAAAAAAAAGTATCCAAATACTCTGCATAGATGCAGAAAGAAGGATTTGTGAGAGAGGGATGAGTAGAATAAGAACAGCAAGAGCAGCGGCAGCAGCAGCAGCAACAACAGCTGCAGAAGAAGAAGAAGAGCAGGAGGAGGAAGAATTGGAGGACGGAAGAAGAGAAAAATCAGGAAGAGGATCAGTAGCAGCAGCAGCCACAGAAGAAGAAAAAGAAGAAGAAGAAGAAGAAGAAGAAGAAGAAGAAGAAGAAAACAACAACAACAACAACAACAACAACGACAACAACGACAACAAGAACAACACCAGCCTTAACATTGTATCATTCAGTTCCTGACATGCTTTTAATGCTTTTAACCGAAGAGAGAGAGAGAGAGAGAGAGAGAGAGGAGAGAGAGAGAGAGAGAGAGAGAGAAGAGAGACAGACAGACAGACAGACAGACAGACAGACAGTTGACACTTGAACATTTTGAAACTGTAACTGTATTGTAATTGGCAAAAGGCTTGGAGAAGGGTATGACCCCAATCAATGTCAAAGCGAACAAAAAAAAATGCATGAAGAATAAAAAGATACAAAAAGAAAACCTTATTGATAGGAGACAATAATCTCACGCAGATGAATGCAGAAAACGTATCCAAATATTTACAAACAAATCCAGATCAACACTGGTTGGCACATTTAGAACACAAGCACTTCGCTCTGGAAGAAAAAAAAAAAGAGAAAAAAAAATCAGCAATCAAAATAATTTAAAACAGCTCAACAATCCAAAAACGGTAGAGTAATTCAATCTATCCTTTCGTTATGCCTCGCATTTTTTATTTATTTATTTTTTTTTTTACAGTTCTAATTCTTTTTTGTCTAACACTCCATGTTTCTGTGATAAATTATGCAGTAGATTGTATATTGTATAATATCTACGTCTTTTAATGACAATATACCAAACACTTCTCTGTCAGCGACATCTAATTTAAAAAGCCAGTGTTGTGCTCTGACATCTTCAAAAACAGAACAACGAAAATAAAAACGGATTTCATCGTCAACAGGGTTTTCGCACATTGAGCGAGGCGATTCCGTGAATCTCCCAGGGGTAAAAAACACCTCTTATTTGCATTAATTCCGTAGGTTTTCAATCTCAGTGTTGCTACATCTAATCTATGCCATTTATTCCTAATCATTTCAATGTATTTCTCTGCCTGAGAAATATTTTGAGTGAGTTGAACCAGTTATATTGTCCTTGCTTTCCATGTCAGAGTGACAGTTCTGTTTATAATACACAACCAAAACGATCTTTGAAATCTGAAATCAAGTTCAGTTCATGCCCAACTCCCTTGGGCATCCACACAATCCCAAAGCCGTTCTCAGATAAAACTGTTTGTACACGATTCGCCCAGTTTTCTTTATCAGGCTCCATCTGCCCTAGTACTATGCCATATGCTTGTCTCCAAATTGTAGATAGAGAAAAATCAAAGCTTCAACTAGAATCTTACGTACTGAATATAATGTTCTTATAATAAAGGGTTCCTGCCAGTCTTACCATAATATAAGGCTTTGTCTGATGCATGGATGGGAACAGTTTTTGCTTTTATGGCCAAACTATGTACTTTGTGCATTTGCTTATAGTTTGAAATACCCCATAGTTCAGCACCATAAATGAGCATCGGTTGCATTTGGGTATCAAACATTTTCCAAAAGAAACATGCATCAGAAGAATTAAACTTTCGCAATGACCTTCAGATTTTCATGACACCTTTTTTCCCTTTACGACATGACGAGTTCCAAGCATTTGTTAGATTTAGTCCGGTTGTAAATATCATTCCTAAATACTAGTAAGCATTAACAACTTCAATTGCTGCACTGCCCTACACCCAATTTTCTTATTCAGATAGACGACCACCGTTACGGAAAACCACAATACTTGTTTTTTTTTTTTGTTTGTTTTTAAGATCGACCGGCAAATGTAATTAGAGAGAGAGGGGAGGGGGGACGAGAGAGAGAGAGAGAGAGAGAGAGAAGAGAACCAATCCCTGCCACCAATCGGGATCTCATTGTTTATTAACCCGCCTTTCAAGCACTCCTTTATTGTGCTCTAGTGTGTGCATGGGACCAACCTTCATCGTCCACTGAGAGGCGCGTTGCTATTGTTGAGCATGAGTCAACAATAGACACGGTAGATTTGGTCCGTTGTTCTTCTGTCCAACTGGTCCAGATCCCAAGGGGAATGGACGACACGATCACTTATCAGGCTGTGAGATCTTGACCGCATGCATACAGAAAATGGACAGAGAGAGTGCAAACGCCGTGACGTATTTACTTGATTGAATTGTCTCTCTGGCCATAGGGATGGCGATTTAATATTAGAATGACTGCCAGGCTCTTGATCTGGTTGGATTCAGCAGCACAAGTACTCAAGCTAAAAACCATATGGGTTGGTGGCATAAATCCCCCTTCCCCTCATATACAGATCTCTCACCGCTCCTTCTGTTCCTGTTTTCCTTCATCCCCCATTCTTTCCTCTCTCCCATCTCCCTCTCCTTCTCTCTTTTTCTGTCTCCCACTCAGTTTAACTCTCTGTCTTTGTCTGTCTTTGTCTCTGTCTTTGCCTCTCTCTCTCTTTCTCTCTCTTCTCTCTCTCTCTCTCTCTCTCTCTCTCTCTCTCTCTCTCTCTCTCTCTCTCTCTCTCTTGTTAAATGGTTTGCTGTTTATCTCTGCAGCTCTTCAAACACTAAACATTTTTTTTGTAATATGATGAAAACCGGTAGGATAAACATAATCACCATGTTGACTCCCTACCAGAGAGACACAAATTTTACCAATGAAACATTTAGACTTGAATCCTGAGTTTCTCTTTCTCTCTGCCAGTCTTCTCGTCTCCATTCAGCCTCAAACTCTCTGTCTTTCTTTTTTTGTTTGTTTGTCACCGAATGCTTGAAATATCATAAGATGTTGGCAGATAATAAAAAAAAAACCCAGAAACAGACAACAACACAAAACAACGGGGAGCTTAAAATATGTATATGGTATTTTAATGAACGCGTAACAAAGCGCTCGGTAGAGGTGTTAATATTACAAAATGGGTTCTCGATAACTCTGTTATGGCTTCGCTCTAAGGACAACTGTCTCTTCATCATTATTATCGGAGTCTGACACCACCTTATCCACCCTCCTTTCCTTCTTAACTCTCTCTCTCTCTCTCTCTCTCTCTCTCTCTCC
>CM065717.1:65692974-65700474 GCA_033310375.1 Conus canariensis
TTTTTTCCCATCTTGGGACGAGCCATGGCTGGGATTCGAACCCATGACCCTCTGGACATGCTCATTTTCCACTTAATGACTCGCGCTTTAACCACTGAGCCACAGGGACACCTGATATTTGTAGGGAAATTAAGCCTTATGAAGTTCACTTTTGTTCCTCCTTGACCAGATCCAGCTTGAACACCTCTCTGCCGTTTCTGCCATTGCTTTCAGGGCTCTGGTTTTTTCCTTCCCTGCAACTGAGAGCTGTTTCATGAGGCTGTATGCAGACGTTCCTACAAACCCCCTAGCTCCAATTTCTGCAGTGAGGACTTTGACCTGATAGCCTTCTCTCCTCAGGCTGTTTGCCAGATCAGCATACTTTTCAGTCTTGTAGATTTGAGCTGCCTCCATTCTGTTCTCATATGGCACCGTGAGCTCGATCATGATCAGCTGCTTGGTTGACTTAGAGTGGACTACTATGTCTGGTCTCATGCCACTCTTGCTGATGATCTCTGGGTGACTCTTCCATTCTGGGAGGTCTGCAGTGCACTCCCAGTCATCTGCCCCGTCCAGCAGACTCTGCCTGCATGTTTCGAGTGGCACTGTTGTTCTTGGCCATGATTTGCTGCCTCCTGCCGTGAAGAATGTTGCGGGTGCTTTTGGAGTCCTGATTTTCCCTTTTGTGGTGTTGGTACTAGCCCAGACTACTTGTACAATTTCTTTGAGCACTTGGTTGTGCCTCCATGTGTACCTTCCTTGAGCCAGGGCTACTTTACATGAGCTTAGGACATGCTCCACTGTTTGTTTTTCATGGCAGAGGGGGCATGCAGGATCGTCTGTTTTCCCCCACTTTACCAGGTTTGCATTTGAGGGCAGAAGGTCATATGCAGATCTGAGAATGAAGCTGATCCTGAGAGGGGCCATGTGCCAAATGTCATTCCAAGTGAGACTTCTTTGGAGTGCATTCTCCCACGTTGTCCATTGCCCTTGCTGGCTCTGCTGGACTGCTTTTTGGAGTCTTTTTTGGTCTTCTTCTTTTCTCATCTCCTGAATCATCATGTCTCTTTTGGCTTTTCCTTGGCCTTTGACCACCATTCAGTTTTGGTCACCCCCAGTCCCTGTCTGTTGGTCTGTGTGTGTCCTGTTATTTCTCTGATCTTGAGACTTTCTTTTGCAGAATCCATCGCCTCTTGAACTTTCCATTTTCTGCCTGTCTTCAGCTGGGGCTTAATTGCTTCTACCACCTTGTCTCCTGAGTCCTCCAGCATGCTTTGAAGTCTGATCTTCCCTGCTTTGTATTCCTCCAGGATGGATTTCAGGGGTAGTTTCAGCTTTGCTTGGCGACAGTACAGCGCTATGTCAGTCAGACAGGGTGGGACACCAAGCCATTTCCTTGTGAACTTGTTGATTTTGGCTTCCATTGCCTCCACTATGCTGGTGCAGATGTCGTATATCATCAGAGGCCATAGCAGCTTTGGTATCAGCATGAACTGCAGACACCAGACCTTGTATTTGCCAGGGAGCCCACACTGGTCAATGGTCTCCAAGCCTTCCTCCGCCATCTGCTTGGTTTCTTTTGCTCTTTGTGTGTCTTTCAGCGTATCATCATACCATCTTCCAAGGCTCTTGACTGGTTCTTCTGTGACTGTTGGAATGGCCTGGTTGGCAACACTGAAGACCACAGATCCGGCCACTTTTCCTTTCCTCAGTGAGAGACTCCGTGATTTCTTTGGCTTGAACTTCATTCTGGATGAGGCAACTATGTCGTCCAGCCTCTCCAGCACATGACGTGTCTCGTCTTCTCTGGATGAAATCACTGTAGTGTCATCCATGAAGGCCTTGAGAGGAGGCATCTTGTATCCATCGCCAAGGTCTGTTTGTCTCGCGTTGTTTGTTGCTGCTTTCAAGATGAGTTCCATTGCCAGCACGAACAGTATTGGGGAAATTGCACAGCCCATTGCAATACCCACTTCCAAGTTGATCCAGTCTGTTGTGTACTCCTTGGTAGAGAACCGCATTGAGAAGCCATTGAAGTACTTCTTGAGCATGTCGCGGATGTTCTTTGGCACATGGTACATCTCAAGAGCCAACTGTATCATCTCATGGGGCACAGATCCATATGCGTTTGCCAGATCAAGCCACACTACGTCCAGGTCTCTCTTTTCTGTTTTTGCTTTTTGGATTGCGTCCCAGATCATTGTGGCGTGTTCTACACAGCCCGCCACGCCTGGGATGCCACCTTTCTGGACTGACACATCCAAGTACTTGTTTTCCATCAGGTACTTGGTCAGCCTTGCTGCCATGACAGAGAAGAAGATTTTCCCTTCGACGTTCAGTAGTGATATTGGCCTGAACTGGCTAATGTCACTTGAGTTTTGCTCTTTGGGGATGTACACACCATCTGCCGTCATCCACTGGCCGCTGATCTTCTGGTTTCTCCAAGCCGATCGCAGCAGCCTGTGGAGCCACTCCAGCACCTTGGGACATTTCTTGTAAAGCTGGTAAGGTATTCCGTTTGGCCCTGGTGATGATTTGGCTCTGGCTTTGTCGACCACCTTCTTGATTTCCGCCAACGTTGGAGGCTTGCCATTGAACTGTTCCTCAGGGTTGGTTGGCCACACCAGACCTTGAATGTCGAGTGGTGCTTTGCTCTGTGGGTCAGAGTATGTTTTCCTCAGATGCTGCTCAAGAACTCCTTTGTCCACACTTAGGGTCCCAGATTTTGGCTGCTCAAACAGTGTTCTGGCAAACTGGAAGGGGTCTCTGAAGAAGCGCTCTTGTGTCTTCTTCTTTTTGCTCTTCCTCTTCCTCGCAGATTCCGCTTTGCTGAGGGCACTGTGTTTTTCTTTCAGGTCTTTCCACAGTTTTTCCAAGCCTTGTTTTTCAGCTGGCAGTGCGGTCTTCATTTGCATCTTGAGGTTTTTCTTTTGGACCCTGATCTTGTCCATCTTTTCTTGGCGTCTGGATTTCTTTGGAGGTGTTTTCTCTTTGGGTAGTTTTGCTCCATAGGCGTCTCTACATGTGGCATACACAATGTCCCCATATGTGGCTAGTTTGTGTTCCAGGGTGCTTTTCCCTATCAGTGCATCGAGTCTTTGGACGATTTTTGCATCCAGTTTCTCCCAATCTTCAGTTTCGTTTGCTCGTGGCAGGTTGAGTTTCAGGCGCCTGGCATCGAGGGCCTGTGCAAATTCCTCATCCGAACCAACAGCGTGGATGTCCTTGGCACTGTGGTTTAAATCCTGGCCTTGGTCTTCCGACGTCTTATCTGCTGATGCAGTGCGCTGCTGCTCATTCAGATGAGTCTTCACACATCCCATCTTTGTTCTGTGGATCTTCATGCCACGGGTGGTAGCGAAACGCTTTCCACAGACACATGGATATTCCATTTGGTCCATGTTCATAGTCCGTTTGGGATTTGCAGTCATGATTGGTTGAGCACCGATGGATTCATCATTCTCTCCCCCTTTCGGTGAATCCTGGGAGCATCTTTTCCTTTTATTTTTAGTAGCCACATGTTTAAGGCAAAGTGGGGAGCCAGCCCACAGAGCCCTTGGTTCTGGTCTTTCCCAGTGTCCTCCGGTCTTTCCCGGACGTCCTCCGGCCTATTCCCGGAAGTCAATGGTTTACCCATGCATCAGTAGAAAGAAACTCGTGGAGAGCGTGGCAGCAGAGAGTCCTCAGAAGAGAAGCCCCCTTCAAGCAAGTGTTTCGGCCCTTATCTCCTGACACTCTAGGGGGTTGGGCCACACCCGGTTCATGACTCCGGATGTCCCTCTGCTGCCCCTTTTTTTCCCATCTTGGGACGAGCCATGGCTGGGATTCGAACCCATGACCCTCTGGACATGCTCATTTTCCACTTAATGACTCGCGCTTTAACCACTGAGCCACAGGGACACCTGATATTTGTAGGGAAATTAAGCCTTATGAAGTTCACTTTTGTTCCTCCTTGACCAGATCCAGCTTGAACACCTCTCTGCCGTTTCTGCCATTGCTTTCAGGGCTCTGGTTTTTTCCTTCCCTGCAACTGAGAGCTGTTTCATGAGGCTGTATGCAGACGTTCCTACAAACCCCCTAGCTCCAATTTCTGCAGTGAGGACTTTGACCTGATAGCCTTCTCTCCTCAGGCTGTTTGCCAGATCAGCATACTTTTCAGTCTTGTAGATTTGAGCTGCCTCCATTCTGTTCTCATATGGCACCGTGAGCTCGATCATGATCAGCTGCTTGGTTGACTTAGAGTGGACTACTATGTCTGGTCTCATGCCACTCTTGCTGATGATCTCTGGGTGACTCTTCCATTCTGGGAGGTCTGCAGTGCACTCCCAGTCATCTGCCCCGTCCAGCAGACTCTGCCTGCATGTTTCGAGTGGCACTGTTGTTCTTGGCCATGATTTGCTGCCTCCTGCCGTGAAGAATGTTGCGGGTGCTTTTGGAGTCCTGATTTTCCCTTTTGTGGTGTTGGTACTAGCCCAGACTACTTGTACAATTTCTTTGAGCACTTGGTTGTGCCTCCATGTGTACCTTCCTTGAGCCAGGGCTACTTTACATGAGCTTAGGACATGCTCCACTGTTTGTTTTTCATGGCAGAGGGGGCATGCAGGATCGTCTGTTTTCCCCCACTTTACCAGGTTTGCATTTGAGGGCAGAAGGTCATATGCAGATCTGAGAATGAAGCTGATCCTGAGAGGGGCCATGTGCCAAATGTCATTCCAAGTGAGACTTCTTTGGAGTGCATTCTCCCACGTTGTCCATTGCCCTTGCTGGCTCTGCTGGACTGCTTTTTGGAGTCTTTTTTGGTCTTCTTCTTTTCTCATCTCCTGAATCATCATGTCTCTTTTGGCTTTTCCTTTGGCCTTTGACCACCATTCAGTTTTGGTCACCCCCAGTCCCTGTCTGTTGGTCTGTGTGTGTCCTGTTATTTCTCTGATCTTGAGACTTTCTTTTGCAGAATCCATCGCCTCTTGAACTTTCCATTTTCTGCCTGTCTTCAGCTGGGGCTTAATTGCTTCTACCACCTTGTCTCCTGAGTCCTCCAGCATGCTTTGAAGTCTGATCTTCCCTGCTTTGTATTCCTCCAGGATGGATTTCAGGGGTAGTTTCAGCTTTGCTTGGCGACAGTACAGCGCTATGTCAGTCAGACAGGGTGGGACACCAAGCCATTTCCTTGTGAACTTGTTGATTTTGGCTTCCATTGCCTCCACTATGCTGGTGCAGATGTCGTATATCATCAGAGGCCATAGCAGCTTTGGTATCAGCATGAACTGCAGACACCAGACCTTGTATTTGCCAGGGAGCCCACACTGGTCAATGGTCTCCAAGCCTTCCTCCGCCATCTGCTTGGTTTCTTTTGCTCTTTGTGTGTCTTTCAGCGTATCATCATACCATCTTCCAAGGCTCTTGACTGGTTCTTCTGTGACTGTTGGAATGGCCTGGTTGGCAACACTGAAGACCACAGATCCGGCCACTTTTCCTTTCCTCAGTGAGAGACTCCGTGATTTCTTTGGCTTGAACTTCATTCTGGATGAGGCAACTATGTCGTCCAGCCTCTCCTATTTAAAACCTACACGGGAACCAACTCTTTGTCCGTAGCAATACTACTTCCTCTGACGGGAAAAACCTTTTTTTTTTTCCCATATGAACTAACAAGGGACCATGCAGTAGTTTGCGTGAGCACTCTCGCGCGCGCGCTCATTTTTCTGTGTGTGTGTGTGTGTGTGTGTGTGTGTGTGTGTGTGTGTGGTGTGTGTGTTGTTAGATTATATAAATTAGGTTATATAAATGTGTATATGTATGTGTGTATACATGTGTATGTATGTATGTATATATATATATATATATATATATATATATATATGTGTGTGTGTGTGTGTGTGTGTGTGTGTGTGTATGTGTGTGTGTGTGAAGGACTCCCCCCCCCCCCCCTCCAAGCCATTTTTACTACAAATACCTTCACTTGATTGTATTCTTTTTACTGTTTAAACAATCATACTTTTTTGTGATATAATTTCTTGGCATTGAAATTTTGTGCTCTTTTATTCCGTACTTGGTTTGATAGGGAATGTTATGTTTTTATAGTTAAAATGTTCATACAAGTCTGTTTCCGATTTTCACACCCCTATGAATTATCTCCCTTCAGTCTCTCTCTCTCTCTCTCTCTCTCTCTCTCTCTCTCTCTCTCTCTCTCTCTCTCTCTCTCTCTCTCTCCTCTCTCCTTCAAACATCTTACTTAGCAGTAAATCTTGTATTCCTGATATGTATTTAACTCTGCAGGTTGCTTTTACAGTTTGGGTAATTATACATTTTGCAGTTATTATTGATCTTTTGAATGGCGCTATTGTTTTTGTTTTCTTTCTTTTTTTATATACTGAACTTTGAGCTTATCTTGGAGTGTTCCATTTTACAGTCGGAGTGTTTATTTAAGTGTGGTGTTAATACTGCATATGTGATGGTGGTTTGTGGTGTGATGTGCGCGCCTCCTCTCTCCTCTCTCTCTCTCTCATCCTCTCTCTCTCTCTCTCTCTCTCTCTCTCTCTCTCTCTCCTCTCCTCTCTCTCTCTGTATGACTCTATTTTGGCGGGGTGTGTGCGTGTGATTCTGTATCGGTGTGGTGTGTGTGTATCTGGGGGTGGGTGTGGGTGGGGGAGGGGTGGTAGGATGTGTGGGTGCATGTGTTAATATTTATTATATGTACAGACTGACACAAGATGGATAAATGAATTGACAAGGAATGACCGAGCACAGTGGAAAGAGTGGAATATTTTTAATGATATACTTGTATAAAATTTGCTGTAATATGTGAATTATGATGATGGCACCACAAACAAATTTTCCTTGTATTCTTTGAGGACAAAATCGTGTATCGTGTATCCGCGCGCGCGCGCGCGCGCGCGCGTATGTGTGTGTGTGTGTGTGTGTGTGTGTGTGTGTGTGTGTGTGTGTGCGTGCGCGCGCGCACGTGCGCGGGGACGCGTGCATGCATGCATATGTGTGTGCATGTGCATGCCCGTGTGTGCGTGTGTGCATGTGTGTGTGTGTGTGTGTGTGGTGTGTGTGTGTGTGTGTGTGCACGCGCGCATGCGTGCGAGTGTGTGTGTGTGTGTGTGTGTGTGTGTGTGTGTGTGTGTGTGTGTGTGTGTGTGTGTACGTGTCTAAAATGCATTTCAACATTTTTAATGTAAGAAAATCGAAGTTACATTCAACATTCTGAGATGTGCCGCTTGTGTCTACATTCTGAACTGTCAAATCTTATTGACGTATTTGCATCTTTATTATATTCAATCGCAAACGTCACCCATCCTTCACGTGTAAATATTCATAGATTGCATGACATCCATTCAAACAGTAGCATTTAGACTTAAGACACCGGCTCAGATTGATGAAAATGAATAATACGATAATACCGGAGTGATAGGCGGTATGCAAATAATGATGGATGATATCTTTGAGCATCAAACGGTTGTTTTTTCATGTGTTTTGTTTGTGTGTTTGTTTGTTTGTTTTCTTGTGTATTTCGCTCTT
>CM065717.1:65705474-65710474 GCA_033310375.1 Conus canariensis
AGGGGTCGATCATTCATCTGTCTTAAGAATATGATAACACAAAAGCACATAATGTTGAGGGAAACATTGACAAAGAGGTAGAACGAAAAACGCAAACCAGTTTAATGACAAGTAGTGAGTTACAACCAGTAGAAATGAAGACAGGAGTTCAAAACTATTATCAGCAGAGAGAAGAGAGAGAGAGAGAGAGAGAGAGAGAGAGAGAGAGAGAGAGAGAGAGAGAGAGAGAGAGAGAGAGAGAGAGAGAATTCGTCCCAGCAAACCAAACTTCCCCTAATTTGGATCTCATTCATTATAAACTGGCCTTTCAAGCACTCCTTCATTATGTTTTAGTGTGTGCATGGAACCAGCTCCAATTTTCCACTGAGAGGTGCGCTGCTATTGGTGTGCATGAGTCAACAGACGAGGTAGCTTTGGTCCATTGTTGTTCGATCCAACCGGTCCAGATCCCGGGAGAACGAACGACCCTATCACTTACCAGGCTGTGAGAACTTGACCGCACGCATATAGAAAAAGGACAGATGGGAGTGTAAACACCGTGACGAATTAACTTGATCGGATTGTCTTTCTGGTGACGGGGATGGCGATTTAATGAATGACAGCTGGACTTTTGATATGGCCGGATTCATCGTGCTCAAGTACTCAGTGAGTACAATGATGCCCAGCGATTATGGGTTGCTGAAATCTCTTTGCTGCGCATGTGTGTGCATATGCTCCCCCCCCCCCCCCCCCCCACACACACACACACACCTCTCAATGCTCTTTCTGTTCCTACTCTTTCTCCCTTCATCCTCCCTCTCTTTCCTTTCTTCTTTCCCCCCCCCCCCCCTCTCTCTCTCTCTCTCTCTTTTCATTGTCATGATGATGAATCATTATGGTGTTCATACTGATAATGGTGACAACAACGATATTAACAACAATGACATTGATGATGCTACTGTTGCTGCTGCTGCTACTGTCGCTGTTGCTGCTGCTGCTGCTGATGATGATGACGATAACGACAACGACGTCGACGTATACGACTTTGATAATGTTGATGATGATGATAATGATGATGATGATGATGATGATGAAGAGGTGAGAGCAACTGTCATTTCGGAAATCTATTGTAACGTTTCCTGATTCTGTGTACCATAACACGACTGCCGTCCATTACGAAGAGATTGTGATGCTGTGTTTAGATTCAACCATTTCACCAAGAAACAAAGAAAGGAAAAAATTAAATGTTAACATAGCCTTTGCCTCAAAAATCAAGAAGACTGATGGAATCTCTCTCTCTCTCTCTCTCTCTCTCTCTCTCTCTCTCTCTCTCTCTCTCTCTCTCTCTCTCTCTCTCTTTTAATTTTGACTGAATGCATGAAAGATTACAAGCTGTTGGCAAACAATTTGAACAGGAACAAAAGCAAATAAAACAAAGGCAAACCAGAATAGCAAAGGCATAGAAAAGTGTTTGACAAAGCTTATACCAATGCACAAACCATACAGCAACTCTCTCTCATGCCCTCAGTCTTTAAAGAACCCTTTCTCATCGTCATCGTGATCGACGTCTGTCACCATTCACCCATCCTCCAACTCCTCTCTCTCTCTCTCTCTCTCTCTCTCTCTCTCTCTCTCTCTCTCTCTCTCTCTCTGTGTTGTGACTGGTTTCAAACGCAAAAAAAAAAAAAAAAATTATTGAATTAGTTCCTCTTGCAATTGTTTGCTTGTGTGTTTCTGAAAACAAGTTACTTCCCTTTGTTGATGACCCTTACTTATTTCTTATTCTATTCTCAGAAAACGTGTACTAATTGTATACAGGTCGGTGACCTTACAATTAAAAATTGCAGAGCTCAGAATTTTCTCAACGTGTACATCCACTACACACACACACACACACACACACACACACACACACACACACACACACACACGCACGCACGCACACATGCACACACACACACACACACACACACACACACACACACACACACACACACACACACACACACACACACACAATTGTAGGTAACACACTCACAAAATTGTAGGTAGGCATTCAAGGTCTGACCAGCGCGTTGGGCTAATGCGTAGGTCAGACATCCGCTGAGTCGTAGCCACAAGACCCTCTTCTTCAATTACCTCATCTTTGTTGTTAATTCATTTATCCATCAGCTTCAAATCATGCGTAGTGTGGTCTCAAAACTTGGCGGATGTGGTGTAGCGTATACGGACTAGTCCGCACGCAGTGACGCCTCCTTGATGAAACTGAATCTCTCTCTCTCTCTCTCTCTCTCTCTCTCTCTCTCTCTCTCTCTCTCTCTCTCTCTCTCTCCTCTCGTGCTCTTGTTCTCCATCTCCACCCACACAAGGGTGGTGTCGATAACACCAAACACACGAGCTCGGGGGAGAAACCGGGGGAAAAAAATATGAGTGACATGATCCATCGTATCACGCTACTGATGAGAACAGTGCGCCACAGATTTCACCGTACCACTCACCCCCCCCCCCCTTTCCATCATCTCCCTCCCACCCCTCTCGGCCCTGCCCCTCCCTCCGTTAAGCATGCAAAAACCCCTACACACCCACCCACACTTCTGCCTCATCTTAACCTCTAGCGAATGTGTGATTTACTGAAGGGATTTCCCTGGCATTGACAGGCCCACCATTAACGTTACCAACAGCATCTCTTCTTCAGCTTGGGTGACTGATATTGACTTCTGCTTCTTAGGACACGCAGGATATGGTGATTGACACTCTTTTGACAATTAGTTCTATTCCTTGACCCCACCTCACCCCATCTACCACCACTCCCACTCCCTCCCCTCTCCCCCCCCCTCCCCCGCCCCCTTAACTCATTGGCTTTATCACGGCAAGACTCTTTTGTCATGGGAAAGGAGACATTATTTCATGTGTGTGTTTGTGTGTGTGTGTGTGGTGTGTGTGTGTGTGTGTGTGTGTGTGTGTGTGTGTGTGTGTGTATGTGTGATGTGTGTGTGTGTGTGCGTGCGCGCGCGCGTATGTGTGTGTATGCGTTTGAGTGTGTGTGTGTGTGTGTGTGTGTGTGTGTGTGTGTGTGTGTGTGTGTGTGTGTGTGTGTGTGTGTGAGCATGTATATGTGAGTGTGCGTACGTGTACACGAATGCGTACGTACGTGCTTTGTATACATGTGTACGTGCGTGCGTGTGTGCGTGCGTGCGTGCCCGCGCGTGCGTGCGTGCCCGCGCGTGCGTGCGTGCGTGCGTGCGTGCGTGCCCGCGCGTGCGTGCTTGCGAGCGTGCGTGCGAGCGCGCGCGCGCGCATGTGTGTTATATATATATATATATATATATATATGTGTGTGTGTGTGTGTGTGTGGTGTGTGTGTGTGTGTGTGTGTGTGAAGTCCAGACCCAGCGTGCTCTATAGAATTCGGGAAGGTTTGTGTTTTGTTTCTTGACCTTTTGCCGTCTTCTCTTCCATGCTATTTCAGCGGCATTTGACCCCCAACAGGGCTCATCCCAGCTCACCGGCCACCGCCACCTCTTGGCTTGGCCCGCAGCAACGCCGCACTGGCGGTCAACAGTCAAACACCAAGTCATTAGGACGGCTCTGCACTGCTACCTGGTGTCTTCAGCGGTGTTCAGTCGTACTGATTCTGATCGAATATACGCGGGGCTTTACTTACAAAGCCCCATACTGATGATGACAGCACATGAGAGGATGGCGCCAAGACATCTGTACGGCGTTCTGTCCTATATGAACTTAGCGATACCGGTGACCTCCAGTGAGAGGAAATTGAAACAGAGCTCACCCGAAGTTGCACACATTGTTTGTTGTATGCTGGCTCTTGGTAGCGCTGTTGGTTTGTGATGGTCTTCTTCTGTCCGTTTGTATCTTGACTGGCGAGTATTTTCAGCTGTCAGCTGCTTCTGTTTTTCCTTTCTACGACTTGATTTATCCTATTGTTGTTATTATTATTATTATTGATATCATTATTAATATTATTGTTATCATTATACTCATTATAATGATAATTATCATTATTATCTTTATTATGATTATTATGTCTAGATTTGTATGTTTCTTGTTCCTCTTTCCAGGTATTCTATCACCTCTGCCACTACAGTCAACGTGGCACAGTGTCAGCAGTTCCGTTCTCAGTCTTCTCTTTCAATATCTTTTGATGTAATTTTCATATATGCACAGCACTCGTGTGTGTGTGTGTGTGTGTGTGTGTGTGTGTGTGTGTGTGTGTGTGTGTGTGTGTGTGTGTGTGTGTGTGGTGAGGAGAGAGAAGAGAGAGAGAGAGAGAGAGAGAGAGAGAGAGAATATGTGTGTGTACGTGCGTGCGTGCGTAAGTACCCGCGCTCGTGTAAGTGAGATTATGTGTTGTGTTGTGTTGTGTTGTGCCGTGCCGTGCCGTGCCGTGCCGTGCCGTGCCGTGCCGTGCCGTGCCGTGCTGTGCGTGCGTGCGTGCGTGCGTGCGTGCGCGCGCGCGCGTGTGCGTGTGTGCGTGCGTATGTGTGTGTGTGTGGTGTGTGTGTGTGTGTGTGTGTGTGTTGTGTGTGTGTGTGTAAGCGTTCGTGGGCGCGCGCGCGCATGCTTGCGAGATTATTCGAAAGCTAATTCATAGATCCTCGTAAAATGTTACGGAAGTTTCAGTAAAGCCAACATACCGGTTAATCAACTCCAGATTTTTTTTTAAACAAGACAGATGAAAGAATTTAAGCAACATTGTAACACACTTTGATTCGTTCTTGGGAGACACACCATCTTTCAACCAATTTGACAGCCTCGATTCCGTAGATTTTCCGCAATCTCGTTAAGAGAAAAACCAAACCGAACAGAAGTGGATGAAATCAACTGTTTTTGTTTGTTTGTTTGTTTGTTTTTCTTCGTTTCCCTTTTTTAAGATCAGAATGTAGCGGTAGATGAGAGGAAAACAGTGTGTTCTTAGAATTGATGAAATTCCATATCACAGACAGTCAACGGTATGTTCAATATCTAAAATAGTCTACATCGGGGGCAGTCAAACCGTATTT
>CM065717.1:65715474-65722974 GCA_033310375.1 Conus canariensis
AAAATAATGCCCTCAAATGAAAACGGTCTTCGGTATGTTTGACTATGCCATTTTGCAGGCAAATTCGTGTGTTACATTTCATGGCTAGTTTCCTTCAAATCAGCCCAGTGGTGTTACTAGCATAACGATTAGCTAGCTGATTCATTCGTGTACTGTCTATTCATTTGCAGGACACCCCTGATGAAGCTAGATCCTAAAACTGTTTCCTTTTCATTCCAGATATATATATTTCACTGCATTTTTATTAAGAACTAGAATGTACTAACAACAACTACAACAATATAATGAGTGAGAAAGAGAGAGAGAGAGAGAGAGAGAGAGAGAGAGAGAGAGAGAGAGAGAAAGAGAGAGAGAGGAGGGGGAGGGAGGGAGGGAGAGAGAGGAACATAATGCTTCATCATGCCTCACTGGCATGTCAGTTTGTCTCCTTTCCTATTCGCTGTTCATATCATGAACACAAATAAGAAAACACGCAGACCACAGGCTCCGTTTCGTCTCCTCCTCCATGCACTGAATTGTTAGGGGGGAAACATACATGAGGAAAAAGATCACCGAACGCTTAGTAGTACACTAAAATGCTTCCACCTCTCCTTACCTCTCCTTACTCTCACCATGTGCTTTGTAGTTTCCCTGAGATTTGCTTTTAGTGGACTAGAAATGTGACGAACAGGTGTGAGAATAACACAAAACAGCTTTTTAGTAAAGATCATTAAAACAAAACGTAAAGGTCGTTTACGTTTTGACCAATAACCGTGAGAAATGTGAAAGGTGAAATCCTACATGTCTGAGGATGCACAATAAAAATGCAAATGTTACACAGGAGCGCATGAACTCTTACAATTTTACAAAGACCCATAAATTGTTTTCAAGTAATCCTGCGGACAGCCACACAGTCTAACTTGCATGGAGACACACTGGATGTCAAAAATAATGGAGAGCCGACAAGGTAAAGTGAAGTGGAGCTGCGAACACGAATGCTTCAAAAAGGAAAAAAAAAAAGCATTGACGCGTCAAAAAATGCATGAAATGTTGGAAAATGAAATATGAACCTCTCTTCCCAAAATATCCATCATTATCAAGCATTCACATAAAATAATATAGTACGCGGATCTAGAAGCTGGAAAACTTTAAACCTGGATGTGTTGCGTCAGGAACGATTATGAAAAAGACACGAAATAAAGATGTATAATTATGTAAAGTACACCTGTCAGTATAACAGATTTTGAGACAAAAATAGACTGTAGCATCACTGCAAGCAAGCCAAAATACAGATAATCTCACTAACAAGGTGAACAGTAACACTTATTTAATGCACAATACGAAGCAGGTATGTGACGTTTTGACAACTAATCTCCAGACGTCACAAACACCAGATAATTTCATGTCTGCAAAATGTGACGCCTCAAAGAAGACAGGTTTTGAGTCGAAAATTCAGCTATATGGCTTGTCTTTCCAATTAAGAAAGTGCTTGCTTGCATCCTATTTTGTAGTGTTTATTTATAGTTCGGCTTGATATTTTGATATGGTCACTTTTTCTGCATTAAAAGTCTCTTAAATGGTAAGTACTCTGATTTATATCATCAGCACAGCATAGCTGCCTGATCTGAAGATGCTCATGTTTCAGGGTTTAGGATAAATGAATCACGAACGATTTTATGTACTCAGCCGTGATACTGACATTCATTGTAGTTTATATTTGTAATGTTTCTTTTCGTTTAGTTCGTTGAAAAACAACCTGCATTTTGTGAACAGTGAATCTGATGACATCCAAATTACGTTACCCACAGGGTGTTCAGGTGTAGATTTCTGACAGATGTAAGACATCGCTTTTGTTTTAGATCCATGTCAGTAGAGAAAGTTGTACAGGGATCCATCTGAAACAGCCCATGGGAAAAGACATTGCATTAAAAAAAAAAAAAAAAAAGCAAATGAACAAACACACAAAGACGATAAACTGGAACTTGAACAACACCCTACAATCTAATGTTTCTTCAGCGCACATTGTTGCTTAATTCCTCTCTCCTGTGCTTTTTATGAACAGGGATGAACAAAGAGAAGGTCCACAGGCGATAGCCCCCTCTTCAACATAGTCAATTGCAAGCAGGAAACACACACACACACACACACACACACCACACACCAACACACACACACACACACACACATACACACACCGCGCGCGCGCGCGCGTGAAAAGACATGCGCATGCACGCACGCACA
The DNA here is from genome assembly GCA_033310375.1 of Conus canariensis. Classification (NCBI taxonomy): domain Eukaryota; kingdom Metazoa; phylum Mollusca; class Gastropoda; order Neogastropoda; family Conidae; genus Conus; species Conus canariensis. The sequence goes on from CM065717.1 coordinate 65,717,695, forward strand.
CGCTTGCCATGCTCTCTCTCTCTCTCTCTCTCTCTCTCTCTCTCTCTCTCTCTCTCTGTCTGTCTGTCTGTCTCCCTTTCACACACACACACACACACACACACACACGACACGCACGCACGCACGCACGCACGCACGCACGCACGCACGCACGCACACACACACACACACACTTCAGGACAATCACTTCGACAGACACGACAACACCACCCCCTGTCCCTCTCCCCCTACGGCACTCAATAGGTTTCTGATGATTTGCTTTTCAGTAAAACAGGAGTGTACATACATGACTGATAAGAGCTGGGGAAAGCTTTTTTAGAAAGGTCGCCACACAATCTGGAAAATGCCAGGCAAAACCTACGTTTGACCAAGCACCTTGAGGAAAGTGGATGGTGAAATTCCCCGCCTTTGGAAACACAGAATGTCTAAGTAAATGTCATCCTAGGTGTAGGTGAACTTTGACCTTAGCTTGACTTCTGTCTTAACTGACAGACAGACCGATCGACATTTTTTAAGCACACCGTTGATTGCGAAAACCGCACGCTATCTATACTCCAGAGTGAAAGATTGATTAGCAATGTTTGTTTGAGTGAGAGGGCGGGGAAATGTGAGGCGTTAAAGTGGTGGCAGCTCTGATGATGGTGCTGTGTTTATGTATTGGTCTGTTGCTTTTCTGTCTGTCTGTCTTTCTTTTACTCCTTCTATTTCTTCTTCTTTGTTTTTGTTTCGCTTTTCGCGTTTTTTTTTTTCTGAAGGAAAAATACAGAGACAGACAATAATGAATTTTTGAAAAAAAAAAATGAATTCTAGCTTTTAAGAGTCACCGTTTGATGTGGAGTATGAAGCATTCAATCAGTGGTGTTTGCTGTGTCATTTTGTAAGTGACTGCGTAAAATTAGAATGAGAATGATGATGCTCAGTTTTTGTTTTCGCTCCCCCCCCCCCCCCCCCCCCCCCCCCCTCCGTCAGTTTGCTTCTGTCACTCAGTTCTCAAAGAGGACCTATACAGAGAGAGAAATCTTTCAAGTAAGGAACACTATATGCAACACTATCTGGAAAAGGTCTAGGAATGTCATGGAAAGCAAGTGTTGTTGTTGTTGTTGTTGTTGTTGTTGTCTTCAATTTAACGTCTTTCCACATTAAGTGCAAGCAAATGTAAGGTGCACTGGATAGTAATTCCAGTGTCATTTTAGAGGTTAAATGTATGCAGAGTCGTTGCAAAGCCCAAACATATTCAGAAACACAGGTCTGGATTCTGTTAATGCCCAGTCGACTCCAAAAGACAGTTTTCCAGCTGTAAAACCACGATGGAAAATAACTTCATCATGTGCATTACAACAGCAGTATGCATGTTTTGTAATGGAAAGCCAAATCATCATGATGTGCTTGAGAATCTGCCACAATAAGCTCAAACGTCACATGCTTTTGAAAAAAAAATCCGCGGTGGAGAGATAGTCATGTGCTCATGCGATACCGCGGCAATGACAGCAGAACGTATCTTGTCCACGCTTCCAGACAACACGGTGATAAACGTCAAAAGAGCCACCAGTGTTTCTGTCAATCTGTCAATTTGTTTTACAAGGACTTTTCAACGACAGACAGACCAGAGAGACAGACAGAGACGGAGACAGAGGGGATGGACAGACAGAACGATAAAGACAGACATACTGAGACACAAATAGACAGACAAACAGGCAGATGAGCAGACAGACTGACTGACTGACAGAAACAGACAGACAGACAGACAGACAGACAGACTGAAAGACAGACAAACAGATAGACAGACAGACAGAGAGATAGAGTGACAGAAAATGGCAGGAAAAAATAGACAGAAGCAGTCATTGTAGTTTCAACTCTGCTAGTTTTACGCGTGCAGTTTTTTTTTTTTTTTTTTTGTCTTTTCTTTTTATGCTTTATTTCAATGACAGTGCGTGTCGGCTGGTGTGGATAAAAACAAAACAAAACAAAAATCAATGAAACCGCCGCCGATGATAACTACGCAGAAACAGGCACTGACAGCTACGTGTCATTTGCATTGCATCACACCTCGAGGTCATTGTGGCAAGAGAGTTTGTAGTGGGAGGACCTGTCACGACTGTGGCATCAGAATGATGTCAGGGGGTGTGCTTTCTGTCTGTCTCGTCTCTCACCCTTCAATCAATTGTCTCTGGGTTTTTGTTTGTTTTTGTTTTTGTTTTGTTTTTGGTCACAATGTCTCTGCCTGCATATGTGAGTGTCGGTGTGTCACTTCGTTTGACTGCACGCACGCGACCCCCCCCGCGCCCCCCCCCCCACCTCACCACGCAAACACACACACACCACACACACAACACACCACACACACACACACACACACACACACACACACATACTCGCACGCACGCACGCACGCACACATGCACCCACGCGAAGCACACACACTCACACACACACACACACACATCTCTCACACACACACACACACACACACACACACACACACACACACACACACACACCAACACACATCGCACGCACGCACGCACGCACACATGCACCCACGCGAAGCACACACACACCACACACACACACCACACACCACACACACCACACACTCACACACACACACACACACACACACACAACACCACACACACACACACCACACACACACGCACGCACGCACCCACCACACATGCACCCACGCGAAGCACACACACACTCACACACACACACACACACACACACACACACAACACACACACACACACAACACACACACACACACACACACACACGCTGGTGCTCGAGCACATATTTTCTTTTTAAAAGAACAGACGCCCCACTCACACCAACATACAGAGATCCACACCTATCGTAAACAGCCGCATGTGCATTCGTGTACACACACACACACACACACACACACACACACACACACACACACACACACACACTGATAGACAGACGTACACCATACAAACGCATACACACACTCATCCCAAGTACCTCCCTGCCCTCCCTGCACACACGAACACACATACACCCACACATAAGTACAAACCTACGCACGTGAACGCATATAGACAGACTGGCACAGTCGTGAACTAAAGCACAAACATGGCCCCTCCCCCTCCCCCTTCATGCACACACAGACACAGACACACAGACACACAACACACAGACACACACACACACACACACACACACACACACACACACACACACACACACACCACACACATATCTCGCCTGTACTCTGCCGTCGTTGACTGGAAATCTGATGTAAGTGAATTATATCCTGAACATTAAACATTATGAAAAAAGGAAGGAGGGAGGATGGCATGGGGGGAGTGGGAAGGGGCACTGATGGAGAAAGAAGCGGGGACGAGACGCGGGGACGAGAGAGATGGCGGTGAAGATGTGGTGGGAAGGTATCTGGGGACCGAGCCATAGAAAGTTGGGGGAGAGGGTGATTATACAGAAAGGAAAGGCGATGGAGGGAGCCGGGAGGGGGGGGGGGGAGGTGGAGGGGAAAAGATGCATTTAGTATTGGATTTGTCTGCTTAGATTGTATATGCAATGTATAATAACAAATACCAAATGAGAGGGGGGGGGGGAGAATGGAAAACTAGGGAACGTGGGAGGGGGATCAACCGCCAAACGACCTAAGGAGACATGAGAAATATCTAAGAATGGTAGTGAAGAAATGGGCTTTGAAATGAATGGAGAGAGAGAGAGAGAGAGAGAGAGAGAGAGAGAGAGAGAGAGAGAGAGAGAGAGAGAGAGAGAGAGAGAGAGAGAGAAACTCGAAACTCAAACTCAAATAGTTTAATTGCAAAGACCACCGACCTATCTGCAATGAGGTCAAGAACGAAAGTAGAACACACACGCACTCGGCGCATATACTGAAAATTACGAAAGAAAATATTTGCATAACAAAATGTTTAAACTGAAATTACTCTGGCATTTGTGTGTTAACTGATAGCAGTTCTTCTCTTCGTTTTAGTTATTTAACAGAGAGAGAGGAGAGAGAGAGAGAGAGAGAGAGAGAGAGAGAGAGAGAGAGAGAGAGAGAGAGAGAGAGAAGAGAGAGACAGAGAGACTCTTTATTATAAGGGTAATAGATAAGCAAGTTCATGCTTTTTTGCATCCAGCCCTCGCCCACAAGGGGAATATTCAAATTAGCAATCGACAAAAAAGTGCACGAAAACAAACGTTAAAACTATTTCTTTTTAAATGCTTTCCTTTACCACGTCTCTCCCTCTGTGCATCGCCATCTGCATAATCCTGAATCCTTCAACCCCAAATTGTGCTCATGCACTTACACAAGCACATCTACACAATACACGAGAGAGAGAGGAGAGAGAGAGAGAGAGAGAGAGAGAGAGAGAGAGAAGAGAGAGAAGAGGAGAGAGAGAGAGAGAGGAGCTCTGCCACTACCACTACCACTACTGCTACTGCAGCTGCTGCTACTTCTACCACTACTGTTAATGTTTATACGACTACGACGACGACAAAGAAGACAGCTACGACCACTACTACCGCTACTACTGCTGCTGCTGCTGCGCACTACTACCTGCTGCTGCTGCTGCTGCTACTTCTACTACTATTACTACTGCTACTACTACTACTACCACCATCTCCACCACCACATCCAAAAATAATGATAATGATGATGATATATAATAATATTAAAATGATAATAACAACAACAATAATGATAATAATAATGATAGTAGTATTGATAATAATGATAATAATATGATGATGATGATAATGATAATATAATAATAATATTAATAATAATGATAATAATGATAGTAGTAATAATCACACCAATTTTTAAAAAAACCCAATAACAACAGGAACAACATGTCGTTACCATCTTCTTCATCATCATTATCATAATCACCATCATCATCATCATCATCTCATCATCATCATCACAACAAAAATAGCAACATTATTATCATAATTTCCAAAATGGATATGATGATGATAACTAGGTTGATACTTTTTTTTAACCAAATAAACAAAGGTGAGATCTCTATTCTAGCTTTAGACATGTTTTACAACATACATAACAGTGGATATTTGATACATCCAGCTAGGCTTTCACACGACTGAGTGGAAACACAAATGTCCTAAATTTTCATGTAAATGAACAAAAGGGCAAAACAATCCCACCATAGGTCAATGGAACTATCGCTTGTTATGTTATTCTGATTGGAAATAAATTGCTTTAAAACTAAGACCGTGGAACGAAGGAAGAGTTTTGGATTACCATGCAATCACCAT
>CM065717.1:65730474-65737974 GCA_033310375.1 Conus canariensis
CATTTACTATTATCGTAGAACCTTTCATTGCCTCGTCCTCTATGTTCTTTTAAATTCCCAGCTCGCTTTGGCCTCAGAACATAACAGGCGTGGTGTTGCGTATTGGACAAGTTCTGGACAATCCATAAAGGGGGCGTGGAAGATACTTTACTCGCCCGGGACGACAAAAAAAATGGTTGAGTGGTTCGAGCTTTGCTGTACTTTCCATTCGACTTTAAAGTGATTGTCATGAGTGCAAGTCCCTACATGTATTGATTGCTACACCAACATAATGAACACTGTTAACAACAAGGGAGATGGGGGAATTATCTTTAAAGGACACGAATCCAATCTGGGGGACATATAAACAAAGAGCAGATTATTCTTGGGGAGGCACCACTATGATGAAGCAGTTTCCCCGGAGAGAAACTCGGATTTATATATAATAATATATAATATATATTTATAATATGATTATATATATATATATATATATATATATATATACAGAAAGGTGTGGTTACAATGAAGCCATGTGGCGCAGTAAAATTTAACACAATGCTCAGTAATACCATGTTAAGTACACTAACATCGAAAACGTCTTCTTCATCTTCGTCTTCAGCCTCCACCACTTCCTTCCCTCCCTCTTCTCCCCTCTTCTTCTTCTTCTGACATAGTCCATTTATCTCAGATTGATAGCTAATTTTCAAACCAGCACACAATGTTCAGGCCATGTCCATGGAGGATCCTGATCATTAACATGCTGGACTTTGATAATTAATGCACTATTTCAAGTCAGTGGTGTCGTTCGTCCATATCATGTCTATGATTTTTTTTCTTCAGGTTATCAATCATATCTCTTTGCCATCACTAGAATTGTTTTAAAATATTTAACCAATGATTCATTAAATACTGTGTTCATTTGTTTTTAATATTTAGTTGTCAAAGTATTGATTAGGCGGGAGAGGCGATCGGTACGTATGTTGTGGGAATGGAAGTTAGGGGTAGTGGTTAGGGCTGGAGGGTAGAGACACCCAGGCATCAGAAGAATGTTAGATCCTCTAAGCTGGAAATGTAAACGGAATGAAGAGGCAGTGGTTGCTGGTCAATGATTGCGGCTAGCACCACGTGAATCAGACTATGTCCGTGCGTACGGCCCAAGGGATCGGCAGGACAACTGAAGATCGAATGTCCATTTCCAGTCCTGATCGAGTACAATTATCCAGGCTTCACCCTTTCCTTCATCCCTCTATGGTCCATCTCCTCCCAACACATTGAAGCAGTTGCTGTGTAGTCCGGAACCGGATGCCAAGATGAATGGACCAATCAGAGAGTTAACTTCGCGCTTTGGGGGAAGCTTGCTTTGTATCCCTCTTTCTGGTTGGGTGGGATTAGGCTCGGAGCTCGGTGAAAAAGCAGCGTGCGGGTGGCAAGGGAAACGTCAACAGTTCCGATCCTGGTGCGATCATTTAGGATTTAGGGATGGTTTTCTGTTCAGGTCCACCTTAATGCTTCTGCCTCCAAAGCCAAGACCCGCATCTGTCCTGTACAAATCTTCCCATCTGTTCAGTCTAAATCTGCCGAATACCTTGGTGGATCTCTCTCTCTCTCTCTCTCTCTCTGTCTGTCTCTGTTTGTTGTTTGTCTGTCTCTCTTCTCTCTCTCTCTCTCTCTCTCTCTCTCCTCTCTCCTCTCCTCTCTCTCTCTCTCTGTGAGTACCATATGTATGATTTGATTCATTTTCTCAGGGCTCAAACTTAGCTACATACTACGATTGATCAGGTTTATGGCCGTTATCTTTCCTCTGTGTAACTGAGTTAAGAGATACATTGAAATCCTCCTCTCTCTCTCTCTCTCTCTCTCTCTCTCTCTCTCTCTCTCTCTCTCTCTCTCTCCTCTTCGCTTCTTGTGTGGGTGAGGTGGGATGGTGGTGGTGGTGGTGGTGGTGGTGGTGGTGGTGGTGGTGGTGGTGGTGGTGGTGGTGGTGTGTGTGTGTGTGTGTGTGTGTGTGTGTGTGTGTGTGTGTGTGTGTGTGTGTGCTAGGATCTGCAAAATACGAGAGAGAGAGAGAGAGAGAGAGAGAGAGAGAGAGAGAGACGGACAGACAGACAGACATACAGAGAGAGAGAGAAATAGACAGACAGAGAAACGGAGAGAGACAGACAGAGAGATAAAGTAGAGAGAGACAGAGAGAACACTGAACACTGAACACTGAACATGTTTAATGTCATTAGCTTTACAGCCTTTGTGACATGGGGTACAACACAAAATTATCATATCAAAAACGAAAGTAACAAACATTAAAATAAACATCAATCAATTGAAAACCTGAAATACAAGCAAAATAGGCGAGTATCTCGACCATCCAATTTGATATTATTCATAAAAGAAAATATGTAAATACCATAACCAAAAATATTATACTACTTCCTGCAGCATTCATTTTTCATTCAAACGTCTTTAATTCTAGTTGACGATAACCCCTGATCGTATTTTCAATGCCTCTGCGATATATTTTGCAAGTGATTTCACTGAATTATCATCATAATTCAATTTTAAAACTCCAAATGTGTCCTGATTTATGGCAACATTCTTTTGAAAAATGACACACTTATCACGTACAGCACTGTAATTTTGACAATGAAACAAAAAATGCGACTCATCCTCCCTAAGGAAGCCACACAATGGACAAGGTGACGCTGTAGATGATTCAGTAGAGAACCATCTTTTATGGGCGTTTAGACCAAGAGTCCTTGTTCTAAGTCTGGAGAGACAAATTTTATGCCATCTGTTCGTTACTACTGAGATATACTTTTCTGTTTCAAATATACTTTTAAAGCCATAGAACCGGTAGAAAGAAACTCGTGGAGAGCGTGGCAGCAGAGAGTCCTCAGAAGAGAAGCCCCCTTCAAGCAAGTGTTTCGGCCCTTATCTCCTGACACTCTAGGGGGGTTGGGCCACACCCGGTTCATGACTCCGGATGTCCCTCTGCTGCCCCTTTTTTTTCCCATCTTGGGACGAGCCATGGCTGGGATTCGAACCCATGACCCTCTGGACATGCTCATTTTCCACTTAATGACTCGCGCTTTAACCACTGAGCCACAGGGACACCTGATATTTGTAGGGAAATTAAGCCTTATGAAGTTCACTTTTGTTCCTCCTTGACCAGATCCAGCTTGAACACCTCTCTGCCGCTTCTGCCATTGCTTTCAGGGCTCTGGTTTTTTCCTTCCCTGCAACTGAGAGCTGTTTCATGAGGCTGTATGCAGACGTTCCTACAAACCCCCTAGCTCCAATTTCTGCAGTGAGGACTTTGACCTGATAGCCTTCTCTCCTCAGGCTGTTTGCCAGATCAGCATACTTTTCAGTCTTGTAGATTTGAGCTGCCTCCATTCTGTTCTCATATGGCACCGTGAGCTCGATCATGATCAGCTGCTTGGTTGACTTAGAGTGGACTACTATGTCTGGTCTCATGCCACTCTTGCTGATGATCTCTGGGTGACTCTTCCATTCTGGGAGGTCTGCAGTGCACTCCCAGTCATCTGCCCCGTCCAGCAGACTCTGCCTGCATGTTTCGAGTGGCACTGTTGTTCTTGGCCATGATTTGCTGCCTCCTGCCGTGAAGAATGTTGCGGGTGCTTTTGGAGTCCTGATTTTCCCTTTTGTGGTGTTGGTACTAGCCCAGACTACTTGTACAATTTCTTTGAGCACTTGGTTGTGCCTCCATGTGTACCTTCCTTGAGCCAGTTATATTTATCCGTGTTTTCCATTTTAGCATGCCAGTTTTGTTTATATGAAGCTATCATCCTGTCTTTGAATTCCAGAATAAAACCATCCTCATAACCCACTCCCTGGCACATCCATACAATCCCAAATCCGTGAGTTGTCAAAATCTTCTTAACAAAATATACCCAATTTTCTTTCCCCCGATCATGCTCATTCAGTAACATTTCATAAGCCTGTTTACAAAGTCTTGAGGCAGGAAGCCTCAACAGTTTTAGCCAGTATTTTATACATTTTATATTTGAGCTAATATACAATGGGTATCTGCCGGTTTCACCATAGATTACAGTATTCGAAGAATGTAAGGGAACATTTAAAAAGCGCTTAATTGCAAACGTATGTACTTTTTCTAAATCTTTGTTGTTATAAAGTCCCCATATTTCAGCACCATATGTAAGAACTGGCTCAATTTTCGCTTATGAGTGTCGTTAGCAAAATCTATACACATATTTTAAATAAAAGACTGACAACATGGGCAGAACGAGAGGAAAAAATCATTGAAGAACAGGCTGGGTTTCGATCAGGTTATAGCACTACAGATCACATTTTTACCCTTTTCGCACTAATTCAAACGCATTTATTGAAAAACAAAAAATCGTACGTCGCAGAGAGAGAGAGAGAGAGAGACAGAAAGAAAGACAGAGAGAAAGACAGAGAGAGAGAGAGGATTTCTTTAAGAAGAAGGTATTGGTGTTTTTGTGCCAGTCAGTCTTGGAGCCTTCTACACACCACTCCACTGTGGCTTCTGGTGCATGTGAACTTACAGGGGTCAGAGGGCTTGCTTGGTCCAGTGATCCCTTTGGCTTTACTGACAAGGGCGTCATTTCTTGGAAAACGCTACTAAGCCTGTATATCCAAACTGCTGACTGGCCTAAGCACAACGAGGATGGAGTTGATGCCCCTGGTAGGGTCTCCCAAATCTGACCTGTAAAGGGTGATGGCCGTTACAAAGTAAAAACTTCCGTTTTCTTGCTCTAGTTTTTTTTATACCTTTGTGAATGGATCTTTCCTGTCTTCTATTCCACTTCAAGTTATCTTTTCCACGTTCGTCTTTTCTCTGCAGTTTTGGTTCGACCTGTCGCTTTTGCCATGCAATGCAATCCGCAGTGGAGGGGAATAATATCCTAATGATATAGAGCGACAGGTATTGTCGACACATCTCTTCGTCTCGAACCATTTCTAGCCAGGAGGTACGTACACACAACACCATGTGAATCGATCGGCTACCGCTGCATTGGACTGGGTCAAGACAGGAGTTTCCCGGCTGTCTAATGTATTGCCTGTGGTGCTCTGCTGTCCATCCACAGGAGTCAGGCATTAATGGGAGGGTGAGGGTTATTTGGCTTTTGTTTTTCTATATCCCTTCTGAAGCCTGGAAGGGGTCAAGAGAAAACATCTTGACCGAGGCCCCTTGTTGGACACCACGGTGGGTGGGTAGCGCAGGGACGACATGTAAATTTAATCGACTTGGTGTTTTCTTTCCCCATAGGCCAAAGACTGAAACAAAGAGCAGGGGATTGATAACGGTCCATTTGAGGAGGATGGATGGGAACAGCAACGCCCCCTGTTCCTCCTAAAAGCCCTGAGCCCTTCAAAAGAATAAAGAAGAGCAATGTATGGAAGTGATAGAGGGAGGTAAGTTTCCAACTGCCCCTAAAACCTCCAGCGAAAAAAAAAGATGACCTTTCCTATACTGTCTAGGAAAAAAAGAGATGCAGAGATGGATTGAAATAGCGATCGCTATGATTTCCTTGTCATAATAGATTCAACAGTTCATTGTGACATCCAGGGTCTATATATTTGAATATTTTGGGAGCTACAGATCATTTTTCAGGATTCGAAACTGGCTGAAGCAGCTCTGTAGGAAACTAAAATTCAGAACCAAAAGAATTTCGCTCTTTCCAATGTTAGCTTATTCTCAAAGCCAGCGAAACCCATTGCAGAAGGAGTAACAGCAGGAGCTTCGTTACCCATTTGCAAATCTCTTCTGTTTATTCCCATTAACTTGAGCAGTCCTTGCTAAGCTCCACCTGCTAGAATCACTTTGCATAAGATCGTATCAACATGTTCTTTGTGTTCACCTCCATTTGCATCTGTCAGTCGACAAAATCTAGACAACCTGATCGAAGAACTTCCACGACTTTTTCTGCTATTCGGTGACTTCAATGGATACAGATCTCTCTGTAAGATTGTGTGAACACTTATCCGGAGAACTCCTTGAAAATTTGTTTTCGAAGCTGGATGTATGTTGCCTAAGTGATGGGCTCCATTATACCTTCATTCTTTCACAGATATGTATTTTTGTACACAGATTTGTCAGTATGCGATCACTCTCTGGTCCTGAACTACGAGTGGCGTGCTGACGACTGTCAGTATGGATGTGACCACTTTCTTGTTGCCCTGAAATGCAAACCTACGAATGCTGCATTTTACGTGAACATTTCAATTTTCAGAAAGCTCACTGTGACCTTTTGCAGGAAATCTTCAAAACGAACTGATCGAAGAAGTTCTACGAAGTCTAAACCCTGCAAAAAGCCTGATAGATATGCATATAGAATGTGCAAAAAAGCAGCATTCGTATCATCATCTAACAAATTGCAAATCACTAAAACGCCTTGGTTTAAATCTGACAGCCAACACATTACAAAAGGGTTCAACTTGATGTGTATCCCAACCATCAGGGCCCAGCAATCGAGGCCATCAAAACTTGTGGGACAAATCAAGACATGCTCTCAAGATAGCAAACGTCAGTCCTGGACAAACTTCTGCCACAAACTGACTTCAAAAGCATGAAAGCAAAATTGTCAAGAAAGTCAAATGGAAAAACACTAACTCTTCCATTTATAATCTGCAGACGCTCAGGCTGATGATAAGCAAGCTGTTGCCAATGTATTGGTCTCCACTATCGAAGGAAAGTCAGCCTGCGCAAATAAATGTGTTGCTTTAAATAAAAAACGAAAGAAAAATGAAAATCTCCATGTAACTTTTCCTCTTGACAATACTGAAATCTACAACCTGTCATTGTCACTTCATGGATTGAAATCAGCACTGGAAACCTGCAGTGACTTTGATTCTGGCCTTGCTGACATTCAGTACCAGTTTCTGAAACATCTGACAGAAAGCTGTCTCCTGACTCTTGTTAAAGAATACAGTCAGACTTATCTGGCCACAAGGTACATTCCGCCGTCCGTGCAAAAAGCCCTCAAAATTTCTTTTGAAGAGCCCAGACAAAAGAAACCACTTAACCAACTCTTCTAATTACCACCCACTAGTTCTCACTTGCTGCCTTTGCAAATTAATGGAAAAGATGGTCAACTATCGTCTGATGTGTTAACAGGTATCCGATGACCCTTTGACAAAGAACAGTGCCGTTTCCACAAGTACCATTCTACTATTGACCATTTAGCCGTCTTGAATCCACCATCTGAATCGCTTTCATAACACACGACACGTTAATGCTAACGGTTTTGTTTTGTTTTGTTTTTTAAATGGAGAAGGTTCACGACATTAGGTGACAATCTAGAACTCTTATAGATCTTCATACTCTTGCCTTTTATAGGTCGTCTCCCTGTTCATTACAAAAAGCCACCCCTTTCTGGCTGATTGACAGTTTCAAGTCCATGTTGCTCCCACGCTATCTGACATCTACGAGCATGAGCTAGGTGTGCTCCAGAAAGGCATCCTTTCCCTTGTTCTCTTCAGCATTCAAATTAATGAGATTGTCCATTCTGTACACCA